>JAFFJZ010000046.1:1200000-1828928 GCA_018340375.1 Gonatopus flavifemur | reverse complement strand
CTGGAAATAATGTTTTATAATATGTAGTGTGAGTTCATGAGTGTGTTGTGAATAATAATCTAAATAATCTTATTAAATTGAATTTATTATAATTTGTCTCACTTGGAACAAATTGTAGAGAATCGTATCGAATTTCAACCTTAACAATCTTCAAAAGAGAAGGAAGAAACTCAATTTTGAAATAAACTGTAATTTAATCTGGAAAACATGGAGTTCAAATGTCAGCGGTAGGAATGCATTCTGGGGTTCGCCCAGTACCAATATTTTCTATCACTGCACTCATCTTTCCTTTTTTCACAAAGAAAAGACAGAAAGTGTGCCAATTAGAATTTTGAAGGATGCTTGGAATATTTGAGATAGGAGAGGATTTTGGGGAGGAAAGAGATCACTCAGTTCCGTGATGAAGTCTCTCATCGGGAGAAAAATTCCTTTGAATCCGTTTTTCCTCACTGTGATCGATGGGAAGAATAAGGATTGAATTTTCAAGGGGGGTTCAAATGATCCACGATGGGGTTGCTGAGAAGAAAAGAGAGGAACATTAATTTGTGATAATTTCAAGAATAGTGGAGAAAAATCGATTGAAAAGAGAAAAGAAAGTGTCAATAGTGTGTGACCGGGTCTGGGCCGTCATAACAAACCCCCACCACTGGGCCAGTCTGGCACCGATGCACCTGTACAGATAAGATAATATACGAGGTGTGTTCGAAAAGTAAGGTGACTTTGTATTTTTAAGAAAAAATATTTATTTATTTATCAATATTTATGTTGTCCCCTTCAAAGTAATCCCCCTCAGATACAATACACTTATGCCAACGGTTTTTCCAATCCTCAAAGCACTTCTCATAAGCACTTTTCGGTATAGCCTTGAGCTCTTCCAGCAATGCAGTCTTTATCTATTCAATCGTTGCAAATCTCCGTCCTTTCATAGGCCTCTTTAGTTTTGGAAACAAGAAAAAGTCACATGGGGCCAAATCCGGTGAATATGGTGGCTGAGGCATGATTGTGGTGTTGTTTTTGGCCGAAAAATCTCTCACAAGCAAAGATGAGTGAGCAGGGGCATTATCGTGATGCAAAAGCCATGAATTATTTTTCCACAATTCTGGACGTTTTCTTCGTATTGCTTCTCGCAAACGGTGCATAACTTCAAGATAATACTGTTTATTGACCGTACGACCATATAGTAAGAACTGATGCACCACGCCATGGTAATCGAAGAAAACAGTGGGCAAAACTTTGACATTTGATCGAACTTGGCGTGCTTTTTTCGGTCTTGGCTCATCTGGGGTCTTCCATTGGTACGATTGGACTTTGGTTTCGACATCATAACCATATACCCATGATTCGTCACCAGTTATGACCCTTTTGAGTAAATCTGGGTCGTCGTTGACGTCATTCAACAGTTCTTGAGCGATGCTCACGCGACGGTTCTTTTGGTCAAAATTTAGCAATTTCGAAACAAACTTCGCTGACACACGTCTCATGCCCAAAACGTTAGAAAAAATTTAATGGCACGAGCCAAGCGATGAACCAACATCCTCAGCAACTTCTCTGATAGTGATTCGACGATTTTCCAAAACAATTTTCTTCACTGCTGGAACGTTTTCATCAGTTGTTGACGTGCTTGGGCGTCCAGAGCGAGGCTCGTCATTGGCATCTTCCGGCCATCTTGGAAGAGTTTGTACCACTTGTAAACATTTTTTTCACTCAGAACAGTTTCACCGTATACTACTGCCAACATTTTAAGTGTTTCGGAGCACTTTATTTTATTTTTTACACAAAATTTGAAGCAAATCCTTTGATCCATATTTTTCGATAGCAAGAAATCGCCGAGCACGCAAAACACTTATAACCTTTACGCCTCTCACAACTAAACAAAAAATGCTATACACTTGGAACTTGGTACAGATGTTCGGGAAGAGTGTGCCAACATAACAAAACAAAAATCGATAATCGAAAGTACGTTGCCCATGAAATTTGAATAGTCACCTTACTTTTTGAACACACCTCGTAATCTGTCTGAGATAAGATGAGGGTGGTTAGCAGGTGGCAGGTGAAACAGGTGTATGAGAGTTGAAAGGGTTGAGAAAGGAGTGATTGGGAGGTGGGTGGTAGGTTTTCAGAGTTGTGATGTACTTTTACCTCCCTTCAACACATGAGATTTTTTGGATTTAGGTGGGTGAGGTATAGGTAAGTATCTCCTGAATAACTGTTTTACACGCCATGTAAGATTATACAATTAGATATTCATTCCTATTTTCACTACAGAATCGTTGTTTTACAGAACAAAAGGGGTAAGACAATACAGCCATACTGTACTATAAATTTTATGAAATATCGTTCCATTGAAAACATGTGATTAATGATTGTCAAAGGAAAAATGAAACTACGTGTTACAAAAATTGAACTCATACAAAAATTGAAAATTTTTCACCGATAATAATAATAACATATTTTTAAGCTGAACATGCCAATCTACTGATACAAGATTGAATGTGATGTGAAACACTGTATCGAAATGGTCGTCGTCGTCCACGTCCATATGGACATCCATTCCGATTGTTCGTAAAAGTGGGAAACCTATTCATTCTCCGGTAAAGTTGCATGACTCTTTTGTCATTGATTCGAGGATTGTTGGTAAAAAGCCTCAAAAATTGGCAAAGACTGTACTGTGACGTTTCGTTCCTGTCAGCGCGTCGATGATATTTCACATCCCAATTAAATAAATGAATTAGCCCAATTTTAATGCCCCTGGCTCGTCGGTTCCAAGGCCGGTTTTGATTGGTTTGGGAACGCGGGTCACAGATTATTGAAATGATTTAGACGAGTTAATAAATTTCGAATGACAATTACATTTATACAATAAAACAAGCCAGAAAACTCATGAGGTAAAATACAAGACTGCTTTTACATATTTTACACAAAACGTTAATGACTAAAATATAATCAATCTATGTTAGATTCGTTTTTGACTGATCAGTCTCGCACCCTAAGCGTGTGCACACGTGGGGGAATACGCGACGCGAAGGTACCGAAAAATATAACCCCCAATCCACGGATGGATCCAACGGAATCCCGGTAATAACGTGATTGGTTCAGAAAGAACCATTGGACAGAGACAGACATAGGTTCAGACGAGGACGTCTATAACTTCAAAGACTCTACCTTTAATGGAAAACGCGGTGACTCGAGTTCTGTTCTGGCAATTGGCCGTGAGAGAATGGCCCTGAACTTTACATGCGGGTGGTCTCTATATGGTAGCCTTGTGAACTTGGCGTTACCGTACCCCCTTTCATGGGCTGAGCTTTGCCCCTAATGGAACATAAAGTGAAACTTTAGTTCCCCCTCCTGTTCCTATTGACTCGACAGCTGAAGGGAACTAGTTATACCAGATCCCACCCCCGTACCTATCTGAATCTACCGGTCTGGTTAGAGAGGCTTTATGCCTGTCACCGGTCTGTGCGATGGACTTACTGTCCCGGGTGAATGAAACATTTCCACTCACCTTACCACCTTCATCCTTCATGTGGATTCGGTCGAGACGAGAAAGTGAAGAACTGGGCGACGATTATCCCTAATTATACACTTCTTGACTTTTCGTATCCTACGCGAAATCTTGGTCATCTGGTGTTCAGTTTCGGTACTATCGGCGAACTTTGATCGTGCGATCCGCATTCGATAATTCGATGATCGCACTATACCTAATAGTTAGTTTGCACTATATCTAATATGGTCGCCGTTGTTGACGAATGTCAACAAACCATATCTTGTGTTCGCGACGCGATAAAAAATTGAAAGTGAATGATAGTGCTGATTTGTAAACGCTACAAGACCTCAAAAGCGTTTATCCTGCGAACGTCCCACGTTTAGGATTTTCCGCGTATCATCGTCGTGGAGTGGCCCCATCGGCCTGGAATTAAGGCATGCTTCGATTCTAACTAATAGAGTATACAGCTCAGGATCTCGCTCATTAAGTGCGAAATAATCCATCAACATGGTAACTTTATCTAAAGCGGATCTGAATTCATCTTCATTTACATGGTCTGGAATAACTATATTCTGTTCATTCGCTACATGAATGGGTAACCTCATGATTGCATGACTCTTTTCTTGTAGCGGTTTACTAAGAATACGCCAAACAGCCTCTACAGGTCCTATATAACGAGCTTCTATGTAATTATGAATTCCATTATACTCTACACTTAGGCCTTCATTGGGATCGTCAATTACAATACAAGCTGCATCATGCCCTTATGAACATATTTATATAAATATTTCACGGACTTCATACTTGACACTACCTCGACATTGATATGACAGTTGAGAAGTGGTGATAATTTTGGATTATGTGCGACAACGTATCGGTTATCTACTATGTGATTGTTTGTACGTTCATAAGTAATTCCAGTTCCACGCCGTCGATATAAAGGATAACTACCCTGGTCTATGGTTGTTTCTGACCTGAACAATCTCGGATAAGGCTTACAGCATTTTCCATCTACTTCACACCAACTCCCACCTGGACCATGAATCATATGTTCCATTACTATTGAGTGCAATGTAGGTGAATCATTGATATTTGGTATCTCAGCAGAAATATACCGATCGATAATCACGAGTGAGGTCATTTCACTATTTCGACGCAAAGTAACTAATAAATGCACATGCGGTAATCCACGTTTTTGAAATTCTATTACATATACATATGCTACTACTTGGCCAAAGAGTTTTTGTCGAACAATAACATCCAATAAATAGTCTTTCTTGATATTGAAAACACGAGCACAAGTATCTGGTCTATCATGTGCTTGTTGACCAGGGAAAAGATTCCCCTGTATCTCTCGCCATTGCGGATTACACGTCATTGTTATGAAAAGATCAGGTTTCCCAAATTTACGAACTATTGCCATCGAATCTTGATAAAATTACCATATGGGAACCATATTCCCTGGAGACTCCATATGAGTTGAAGGAAGAATAACTATTTTTCCTACTCTAACATCTCCACGACCAGTAGAGTCTTCCAAGTGGTCTTTCAAACCTCCTAATTATCGACACGAAGTTTTTTTTTATTTTGAGATAAATAATTCATCTGGTCTCTTTCCACTTTAACATAAGAATCAACCACCCATTGCTGAAATGAACGACGTCCCATGAGAATAGGATTAAATTCCTTACGTACAGATATTCGGTATTTGGTATAAGCATTTCTGATCATACGTTCGCATGTTGTTTATTAAGAACAAATCTCGATGCCATCCTTGAGTACCGTATGGATAAAAAATCGGATACACCCAGGGTTCAACATTTGGGTCCATGGTGCTCACAGACTGTGATTCTTTTGTATTCTCATGACGTCTTACGACATAAGATTCTGGGATTTCACCATCAGCTGTCGTTGGAAACACTGCTGCAACTTCGTTACACCTTTGGAAATTGTAACGTTGTCGGTCTACGCCCGGTTTTGAGGTGGATAACAATCTCAGTCCATTTGGAATATTTTCATCACTCTCGTGTGAGCGCTGTTGTTGAATTTTCAATTCCTGTCCCATCATCTCAAAAGACTGTGCAAAAATTATGTGATCTCATCATGTTATGTAATGATACTCATATCCAACGATTCAATGCAGGATCTTGATTCAAACAACAATCGACAGCCTCATTTGCATCTACTATAAACAGTTGACCATAACTCGTTCGGAGAAGGATATATAGATGTATTTAATTGATAATAAATTTGACCCTGGATTTCAAAACAATATGGAGCTCGACTAGTGCTGGGCATATCGATTCAACTCGCATTGACTGATGCAAAAGAAAGATTGCTGTTATCACTACGAATACGTTCATAAAATATACGAGATTTTGTATCAGTACCATCAAATAAAGCCCGAAGTTGTGAACGTGGTTCCGGTGAAGGTTTAAGCCGAACATTTCCATGACTACAACAGTCATTAAAAGGAACCCACGAATTTTGAACTTTCTCAGATTCAAAATGTTTTGCAGTGCAATAAATACATCATGAGTCCATTTTACCAATATAATGTTCTTGGACAGGATTATCACTAAATCCATTAGAAATATTAACATAACCTCTTTGCTCACTGCGAGATATTTGTTTTCGCTCTGAGTTATTATATACTCTATTTGGAATTTCAATATTCATAACGACATCGCTTTGTGCAGAATTTTCTACTTGTGACTGATTCACAGTATTACACGAGGCAACAAAATTTGGCAACGTTTTTGTAACAGAAACTAGTACATACTTTTCCGGAGGATTTTCGTGCGCTGAATCCGAATCTGGCTGCAGAAATGCTCCATCACGTCAGGTTCCGGAGATATTCCAACTCAAAGTGTAAGAAACACCGTTTTTCGGCATATTTGAAGTTACGGTAAGTCAAGAGGTAATTTTTCCTACAAAACTAGTGCGTGTGTCTGGGAGTATGATTCATTCTCTTCCAAATGCCGTTGAGTTTGCTCGAATACCTATTTTTTTCATTGAGATACAACAATTTGAAAATTGTGTTGTACCAGATTCACTGAATACATGAATACAAATTTCAAATTGTCGTATCTCGATGGAAAAGGAAGATATTTCAACAAACTCAACGCATTTGGAAGAGAATGACCCATTCTTTCAGGTGCATTCACTAGTCCTGTGGAAAAATATCACCTCTTGATGTTATCTCCCTTCAAGCATGTCGAAAAACAGTGTTTTTCGAAGTTTTAGGTTGGAATTCAGGTTCAAATATCACAGAAACCTCAGATGTCACAAAATTAGTAGGTGTACCCTGAAGTTCAAGTCATGATCTTCCAAATGCCGTTGAGTTTCTTCGAATATCTTTTTTTTCATTGAGGTACGATCATTTGAAATTTCTGTGCCCATGTATTCAGTAAGTAGGTGAACACTCAAATTTCAAATTGTCGTATCTTAATGAAAAAAACGGATATTCAAGCAAACTCAGGGGCGTTCGACAGAAGATGACTTATACTTCGAAGTACATCTACTAGTTTTTTGAGGAGAAATTACCTTTTGATTCTATATCACTTCAAAAATGTCGAGAAACAGTGTTTTCAGGTTCGCAGGTTCAAAATTTAGGTTAAAATACCTTAGAACTCCTGAATATCAAAGAAATAATGGATACACATCAGAGTATGAGTCATTCTCTCCCGAATGTTGTTGAGTCCGCTCGAATATTTTTTTTTCTCATTGAGATACGACAATTTGAAATTCGCATATCCACCTATTGACTCAAATGCAAGCCAAAGACTGATTTCAGCCCCGCCGTACGGAAGACCACTTGAATTAATTTCATTCGAATACACTCATGACATACTATATGAGTGTATCCCAGTGAAATTGATTCAAGCGGTCTTCCGTATGGCGGCGCTGAAATCAGTCTGACAATTTTCTATTTGAGTTTCTGCCCCCTGGTTTAGTGTACTTTCATTTTGTTATTTGATGGTATTCAATCCTGAATCTGTGAACATCTATGTAACATTAGACAACAAAAATGTCGAGTCGGTGTTGTTCCAATTTTCCAAATGATTTTTGTTTCATCTGTGGGAATGACCTATTTGTGAAACAAAGAAGAAAAATAACGGACGTGGTAAGAGACAGATATTGCAAGTATTTTGGGTTTGAATTAAAAAATCAAGATAAATATTGGACTCCTCATTCAGTTTGTGTATCATGTACATCGACACTCTCATCATGGGTGGAGAATTCTAAGCCAATGCCGTATGCAGTACCTATGATGTGGCGAGAACCTGTTATATAACGGGTTTTTCCGTAGGTGAAAGACGAAAAATCTCGTTATATACGTAAAAGAAAATGAAGCACTTCCCCAACCGGAGTGGCTCGATTGGAAAAGCGAGTGGGTACCCGCTCCTGATTTTAAGCTCTCGATAAGATATAGATTCTCTTATCTTGCACCCTCAGTGTAGTGGTTAAGGTTAAAGTGGAAGAAATTTAGATGTGGAGGAATTCGTTTAACAAATACTTTATTCCGTTCAAAGAATCCATGGAAAACATGAAACAGATGAGATTTTGTTTATAAACCTTCATATGAGAATTTCCGAAAATGATCTGAATGTACAATGAGTAAATCAGAAATAATCTTGATTTACTGATATTTCTACAAGAGTTTTCGAAAAGAAAACTCGTAATGTACAAAGATTGAACGTATATAATTTGGTTATAGATGTTTCTACGAGAGTTTTTCGGAAAGAAACTCGTAAGGTACAATGAATGAAAAACCAAGAAAATTCCCTTGGAGTCGTGTATACCGTGTGTATAGAGGAGGAGGAAGAAAGAACTAATATATTTTTCTTTTCTCTTTTGCTCTTGACTCACCGTGGTGGGAAAGAAGAGTACACGTTAGGTACTTCTTTCAGAACAAAATCTATACGATGTGATGGTTCCTTCTGATGGTCCTCCTGTCTCTCTCTCTCTCTCTCTCTCTTTTGGACGGAGATCGGAGACGTGCCGGTTCACGATTAATTTAACGCGATTTGAATGCCAAAAATTAGTTGATTACACTGAATTTCACTGATTTTATTATAACAGACAAGAAAACTGATTTTATTCGCGAATCTCGGTTGGAAGTATAGACTTATTCTACAAAGTCACGTTTCACCAAGTTGCAATCGTGACTAAGGCAAAAGGAATGATGTTTTTGAGAAACGTTGCGTTGAAAAAGATTATCGAAACATGAATTTCCTACAAAAGACGCCGTGGAACCTTCCAAAGGGACACACTTTTACGATTTATTGCGAACTTCAAGTATGTAATTGTCAACTTGGCCTCAATCGTATCCTCGTTTCTACCCTCTTGCGGAAAAGGACGGACTTGTCTTCGCGTATGGAAAATCGGCTGCTCAACAAAACTTTGGCATAACGAATCTCGATTTCTCATTGTCCGTCCTATTTACGTGTTTTCCATCTGGGTGATGGAACACGCCAGATCCTGGCAAGAGGGGTTTTTATGCCGACTCAACTGCCTGATCAGCAGTGATTAGTCAACTCGGTATTCGTGAAGAGAGAGAGACACGGGTATACGGGTACCGTGAACAAAGATAGCGAATTCGCGGGCCTCGAAAATATGCATCGATGTGGACATCGATGCGAGCTCCAACCTAGATTTCTTTCTTCCTGCTCAGCGTTTTGTTTGAGCGTACGTTTGTTTCTCACATACTATGAGTCGATATATGTATATATTTAAATATGCATATATTTTGAATAATGTTTGGGACCCGACTTCCCTTTGATTTGAAATAGTCCACGCACCGGAATACAGGCGGGAATAGGGGTTGTATTCTTCTGTATTCCGGGAGCGAGATTCATCGTCACGTAACAAACCAGAGAGTCATAATGACTGTTATTTCTGTAAAGTGAACATTTTAGGCTATAATACGCTGAATAAAAATAATATAATATACCCTGATGTTACATCTGTTACAAAACCAATTCCACATAGACCCAATTCCCCAATTCCTGTACCCCCCGAAGAAATTGGAGTTGAAGAGCAAGGAAATAACCAAGGAGATGTGAGCTTGGAAGAATTTGAAGTGGGAAATGATGATCAACTGGATTTTTCCGAGAGTAAAGCTAATCAACAACCGATACTGATAACTCAAGCGATGCTAAATGATATGGTACGAGACTTGAAGCTAAGCAAGAATTTAGCAGAACTTTTGGGATCTCGTTTGAAAGAAAATAATTTGCTTGATTCTGGAACAACGTTTTCTTGGTACAGGGACCGCCACTTAGAATTCATTGAGTTTTTTACAAGGGAGAACTCATTCATATATTGTAAGGACGTGGAAGGTTTATTAAACAAATTAGGAATGGAAACATATGATCCGAGCGAGTGGAGACTGTTTATTGATTCCTCTAAAAGAAGTTTGGAGGCACTACTCCTTCATAATGGGAATCAATTGCCATCAATACCTGTGGGTTATTCAGTGCACTTGAAGGAAACTTACGAAAATCTTGCTCAGCTAATAAATGTCCTCAAGTAAAATGAACATGAATGGGAAATTTGTCGTGATTTGAGAATAATCACTATGATTCTAGGCCAACAAGCTGGGTTTACAAAATATCCATGTTTCCTTTGTGAATGGGACAGCCGTGCACGTCATCAACACCATGAGATCAAGGATTGGCCAAAAAGGGAAGAATTGAAGCCGAATTCCATGAATGTCATGAATTCTCCGCTGGTACCTCGATTGAGCATTCTTTTACCTCCGCTTCACATCAAGTTAGGGTTAATAAAACAATTTGTGGAGGCTCTTGATAAAGAAGGAGAATGTTTCGAATATTTGTGTGGAGTTTTTCCTGCTCTGAGTGATGGTTAACTGGAAGAAGGTATTTTCGTTGGTCCTGACGAACGAAAACTCATGAAGGATTCAGATTTCGACGCAACTATGTTACCATATGGGAGAGAAGCTTGGACATCATTCAAAAAAGTTTGTACTGGTTTTTTGGGAAATAATAGAGATAAAGATCATAAGATTTTGGTGCGAAATATGTTAAGTGCTAATGAAAAACTCAAGTGTAATATGAGTTTGAAAGTACACTTCTCACACAGCCATCTAGACTTTTTTCCAGAAAATTTGGGCGCAGTAAGTGATGAACAAGGCGAAAGAGCACATCAAGATATGAAGGAAATAGAGAAACGGTATCAAGGGAGTTGGAATGAACGAATGCTGGCTGACAACTGTTGAAGTTTGAAGCGTGATTGTTTCAATGCGTGGCGTAGAAGGAGGATTAAGAGGAGTTTTTCTGAATCGTCTGTATCTAAGTGAACTGTACCTTGAAGTCTGAATAAAATTGATGAAATTATCTGTATATGTATATGTATGGATTAAATGATATTTTCTGGAACTGAATGAATGAAAGCTCTTAATCTGAATGAAATTCGTTCATTAAAATAAGAGGGAAATCAGATAACAACTCGAAAAAAAGAAAGGAAAAAGAAAAAAGAAATTACAAAACAGGAGGGTAAATTTGAGAGAACATGGAATCGAAAGGTAATTTCTTCTCGACAAACTAGTAGATGTACTTCGAAGTATAAGTCATCTTCTGTCGAACGCCCTTGAGTTTGCTCGAATATCCGTTTTTTTCATTAAGATACGACAATTTGAAATTTGAGTGTTCACCTACTTACTGAATACATGGGCACACAAATTTCAAATGATCGTACCTCAATGAAAAAAAAGATATTCGAAGAAACTCAACGGCATTTGGAAGATCATGACTTGAACTCCAGGGTACACCTACTAATTTTGTGACATCTGAGGTTTCTGTGATATTTGAACCTGAATTTCAACCTAAAACTTCGAAAAACACTGTTTTTCGACATGCTTGAAGGGGGATAACATCAAGAGGTGATATTTTTCCACAGAGCTAGTGAATGCACCTGGAAGAATGGGTCATTCTCTTCCAAATGCCGTTGAGTTTGTTGAAATATCTTACTTTTTCATCGAAATACGACAATTTGAAATTTGTATTTATGTATTCAGTGAATCTGGTACAACACAATTTCCAAATTGTTGTATCTCAATGAAAAAAGAGGTATTCGAGCAGACTCCCTGGCATTTGGGAGAGAATGAATCATACTTCCAGACGCACTCACTAGTTTTGTAGGAAAAAATTACCTCTTGACTTACCGTAACTTCAAATATGCCGAAAAACGGTGTTTTTTACACTTTTGAGTTGAAATATCTCCGAAACCTGACGTGATGGAGCATTTCTGCAGCCAGATTCGGATTCAGCGCACCAAAATCCTTCGGAAAAGTATGTAC
Source organism: Gonatopus flavifemur (assembly GCA_018340375.1). NCBI lineage: Eukaryota > Metazoa > Arthropoda > Insecta > Hymenoptera > Dryinidae > Gonatopus > Gonatopus flavifemur. The sequence continues at coordinate 1,817,121 of JAFFJZ010000046.1, read as the reverse complement.
TAGTTTCTGTTACTGAAACTTGCCAAATTCTGTTGCCCTGTGTTGTTATCATTCTTACGCTCACGCCAACGTCGATTATTTTCTCGTGTCCTCTCTCTCTTCAAACGTTCAAACTCTTCCTCTTCTCCTGGATTCGATAAATCTTTCGTCACGGCATGATGAATATAATAACACACGCACCAGAAAAGAACACTGCAATGAAATATTTGTACTCACCCAAACAATTATCAAATTCTGTGTGTGACTGTATTCAAAGTCAATGAATAGATGAAACATGAACTATCGTTTTTCATCAATTACTATATATATCATATTCAGGATCATTGTTTCCAATCGATCGAATCATGAATCAATCCATCAATCAATTATTTATAATTATCAAGAAGCATAAACCATAAATCATCAGACATCCAACATCCAACATCTAACATAAAACATCAATCGTCAAACATTCAACATTTATAATGAATCTTCATCAACTGGGTCATAAGTATTTCCTCCCTGTATATCACTCGTTTCCTGTACAGAAAGAACAAACTATGGATAAATATTCCTAATCTCCAATAGCTGAGGTATTTTTTGGCATCCTAATTCGCTAAACATGGGTCGTTTTCGTCTTCCCCATTGTAACTATGAGAGAGAGCCGTATAAGAATTCGGAAAAAATCCGTGACGGAAGTTTGGATGTCCTTCTGCAATAAATCATCATTATTTTCTTCGAAGAATGGGAATGAAATTTTTCAATTAAAAGAGGACTTACCAAAATTGACATCAAACCAAAATTCTTAGGTTTCTGTCGGTCGAAAACCAACCGTGTTCAGCGATTGGGAGATCAAACTGTTTGACACTTTTTTCAACACTAAACATACAGCGAAATGGTCGCACTGTAAAGCAGCGATATCAAACTAAAAAACACCGTACAAATTGTGTACAAGTCTACCGCAAAATTCATTGTTCCAGCTCAAACTGGCGTTGGAATAACACTACCCAGGTGGCAAAGTTTTGTAAAATTCTTGTCAGGATTTGGTTCTACACAGCCATTCTCACTGATTCATGTTTCATGTTGCATCAAACTCATAGAATTCGTGTAGAACCGAATCCTGACAAGAATTCCACGAAAATTTTTCACCTGGGTATGCAGTGTCAAAATAATACCGTCAGAGATCAATACAATATTAATCAGGGTGCACTTTTACCAACACTGCTAATTTTCTTACAGTATATTGTTATTTGTTATTTTTACATCAAAAGAATTTCAACAACCAAATTATTGAGAATACAATTTTGTTGCCTTATCAATACTGGAACCGTTATAAAAAAAAACACAACATCAAACAGATCATACTTGGAGGAACAATTGAATGGCGAGATCGAATAATCGGTTGTACGCGTGACCTCTCGTTTAGGACGGATGGAGGTAGGCAACCATCACTTAACGCGTTTTAGAACTTTCATATCAGGGAAACAATGTGAAATTCGCGATACTAGAAAGCTTTCAGCGGGAAAGTTGTTGCAAATGTGTCAAACAACACTGTTACAAATTCTGAGACAAGAAATTCCGTACTGTGGGCTTAGGAATTATCACAGGTGGGATAGGAAAAATGCCATTGATGAAGATGTATATTTTCCATTGATAGAGTTCTTTCTATTCGATCTGCGATAATTTCTAACTTACAGTACGGGATTTTTTGTCCCAAAATTTATCATGGTGTCGTTGAACACATTTGCAACAACTTTCCCGCTGGAAATTTTTTTAGTATCGCAAATTTTTCATTGTTTTTTTCAATCTTAAGTTCCAAAAACACGTTAAGTGGTGATTACCTACCTCTATCCGTCCTCGCCGCGAGGAAAAGAAAAACGTTATCAGAAGTTATGATTTTGCGACCGCTAAAATCTCCGTTCCTTATTATCCACATGCGATGAAATTACCACCACGTTTTTGATATTGTCTCATGACGAACTCTTATGCGTGACATGCCAATTGATGAAGACAAAAGGGAATCATCACGCAAACCGTATTGTTTGCGAATATTTTCAGAGCATGCTATTTTTTGTCTGTATCATTCGAATGTCATGGATGGGTGGAAGTTGGTCCTATACTTCTTCATACCTATTTTTTCTACCATTCTCAACTGTCACATTCATCAGTATTTTTTCCAACATTCTTGAAAATAGGGCCCCCTCCTCATAGGACACAAAAGAATAGGGCTATCCTGTTTGGGTCAGGATGATCGGAAAATGAACAAAAGATAACAGTTTTCTCCATTCTCTATATAAAAAACAAAATTAACCCGTGGACTCCACAGGGGTGCAATTTGAGACCAGCAAAAATTCAATTCCTCCATTTCTTCCTAACAACACATTGTAGTCACCCCTCCTCTCTACGTTGTTCGAATGTCTCGGAGTTGGATCATTATGTTTGAAACTATTGACAGTGAGAAACCAAGAATCCCAATTTACATCCGTCTGGAGTCCGTGTGTACTGGATAGAGGTGTGGAGACCACGGGTTAATAAACGGATTCCTATAAGATGTACTCCGCACTGTGTATCTATAGTGAAAGTTGACCTTCACCTTAATTGTCCCTTGTGCGTGACAAAAATCAATAATAATACAAACATCCAGTTATCGTTATTCAAAATTCATCAATATTACATGCGATAATGCGAGTGCTCAAAACATCAGTATAAATCACAATATTTTATATATTTTATTTTGATTATAAGATTTATATAAAGGAAGACGTATCAAAGCCTGACCTTGTTCCAGTAGCTGTCCCTTCGTGTATAAATTCAAAATAATAAATCAAAAATTTATCACATTGCAAATATTTATTGAAATTCCATTTTGGGATCATCCATAAAATACGTTCGCTTGCCAATATGTCTGTCTTTCTCAGACCTCACTGACTTTACGTTGATGTGACAAAGATATGAACAACGAAAAGTGAACGTATTTTATGGAGGATCCCTTTCCCAAATGTTCCGCAAGTTTTGCACAGAACTTTGACAAATATTATTAATTGGCTGATTGAATCGTAATTATCCATAAAGGGTCAGCTACTGTAACAGGTTCAGGCTTAGGTACGTCTACCTTAGCTTGGTTCGGAGAAAATAGTATAATATCATTCCCCAAAACCCGCAGCAATATATCTCCTTAGTTATTAGTAGAAAAAGATGCCTGAGAAAATTGAAATTCTCAATATTAATATACAGGTATATCTCATCGGTATTTCAATAACCCAAGAAGAACTTTTTCTTACAGTTCAATGGAATTTTATAACTCGTTCTGAACTCGACATATATTATCAGAATAAACAATTGATAGTTTTCGAAAAAAATATAGATACTGTTCCATGCAATGTACACTATATATTATGTAATGCGACATACAAGATACAAAAATTTCGTAACTAAAATTCCATGATGGAATAGAAAGTCTCGAAATTTTATTGGAACTAAAAAATGAGATCTAATTAGACACTAAACTTCAGCCTCAAATGAGTTTTCAAGGAGTAAATTTATGAAAAGATCATGCGAGGCTGGTTTCTACAGCGTTGAGGTAGTCCTGGATCGAATCCCAGGCCCGAATTTAGAACACTATCATCAAGTAGAGGCCGAAGGTCCAAGGAAGTTGATAATCATATCCATTCAGGCTCAAATTCTTATTCATGACAAAAAATAACAAACTCGGAACATAAACAAACAACTGTGTAATAGCCAAACGAAATTTTTCACCGTTTACCCATTAGAAAATTCTCCATTTTCAATCCGTTCATACCTCATGAGGGCTCAGTTCGTTCCTTATGGAATTCTTTGGGGGATTTTATCAATACTAAATATGCAGATTTGCAAACACCGAAGGAAACAATCTCACGTTATAACATTCATAACACAGAGAAATTGTTCTCTTATATCATTTTGAAATTCAAGAGAATCAAATGAAGTGAAGATAGAGAAACATTATATTCGAGAATGCCTCGAATTCACCCACCAACAAAAATCAATGCATACATACACAAAATAAAACATCAAATGGATTAAAAATATTATAATAATAATGTTTTGTTAAACTAATAGCTGAGGTGTTTTTGGCATGCCAATTATTTACACATAGATCGTTTTCGTCTCCACTTGTGCAGCTATGAAAGAAGCTATATGCAAATTCGAAAGAAAATCATGACGCAAGTTTGAGAATCCTTCTCCAATGCATCATCATTATTTCCTTCTTTTTTCGAAAATAAAAATGAAATTTTTCGTTCAACCAAAATGACTTGAACCCAAAATTCTTAGTTTTTAGTCGATCGAAAACAACCTCTGCTCAACGACTGAGGGTTTATTTGATGGAGTAATATTATACAAAGCTTCAACACTTACATGTACAAAATGTTTCTCGTATATGATCATTCCTCGTCGGACGCACACGATACAATAATGTACAATGACACAACACCACTATAACACGTTATCAGTAGTAGTCGACCGTCGAAGGCACACAATACGCGGAACGATGAAGTAACTTGCTGAGGGACTCCCTATAGTACCACAATCGAAAATTCTAATCTCCTATTCGAGGTGGGGAATAGTTGACTCCCTTTCTGATGGTCTAGACACACAAGCTACGTGAGCGTGAACGTGACGAACGGAAGGATGCGCAGATCTTGTATACAGTTGCTGCGCATCTTCACGTTTCTTTCGTTCATGTTTACGTAGCTTGTGTGTCTAGACCATCAAGCGCACACGAACGTGTTCAAATTACCGCGCGCTTGAAAAGGGGAAATGACCAACAACCAATCGGATTCGCGGAAAAGCGATCTCGCGCTTCCGTGACATGAGTTTTATAGAAAAGGAATCGTGGAGAATCTCAAAGACGTTTAGAATGGAAATTCCCAATGAGATTTTGGTGTGCTTTTGTCCAGGAGTTCGTCAGAATGTATCAGCATTCATAAGACGTTTTCAACAGTGTCTCCAATTCCTTGAGAGCGTGTTCGAGGATCTTCTCGTCAAACTTCCAATTACTGAAAAATCTATTCCTGCTGGAGCCTGGGTCTGGAAGAGTGTCTGAACGCACTTTCTGGATTTTAATTCGAATCCTTTTACAGATTCTTTCTATTTCAGTGCTCGGAAATTCAATCCTCTTCTTCACAAGCTTTTCCACAGAAAGGAAAAAAAACACATGTATGTCATCAATATATGAAAAACTACGTCACTCACAATGACACAAGTTTGATATGTGAATAATTCAAATCCAAGATTGAATCTACACACTTTGAAAACATAAATTCTCCACTAATTGGAGACTAAATTTTGTTGGAGGATTCAATCGTACAAACTTGCATTGTTATATTCTTTTTCACAAAAAAAACTTTGAACTTACTCTTCAAGAGGGAAGAAAAGGGAAATTACAATTCACTCACAGAAGAATTTTCAAGATTGATAGAAGATTGAAGCTAGAACTTTGTTCTTGTCGGTGCTCCATAAAGGTCCTGTTTGTACCTTCTTATGAGTGTACAAACATTAGAGCTTACTGTGGAGATTTTCCGGAGTGTTGAAATTTTTGAATATCCACTGTAGGGCGTTGAGCAGGAAGTGATTTTTCAAGAAATTTTAGATTCAACATCACCTCGGTTTTCTGTTGGAATAAGGAGAAATCTTTGGTGGTGGAGGGAATAGGGTTCGGCTCCAATTTGTGAACTGAATAGTGGGAAAAGTAAGGCCTTCAGGGTGGTACTAGAATTGTGCCGATTAAGGATTCGTAGATCCTTGAGAAACGGGGTTTGTGTATGAGGGAATCCTTCATTCCCTTTCTGATTGGCAACACTGCTCTACTGCTGAAAATGAGGAAATTCACCCTGCGTTACCAGAAGAATCCTCTTATCCAGATCATTAACTCATTGACGGGAATCCTGAAAATACCACTCAATGTTGCTTATGTGCCATGTATTCTTCAAGCAAAGGTGATTTGATGGTTCCCGTTAGTAACGTACATTGATGCACTACAGCGTTCATGATTTTTTATTTCTTATGATATTGAGCGAGCTTCCAATCGCCCAAAAGTTTCCTCTCGAGGAAAATAATGTAGTAAATCATAGAAATAGGGATTGATCAGTAGACTGAACGACTGAACTGATTAGTATGGTTCCGTTTTAATTTTTCATCCAATATCTATTTTGAATTATTTTTATTATTCATTGGATTGGATTTTATCAACATTCCTCTCATCTACTAAACTTCAAAAAGTGAACATTTCTCCCCACTATTTTGTGAAGTTTATATATTCAAATCTCTCTGTGATTCGGAACCATCGTGATAAGTATTGCTCATGTTTTGTTTATCATATCTTACAAATATTCATTCACAGTAGTGAATTCTGAAGCATATGTTAATGTAGGATAAGATAATTCATGTTTGGAGGTTTATTATGTTCCATGATAGTTGTTCAGGATGAAACAATTCATTGATATTGTAATAATTGAGCGTCCGGATGCAACAACCGGTCGCGCCCTCGAAAAGACGTAGAAGTATTGTCCAAACTGTAACATTCATCGTCAAAATAAAAAATCCGAATTTCGAAAAACGAAAAATACCAGACGATAGGTCTTGAGAAATCAACCCTAGTTTCCGTCAAAGATTTTTCTCTCTGACCAATAATTCCTTAGCAAAAAAATAAAAACTGCAAATATTTTTGGTCTGAGAATCGATGTTTTTGAATGTTAAACTTGCTCTAACTTTCGTATTCCCCAACATTTTGGAACGAATCTTATCAATTCTTGTCCGTGAGACTTGGCGAAAGACGATGTTGAAAAACTTCGTAAAATGTTGTTGTAAATTATGGATTTTTCAAACCAAAGTGGGAATCAATTTTTTTCAAGCTTCTTATTGAAAAAGTGATGGACGAAGTTCAAGCAGGAGAATACTTCCAGCGACAAAATTGTTCACTAGTGTATGTACTAACTTTCTGGGAAATTTCAGATCGATTAAGCTATTGGTTTGGAAAATACAGCTATTTATTTATAAGCGCGCAACTCACATTCTTCGTTATTCCTACATAGTTCTCGGGTTAAATGTACGGGGCTGTGTGAAACATAAGTCTACTCAATTTGACAACGTAGTTTTATGTTTTTTGTGTCAGAGAATCCAAATATCGAACTATTTTTGCAAGATGCATGATATTCCGACCGAATCAGCTGATGGTCTATTCAACAAATCATCGAAAACAATATCTGATTTCACAATATGACTCTTCGGTTCTCCATTATAGTCATGAAACAACTCAATTGGTTCATTTGGGAAATATATCATTTTTACCGGATCTCTGATGTGCAAATCTCTCGGTTTCTCGATTCCGTCTAACACAGTTTCGAAATCTCTAACCGTACACGTAGAATCTTCCATTATTTCGAATAGGGGGTTTCTCGCATTTTGCATCATTTCATAATATTCTTCGTCGGTTTCTATCGTCTCTTTTTTTTTCTTTTTTTGCCCATACATTCCAAAATAATTTCTCTCATTTTGAATTATTGACGAATGAATGTGTGGACAAAAAAAAAGAAATGACAGAAACCGACCAAGAATATTAGAAAATAATTCAAAATGCGAGAAACCCCCCATTCAAAATAATCAAAGATTCTACGAGTACGGTTGAAGATTTCCGAACTGTGTTGGACGGAATTAAGAAACCGACAGATTTGCACATCAGAGATGCGGTAGAGATGACATATTTCCCAAATAAACAAATGAAGTTGTTTTATGACCATAATGGGAGACCGAGAAGTCATATTGTAGAATCAGATATTGTTTTCGATGATTCGTTGAATAGAGCATTACCTGATTCGGTCGGAATAAGTCAACAAAATTGAAGGATTTCCAGTCGTTGACAAAGTATTTGAGCGTGAATCGGCCAAAGTTTTTTAATGCTTCATCCAACAAATCACCAATAGAAACTATCAACAAAACTGGCATAATCCAAAAGTAAAAAAAAAATGTTCCGGAAAAGTGACGGAGGAAGTAAAAATGAGTTCCAAATATTCGAGAAGGCAATTGCAATTCTTCTACTGTGATATATTGTTTCATTTGAAAGCTATGGAAAGCTATATGAAGTTACATATTTTGTTCGAAAGGTTTATGATTTATGACTTGAAATAAAATGGTTGGAAAAAATTTTAATACCTAATATTCGTTGAATCCTGTGAATAAGAATATGACTTTTTCAAAAATGTTCACCGTTGTTCATTGATGGGACATGTTATCCATGATGATACATTGGGAAAATAAGGAATAGATCTTGTATGAAAGATGTTTCACTCAATGTTCCCTCATGAGGAAATTGGAGTATTCGACACCGACATAAACCATTGTATTAGAAGAAAAACGAATCCCATCTTTTGGATATAATTTTAATTGATTACGTAAATAAATAATCTTAGTACTGTAAACATGCTCGATACATAATCTATTCCTGAAGTAAAGCAGGGAAACTTGTTCGTCTGTTCAATTTTTCTCAAATACCAAACGCTTCTTCATAATATAGTTTCAAACAATTTGTTTATAATCAAGAATCTATCATGAATCTCGCGAAAATAGTCCCATATTTGGATTCTCTGACACAAGAAACATAAAACTGCGTTGGGAAATTGAGTGGACTTATGTTTCACACAGCCTTGTACGTTTAACCCGAGAACTATGTAGGAATAACGAAGAAAATGAGTTGCGCGCTTATAAATAAATAGCTGTATTTTCCAAACCAATAGCTTAATCGATCTGAAATTTCCCAGAAAGTTAGTCCATACACTTGTGAACAATTTTGTCGCTGGAAGTTTTCTCCTGCTTGAACTTCGTTCATCACTTTTTGATCAACAAGCTTGAAAAACATGATTTTCACTTTGGATTAGGGAATTAATAATTTACAATGATTTTTTACAAAGTTTTTCAACATCATCGTTCTTCCCCAAGTCTCACGGACAAGAATTGATGAGATTCGTTCCAAAATGTTAAAAAATACAAATATTAGAGCAAGTTTAACATTGAAAAACATCGATTCTCAGACCAAAAATATTTACAGTTCTTATTTTTTTGCTAAGGAATTATTGGTCACAAAAAAAAATCTTCAACGGAGACTATGGTTGATTTTTCAAGACCTATCGTCTGGTATTCTTCTTTTTCCGAAATTCGGATTCTTTATTTTGACGTTGAATGTTACAGCTTGGACAATACTTTTACGTCTCTTCGAGCCCGCGACCGGTTGTTGCATCCGGACGCTCAATTTTCAAAAAGTGCAAAAAGTGGTCACCTGTTATGTGAGAAAGATTTCAAGTGTATAGAGAGTTCAATTTTTTTTCCCATCAAAACTCAATCGCCATCACTACTTCTCATGATTCGTTTATCATATATTACGAATTTTCAAATTTATAATTTTGTTTCCTTATCGAAACTCAATCGCGATGAATACATTTCATGTTTCATTCATCATATCTCACGAATATGAATTCACAGTAGTGAATTCTAAAGCATATTCAATGTAAGATAAGATGATTTTTGTTTCGAGGTTTATTATGTCCGAAAATAGTTGAAGATAGAAAACTTATTGGTATTGTGATAGTCTCCAAAAAGTGTCCTGTTATGCGAGGAGGATTTCGAATATGTAATTCTGGTTTTTTATTGAGACTTGATCGCAATATGTACTTTTCATGTTTCGTTTATCATATCTCACGAATATTCGTGGACAGTAGTGAATTCAAGGCATATGTTAATGTAGAATACGAGAATTGTGTTTGGAGGAGTATTATATATGAATAAAATAGTGAGTGATAGAGAACTTAGTGATATTTCAATAAATTCCAAACGGTGTTCTCATTATGAGGAATATGACAAACATATAATTTTTGTTCAATAAAACTTAATCTGCATGATGATGAGAATAATCACACTCATAGCATATCCCAAGAGAACCTGGACGCTCGACAAACTTTCGTCAAAGTTGAAATGAAGCCATGGTCATTTGAAAGTTCATTGAATGTTCGTTGAATGTGGATTCATCCAAAATCAATCTATTCAACCCGTCTCCTCTTGGGGTATAGGCTTATTTGGATGATGATCATAATTGAAAATAGCTCCGAAACCTATTCCTACTCTGATCAGAAAGACTGATTAACTCTTGGCAAATCTTATTGAAATTGAATGAAGGTCTGGTTAAATCTATTGAGATGATTTTTCAATGAAATAGGGCCAAGGTAATGAATTTCTTCAATGATGATCTCACTGAATCTTAGACAATTTTCTGGCCAAATCTCATGAAATTTCTTTCTGTTGGATTCAATCGATTCCTTCAACCAAAGTATGCCATACACAAATATTGGGAGGATAATACTGGAACGCATAACTAGAATTGCACTGTGAATATGAATTCCTATTTTTCAGCAGTCTTTCATGGAATAATCCAAGTTTTGAAAATTATTGCTTCCAAATTGTTTTTATTCTGATGATCATTGGAGATAGTCGATTTAATATTTGGAATGCAATTTCAGAAAGGTAACTTATTCACATATCATGTTATTTAATTATACTAATTGTTGTGAAACTTTTTTATTGCGGTTTATTGATACTTGAGGTGGTTCGAATCTAAAAGTCGATTCCGAAAAGTTGAACTTGTTGTCAAGTAAATAATATATACTGTTTTCATTCTTAGATAAAATATCTCATCCAATAAATCATGATCCAGCATATTCTCGCTTACGCCATAACCTGAAAATTCCTGCATATAATTTCATAGGATTTTATAAATGGATGAGGGAATTCACTTATTTGTATATCATATTCATTTCATCTTCCACATTAGTCCATCAAAGTAATTTCATGCTAATTGTTGAATCATCCTTTTTCATTTACATTTAACATTTTTGTTATTGAAAATGATTACGAACGTATAATCAATGCCATCTTCAAGCGAAATCACAACTACTCAACACAGGCCAACTTCTATAATAATTTTTCTCTCATGCTTTCCGGGATAATCGAATTCGGGCTGACAACCATTCGGGATTTGCTGTATTCGGGATTTCGATTTCCGGACCAACGGTGCTTCGGGATGACGGACTTTCGGGCCAACGGGAGTCTACCCAAAAGAAGATACCTAGGCACATGAAGGTCCTTCGAGAGAAACTGAGAAAAAGTGGAGAAGAAGCTGCTTCACGAAGGCTGAGAAGTGCATTCGAGAGAAGGGAACAAGAATCGGAAGAACAAAGAAATTACCAACAGTAAAAATATGCAGAGAAAAAGCATGCCCTGGAAGCTGGGGAATTTCTAGATACTTCGAAAAATTCACGGGAAATGGATGGAAGTAGTTCAGAAACTAGAACTTTCGCGTTGACGAAAAACCCCAATTCAGCTGTAAACAGAAGGGTCCAAATTTGGAATTCGATAAGAAGGTCTAGTGAAGTTTTGGATGAAATCATCCATACCTCACATGTGAGGAAAAAGAAAAAAATTTGATCACAGTTGAACGAAACAAATTCAGAAGGAGAGCGAAAGAAAGCTAGAGAGAGACAGGGAAAACGAACAGCATTGAACAAAAGGAAATGAAGAGAGAGTATGATAGGAATTAAATAGCAAAACGTGAAGCTGGAGGGACCTGGAGATTGAGGAAAGACATGAATGAAAGACAGAAACAAATTGATAGAAAACTAATGAGAGATAGGGTTAGACGACATAGAGCGGAGAAACAGGAAAACTTGGAATTGGATAAAAGCCACATGAATGATGAATCTTCAAATGATATATCCAATAATTCTGCTCAAACCAGAGGGCGGGAAAAACATCTTTGAATAGATCGAAAGTGTATAAAACATTGAAAACGATTTGATCCAAATTCCTAAGAGCAGAAAAACTCGGAGCTACATACAAAAAACGACTACAACGCATGAAAATGCAAACAACTAGGACTTGGCTCCGTGTAGAAAATGACCGACTCCAGTGAGAAGAAGATCATTATTTTCAGAATGTATGAACACAGGCTTGGAAAAGAAAAGAGGAGAAATCAGACGAAAACGCAAAAGATCGGAATTATCTGAATTTCAGAGAAATGTTTCCATCCCAGAGCTGGAAAAATACAGATTTATCAAAAAAGCAAAAATTGTCGTGGGTCATCACCGATCCTATAAGAACGGAACCGGCACAAGTCATATGAAAGTAACAAGTTGAAGGAAATTGAGCGAAGAAACTGTATCAAAAGTGAAGAAATTCTATTGTCAAGATAATAATTCAAAATTATTACCTGGTAAAGAAGATTGGTTCACTAGAAAGAAGTTTAGGAAACGAGAAAGATTACTTCTCGATTCCACGACAAATTTTTGGGAGAAATATAACAGAAAATCCTGATAGTAAAGTTGGTCTTACCTCATTTCATCCACTAATAAGTAACACTACCCAAGTGTCAGTCAGCGATCTCGCTGTAAGTTGGCATAAGCATGAATAATCGCAAAATTTTCGACCCGTGTTTTTCCATTCCGGCCCATGAAGCGTTTTGAGGGTAGAAACCTCCCTCCTTCAATCGATATTTCTATGATATTGTGAAATGTTAGTTATGTGATTCATAACTCATCGGATTTGCTCCCAGGTCCTACACTGTAAAAAATCCTCCAATAAATATGCTGGCGGCCATCAAATTTGTTAGGGCTGTTTCACTGTTCTGAGTCTAGTAATTTTACAAGTTGATAGTGAATTTGCCGCTTTCCATGTAACGATTTTGTGAGTTTCACCAAAATTTGTTGACAGTTGGTAATATTAACATTCTCAGACGCGATAATAATCGGACCCATGCTGAGCATAGCAAATTTAGCAGCTCTATTATTATTAATAGTATTCCTTGAATTGCGCTTCCGATTCCAAATTTATAATCCATCTTATGAAATTGACGTGCTGCATACGTGAATTGTGGTAGAAAGGTGTCATAATTTGTATATCGTTCTTTTCGTGATCGAAATTTCAATTTCCTCCAAAGTGTCTCTCAATAATATAAAATCAGGTAAGAAAAATAATATCTCTTGATTTTGTAACATCTTCGGATGAGTTCAATTAACGTAAAAAAACATTTTGAAGAGCGAATAAACTGACATCTGATTCAATGCTACTTCAATTAAACTTAACCTCACTTCTAATCATTTTTCAACTTGATGAATAATATGTATATTCTTTTTCGTTTTGAAATCTTTATACACATACTAATTTTTACGTCTTTTAGGCATTCACTGACGCTGCTCTATATGGGGTTATAAATTCAGGAGTCAAGGTTGTAAACACACTGGTTGTGAACTCAAAAATCAAAGTAAGTTTAGTTGAGAGCGATAATGAGGGAAAGTGGTAGTTTTGTACAGTAAATCAAATGCTCATGAAGTAATGCCATTAATCGTGTTGGGTGGTCAGTGATGTTCATACATATTGTATATTTATGTATAAAATATATATATATACACTGTAAAAAAAATTATGGAATATTACCACGCTGAGCGTAGTGACTAAAATTACCTACGCTGAGCGTACAGTTTTCCCTGCGCTCAGCGTAGAACTCTTACAATTAGTTGTGATTTTTTTAACGTTCTGTGATTTTATCACGCTCAACGTAGGTAACTTTATTACCTACGCTCAGCTTGACATTTTTACAACACGTTGTAAAATCCCTATGCTAAGCATAGAATAAATACAATTGGTGAAGTGTTATTTACAGGTTTCATTCAACTTTCACCAACATAGTACAATTTTCCACCCTTGAAAATCTAATTCCACTACGCTCAGCGTAGTAATATTACAAAAAGTTCCCTTTCATAACACAAAAAGTATTTGTGAAGTGCGTTTTGATTTTTTACAGTGTAAATGTAATAGCCGTACTACGCCAATAATGTTATACTGAATTATGTTACAGCTCATTTGCTGCGTGGAGCAACATGTTTGATTGACCTTTAGATATTTCTTGCGAACATTCATTCCTCTCTTCATGATTTTTCTCATTTCCCCTTTGCAAATTGATACGATAGAAAGAAAATAATGTTCAAGTGTCGAAATTGCCATGATACTTTCAAAACCATTCTTCATTACAATAAGCATCAAAAATTTCATGCAAATTCCAATGTTAAAATATTATGTTTATACCCCAAGTGTTCGGTAGAATATAAAAATTACTTTAGCTTCAAAAAACACCTTGTACGTAGTCATGTCTCTGTTGGTAAGTTTTCTTGCAAATATCGTAACTGTTTATATAAATGCATAGATTCGAAGGTATTGAGACGACATTATCTTCAGGAGCACTTCAGAAAAGAATCAAATGACATCGAGTGTTGCTTCTGTTCTGAAAGAAGAATTTTCAAAAATCAAAAATCATATAATGTACATGTTTCAATTTACCATAAAGGGATTTATGAAAAAGAAGATAGTACACTTGAATACATTCGAGCCTCAGAATGTGGTGTTCGTAACGAGAAACATTTGGGATTTGATTTGGTAGAGTCTAATGATTTAAATATGATAGATGATGTTAGTGCAATTGATCACGAACTTGATTTAAATATTCGAGAAACAAAAACAGTCCAAAGTTCTGCAACTAAACTTTTCGCTAAAACATATTTAAATTTACATACTAAATATTTTGCTACAGAGCCTATATTGCAAGAATGCATGCGTGGTACACATGGAGCTTTCGCACTGTGTAAAGAGCAATTCACAAAATCTCTAAGTAAATCAGACCTAAGTGCAGATGTTAAAAATGCGGTTATGGCAATGTTTTCCCAATCCTTTAGCAGTTTTGATGAAATTCATGATCATAAATTTGGTATCTTGAGAAACACTTACAAACGTAAACAATATTATCGAAATTCTTTTAACTATGTAGAACCTATTCAAGTACCTCTTCGTAACAGTCAAGGCGAAATAACGAATCTCCATTACAGCTACGTTCCCATATTGGAAACATTCCAAGTCATGCTTCATAATGACATAGTGAGAAATTATTGCAATGATACAAGGGTCCACAATAAAAAAGGTCTTTTTGACATTCATGGTGGAACAGTTTTCAAAAATAATGAGTTTTTTCACATTAATAAAAATGCATTGCAAGTAATTCTCTTCCAAGACGCTTTCGAACTGTGTAATCCCTTAGGATCTTCAAAAACGAAATTCAAATTAATTGGTGTCTACGCAGTGTTAGCTAATTTACCACCACATTTAAGATCTAAAGTAGAAAACATCAAGCTAGTTTTACTTGGTCACGAAAAATATATTGCACAATTTCATTGGAATCAAGTACTTGAACTTTTAATAAAGGATCTGAAGGAATTGGAGTCGACGGGAATTGAAATCTCTGTGAACGGTGAAAAAACCATATTTTTAGGAACTGTTGTTGCAATATTAGGTGACAATTTAGGAAGTCACCAAATTGGCGGCTTCACAGAAAATTTCAGCACTTCAAAACACGTTTGTCGCTATTGTGAAATAAGCCTTGCTGAGTTTCGTGCTAATCCTTTCCAAGCAAAGAAATTACGAACGGTAGAAAGTTATACAGATTGTGTGCTCGAAGCTGTGAAAACTCGTAAAATAGTCAAAGGAATCAAAGCAAATTCTCCTTTCAACCAGTTGCAGTATTATCACGTCTCTAATCCTGGGTTACCACCCTGTGTAGCACATGACATTTTTGAGGGTGTTGCTCGTTACGACATGTTTCTGGTGATCAAGTATTTTGTAAAGAAGTGTTGGTTCAAACTCGGTTTACTCAATTATCGCTTAAATGATCTCAAGCTATCAGGCGCAAGCAACTTTTTCCCCACCATAAAGATAGGTCCAAAAATATTCAACTTGACAGGTACTGCAAGTCAGATTCGCTGGATGCTAATAAAATTTCCCTTGGCTATTGCTGATCACGTTAAAGATTTCAATGATGATGTTTGGAGAATGGTGCTCTGTTTGCGAGACATTTGTTTGATTGTATGCGCTCCGTCATTATCAATTGATCAAGTCGCAATTCTGAAGTCAACAATCGATGATTATTTGATTCCGAGATTGAAATGTTTCCCTGATGTCAAATTGCGTCCGAAACACGAATTCATTCTACACTATCCGAACCTTATCGAGCAATTTGGGCCACTCAAACACTTGTGGACTATGCGATTCGAGAGTAAACACGGTTATTTCAAAAATGTTATTAAACATTACAGGAATTACAAAAACGTTTCTCAAATGCTTTCAGAAAAGCATGAATTGCTACAGTGTTCAATTGAGGATCAATATGATTCACTAGTCATATATTCTGAAGCAAGCAATTTTGACTTATCTGCTTTTGATGATTGGGTTCGTACTAAAATCACTGAGTTTTGTCAAGAAAATAATACATCTATCAAATGTATTTGTCCAAAACTACGATTTCGGGGCGTGCAATATGCTGAAAATATGCCGATTTGTGTAGGAAAAAGTATCTATGGCAATTTCATAATCTGTAGAATTAAAATGATTCTTGTAACGCAAGATTGCGAAGATATATATTTCTTGGGAGATACAAATGAAATCGAATTAATTCCTGAAGTTGGAGTTTATGTAACTGTAAAATGTGAATGGCGCGAAAACGAGACAAAAACAATATCTTTTTTTTCGTATTCATCCTTATTAAGTCCTGATCCTTTGTTACAATGTCATATTCATTCAGTTCCTGTGTTCGTAATGAAATACATTCCATTTGAACAGGACCTGTAACAGACTTGTGAGTACATGAAACTAATGGATTCTGTTACGCATAACATGGTTTGAATGGAGATGCAGGAAATGCATGCACGATACCTATAACGCATTTTCGCCACTGTCATTTGATTGAATACAAATGTTTCAGAATGGAAATTTTAATCAGATTGTTTCTTCGTTCCTGCATTTACATGCTATCTTTACTTTGAAATTTCTTGATCTATATTTTTTCAATTTGAAAATTCAATATAATTATAATTCCACCATTTTTATAAAGGTTGATTATGAAATAAATTTAACACGCACATTGATATTATGTTATATACGCAATGCACTTCATTGCAGATGGGGTTAATACTGCGTGTATGGTCGGCCAGACGAGAAAAAAAAGTATCAATCATTATAAAAGAGCAGACGGAGTTATTACAACATGCAATACAAAGAGCGAGCAAGAAATTAGAAATTATGGGGACACAGTTAGTTTTGGAACAAGATGGAACTTTAATAGACGAAGATGAAATACTTCAATTCTATGAAAGAGAAACGCTTATTCTGCTCCAAGCCAACGAAAAATGGATGGAAAAAAATACCGTTCAAGTTCAATCAACAGAAAACTGCGCTGTCGAACCCCCTTCACTTGAAATTGCAGTTGATGACAATCCTGTGGCATCTACTCTAGATAATAAGGAACAAGGAAATCAAGGTAATAATAAGGAACAAGAGAATCAAGACGATGTATCGATGGAAAGCAAACTTGAATCTCCAAGCAGTTTTAACGATGTACCCTCGAGCTCATCATCTGAACCTACTCCGTCACTACCCGTCATGAAAAAATCTTCATCTTTGGACCGTTTTAAAATTCCTTGACAGTATTTGGACCCAATTACGCGAGAAGGATTGGAAAAAAAAGAAAAAACGTTCAAAATTATCACATCAGTTGTGAATAGAATAGTCGATGAAATGAGGGTTTACCTCAAACATATTCCTACGTCAGCGTTCATAAATGTTGCGAGACAGATGGTTGAGAAATACCCAGAAACTTTCGAAGATCGCAATGATGATAATTCGCGACGTGGTTCCGGCATAGCCAGTATATTGAGTAAATTGCAGCGACGCAATAATTATTGTGATCGTATAAACTCAAAAAACTCACTGACACGATCGTTGAATTTACCCATTCACAAACAACGAGAATTTAGTTCCAAAACTGCTGGATGTGTGAATTGGCAACCTGATCGATATCCAGAAGGTGAAACAGTGGATAGTCAGCTAGAAGAGAAGAACATTCTCTTGGATTACATGCTATACAACTTGGAAGACGAGGATACGCTTCAATCATTGATGGAGACAGCACAACAATCATACACTTCACAACGTTTATTTATTAATGACCCAAGTGTTCCTGTGACAACTAGTTTGATGAAACAAGAGTGGCCTTGCATTTTATGGAAACCTTGCTTGCTTCGACACTTCGAAATATTGACTGAACGAAAGGTTTACGATGCTCAGACTCGAATGGTGAATGATATTCCAAAACTTTTGGCACATGGAGTGTTGAAGAGATTCATCAACGGAAACTTTGTAAACGACGAAGATCGGCAATGGAAAGCGATTCAAGTAATATTCGCGCATTTTAAAGAAGAAGCTACTGCCGTTTTTATACACGTTAATGTAAGTTTATTCATCGTATTTATTCATTACTTTTCATTACAATTCTCTAGTGATTCATTGTTCACAGGATGACAGAGAATGTGATAATTTGGAGGTACTATGTCAATATCCGTGCATCGTAGTTATTGGTAAGAGTGATTACTAGATCTCTGTGATAAATTGAGATTAGTCTGTAAATTCAGGAACTAATATTCTGGAATATTCCTTAACCATAGATAATGTTGAAAAGTGCAATTTATGCATCCGTTTCTTTCCATGTTACAGATTCTGAACCGAAGACATACATCTTGTGTATGGACTGTGAAGAAGTTGATAGAACTACTAGTTTTTTAGAGTCTATACAGATGCTGATGGCTCTATATTTCATATTCAACAAAACATATCCCGTCGAGTGTAGTTGCTTTTTAGAGTTTTTACAAAGAAGATTTTTCTATATATATCCGCAGAACGATGCCAGTAGGTCGAAAAATAAAAAATGTGTAAATAAAGTACATACATTTTCAAACGCGCTGTCAAAAGTGGTAGTGAACGACGTTCAGAATATTAATTGACTTGGAGCTGAACTAAGTGAAGCTGTTACTACACAAGTTAGACTCGTACTACATATTTTCTTCACAGAAAGTGTCTCCTAAAGGCTGTGAATGAAGTTCGATATTGTGACGTTTTATTTAGAACACTTGATAACTCCTGGTTATCTGGTAAATTTTTTCATAAGACTGAGGTTACGATTTTGGAGCATATTTTTCCAACGTACGGTAATATAATATATATAGTGACATATGTATTATATATTATATATATATATGTATAAATATTCATTTTCAAAGAGTAGAATATGAAAAAAAGCTTCAAAAATTATAATCACAGAGTACATTTGAACGTTCTGTTTTTATATATTTATTACAAGATTGTTATATGTGTAATAATTTCTTTTCATTAATCAAAGAATGTGATTTATATTTAATTATTTTGAATTTCTATTATTACTATTGACTGTGAAATTACTCATTTCATGAGTATTCCTTAGAGGAATAACATACCACAAGGACGGTCTCACCAATTTGTTTCTAAATCCTGCTAATATTTCAAATTGTAGAAGTATGACATTCAATTTATGCAAAATATAGACAAGTTGTATGAATAATTGTTCAAAAGTACGTTTTATTTCAAATTTACGGTTTTTGGTCTTTTTATAAATGAAATTCCCAATTCTCAACAGCAACCTAACCTCACATTACATAAAAATCACTAGAAGATCGTGAAATTACCATCCGTATGGCATATTTTCCACCCTGATAGCAAAACGTAACCTCTCCTCTGCGCGTTCAAAAATTTTCCTAGCGTCTGGCATTTTTTGGTTCCGAAACGTAAAATTGCTATTCTGAAACTGGGTCCGATAATTATCGCTTCTGGAACCAGCAAATTTAACACAGAATTTTTTACAGTGTAATTGGAGGGATTTTCAGCGGCGCTGATGATGAAATCTAAAATTTGGAATATCAAATCCAAAATGGCGAATCCAACATGACGGACGGTGAAGCGAAACTTCGCGAAATTCGTGTAAAACTGGCCGTCCAGGGATTTTGGGGGCTCCTGATTACGAATCCGATATTCATAAGTTGAAATTCGAGATGGTAGATCCAATATGGCAGACGATGGAGCGGAAAAACACAAATTACCTCTGGGTTTTGCTCCTCGAAGTTTTTTTTGAGAAAGCTGATGGCGAATCAGGACAATACTAATGCCGATTCTGTATTTGTCGTTTCAAACTCTGTATGACTGTTCAACCACCAATGGAACGTCCAAATGCGATTTCCACATGGTTCTCGCGGATGGGGGCCGAATCAACGTAACCGTTAGTTGGAAAGAATAAGACATCATACATCATACATCTCTCCCTCTTCAACCAATGGTTTCGTTGATTTGTCCTCCCGTTGATTCGGCCCCCACCCGTTATCGCTCTCTGTCGAATCCAGGAATAGCCAACGTGGAGGTGGCGGGATACTATTCCCTTTGGTTTCCTTGTTATGATGGATGGGTTTAAAAGAACTGAGTGGGAGGCCAGAGTAGGCAGAATGATATTGTCGATATATATACAGGGTGTCCGATTTTAATTTTTATATCGGAATAACTCAAAAACGAGGAGTTTCGGAGGAAAATGTTTCGAACAAAAGTTGTCAGATTCCGAGGGGGACATCTGATGGTGACCTTGACTTTGGCCTCGGATCTCAACTTCAAGGTCATTCAGAGGCCAACTTTCGTTTCCCGAATCAAATCCCCTATTTTTGACTGCAGATTCAGATTTGACGTTGAAAAATAAGAAACTTCTGTCTGAATCATTTTCCCGAATTCCGCACAGATGGCGCTCTAATCAATAAAAACTGAGTTTTATGGAACACTCGTATTGCTTTCTGTGTGAAACGGCATTTAACTCCCCGGTGTTTTCTTTCAACTTCTGAGGATTACCGTCGCCTTCACAGTTACCCAATGTGCACCACGGGGAGGTTGAGCGATCGGATCTCGCACATCTATGTGGACCTGAGAAGGGCCGACTGTCTGGACTGTAGAGGTGTGTAATTTCCCACAACAAACGCTCTGCAATATGTTTAACAATTCACCGTATCAAATGTTCGATATTTGCACCGTTGACCTGTTGGCATGACCTAATTTGTCCCTGAAAATGTGGTTCTAACGACAAAAGCACATGATGTGGGATTGTTCGGCAGACAGTTCGTATTCGACGTTTCATGTCATCTCTGGTCGTTGGTGGTCTTTCATAAACTACATCTTCGATGAAATCCCATGAGTGAAAATCCAAAGGGGTCTGATCCGGAGACCTAGCCTGCCGGGCAATGTATCCACCGCGACCAATCCATCTGTGTGGGTAAGATATGTTTAAGAAATTTCTCACAATCGCAACGTTACGAGGTGGTGCCCCATCATGTTGAAGTCACATCCTGTTCCGTGTGTAGAGATCAACATCTTCCAACATCCTTGGTAATTTGTCCCGAATCGATTGCAGATAATTCTTATTCCCAACAGTATGTTGGAGGAAATAAGGACCAATGATCTGACCATTCGAAATCCCACATCACACATTCAGAGTCCAGCGATGTTGATTGTCAACTCGCCAATGCCATCTGGGATTTCCAATTCACCAATAATGACAATTATGTCTGTTCATAACACCGTTACTGCGAAATGTTGGCTCATCACTAAACATCACGTAATTTAAAAAACCAGGCGGTTGCTCCGAGGCCCATTGACCGAATTCAACCCTACGTCTAAGATCATCTTCACCGAATGCTCGCACCAATGTAATGTGGTAAGGATGATATTTACCAGATCTTAGTATGCGGTGTGCCGAACATAAGAAGTTTCTTATTTTTCAACGTCAAATCTGAATCTGCAGTCAAAAATGGGGGATTTGATTTGGGAAACGAAAGTTGGCCTCTGAATGACCTTGAAGTTGAGATTCGAGGCCAAAGTCAAGGTCACCATCAGATGCTCCCCTCGGAATCTCACAACTTTTGTTGGAAACATTTTCCTTCAAAACTCCACGTTTTTCAGTTATTTTGATCTTCAAATGCAAATATCTCAAAAATATGCATCTGAACCCGAAAGTACTCCATACCAAAGTTGTTATACAAAGAGGGGGCCACAAAACTATGATATCAGTTCCATCATAGATGGCGTGATGATCGATGTAAATGGGGTCAACATCATTTCCTTGAACCGGAATCCCCACTTTTTATTGCATATCTTGATTCTACGCAAAAAACTGAGTAACTTCTGCTTGGAACGTTTCTCCAAATCTCTGAAGATGGCGCCACAATCGATGAAAATGAAGTCCATGGAACAATATGCGGATATCTTGTAGAATGCATCCAAGAGCCGAAATATCTCATTCGAATGTGGTTGTTGATAGAGGAGACGACACAATGGCGCTATCAGTTCCATAGGGGATGCTGCTGTGGTCGGTAAAAATGAGGTCAACTTGAATTTTTCAAATGGAAACCCCTACTTTCTATCGCATATCATGATTCTACGCGAAAAAATGAGGAATTTTCGTTTGAAACATCTTTCCTAAATTCCTCAAGATGGGAACGGTGGGAAATGAGGTTGATGAGAAAGTTCTACTGTCATTTCCAAAACATTGAATTGATGTCATTGACAATGTTCTGGACATGACATTTGTTGTGTTCTCTGTTCGATTTCTTCTCTGAAATTATTATTGTTTTGATTCGTTAGTTGAGCGTTCCTTCACACATAATGCAGTGGAACTCTCCCATCAACCTCATTCTCCACGGTTTCCATCTTCAAGAATTTATGAAGAATGTTTCAAACAAAAATTCCTCATTTTTCCGCGTAGATCCATGATATGCGATAAAAAGTAGTAGTTTCCATTTGAAAAATTGGAGTTGACCTTATTTTTATCGACCACAGCGCCATCTAATATGGAACTGATATCGCCATTGTGTCGTCCCCTCTCTTGACAACAACATTCGAATGAGATATTTCGGCTCTTGGATGCATTCCTCAAGATATCCCCATATTGTTTCATAGACTCTATTTTCCATCGATTGTGGCGTCATCTTCGAGAACTTAGAAAAACGTTTCGAGCAAAAGTGACTCAGTTTTTTGCGTAGAATCAAGATATGCAATCAAAAGTGGGGGTTCCTGTTTGAAAAAAAAAATGTTGACCCCACTATAATCGACCATTACGCCATCTATGATGAAACTGATATCGTAGTTTTGTGGCACCCTCTTTGTATAACAACTTCGGTATGAAGTACTTTTGGTTCAAGATGCATGTTTCTGAGATATTTGCATTTAAAGATTGAAATGGGACACCCTGTATATATAGTTCAAGTTTTAATCTCAAATAAAATAATCCAAAAAAAAATGATCCAGTCTAATACAAAAATGGTTCCTTACCGCTAGAAGTGTGTATGTATATGGTGTATGGGTGTCGTGAGTGTCGTTGAGTCGTGTCGTCAATCCTGTTTGCCGGCGAGTGGATCTTCCGCGGGGTCACCGTGGAGGTGTGGGTGGCTGCGAGGAGGTTCGGCTTCCAGGGCTCGCGAAGAGTATGATGAATACCGCGGGGTATGTGTCCAGAGAGCAACTTAGACGTACTTGTATTATATTTACCACGTGTTGGCCTCGTAGGGCGTGTGTGAGAGAATTCCGATCAGGGAGCTGATATGTCGGTTACCGGTATCGCACCGTGTCTTACCGTCTTCACTCATCACGAGTCTCGCCGCTGCGGCCTCCTCCACCTCCTCGTAGGTGCCCCCTCCTACTCTCTTTTGGTAACACTTATGTTACACTCCCCCCCTCCACGGTGAGACGAAGCGTACGCGTAGTTCACTCCCCTCCGCTGTACGCCCCCTGTTTCCTCGTTCTGTCCTTGTCTGAGGTGTTGTATGTTTCCCTGTCCCCCCTGTTCGTGTGTCCTCATTTCTACATTAGGTCGGTGCCGAATCAACGAAAAACCAAATCAACGAAAAAAAATTTACTAGCAGTATGAAGTTGTCATTTTGTTGCAGTATGAAATGAAATGAGTCATAGATCAACGATTAAATTAAACGAAAATTCTTCATGTTAACCTATTCACTGCCTAATCAACCTAATTCATCATTCTAATAAAATTATTAATGATCTTCCTAATCGATCGGTACAATCAAACTGTTTCAAACGTCTGTAGAGAACGAAAATCGGTTTGTTGTTATCATAAACATAACCATACCATAATCATGAACATAACAAAGGGAAATTGAGTTCACCGTGGGGTTGTGTTAGCAAATCAATGTTTTTCACTTTTCGTTCAATTTATTCAATGATCTATGACTAATTTCATTTCATACTGCAAAAAAATGACGACTTCATACTGCTAGTAAATTTTTCTTCGTTGATTTGGTTTTCCGTTGATTCGGCACCGACCCTCTACATTTTCTTTATGATGTTCACTTCATCTATGTGTATTCTTGTTTTCTATTTGGTTTCGCTCATTATTTCTAATCTATATCACATATGGTGTATTTAAAAAACATATATATATATATTTTCTTTTTTTTTCTTTGGTTTTATCTATTCTATTCTTATTCCCTATTTCATTGTTTGTGTTTGTTCTCGTTCTGTTTGCTATTTGTGTAGTGTGTGTATGCGTGTTTACTCCTTTTTCCACATTTGTTCCTGTGTGTGTGTCCTTACTTTACAATCATTTGTGTGGGTGTGGGTGTTCTTTTCCTACATTTGTTCCTTGTATTTTCTACGTGTTCACATTCTGTGTAGGTGTGTTTGTCTTATTCTGGGTTTGTTGGTCTTAGTCTATCCTTACTAACAGATGTTGAAAATGATCATGGAAAAAAAAATTTTACAAGAAAAATGTATCCAAGCGTGTGTACCCCGCATGCATCCATATATTTCGTGTTTTTTTCCTGCTGTTGACTCAATTTATCTACTCCCATTCTGTTGTTCTTCTTTCTGTCTGTACCGTAAAGGGTTTGAGGTTATTTATTCCGATTCATGTTCGTTTGTTTCAGTTTTATCCGTAAAATTTTTTTAGATCTTTGATGTGTATTTTTCCGATAGAGTTTCCTTGTCTATTCAATAATTCGTATACTAGCGGCGAGTATTTTTTTATGATTGTGTATGGGCCTGTGTATTTCTTATCCCATTTACCTGTTGTTCCTTTCTGTTTCGATGATAGTGTGTGGTTCAATTTTAATACTCTATCCCCTATTTCCAATTCTGTGTTCCTTCTGCGTGAATTATAGTGATGTGTTTGTTTTTCGTTCGCTTCTACCAAGTGTTTTTGTACTTCTTCTTCAATTATTTGTAGGTCCTTTAATCTGTCCGTACAGTGCTTTATGTCTGTGTTTTCTATTTCTTGTGTGTTTTCTACGTCGTGTTTGAATGATTGTAGTGGTGTGAATTCCCTGCCTAGCTTTAGGAATGCTGGTGTGTATTTCGTGGAGCTGTGTTTGCTCGTGTTGATTGCGAACTGTAAATCTTCCAAGTGTTCGTCCCAGTTTCTGTTGTCACTGTCTAAAAATGTTCTTATCATTGCGTGAATCGTGGTATTCTGTCCGTGTCTATGTGTGATCCGTTTCTGTTCACTATATATCCTAGGTATTTCACCTGTGTGCATCCGAATTCGCATTTTTCCCTGTTTATTGTTAACTTCGCATTTGTGATGTTCTGCAGGGTTGTTCTCAGCCGATGAAGGTGTTCTTCTAGGGTTTTTGTTACTATCATTATGTCGTCTAGGTATGAAAATGGGTAGGGTTCTGAGTCCGGTCCTATTAGTTTGTCCATTAGTCTTTGGAATGTCGCGGGGGCGTCCGTCAGTCCGTATGGCAGTTTTGTGAATTGGTATAATCCTTTTCCTGGGACCTTGACTGCCGTCATTTGTCTGCTGTTCTCTTCTAATAATATTTGCAAATATGCTTGGCTTAAATAAATTTTTGATATGTGGTTTGGTATGTTCAGTTTGTCTACTATGTTTGTCATTATTGGTATTGGGTACGCGTCTTTCTTCGTGAGTGAGTTTGAATATCTAAAGTCGATGCAGAATCTGTGTGTTTTGTTCGGTTTTTGGATCATGACTACTGGGCTTGATCAGTTACTGTTGGATGGCTCTATCATATTTTCTTGTAACATTCTATCTACTTCTATGTGCATGTTTTGTAGAATTTTTGGTGATGTGTTGTAAGGTTTTTGTTTTTTCGGTTCGTTCTTTTCTAGTTCTATTTTGTGCCTCACAAGTTCTGTGTGTTGTATTGTGTCCTCTGTGTTTTGTGTAAATTCTTGTACTATTTTATCGATTTGTTCCTTCTTGTATACATTCAATTCTTTTATACTATTCACGAATTCTATTTCTTGTTTTTGGAAATCCAACCCGTATAGCATTTCCTACACTTGTTTTTTATTCAATATCAGTGCGTTTGTGTACAATTTCGTGTTCGCTTCAATTCTTGGTGTTGGCAATAGGACTTTTCTTTTGCGTGTGCTGTGTTGTTGTGGGATTTCCGTTTTTTCATTCCCTGTCTTGGTGTTTCGTGTTTCGTTTTTCTTTGTTTCTCTTTGTTCTGGGTGTTTATCCTGTTTGTTCTCATTGAATGTAATTGTTGTTTTCAATTCTTTCAAACTCTATGTTCCTCATATGAGTGTGTATTGTAGGGTTGGTGGTATTCGTATTGTCAGTTTGTATGGTTTTCCCTGTATAATTACTGATGGTTTGATTGTTCGTATTATCTCAGCTTCCGATCCATCCGCTGTTATTACTGTCGCTTTTTCCGGCTTGTGTATTTTCATTCGTTGTTCTTCTAGTATTCCCATGATTGATATGTTTGCGCAAGTACACTACCGGTCAAAAGTATTCGAGCACCTCTCGAGAACGCGAAATTTTCAAAGTTTCATATCTCAGCCGGAAATTATCGTACATTCAAGAATAAGAAACCGTTTTGAAGGGTGGAGTGTGCTCTATCAAGAAATCTTAGTCTCACTCACCTGACTGAAGTTCGTTATTAACCGCGTTCGGTTGAACTTACAACTTGTTTCGATTTTTTTTTTCGACTTTTAAGACCTTTGCATGTTTTTGGGTGATTTGTTCCTGGGGAAATGAGTTCATACATTCAATAGATAATGGATTCAGCTCCAAAATGATCTCTCATTTTCTTCTCTCGGATCATTCCTTCCAGAGTTATGTCCTTTTTTGTGAAAAAAGTGGATTTTCAGACAAAGTGCTGTGACTCTGAGAGTATCGTTCCAGTCAAAAACTGTTAAGGGGGAAAAAGTTTCGTTTCAACGTTCTCCACATGCATAAAAATTTTGGGAATTATTGAGGCACATTTGATTTCCCCCACTTTTCTCATCTTCGGTGGAACACCTTGCAGTCTCGAGATCATCAATCAATTCAAATATTCAACAAAGAATAATCGTCAGATCAGTCTACAGCGGTGAAATTTTTTTGTCCATGCAAAACGATGCATTCATCGTGAAAAATTATCGATATTCATTTATCGAAACAAACAAATGATAAATGTCATATGCAACTGCTTCATGCAACACAATGCGTTAATCGTGATTAATACGGCTAGCCTCCTATAACGCGACTGTTTTATTCAATTATAATTCTACGGGTTATCAGTTATGCCTAAAACTCGCGAAACAAGTCAAGAAACACGTGCTGTGATAGTGGCATTACGTGAAGAGGGATATTCTCCAAGAGAAATTTCGAAGAGAGTCGGTGTAACTAATTCGACCGTATTGTATACCCTGGAGCGATACCAGAGTACAAAATCGGATTCCAATCGGGCTCGATCTGGCAGGTCGCGAGTTACTTCGAAAGAAGAAGATAAGTTTTCGCGTATTCAAAATAAACGACTAAGGATGGGAACAGCACCTGACTTACAACAAGAACTGAATGCAACTCGTGATTCCCCTTTGTCTGTCTCAACCGTTCAACGTCGTCTGCAAGGTTCTGGCCTCATGGGACGTATTGCTGCGCGACAACCTTG
Source organism: Gonatopus flavifemur (assembly GCA_018340375.1). NCBI lineage: Eukaryota > Metazoa > Arthropoda > Insecta > Hymenoptera > Dryinidae > Gonatopus > Gonatopus flavifemur. The sequence goes on along the minus strand of JAFFJZ010000046.1, from coordinate 1,789,216 downwards.
ATTACGTGAGCAGAACAAAATTAAACGTTTGAATTGGGCTCGCGCACATTTGAGGTGGGGCATAGAAGAGTGGTCGAGAGTACTATTTACGGACGAATCAAAAGTTGAATTATTTGGAACGAAACGTCGAGTTTACGTCCGTCGAATGAAAGGTGAACGAATGCTCAATCAATGTGTGACACCCACAGTGAAACACGGGGGAGGATCAATCATAATATGGGGGTGTTTTGAAGGACTAAAAGTAGGTGATTTATTCAAAATTGAAGGTATTCTGAAGAGAGAGGGATATCATAGTATCTTAAAAAACCACCTAATACCTTCTGGAAAGAGGTTAATTGGAAACGGGTTCATTCTGCAACAGGATAACGATCCCAAGCATACTTCCAAATTGTGCACGGGATGCATACGGAAGAAGGAAGACGCGCATCAGTTGCTGATTATGGACTGGCCTGCTCAATCCCCAGACCTCAATCCCATAGAACTGTTGTGGGATCAACTCGATAGAGATGTGAGGAAAATGAGACCAACGAACAACCAGGAACCATGGCAATATTTGCAAACATGTTGGAGTCAGATATCTCCTATGACATTGGAGAAATTGTTATTGAGGATGCCAAGAGTCTGCAAGGCGGTGGTAGAAGCAAGAGGTGGCTATTTCGAAGAATCTGCAATTTGAAATCAGACTTTGAATTGATTTGAATTGATTTTGAATTCTAATGTTGATTGTATACATACAGGGTGGGGCATTCAAAGTGTCGCGGGCGTTTTTTCCAAAAATAAAGTGAGATACGAGAAAATTTTTCGGACAAAAGTTGTAGGGTACCGAGGGGGACATCCGATGGTGGCCTTGGCTTTGACCTCAAATCTCATCTTCAAGGGCATTCTGAGATCAACTCTTGTTTTTTCAATAGCATCTCATATTTTTTACTGCAGATTTGGATTCTAGGTCAAAAACCAAGAAACTTCTGTCTGAACCATTTTCCTGAAATCCGCAAAAATGGCGCTCTAATCGATATTGTTCCATTTTGAATCTGACATTCGAATAACTCGGAAACGAAGGGTCTTGCGAAAGAATGTTTCGTACAAAAGTTGTCAATACACAACACATTTCAATCGTCTACATTACCACCATTCAGACCTCACGCGATGTAAACAAACGACGGGGTTCAGTGAAAATTCACGATTTTGAAAGTTAGTTTGTCAGTTACATTTGATTATTACTTGGTTTATGACGAATTGAAAATCATGGATATCCGATACACGGTTTCTGAAAAGATCGATATGATCTACATTTACGGTGAAGTGCATAAGAACCCCAGACAAGCATATGACTTGTATGCAGACCGATTTCCTGGAAGAACAACGCCATCCATTAGGTATTTTCAACGCATTACAAAATTATTCTCAGAAACGGGAAGTGTTACAAGGGAAAAACGACATCGAATGAGAACTGTTAGCGGAGAAAATGCGGAAGTTAATGTACTAGCTGCAGTAGCCAATAATCCACACGTGAGCTCTCGTGAAATTGAACTCCATTCGGAAATTTCTCGAAGAAGTGTTCTTCGAATACTGAAACGTCACAAATTCCATCCGTATCACATCTGTTTGCATCAAGACCTTCACGGTGATGATTTCGAAAATCGTGTACAGTTTTGTCGATGGGGTCTAGCGCAAATGCACAATAACAACTCCATCAACATATTATTTTCTGATGAGTCGACGTTCACCAATCATGGTCAAGTAAATCGACATAATATGCATTACTGGGCGACAGAAAATCCAAGATGGTTACGTCAAGTAGAGCATCAAAGACAATGGGCTGTGAATGTTTGGTGTGGTATTTTTCGATCTCGAGTAATTGGACCGTACTTCATTGCATATACGCTAAATGGAGAGAAGTACAGACATTTCTTAGATCAAGTACTTCCAACATTACTTGAAGACATACCTATTCAGGAACGATTGAATATGTGGTATCAACACGATGGTTGTCCATCCCATTATGCAGTCACAGCTCGAGAAATATTGGACAGAGATTATCCTGGACGATGGATAGGACGTCGTGGACCAGTTCATTGGCCTGCCCGTTCTCCGGATCTTACTTCTCCAGATTTTTTTTCATGGGGATACATAAAAGATACAGTTTATCAACAAGCACCGACTACACCTGAGAATATGCGTCAACGAATCATCAATGCATGCGTGAGCATCAATGAAGATATTTTAGCACGAGTTCAGCAATCTTTTGTAAAACGTTTTGAAATGTGTATTGAAGTCGAAGGCCATCATTTTGAGCATCTACTGCATTAAAATTATCCAAGTGATGTAGACGATTGAAATGTGTTGTGTTTTGTCTGTTATACCCCATCACCTCCGTTTCAGTTCAAGCGGTCGCCCTTGGAATCAGAAAACTTTTGTCCGAAACATTCTCCTCCATGACCCTTCGTTTTCGAGTTATTCTAATGTCAGATTCAGTATGGAACAATATCGATCAGAGCGCCATCTTCGCGGATTCCAGGAAAATGGTTCAGACAAAAGTTTCTTGGTTTTTGACCTAGAATCCAAATCTGCAGTAAAAAATATGAGATGCTATTTAAAAAACAAGAGTTGACCTCAGAATGCCCTCGAAGATGAGATTTGAGGTCAAAGCCAAGGCCACCATCGGATGTCCCCCTCGATACCCTACAATTTTTGTCCGAAAAATTTTCTCGTATCTCATTTTATTTTTGGAAAAAACGCCCGCGACACTTTAAATGCCCCACCCTGTATGTACATATTTTGATTTAGAAATATAATTTGAATAAGAACAATTTGATTTTCCAATTTTATGATAAGCATGCTCGACTGTTATAATTTATCCTACACGGTTTATTTTGAAATTTCCGGGATTTCATATTCACAATCACTGACATTCTGACCACAAAATTCACGTCACTATGGAGTTCCCAACAAAACATAATTATAACATGGATGTACAACAGAGAAAAAAAATGTTCACCACTGCAGACTCATCTGACGATTATTTTTTGTTGAATATTTGAATTGATTGATGATCTCAAGACTGCAAGATATTCCACCAAGGATGAGAAAAGTGGCGGAAATTGAATATGCCTCAATAATTCCCAAAATTGTTATGCATGTAGAGGACGTTGGAACGAAACTTTTTTCCCCTCAACAGTTTTTGACTGGAACGATACTTTCAGAGTTACAGCACTTTGTCTGAAAATCCACTTTTTTCACAAAAAAGGACATAACTCTGGAAGGAATGATCCGAGAGAGGAAAATGAGAGATCATTTTGAAGCTGAATCCATGCTCTATCGAATGTATGATCTCATTTTCCCAGGAAAAAATCACCCAAGAACATGCAAAGGTTTGAAAAGTCGGAAAAAAAATCGAAAAAAGTTGTAAGATCAACCGAACGCGGTTAATAACGAACTCCAGTCAGGTGAGTGAGACTAAGATTTCTTGGAAGAGCACACTTCACCCTTCAAAACGGTTTCTTATTTTTGAATGTACGATAATTTCCGGCTGAGATATGGAACTTTGAAAATTTCGTGTTTTCTCGAGAGGTGCTCGAATACTTTTGACCGGTAGTGTATGTGTGGATCCTGTGTCTATTAGTGCGCTTGTTATTTTATTTCCTATCTGCACTCCTACGTATTGTCTTGGGTCGTGTTTTTCCCTGTCTACCGTAATTATATGTTCGGGTGTTTGTGTTGTGTTCCTTAAGGGGGTTCCTCCCACCCTTCTTTGCCCCCTTGTTAGTTTTCTTGGTTATTCGGGCAATTCATCCTCCAATGTCCTTGTTGGCCGCAATCAGAACATCCTTTCGGGATTGTTCCCGAGTTTCTGCTTGTGTTTGGGTATTGTTGAGTGTTAGTTTTGGGGTGTGTTGTTCTGAGAGTTTGGTTTCTCCCCTGCTGTAGGTTTGGTGGGTATGTGGGTGTTGGTAATAGTGGTGGTTTTCGTTGTGTGTAGGTGTTATTGTATCTTGGTGTTGTTCTTAGTTCAGTATTTTGTTCTTGTGTATTGTTTGTGTCTGTTGCCCATTCTTGTTTCCCTTGTTTTATTGCTTCTAGTGTTTTCCCCTTTCTTTCTAATTGTTCGAATGTATCAAGCTCTTCTCTTCTTATGTATAAATTCCATTCTAATTGTAAGTTTCTGTATGCTTTGTTTAATTGTGTCTCTAGAGGGCAAGGTGGCCAAATTTTATTCATTGATGTTCTGAATCTTATCAAGTATTTCGTAATATTTTCATCTCTCTGTTGTGTACATCTTTTCAATTTTTCCTCGAATCTTTCTGTGTAATCATGTGGGAAGAATGTTTCCCTAAAATCTTCTCCAAATTCTTGTAAGTTTCCCCATTTCCTATGATTCAGTGTATGCCACTCGTATGCTATGTTGTGTAATATTTGTGGTAGGAGTAGTAGTATTTCTTCGTCTGTGAATGTGTATGTGTTTTGGTATTGTGCTAGTTTCAATGAGAATTGTTCGGGGTCTTCTGTTTTGTTCACGCTGAATTTTATATTCAAGTTCGTTTCTGGTAGTCGTGGTTGTCTTTGTGTCCTGTTTCTTGTGCCGTATGGTTCTATCCTGTATCATCTCTTCTTTACTTGTGTCTGTGTAATTCTGTGTTTGTCTCACTGTGCGTCTATTGTTTGATGTGCAATCCCTACCCCTTCCTGGTTCGGTTTCTATGTCTGTTTCATAACTATCTATTTCGTCTAATGTGTGATTTCCATTCTCATCTATTGGGCTTCTCACTGTGATTTCCGGTCTTACGTGTTCCTGTCTATCTGTTCTATGTGTGTTGTTCGATTCTGCTCTGCTCAGTTCGTTATTAAAATCAGAGTCTCTATGTAAAATATTTCCCAACATCGTGCGGTTTCTGTCTCTTTCTGGTCGTTCTCGTTGTCTATTTTGTCTTTGTCTTCGTCTTGGTTGTACGTTCGGGTGATTGAAATGTTCTCATGAATGGTTTGTTTCATCGATGAATTCTTGGTTATCTCTCAGAAAACTGTCTTATGGGAAAGTTTGATTATATTCTGTTTGTTTGGTAATTCTTTGTCTGTGTTGCGTCTCGTTATCCAAGCTTCTCCTTGTTCTGTGTTCGTGTTGGATTTCCTCGCGTGTGTGTCTGTAATCTGTGGGTATGTATGTTTCGTTGTGTCTGCTATGTCTATTCATTTTGTGTTCGGTTTTGAATTAATTCAGCCTTGATATTTCGTTGTGTAATTTTTCTCGTTCGAACTTTCTCGGTGTTTCTGTGAATGTGCTATGTGTCTGTTCTTCTTTCAATTTAATCGGTTTAATATGTTTCGTTTTTGTACTTTGTACTGTGTTTCGTCAGTGGTATTCGAGATTTTCTTTGTCGATATCTTGTATTGTTATGTGTTGCGTATTTGATTATATGTGTGTATGTGTGAAGGTGTGTTATTCGTTCGTCTTTTGTATGGTTTGTGTGTCCAGTACTGTGTGTAGTTATATTTATGATTCTGTCACTTCCTAATTCCTATTTAATATTTCGTCTTATTACTTTCAAGTAATTCGTCTTTCCTTTGGAATTTGATTCAATCAATTGATACGTTTGTATGTGTTTTCTTGTACTTTGCGTCGACTCAGGAATGCTGTTTATGTCTCATGTCACTATGTCACGTCTTATCGCGTCGACGATACTCTACTCCGCACAGTGGTCGTTTTTCCCAATCTAGCTGGACAAAAGTCTAAAAATCAAAGTCTTCCAATGGATTAAATGAACATTCGTATGTCATTTAGGATAGTTGTGAACACGATAAAATTGATGATCAACAGTCAGAAGTTTGCTAATCATGTCCGAATGTGCATGTTTCAATCACTCATTTTTGCGTTTGTTCGTTCTCGGTTTTTCAATGAAAAAAGTCTACATTGTGTTTTACCTAATACGCGTCGGAAAACGATTCAAGTGGTATGCTATCATGTTGAGTAGTGAAAATACATCGTCTTCAACATAATTTTCATGGTGGAAGTGGGAAAAATTAGTTTGATTCTTTCCTCGTTCATCATATAGTGAACCCATTTATACCTTTACTGAAATAACATAATTTCAACTTTAATGGACTATAACTTTTCCTATCCGGCCTTATCCGACAAACGGGAAAAAGGAGTCGAAAGTGTGAACAATTCTGAATCGTTTCGTTCGAATTCCAGGTGCGTCTAAGTGCGTCTCAGGATTTGGTGAATGTTTTTCCAAATTCTCTCTGTCCTCGCTTGTCTTTTCGCCAATTCGTTTGATTTTATTAGCCACATTTTATTCTGTATGCAATACATTTTTCTTCTTTAATTGGAATTTCTTACAGACAGATGATTTTCAATGATATTTGAGTGATAAAATTGATTAGGTATCACTTTCTTTTAGAATACTGACGTTTTGTCTCTTGGTTTGGCTCCGGTATCGCTCTGTCAATGTGTTTTTCCTTATAATTCCTATATGTTCATTATTGTGGACCTCATATAATAAAAATGCATGAATTTCATAATGATTTGGAGTTTGTCAAGCAGTCGGCGTGGAGTTAGCAACAAACGACGACTGGACGAGATTACACTTTCGTTTTATTTGTTAGTGACGCGACTGTCCTATCTTAAGAAGTTGTAATTTCTGAACTTTTGGTATAATCACTGTAATGTCAATCCTGGTAAGTTGTAATTCGCAAGCAATAATCTATTCATTGTTTTTTTCAATATTTTAGTAGATATTCTCATTCCGTTCTATCAGAATAATGTCTATCACCAAGAGAGAGCTGTTTGATGTGTGGTATTCCGAAAGAGAGGCGTCCAAGAAATTTGATGCGGTGTTGCGATATGTAAAAGGAAAAACGTCAGTGTCGGGAAACTCAACCCATGTTTCTGAATGTGTACTGCAAATTATAAACAATTTTCTGAGCCATTTGCGGGACAAATGGAAAAAGTGCTATCGGTCGAAACAAAAATTCGAACAACGTTTTTCTGAATGGCTAGATTCAACGATCAATTTTTTTCCTGAACCAAGTGGTCAACAGAGCTCTATAGGGAGACCGTCCAAAGAATTCCAGAATTTGAGTGAGAAATCGAAAAAAAGAAGAATTAAAAACTTGCTGGATAATCATACTACAGAAAAATTGACGTTTGCAACTTGCTCGAATTTGTATACTACTGGTAAAAGAGACGCATCTTCAGTTTCAAAAAAGATTACAGAAAGCTCTCCCACCAGAGCAACAAAAAATCAAATATGCATTTGAGACCCCAAATGTGAAACCAGAAACTTAGTCACCCGAAGAAGGTCTTGCTTTGTATATAGATGGACGTTCCTCCAAAAATAGCTACATCCTGATGCAACAAGGAGCTAAAAATCGGAAAGCCAATATATATCCAAGTTATGAAAACATCTTGGTGGCAAAAAAAGAATGTTATCCACCAAACAACAGTATAAGAATCACAGAATTTTCAGCAGAAATTCGACTTCAAGCCATAGTGGATCATACGTCATCAAGATTATGCCTCGCTCTGAAAGATATTTTAGAAAGCGTATGTGGAAATTCACAATCAGATCTTGTTTTATTGTATAAATGGGGGGCTGATGGAAGTGGGGGACAATCTATGTATAAAATTCGTATTCAAAATGAGAAAGACCGTGAAAAAACAGACGGGAATCTATATGTAGTTTGCATTAGGCCTCTTCGATTACAAACGAAAGATGGAAATACCATAATCTGGAATAATCGTCGGGCTTCGTCTACAAGATTTTGCCGACCAGTGAAACTCATTTTTGAAAAGGAAACACCTGATTTAATTCGAAAAGAAATTTCGGGAATAGAAAGTCAGATCGAAGGGCTTTCTCCGACTATAGTTACCCTAGACAACATCACAGCAAAAATTGACCATCAGTTAATGCTAACTATGATCGATGGCGAAACCTTCAGCACAATCACAGAGACATCGGTTCAAACATGTAGTATTTGCAAAGTCACTCCTAAACTGATGAACAATCTCTCTTCCGTTTATGAGAGAGAGTGTGATGAGACTAGATACCATCTGGGCCTTTCATCTCTCCATGCATACATAAGATGCCTCGACTGTATGCTTCACATTGCATATCGCATTAATATAAAGAAGTACCGGATGACAGAAAAACAGGACAAGCAAATTTTAGAGGATAATAAAAAACGTATCACCAAGGCGATTCGGCAGGAAATGGGATTGTTAGTTGACGTTGTGAAACAAGGTCACGGAACAACTAATGACGGAAATACCGCAGCTCGATTCTTTGAGAATTTTTCAACGGCTGTTCAAATAACAGGACTTGACGAAAATTTATTGAAGAGGTTTAACGTAATATTGAGAACCATATCAAGTGGATTTGACATTGACGTTGAGAGATTTTCTCTGTACGCCAAAGAAACAGCGGATTTATACGTGAAGTTGTATTCGTGGTACCATATGCCTTCTAGTGTGCATAGGTTACTGATTCATGGTGGGGAGATAATAAGTTCTTGTGCATTGCCTATAGGTATGATGTCAGAAGAAGCTTTAGAGGCCAGGAACAAAGATATCAGAAGATACCGAGAATCCAACACGAGAAAAATGTCTCGGCATCAGAACATGGAAGATTTGTTACACACTTTGCTGTATTCCTCTGATCCCCACATTTCTATCTTGTCTAATCGTGATAATAGGATATCTCAATTCAAAACCTGCAAACCGTTACCTGTGGAAGTGTTGAATTTACTGCGTGAACCTGATATTGGACAATCACATGCTTCTCCAACATCTGAATGAGGAATAAATAAGAGTTGATTTCTAAGGCATTTGGAAATTTCACCAGTTTTTTGTAAGTTGCTGCTTCATCTTCAAGATTGATGTTCAATAAAATACATTTCATCTTATTCGGAAGTGAATTAAAAATTCCATTTCGCTTTCTTCCTGTTCATCATTCCTATTTATCGCTGTAAGGATTGATAATGAGTGAATATTTGTTTTTTTGAGAGTTTCCACGCAAAGTTGAGAAAAAAACAAATGTTTCAACGATGAAAATTGGGATAATAACAGTGATTCGAACAATGAGGTATGTAGAACCCTAGTGTGGCGCTTTTGTTTCATTTAGATAGTGTGGTATCCTGAAGTTGCAACATTCTGAGTCCAGATTGAATTTATGCGACCCCAAAACCCCATGATAGTAAGTTTCAAGCGGATATCAACCGTTTTTGAATTTGTGTCCGCCATATTGAAACCGCCATGTTGAATTTCGAATTTCTGACTCCACATTTGGATTCTGCGACCCCAAGAACCTTGCCACTAGTGAGTTTCAAACGGATATCAACGATTTTCTAATTTTTGTCCGCCATATTGAATCCGCCATTTCGAATTTCGGATTTCACACTCCAGATTCGAATTCTGCGACTCCAAAAACTCCTCGAAAGTGAGTTTCAAGCGGATATCAACCATTTTTTTCCATTTTTGTCCGCCATATTGGATCCGCCATTTTGAATTCCGGAATTCTGAGTCCAGATTTGGATTCTGTGACCCCGAAAACCCCCAGGTACTAAGTTTCAAGCAGATATCAACCATTTTTGAACTTTTGTCCGCCATATTCAATCCGCCTTTTTGAATTCCGGAATTCTGAGTCCAGATTTGGATTCTGTGACCCCAAAAAACCCCAAGTACTGAGTTTCAAGCAGATATTAACCATTTTTGATTTTTTGTCCGCCATATTGAATCCGCCATTTCGAATTCCGGAATTCTGAGTCCAGATTTGGATTCTGTGACCCCAAAAACCCCCAGGTACTGAGTTTCAAGCAGATATCAACCATTTTTGAATTTTTGTTCGCCATATTGAATCCGCCATTTGAAATTTCGAAGTTCTGACTCCAGATTCGGATTCTGTGACCCCAAAAACCCCCCAATACCGAGTTTCAAGCGAATATGATAGAGTTTTGAATTTTGTCCACCTCGATTGGGAAAAACGACCACTGTGCTCCGTGCTCAAGGTTATTCTTCTTCTTGCGCGTAGAGTATCGTTCTGTGCGATGTCATATGCCTCTCGTGTGTGTGTGTACGCGTGTTCTTATGATTTCTTACATGTATGCATGCGCGCACACATACACCCCGATACCTTTGTATAATATTCGCGCGAATAGAATTTCCTTTTACATATAATGGGCTTATATTGTCGTTCTATGGAATTTATATACACGGTGTTTGACTCGTTTTTGATTAATTTTCTCGTTATTGTGACGTTCATCTGTACGACTACGTGTATATAAATTCCGTTTTTCTTCTACTCCATGTATAAATATCGATATCTCATTTAAGTCTCCCGTGTAACATGGATGGGTAAACGCGTCTGAAATATCAGGGGAAAAAAATTCGTTGTGTACTTATTTGTTTCAGTGTGTATATATGTGTATATATGTGTATATATGTGTATGTCTGTGTGTTTATGTGTTATATCCATGAGTATGTTTGCTGTATCTGTATGTTTGATAATGTGTCTTCGTTTGTTTGAGTGTGTATGTGTGCTTGTATGTGATGTATGTGAGTTTTTTGCGTTGGGCGCCACTACGATGAATGGATTTGGGAGAACTGAGTGGGAGGCCAGAGTAGGCAGAATGATATTGTCGATATGTATATATATATCCCTATGCAAAAAGTCGGTGTTACGGGAATGTGATCGTTTTATCTGCATTCTGATTGGTGTTAGATTGTTTCCGTTCTCTGACGCGCGCGTATTCAAAGAGAGTCAATCAAAGCTGTGTGTATGAAAAAGATAATGTTCCTTCCCAAAGTCTCATTGGTTCCTCTTCGCTGACAGTTAGTACAGAGAGTAGGGGGTGTTGAAGGTGATATACACGTCTTGACAAATTATGCGCGCGGGAATTCAGTTATTCATTGTGTTACAGTGGAGTGAATATATTCATATGAATGATGAAGTGACAGTGTTTCAAAATTATGATATCGTGTCAAATTGTGGATTAGTCCCTGTGCAAGGTAAGAATATTTATACACTAGGGACATGGACTCATAGTACTGATATTTTTACATGAACAAATGTATCAAATTTCAATCAGTAGTATATTTCATAAGATTTTATATTACATATACAGGGTGTCCCATTTCGATTTTCATATCGGAATAACTCAGAAACAAGGAGTTTTGGGGGAGAATGTGTCAAACAAAAGTTGTGAGATTCCGAGGGGGACATCTGATGGTCACCTTGACTTTGGCCTGGGATCTCAACTTCAAGGTCATTCAGAGGTCAACTTTCGTTTCTTGAATAGAATTCCCTATTTCTGACTGCAGATTCAGATTTGACGTTGAAAAACAAGGAACTTTTGTCTGAATCATTTTTCCGAATTCTGCACAGATGGCGCTCTAATCGGTAAAAAATGAGTTTTATGAAACACTCGTATGGCTTCCTGTGTAAAACGACATTCAACTCTCCAGTGCTTTTTTTTCAGCTCCTGAGGATTACCGTCGCCATTAGAGTTACCCAATGTGCACCACGAGGAGGTTGAGCGATCGGATTTTGCACACCTTTGTGGCCCTGAAAAGAGCCGATTGTCTGGACTGTAGAGGTGTGTAATTTTCCACGACAAACGCTTTGCAATATGTATGGAAATTCACCGTATCAGATGTTCGAGATTTGCACCACTGACCTGTTGGCATAACCTAATTCGTCTCTGAAAATGTGGTTCTAACGACAAAAGCACATGACGTGGGATTGTTCGGCAGACAGCTCGTATTCGGCGTTTCGTGTCATCTCTGGTCGTTGGTGGTCTTTCATAAACTACATCTTTGATGAAACCCCATAAGTGAAAATCCGGAGGGGTAAGATCCGGAGACCTAGCCGGCCAGGCAATGTATCCACCGCGACCAATCCATCTGTGTGGGTAAGATGTGTTCAAGAAATTTCTGTCAATTGCAGCGTTATGAGGTGGTGCCTCATCATGTTGAAGCCACATCCTGTTCCGTGTGTAGAGATCAACATCTTCCAACATCCTTGGTGATTTGTCCCGAATCAATTGCAGATAATTTTCCTTCCTAACAGTATGTTGGAAGGAATAAGGACCAATGATCTGACCATTCAAAATCCCACACCACACATTCTGAGTCCAGCGATGTTGCTTGTCAACTTGTCGATGCCATCTAAGATTTTCAATTGGCCAATGATGACAATTATGTCTGTTCATAACACCGTTACTGCGGAATGTTGCCTCATCACTAGATATCACGTAATTGAAAAAACCGGGCGGTTGCTCCGAGGCCCATTGACAAGATTCAACCCTACGTCTAAGATCATCTTCACCGAATGCTCGCACCAATGTAATGTGGTAAGGATGATATTCACCAGATCTTAGTATGCGGTGTGCCGTTGATCTTGGGATACCTAATTGGTGCTGGATTTCTCTGGTACTAATGTTAGGATTCAGGTGCACCATACATAAAACGGCTACTGAGCGTGCATCCATACGATTTCCATCATAACGGCTTCTGACTCGTGGGATATTCATTCTTCTAACCCGTCTTTCTATTGAGCGTATCAGCTGAAGTGAAGGCTGGCGTCTATTTGGATACCTCTCTCCATACAATCTTGATGCTGCAGCGTGATGACGTCGACATTCTCCTAGTATCAGGTGAATATCAAGTATTTCACCCCAAGGATAATCCATGGTATCGAGACCTTAACAACACTGATCGAAGATCTTCTTCAAGTTTGAATCGTATATCGAGAAGAATTTGTTAATGAATGGAGGATATTGAACATTTCGTTTCACTTATGTTTGTAAACAATACTCTAGTATGAATACTATACTTCCTTGTTCATGATGAACACAAGTATTGTTGTGTACTTGTGTTTGGCAACAATTCACAGTAACGGGACTACGAACAGGCATAATTGTCAATATTGGTCGATGGAAAATCCCAGCTAGGTCTCCGGATCTTACCACTTCGGGTTTTTACTCATGGGGTTTCATCAAATTCCCAGGGCGACAAAGATGTGCAAGATCCGATCGCTCAACCTCCCGATGGTGCACATTGGGTAACTCTGATGACGACGGTAATCTTCAGAAGCTGAAAAAAACACTGGAGCGTTAAATGTCGTTTTACACAGAAAGCAATACGGGTGTTTCATAAAACAAATTTTTTATCGATTAGAGCGTCATCTGTGCGGAATTCGGAACAATGATTCAGACAAAAGTTTCTTGTTTTTCAACGTCAAATCTGAATCTGCAGTGAAAAATGGGGAATTTCATTCAAGAAACAAAAGTTGACCTCTGAATGACCTTGAAGTTGAGATCCGAGGCCGAAGTCAAGGTCACCATCAGATGTCCCCTTTGGAATCTCACAACTTTTGTTCGAAACATTTTCCCCCAAAACTCCTCGTTTTTTAGTTATTCCGATATAAAAATTGAAATGGGACACCCTGTATATTGATTAAATTGAATATTTTCACTATATAACAGTAACGATACTCTGATTATCGCATGTCTCTGATATGTGCGCAGTTGTATTTACGTGAGTGATCTGATGTGAATTCAATTATTCAATTATTCTTTTTCCTTTTTTTTGCTTTCAACGGTATAGGTTCGAAGCCTTATTAAGTAAGGTCATAAGATATTTTGGATTTTTCGGCATTGTATTTCACAATACGTATTATTTCTTGCGTAATACAATCATAGTTCTGTGGGGAAAGGTAGTCTATGAGGATTTCCCGAATCACTGATTGTTAACAGGGCCGTTCCGAGAAATTCTTCTTCTTCCAATCGACGCTGAACACGAGACAACGTCGATCGAAGGAAGAAGAAGAATTCCTCGCACCAGCGCTGATCAGGGTTGGGTTTATTACATAATTTTTCAATTTCTTACGTATCATCCTTGATTTTTGACACGTCATATACGTAAGATACTTGAACCTTCCTGTCCCCCCAAAGGCAAGGGGTTTGTTTCATGCGTCAGATACTCGGTTTCTTACGTGTCATAAACTATGTGAAATACTTAGAAGTATATTGCGTGCCAATCCTGGCGCTGATTGTTGACATTCACCAAAGTTCCGCGTATATACATTAGCCTATTGTGAGTGTGTGAGTTCTTCATGATAGCTTCAAAAGCTACAAAATAACATCATTTTGATGTAAGTTCAATGTAATTTTGACATACTGCTCTCATTGGGATATTACGTACTACTTTATATATTGTACTCCTGCATAGAAGAAGTAAGTTTCATCCTTTCAACTCCTGTTATCTTGTATCAAACTACAAAAATATTCAAAACAAGATTCTCCTTATTTCAAATAAACTGGTTTCAAATTAAGAGAATATTCTCTTGGGTGAAATTCAGGTTTTCAATTTCTTTCACTGTTTTCAGCAAGACGCGGTGTCTTTGCTGATTGGGTACTTCATGTAGAGCCAACTATTCATATTCTACTCCTCAAAAGAATGAGCTAATCAACGTTGTGCTCCGCGTGTTATCTGGTACCACTGATTCCTCTCGAACTGAAACAACACTTCCTCAATTCAAACCAAGTTTGTTTTGGAAGGAAAATATTGTTTTAGTTGTACAAAAAAAACGGGTGTTCAATTGAAACTATCTTTTTTTTGTTTGTATTCAGGCCTGCTACTTTGTATTTATCCTACCAATTATGTATGTAACATGTTTTTAAAAGAATTCCACAAGTGCCCTGATTTTTTCGGAATATATATTGTAGGAAAGAGTGCTATGAGTCACCCAATTATCAAACCTACGGAATTGAAACGAGGCGGTGGTTTCATTCGCGATTTTGGATGTACTGTATTGAAGAAAATTGAATGATATGAATATAATGTTGGAAGAAGGTTTCAGGTGCATGTTCAAAGTTCCTTTTTGTTCCATTTTACCGAGGAAATAGTGTTATGTCTTCTTATTTCCGACATTCCGAAGGAACTTCCGAAATGATTTCATTTGAGGTCTGAACCAATACAGAATAAATAAGCGAATTTCTCATGGAATGGTATCTAGCGGCCAGTTTGCTAGCGGCCACTTTTGGGATTTTTGACACAGACTGTACCGCATATTGAAAAACAGGAAGAGTGTTTCTGGCTGAAACAAGGTTGATAAGATTATTGTTGCATATTAGATTGATCGTTTGGGAACCCATGGAGAGTTTTATGTAGCGCAAGACCCATAAAAATGTTTATTTGAAAACAAAAGTGGAATAGGAACCATCAAATATAAAGGCCGATGTCTCATCATGGCAACATGCGTTTTTCCTCTAACCGATGCCAAACGACGGAAAGAACACCAGAATAGATGCAGGAATCAATTCGGAGAGGGATCGCGGTTTATAACATTGTTTATTTAACCATTTACGGTGGGAAACAGCAGAATCTTGGATGTGAACTGTTAAACCTCCACTCGGCAACATTCATTTTTTTCCCAAATGATTCCAAACGACGGAGAGAACACCGGAGGAGACGCAGGGATGAATTTTGTGAGGAATCGCGGTTTATAACATTGTTTATTTGACAATTTACGGTGGGAAATAGCAGAATCTTGGATAAAACTGTTATCTCTTCACTTGGCAACATTCGTTTCCCTTCTCATTGATTTCAAACGACGGAGAGAACACCGGAGAAGACGCAGGAATGAATTCTGTGAGGGATCGCGGTTTATAACATTGTTTATTTAACAATTTACGGTGAGAAACAGCAGAATCTTGGATAAAACTGTTATCTCTTCACTCGGCAACATTCGTTTCCCTTCTAATTGATTTCAAACGACGGAGAGAACACCGGAGAAGACGCAGGAATGAATTCTGTGAGGGATCGCGGTTTATAACATTGTTTATTTAACAATTTACGGTGGGAAACAGCAGAATCTTGGATAAAACTGTTATCTCTCTACTCGGCAACATTCGTTCTCCTTCTAATTGATTCCAAACGACGGAGAGGACACCGGAGAAGATGGAGGAATGAATTCTGTGAGGGATCGCTTTTTCTAAAATTGTTTATTCAACAATTGTAACATCCTCGTATTTTTCCACACCTCTTTTGTTTGTTCGTTTCTTTCTCTTCTTAGAACATATAAATATGCGTATATATTGATACTAACTACCCATATAACATTGTTATATAAATGTTATATAAAATAACATAACGTGAAATGACAATTTTGTAATTTGGAAATCACAGTTGAATAACTATATCTTTTTCAGAATTAATTGATTCTGAATAAACCTATGTAACAATTTAGCCACATGCAAATAACAATCTTTCATGTGAAGTTTCATCTGCAGATTCATAAAAAAGGATATATCTGTAGAACTTCTCATGTTATGTAATTTTCATCATTCCATGATATACTCTCATTACTCCTCATATATATATTCACATATATTCATATATTATTCATATTTTCTTTTATATATATATTACGATTCCAATTTTTAATCAATATTCAATGCAAAAATGCGAATATTCCAAAATATAACGAGTTTCAAACTTGCTCTTACGCCTTTGAATTGTTTTTGAAAGTACATCAGGATGTATACATATTCTGCATACATCTGGGTGACAGATTTGAAGGAAACTCTTGTGCGCTACGGAAAAGCGTTCATAAAAAACTCGAGACCACAACAATGCGTATGCCGTTTCGATACCTAGCTATGTGACGTCAACCCATGCATTCCTAATTCTATGTGTACTTTCAGAAATAATTTTGACTATTTAAATATGCAACATTATTGGTTAATATTTATAACCAAACCCAAAATTGTCAAGTATTAGTTATTATCAATGAGTCTACAAGGAAAGACTATGCAAACCTGAGGAAGAATTGATACATAGGGAAACCTATATAAAAAAACTCTTGGGACATAGAAAGACAGAAATTTATTGTCTCTTCTTTCTCAAACGTTTATACCCCTTCCCAGAGTCAACTTCCAAAAAGAGTATATAAAGGCCGAGTGTGTGCCCTTTGACACACACAATTTTCCAGTCTTTCAAAAGTTCGCATTGTCGTTTCATCCTGTTATGAAATTCAATTCATTTCTGAGTATCAAACTTCGATAATCCAGTTTTACCTTCTTACACCGAGTCTACAAACAACCAGTAAGTATTTCTAACAACTGAACCCCAAATCTGATATCAAGAATCCTATTCTTATCGAAATTCTGTGCGTAGACACTAAATTTCAAACTCCTCTCCGGATAACGTGCACAGCCACCATATCCAAAATCAGAGATAGGGTGCAATAGGCACTATATCTCATCTATTCTAACGAGATTTTGTGCGTAAGACACTCAATCTCAAAATCTTTTCTAATTTTCTCCAAACGAGATACTGTGCAATAGACACTACATCTCGTGTCCTTCATTTCAAATCTATTCTGATGAGATTTTGTGCGTTAGACACTCAATCTCAAAATCTTTTCTAATTTTTTCCAAACGAAATACTGTGCAATAGACACTATATCTCGTGTCTTTTATTTCAAATCTATTTCAACGAGATTTTGTGCGTTAGACACTAAATCTCAAAGTCTTTTATAATTTTTTTTTCAAACGAGATACTGTGCAATAGACACTATATCTCGTGTCTTTCACTTCAAATCTATTCTCACAAGATTTTGTGCGTTAGACACTTAATCTCACGTTGACTTCTATCGTTATTTTCCTTCCAACTGAAATAATATGCCAATCCACACTCAAACTCTCCT
The DNA here is from genome assembly GCA_018340375.1 of Gonatopus flavifemur. Classification (NCBI taxonomy): domain Eukaryota; kingdom Metazoa; phylum Arthropoda; class Insecta; order Hymenoptera; family Dryinidae; genus Gonatopus; species Gonatopus flavifemur. The sequence goes on along the minus strand of JAFFJZ010000046.1, from coordinate 1,771,514 downwards.
AACCTATACCTTGATATCAGATCGAATTGAACTGATTATATAATCACATTAGATATCCCCTGAATTACTTGAACCCAACTTTTGTCTATTTTTGAATATCGTTCTTCTGACCTCTCTCCAAATTTCTTCTTTTTAGTGACACGTACGATCGAACAAATATTGAAAGAACAAAAAATTGATCAAAACGCCATATTGCGGAAACAAAAGAAGATTAACACCGAAGGGGACCAACTAGGAAAAAAGGCCTTATATTCCATTAGAAAAGGAATTAGGAGACGAACTGAGAAATATACCGCGTTATTAGAAGAATATAAAGAACTTTTAGCAACAAATCCGAAACCTCAAATGAAAAATGAATCTATAGATAAAACCACTAATAATTCAGTTCATCGAACAAAAATTATTCATTGTCCACCTAAACCACGTTTACCTAAACGATGTATAGATTGTATTAAAATAGGTCAAGAATTTCTAGATTGTAATACTTGCAGAAATTATGGTATTTTGTATAGTAAGTTAAGTATTAAGGAAATAGATTCCGTTAAATTCTCATCCAGAGCGAGAAAAGAAATATTATCAAATAAATGTTTCGGCGATACTTATGAAAATGTATCAAATTTATAATATCAAAGAAATTGTAGTTTTAAAATAAATTAACATTGTAATCTCCTGATTTGGAATTTTCTTCTCTAATTTCTCCGACTTTCCATTCCTCCCGGTCTATTAATCAACAATCAATGTATTAGAATCAGTGAAGAAATTCCCATGAATTTCAATTCTGATTTGTGTCAGAGAAAGGGATTTTCGTTCCAGCGAAATCCCTGGACGTGACATAAATTTTTGGCGCAGTCGGTAGGACTGAGCGAATGAAATAGTGGGATCGTACAACTTTCCTTGTCAAACCAATGGATTCTTCTAAGTTCCAATACATATCTGAAAATAAAATAACAATTATGTTCCAATGATTCAATACATTTAATAAATCTCATTATCAGATGACAATTTTAATAAGAGAGAACATTGAAAATGATTCATTGAATATTTTACCTTCAACATATCAAAAATTTCATGAGATTTAGTGCTCAACTGAGAGAATATACTAAATTCATCACAAACGAGCTGGATAAAATCAATTCATCACCTAACGAACCTGGAAATAGAAGTTTTGGAAAATAAGTTCACCGAGTTCTCAATATCGTGAACCTCAAAACACCCTTCTACACAAAACCACCACTTCAATTTTTTCCAAATCTGGTTTACTAGTTTATTTCACACCCACGAGATGAATTGAAACACTGTAAACCATTTCACAACACCAGAAATAAAATTTAGAAAAATAACCTCAATGATTTCCAAAACTGTCAAATCCAAACACTCTTCTACACAAAACTACCATTTAAAACTTTCTAAATTTTGGTACACTAGCTTCTTTCACACCCACGAACTAAGGAAAGGCACTTTTAATCAATTCACAACACTAAAAGCAAGAACGACATTTGAAAACTAAAACTTCCAAGAATAAAATTGAAGATTCTAGCTAGTCGCTATTGATTAATTGTCTTTTCGACAAAAGTACCAAGTCAAAACTTCCTAAAATCCATTGACACATCACTCACTACACCACAGAACGAGAAAACACAATACCACATTCCACGAGAAGAGCTTTGAATGAAAATTGAAGAATAAATCTAGCGATTCACATCAGTCGCAAGAGATAATTTACATTATATACAAAACTGTCACCTCAAACCACTTCAAATTTCATACACGAGATTCTATTCCACTAAACATAAAGTCAAATTCATAAAAAACAGTCCACGACACCTAAAAGTTCAAAAGTTTTGAAATAAAGGTAACGACCCAGGTTAGTCGCTATTACCAAAGTATCTCTCACATAGAACTGTCACTTCGAATCACTTCAAATTTTGCACACTAGCCCTTATCAGACTATGGGAACTAATCAACACACCACAAACACAAAACAATATTTGAGAACTACAGATTTCAGAAATAAAATTGACGACTCTAGTCTGTCATTATTAAGAAATCCTCTTTTCTTAAAACTATCACTTTAAACTTGTTCAAGATTCACTAATATACCACACACACACACAAAAGCACTCCCTAAAACTACACAAACACAATCACTACACGTAAAATTGTAGACACGACCCTCAAGTTGTGCAGGTGATGGTTTTTACCTACACCTTTCCATCAACGAAAAAGGAACCTTGAGTGTTCCTTTCCTACATATTCCACGACGAAAAGGAAATTTGAAGTATCCCTCCGCATCCAATCTCCAACGTTTTCTTCACATAGTTGAAATATCTGTAAAAACACAAATAACATTAATATCTCAGTTCGCTCAATCAAATTCAAAACATATATACAAATATTACTATACCTTACCCGACATAATACAGTATGCTATTTGTTACTATAAACATTCTCTCTTTCTCGAGTAAACCTCATGAATAACCGAGGGCAAAATCCAAAGTGAAGACCCTCCGTCAAATAGAATAATCTGAAAATTTGAATATTTTTAGGTGATGCATATAAAAATCAATAAAAATTTGTATACCAATGTACCATACCTTAGAATTGTACAACACATCCTGATTGTACAATTTGCTTTGCCCAATGAAAGCAGCCTAGACATCCTTCTTCTCAACTTCAATTTCTATTATTTTTGATATCCACTTAGTGTTGTTCTCTGAACCACTGATCTTGATTAGATTTGTTCTCCTTCCGTGACGTGTGGTTCCTGGCTTTGAACGCTGTTGGTGATATACATATACTGTATTTAGTTGAAATGAGTATTTTGGTTAACGATAAGTCAATTCTGATCAGGTATAGGTGTACGCAATTCATTTTGACTTTACTTACTACTTTTCTACACTCGCTATATCATTAATTTGAACTATCGCATATACAATTATTTGGATTCACACAAATTCTTGACCTTCCATTAATAATGAAAGGAAATCCATCTATGTTGATGAATTGCATACACCCTGTTCTTGTTCGGAAAGTTCAATCTTGAAAAGTTCATGGTTTTAAAACACATGCACTTACTCACCGCATATACAATTTCTTATCTTACGTATTGAAATTGTCATGAATTGGAGTATTTCTCTTTCATACGTTGAAGAACATCCCGATTCTTCTTCTTTCACGCCTTTTTTTTTCCTCGCTGTAAAAGAAGTAAAAACATTTAAACAAAGAAATAATTCTTAATATTATTCTCGATTTTAATATACTTATCTGATAGTATCCAGTCGTTTTGTGGATTGAGTACAACAGTACTTTTGCTCCTTGAGTTTTATGCACTCTCTTGATCTCGATCACACTCACTTTTCGATACGTCTTAACAATTTCCAATATTCAATATTTCAACTTTATTCAAAATACGTGTTTAGCACATTGTTTACATACCTTCAAATTACGGAGGCAGCCATATTGTTTCGATCTAAGGGCTGGATTATAGTATTGAGCACACCTCCTTGATCGATTACGGGGTGTGTTCGAGCGTAAGAAGATAGAGAAAGAGAGAATATCACTAGAAAATGCACTACTGAGAAAGATAGAGAGATATTGAGGTGTCTTTATGGGTGGAATACAGGCTTTTTTTTGGTTTTGTTACTCTCACCCTATAGGTCTATGTTTGGGATAGTTCTTTCTCTGTCTTCCACATCTATTTTTCTTTGCGAATGATCTGTCGATCTTCTTGATTGAAAGAGACAAAATGGTGCTAAATAAAGCAGAAATATATGATGAGATATGAGTTAACGAATATCATCTAATTAATAAATAACCAACACAATATACGTTGGATAACGCAAATGTTTCTATCTTGCGGAAAATTGGAATAAAAAAAAACGCAGACATTTTATCCTGCGGCAATTTAAAAAAAAAAACAACAAACAACAATTAATTACATTGACAAATACAACTAGCAAAATTCATAACCCGAAATTTTCTTTCAAGCAACTAAAACTTCCTTACAAAAACTATTAATCAATTCTCATTATAAATGAAAACGAAAACGCAAACTTTTATCCTACGAAAATTGAGGAAAAACTAAATCGCAGACGTTTATCCTGCGGAAATTATTAAGAATCGAAACGCAAACATTCACCTTACGGAAATTAATGAAAACGAAAACGCACACGTTTATCTTGCAAAAATTGGTAGAAAACAAAACGCAGACGTTTATCCTGCGGAAATTACTAAAAACCAAAACGCGAACATTTATCTTACGAAAACTAATAAAGATGAAAAAGCAGACAATTATCCCAAGAAAATTAGTGAAGACCTAAACGCAGACGCTTTATCCTGCGGAAAAATGAACGCAAACGTTTGGACTTGCGGAAAATAAAAGGTTCTTCCATGAAGACATTTCACATTGCGGAATCTCGGAAATAAAATAAAACGCAAACTGTTATGTTGCATATAAGAACGCATACGTTTTTTATTGCGGAAATAAAAAAAAACACGTGAACATTAATCGTGAGTAAATAAATTGAGAGGAAACGCAAACCGTTATGTTGCGGAAATAAAAACGCATACGTTTTGTTGCGGAAATAAAAAACCAGGTGAACATTAATCGTGAGTAAATAAATTGAGAGAAAACGCAAACTGTTATGTTGCGGAAATAAAAAACCAGGTGAGCATTAATCGTGAGTGAATACATTAAAGAAAAACTAGACGTTCATCCTAGTCACACAAAATAACGTGGATGCTTAACTCGCGAAGATAGAAAACAGAAGCGCAGATATTCTGATTCCAAACAATTTATAAAAACAAATCCTTTCTTCTCATCAAAACAAAAATAAATGTGACGAATGAATGACTCAATGCCGCAACTTCGTAGTCAAACGAAAAAATTAAATGATCGAACAAAAAATAAAGACCCTCCTGAAAATTCATCTGTAACTAAAGAAACGGACAGAGATAATTTTGATTTTTCTTTGGTTGATGATCCATTTAAATCACAAAAATCATTGAAATATACTCCTAATAAAACCCCATTATTTTTCTCGTCAACGAGCCAATCTTTTTTTGAACTAGAGAACACACTCACAAACGATTCACAAAAAAACGTGACTCTAGTGGCAGATTCGTCGAAAAATATAAGTTTGTTAAACAATTCCCAGAAAAATAATACCATAATAAAAAACTCAGGCAAAAATAATACTCTATCAAATAATTCTAGAGATTTGCTCGGAGGTAGCTTCATTCATACGACTTCTCAAGGAAAAGAATCAACTAACGGAATGGCGAACTCATTCAAGGTCCGCGATGTAGTAGGAATGATTCCTATTTTTTCCGGTTCTCAAAATGATTGCAAATATAGGGAATTTGCTGCCGCTTGTTTAGATGCAAGGGATATGCTTCCAGAAGAATCTGAAATAGATCTAACAAATCTGATTGGAACGCGCTTACGTGATGGCGCGTTGCAAATAGCTTGGAGCGGAAAACCAGGTGATGTAGATGCCTTCCTGAGACTTCTGAGAGGAATTTATGATCCTCAAGAATCTAGTTTAACACTTTGTGGAGAACTCACTAAATTGTGTCAAAAACCGAACGAAAGTGTAGCGGATTATTTCAATCGCGCTAGGATGTTAGGTAATCAAATCATAGAGGCATACAAAACTGAAAATGATAACGAAATTACGGATCCGAAGAAATTAGAATTCGAACGAACATGTTGTCAAGCATTTGTTCTAGGATTAAAAAGTGAAATTTATACCCTGATGGGGGAACATTCAAACCTAAGTCTAGCCGGTCCTCAAGCAATAAATATAGAAAGACAATTAGCAGCACAAAAAGCTCTACGTTCAATGGTATCCAAAACTGAGTGTTGCGTAATTTGCGACGATCATAGGCACAAATCCAAAGAATGTCCTCTAATCAATAGGAATTCAATTGGGAAACTGAGATGTCAAATTTGCAATCGTGACGGACATATTGCAAAAGATTGTAGAAATATCGTGAATGAAATAAATGGAAATCCCCTCAAATGTCAAATTTGCGACAAAATAGCACACGATGCAAAAAATTGCAGGAACCAAAATTATTCTAATTCATATAATCGAGCCAAAGACATCTGTCAAATATGCAAAAAAATCGGACATAGGGCCGATGAATGTAGATCTTACGCGCCTATCGAAACGACACAAGTCGTGCAAAAATGTCAACTTTGTGGAATGAATAATCATGACGCAAAGAATTGTAGAATGTCCAGACCTTGTCCCAAGTGCGGAATCGCAGGACACCTGGCAATGAATTGTATGACATCGAAGAGATGTCAATTTTGTAAAAATACCGGACATTATGCGGATAATTGTCCTCAAATTAGAACTCAAAACGGACCTCAATGTCAATTTTGTAAAATTTCTGGACATACCGCGGATATTTGTCGCAAATTACAATATCAAATGAGACCGCAAAACAATTGTCAATCAAATAATCAAAATTATCGAAATCAAAGTAATAATCGTACGAATACTCAAAATTCAAATAATAATTATCGCGTAAACACTCAAAATCAGAATAATAATTATCGATCAAATGACCCAAACTTATTCAATAGTTCTCAAACTTCTCAAACCTCGGGAAACTTGCAGGGCCTCCCTGTGAGGGAGGCTGGGAATGCAAATCCGATCCGAATGGTACAAGAGGGAGAAATTTCCGAACGACAAATGTCAACCTAACTTTAGAAAAACACTCACCATCAATTTACACGCAAATTTTCAAACCCACTAAATTTTTGATAGATTCAGGCGCGGGACCTTGTTTGATAAAAAAAAATGCTATAAAGAATAAAATTGACATTAATGAAAATGAAATATTGTTTTTATCAGGAATTTCTTCCGGAATAGTACCAACGTTAGGAGAAATAATACTAAATTTTTTAGGTAACGTGACTAAATTTCATGGTGTACCCGATGACTTCCCAATTGAACAGGATGCTATAATTGGAGCTTCTTTTCTTGCGGAACATAGGGCAAAATTGAACCGGGAAACGAACTGTTTGGGAATAAACGATTCAAAAATTCCTTTTCACATCGAAACCAAAATATATACGATAGCTTCTCGTACCAGGCAGATCATACATGTGAATCTGAAAGGAACTTTTCTCAAAGAAGGATATATCCCCAGATTGAATGCAGGAGAGGGACTCCTCATAGGAAATTGCGTGGTTAAAAACCATAATGGTCCAGCCTTTTTATCAATCGTTAATACCACTGATAAAGAAATTCGAATATTAGTTCCGGAAATAAAATTATTAGAAGTAGAACGAATACAAAATCAAACATTTGAGAATGATGATTCTGAAAGAAAAACTGGTAGAAAGAAAAGAAATTTATCGAAAATTCGGGAAGAAAAAATATTTACAATTCAAGAAATTAACAGGTCCAAACAAGTGCTGGATTTATTGGGGTTAGATCATTTAAATGCAGAAGAACGAAAAGACATTGAAAGTTTAATTCACGATACGTTAGATCTTCATCACATTCCGGGTGAAAAATTAACTTGTACTGAAATATTAGAACATACGATGGCTACAATTGACGGAAATCCGATTCATACTAAACAGTATAGATTCCCCCCCATGTTGAAAAATGAAATAATCAAACAAGTTGACGATTTATTGAATGATGGGATAATACAGCCCTCACAATCCCCTTATAATACCCCTGTATGGATAGTTCCTAAAAAAGCAGATTCACAGGGTAATGAAAGATGGCGAATAGTATTAGATTTCCGAACTTTGAATGAAAAGACCATAGGAAACGCGTACCCTTTACCAAATATCACTGAAATATTAGATCAACTAGGTGGTGCTCAATATTTTAGTACATTTGACCTAGCTTCAGGCTTTCATCAAATAAAAATGAATGAAAAAGATAGACACAATACCGCATTTTCTACCCCCCACGGTCATTATAAATGTTTGAGAATGCCATTCGGGTTAAAAAACGCCCCTGCCACCTTTCAACATTTAATGGACATAGTTTTCACTGGACTGCAGGGAATTGAATTATTCGTGTATTTAGATGACATTGTTATTCATGCAAAAACACTTTCTAAACATAGGAAAAAGTATTTAAATTTAGCTCATAGATTAGGCCAAGCAAACTTGAAACTCCAACCCGATAAATGCGAATTTTCACGACATGAAGTTTCATACTTGGGTCATCAAATCACTGAAAACGGGTTAAAACCGAATGATAAGAATCTCGAAGCAGTTAAAAAATTTCCGCGACCAAAAAACGTAAAAAATATAAAACAATTTCTAGCATTAGCCGGTTATTATAGACGATTCATACATAATTTTTCGGAAATCGCGTTACCCCTAACTAAACTCCTCAAAAAGGATACTTCTCTTCAATGGAATGAAGAACAAAACGAAGCCTTCGAAATATTGAAAGAAAAACTATGTCAAGAACCTGTCTTGCAATACCCAGATTTTGACAAACCTTTTTTACTCACGACCGATGCTAGTGGCCATGCTATTGCTGGTATATTAAGCCAAGGGCCTGTAAGTAAAGATAGACCATGCGCGTATACTTCTAGACTTTTGAATATGAATGAAAGAAAATATAGTACTTATGAAAAAGAAGCGCTCGCTATTTTATACAGTGTTCCTCAATTTCGACCATACTTATACGGTAGAAAATTCACAATCGGAACCGATCACAAACCTTTAGTCAGGATGCGTACCGCTAAAGACCCGACTTCTCGGCTCACCAGGTGGCGCCTGAAATTGGGAGAGTATGACTGACATACTCTACAAAGCAGGTAAAACCAATGTAAATGCCGATGCTTTGTCTCGTAACCCATTGATTGAAACTGATGAGGTCAACGAACAAACAGAGGAAGAAAAACCCATTGAGAGGAGATCAGAAATTCTTGAAAATAAAGAAAATTACGATTGCGTGATTGGAGATGTGAGAGCAATTCACACTCATGAAAACACACTAAGACGATCAACAGGAACTCCTAAATTTACGGAGAAAGGTTGTCATTATCGCGAAGAGATTGAAAGGAAAAAGAAGAAAAATCCTATCGAAACTGGAAATAGTAGTTATTCGGATTCAAGCGAAGAAGACGAACTTATTGAACATGATCAACATGATAAATTAACTCCTAAACATATTAAAAAACCACCTGATAGAAAAATCTTATCAAGAAGTAAAGAATCAATTTTTAACGATGATAACGATGAATACGATAAATTGAATCCTCAAAATTCAAGAAAATCATCTGACGCAGAAATAACATCAGAAAATGATGATTCAATTCCTTTTAATATTCAAAATTCTCACGAATTTATATCTGAAAACACTCATAATCATTCAATAAAGAAAACTTCTTATCGAAAAATAATGATGATTCAACACCTAGATCTGTCAAAAAACCCTCTGATAAAAATATTATCCCTCAAAATGAATATGATGAGCAATTAGATTTCGAGAATGATCAATTTGATAATAACAGAGACAATCAAGAATCTGACACTGACGAATCAATGATTGATGGAAAAATCGAAAATTTTGAGTCATGCAGAGGAAAACTAAGATATGGGAATAATATTTTCGAAAATAGGGATCAACTGTGGATGAAGGAAGATAACTATTTATTTTTTCTCGATGATAAAGGAAAACCCATTGATAATCTGACAAAGAATTTCGCGAAACAACATTGTATAGATTATTTTGGAGGAATGGATAAAGGAACTTGTAAGATGATAGCTAAAAATCGTGAATGGTACATTGGTTTATGTTTGATATCCTCTAAAAAATACTAAACTCAAACGAAATATTCGCAAATTTAGAGAATCCATTGATAGAACTAGAAAGATTAATTCATGACAATAAAGTTTTGAGTTTAAGTGCCCCAATATTGGAAATAGAAAATATACCTTGGATCAAAATTATCGATGAATTTAGAGAAATTTTTGGAAATTCTAACGTCAAAATAACCTTCTGCTTGGGAATAGTGAAAAAACCACCAATAGCATGTAGGAATTCAATAATTGAAGAGGCACACTCCTCATCCATGGGCGGACATAAGGGAGTTACAAAAACTCACAGAAGGATCGGAACAAATTATTTTTGGGAATATATGGAGGAAGATATTCAGAACTTTATACAACAATGTTTGCAGTGCAAATTAAAAAAATTAACGAGACATGAAATCAAGCAACCCATGACAATCACTGATACACCAAGTTCAGCTTTGAAAAAATAGCCCTAGATGTAGTAGGACCTTTTTCCCTGACTCGTAGCAATGAAAATCGTTATATTCTAACCATGCAATGTTTACTCACTAAACATTGTACAGGCGCTGTTTTGCAAGATGCAACTGCACCTTCGATCGCAGATGCCTTCTTGAAAAAATTCGGTTGTATTTATGGAATACCTAAAGTCATCCTAACCGATCAGGGAACAAATTTTTTATCTGAATTGATGAAGGTTCTTGCGGACAAATTGAATATTCGACAAATTAAAACAACCGCATTTCATCCTCAAACAAATGGGTCACTTGAACGAACACATATAGTTCTTGTAGAATATTTGCGACAATACATTAATAAAGATTCTGAATGGGATAACTGGGTAGAATTAGCTATGTTTTCATATGATACTAGCATTCACGGAAGTACACGTAGGACACCCTATGAACTGGTCTTCGCGAAAAATCCCATACTACCGTCAAGCCAACCCTTAGCAGAACATGAACGTTTAGACACTTACGATGATTATTTAATTCGTCTTTTAGTTAGATTAGATAGTTTACAAAAAGAAGCAAAAAGGAATTTAGAGATAGCGAAACAAAAATCCAAGGAATATTATGATAGGAAAATCAATCCCGTAACGTTAGAAGCCGGTGATTTTGTTTTCATTGGGAAAGGAATGAAAGCAGGGAAATTAGGAGATCCGAATGAAGGACCTTACAAAATCTTAGGAATAATTGATGATAAAAATGTGAAACTGGGAATTGGAAGGAGAGAAAAACTGATATCAATAGACAGAATCATACCCACAAAGATACATTTATAGAATTTCATCCCCTTATCGTTCCCAACTACAATTGACATGATTAAATTTTTTTTTAAGTACCACTCCCAATTTCAATTGGATGATGATTTCAACTTTTTTTTTTATATATTTACAGAACATGTGTCGTCAAAATATTCTACCTGCCGAGGAATATCCGCCTCTCTCCAGGAAGGCCAAACAATTGCATCGTTGGCATTTGCTTCATTTGTTGGGCCAACCTAAATCCATACAAAAAGCTGCCATCGTGGAGGCTGTGGCCCGCGATGCGTATTCCAAAAGGGAACAACGAACTGCCAAACTCGCTTGCGAAGAGCAAAGAGAGATTATGGCATATCATGCCAAGAAATTGAAAGAAGCTCGAGGTCCAATCTCAGAAGGAACCGGGAGGGAAATCTCCGATGTTCGTCCTAAGGTTCTCTCCGAGATCCATATTCCGGAACCTAGAAAGACCTCAGCCACCGAATCGGAAGAATATGACCCGGTAACCAACTGGGAAATGCCTTCCACCTCCGGAACCATTCGCAAATCAACAAATTTGATTTCTCCTCTCATGGCCCTTGAAATTTCTAAACCAAAAGTTTCTAGAATGGAATTCTGTTATTATTGCGGCATAAATTTGAGAAGTATCTGTGATTATATTGGTCAATTCGATTACTGTCCCAAAATTTCCTCGTAAACCACGTAATTATTGCAAATAACCCATACTCAAGCCCATTTCCTGCCACCAGTCCAAACAAAGTATCATTTACAACCGATTATAAAAATTATTCTCCTGATCAATATTTCAAACTCAAATTCACCCATATATACAGGGCGTCCCATTTGAAACAGGACAGCTGAATAACTCTTCAAGGAATGGAGGGGGAAAAAAATTGTTCAGATAAAAGTTGTAGGGTTTGAAGAGGGCCATGAGATGGTGACCTTGAATTTGACCTTGAGGTTAATTTTGAGCATAATTGATGGTCAAAGTATGTTTTTTCAAATGGAAAACCCTACGTTCGACCTCAGAAATGGAAAGAGCGAAAAATTTTACGTCCGAATATGTTAACATATCAGGTCATGGAGAGGTCATTTGTAAGTCAAAAGACCATTTTCTATGGATTTTCACGGAAAAGCCTCAAACGAGTTGTTTCTCTGACCGAAGTTATCAAAGTTGAAGTGAAACCCCACGTTTCGACCTTGAATTCGACCTTGAGAACGATAATGAATGCCAAATTTGAAACAATAATCAAAAGATTATTTATTTTTCCAGTTCGTCGTTTTATAATTACAGATGGCACAAATCCGTTGACGGGTAAGACACACTTATTGCAGGAGATGTTCGAATTGACCGCCATTTACTCCAATACATAACTCCAGTCGGCGTCGAAAGTTTCCAAGAACAGACTGAAAAACTTCTGCACGAATATTCGCAATTGTGTATCTGATGCGTTGTTGTAGATCCACAGGTGTTGTTGATCGGTTGGTATAAACGACATTTTTCACGTAACCCCACAAATCGAGGTCTAGAAGGGTGAGATCAGGAGATCTTGCCGGCCACAGTACAAATCCACCTCGACCAATCCAACGATTGGGGAAAAGGATATTTAGATAATCCCTCACACATCGAGCAAAGTGTGGTGGTGCACCGTCTTGCTGATACCACATCCTCTGCCTAGTTGCTAATGTCACATCTTCCATGAGAACTGGTCATTCATTCTGTGAAAACTGTAGATAATTAGGACCGTTAACAGTTCCATCAAAAAAATACGGACCAATAACTTGATTGTCTAGAATTCCACACCAAACATTTATACTCCACCGATGCTGATGATCAACTTGTTGAGTCCAGTGCGGGTTTTGCGCTGATCAATAGTGGCTATTGTGACGATTTAACAAGCCAGTACTTTGAAACGTTGATTCATCACTGAAAAGAACATATCGAAAGAAATCGGGCGCTCCGTTCAACCTCTGTAAAGCCCAATGGCAAAAGTTAACCCGATTCTGCATATCTTGTTGAGATAATTCTTGGGTCAGTGTGATGTGGTACGGATGATATTGAGCAGCTTGTAGAATTCTGTGTGCTGTCCTGCGTGGAATACCCAAATCGCGTTCAATATCACGTAAACTAACATGAGGATTCATGTGTATTATTGCTAAAACAGCAACGCATCGAGGGTCGTTAAAGTTGAAACCTTGATTGTTTCGGCGTTGACCAATCCTTCCTTGTCGACAATTCCTTTCAACTTGGCGAATGACTTCTGGAGAAGGATGATGCTGCCGATCTCCAAACCGCTCTCTGTACAATCGTGACGCTCTTTGATACACTCCGCGACACTCACCCAAGATCATTAAAATATCAAGACATTCGTTGGGTGAATAAACCATATTGAACCCGCACTTACACCGTAAACGATGAAAACTTCTTAATGATCATTTTCGTACTGATATGAAGAATAAACTCTGAAGGTTAGTTCTGTTAACTTTCAATTCAAGGTCGAAACGTGGGGTTTCACTTCAACTTTAATAACTTTGGTCAGAGAAACAACTCGTTTGAGGCTTTCCCGTGAAAATCCATAGAAAATGGTTCTTTGACCTACAAATGACCTCTAAATGACCTGATATGTTAACATATTCGGACGTAAAATTTTCCGCTCTTTCCATTTCTGAGGTCGAACGTAGGGTTTTCCATTTGAAAAAACATACTTTGACCATCAATTATGCTCAAAATTTACCTCAAGGTCAAATTCAAGGTCCATAACCTCCCCGTGGATGATTGCGGGTCTTCCAGGGGGATATTCATGATACCTGTCCTTGATATCCTTTTTATCCATCCCTGGTAGTATCTGCTTCCTTTACGTGGTGGGGAGGATAAGTATCTCAGAGTTGGATCTTTTTTTTTGAGTGGAATAAACTACTCAAGAGAAAGAATACAAACTGAGAGAAACGAAATCATCCTAATGCCAGAAACATCGGCAAAATCAAACGGAAGGAAAGCAAGGGGAAACTACCTTCCTTGACATGTTTCAATACTTCCCGAGGAAATGAAACCTTTTTCCTAACCTGGAATATTATGTAACAAAAACAAACAAACAAATTAATAAATACATGATGGTGCTCTCTCGAGTGAAATATTCCGGAGGTAAACTAGTCTCCCGTTCGAATCTCCGGGTGGAGGCTGCTCAAGGAAGCTTCATCAGCAAGGAACGAAAACCGAAGAATAGGATAGGGAAAAGAAACAACATTCTTCGAGTCGGAGCGTGGAATGTTAGATCACTGAGGCAAGCGGGAAAATCAGAAAATTTGAAATAAGAAATGAATAGGTTGAATATGGACGTAATGGGGATTAGCGAAATGAGATGGCCACAAGAGGGCGATTTCTGGAGTGGGGATTATAGAATAATTCATACAGGATCAAAGAACGGTCGAGCAGGTGTAGGAATTGTGATGCATAAAAGAGTAGGAAATAGAATAGAAAATTATTTGCAACGCAATGAACGTGTGATGATGGTTAGAATCAGAACAAAACCGGTAGACACAGTCATAGTCCAAGTATACATGCCCACATCTGCATATTCGGAGGAAGATATTGAAAAAACGTACGAAGAAATAGAAGAAGTGATAGAATATGTGAAGGGAGGAGAGAATTTGATAGTGATGGGGGATTGGAATGCGGTAGTAGGACAAGGGAAAGAGGACAACATTATAGGAGATTTCGCGTTAGGGAGGAGGAACGATAGAGGACAACGTTTAGTCGAATTTTGTGAAAATCATAAGATGGTTATCACAAACACTTCATTCGAAAATCATCCAAGAAGAATCTACACTTGTAAAATGCCAGGAGATACAGCAAGATACCAAATTGATTACATATTAGTGAAACAAAGATTTAGAAACCAAGTGAAAAACTGTAAAACTTATCCCGGTGCAGATATAGATAGTGATCATAATATGTTGATGATGAAATGTTCTCTGAAATTCAAATCTCTGAAGAAGAAAAGGAAAATGCAGAAAAGATGGAATTTGAAGAACCTCAAGCGAAAACAAACACATGAGGCATTCGAGAAAATGTTGGATGAAAAATTGGGAGATCAAAAAGAGAAAGACTTGGGAATAGAGAGGAGATGGACAAAGATGAAGGGGGATATAAGAGAATGTGCGGATAAGATTTCGAAGAATGATGGAGTAGAAGCTAAAAACCCATGGATAACGGGAGAAATTTTAGAATTGATAAATGAAAGAAGAAAATACAAGAATAATGATAGCCAAGAAGGCCAGCAACGATACAAATCATTGAGAAATAAAATAATAAGAGAATCAAGGGAAGCAAAAGAACAGTGGTTAGAAGAGAAATGTCAGGAAATAGAAATAGGATTGCATTTAGGAAAAATAGATGAAGCATATAGGATTATTAAAAGATTTTTCGGACAAATGAAATCTAGAAGCAATAAGATTAGAAACTCTCTAGGACGACAATTGATAAAAACGGAAGAGAAAATAGAACAGTGGATCAATCATTTGGAAGACTCGTATAGAGGAAACGATGATATAGCACTATTGGAGAAGGAGGAGGATGTAGATGAGGAAGAATTGGGAGATTCGATATTGAGATCAGAATTCGACAAGGCTTTGAAAGAATTGAAGAATAATAAAGCGCCAGGCATAGATGGCATAAGTGCGGACCTTATAAAAGCTTCCAGTGAAGGAACTCGCGACGCACTGTTCGAATTGATTAGAGATATGTACGAAAAAGGAGAAGTACCGGAAGATTTCCAAAAGAATAAAATTGTCGCTATCCCGAAAGAACAAGGGGCAGACAAATGCGAGAACTACAGAACGATCAGTTTAACTTCACATGCTTCGAAAATACTGACCAAAATTATAGACAGGAGGATGGAAAATGAAATAGAGAGTAGATTGGCAGAGGATCAGTTTGGTTTCAGAAAAAATAGGGGAACGCGAGAAGCAATCTTAGCACTCAGGGCAGTAATCGAGAAAAGGATAGCGCTGAAGAAATCTGTGTACATAGGTTTTGTAGATATACAAAAGGCTTTCGATAATGTGGAATGGGAGAAGATGTTTGCGATCCTGAAGAAGGTGGGAATAAATTATAAAGATAGAAGAATAATATACGAATTATATAAGAATCAAAGTGCAATAATAGACATAGAGGGTCAGGAAGGGGAAGCACAAATGAGAAGAGGGGTGAGACAAGGATGCTCATTATCGCCACTGATGTTCAATTTATATATAGAAGAAGCAATGAACGAAGTGAAGGAGGAAATTCAATCGAAATTACAGATTCAGGGAGAAAATATAAGTATGTTGAGATTCGCGGATGACATAGCTATATTGGCCACGAGTAGTACTGAGTTAGAAAATATTCTCAACACCATGAGAACAATATTATTGGAAAACTATTGTATGGATATAAATAAAGACAAAACAAAATTCATGATGTGTACAGCAGCGAAAACAGCTAGAAGAACGAGAATCAAAATAGATACCGAGACAATTGAACAGGTGAAAGAATTCAAATACCTAGGAAGCATAATTACAGAGAACGGCGAAAGCGAAAGAGATATAAGAGCAAAAATAGCACGAGGGAAACAGGCTTTTTACCAAAAGAAACAGTTATGATGCTAAAAAAATATAAGCTTGGAAGTAAGGAAGAACTTCTTGAAAAGTTATGTTTGGAGCACAGCATTATATGGTTGCGAAACTTGGACAATGGGGAAAACTGATCAACGAAGACTTGGAGCTTTTGAAATGTGGTGTTATAGGAGGATGCTCAGAATAAAATGGATAGACAAAGTCAAAAATGAAGAAGTACTCGAGCAGATAAATGAAGAAAGAAATCTTCTGAAACACATCGTGAAAAGGAGAAGCAATCTTATAGGACACACATTACGGCATGAGAGTTTATTGAAAACAATATTGGAAGGGAAAGTGAATGGTAAAACTGGTAAAGGTAGACCTAGAGCAAGTTATATGAAGCAAATCGTACAAGACAAGGGATGTAGTAGATATGTAGAAATTAAACGTTTGGCGGATAATAGACAGGGGTGGAGGGTTTCATCAAACCAGTCGTAAGACTGATTACTTCATGATGATGATGAAATTCAAGGTCACCATCTTATGACCCCCTTCGAACCCTACAACTTTTATCTGAACAATTTTCTCCCCCTCCATTCCCTGAAGAGTTATTCAGCAGTCCTGTTTCAAATGGGACGCCCTGTATATATACACATATTCTTCTTTTTATGAATCAGAATTCAATTTTATTTCCCACATATTTGTTGTAATAGAATCATCCCAAAGAAACCTCGTCAATTGAAATTTGGAACATATAGTCGAGAGTACAAGCCACAGAAGACCAAAACCCACTCTCGCTCTGATATTTTTTCAACGGATAATTCTCGCCAATCAAATTTCTATCCTCACGAAATTTCACTATAAAAATTCAATTCTCATACAATTGACATTCAAAGTCATGGGAACTAAATATTGTAGGAGATTCGTTTGGCGCCGAATAAATATCCGAGAAATGGACAATAGAGAATTCAATTCATTGCGATGTGATAATAGAGATCACGATGATTGGACTAAATTGCAAAATCAAGCCAATTATCATGATCTTGATGGATACGATTTTTGTTTCGAGTGCGTGTGTGAGAAGGATCCCAAAGAATGGAAATTCCGAAAAGACGTGCTACTCTTAGCAATTCTTCGTACTCATCATTTAAAAGCTAGGCGATTTATCGAGAATTAATACATTTAAATGAGAAAAGAAATATTCGAATCGAAAGAATATATATATATATATATATCACAGTATAGGAATATATATATATATATATATATATATATATCGTTTAACAAAATCAACTTACATGGGAAACCCCCTTCGTTATTATCATCATTGTAAATATACAACAAAATACAGAAAACAAACATACGAAACATAAAAAAATTTCATGTGAGCACATAAAGTAAGATAGGACTAATTGCCAAGTAGATACATACATATATATGTATATTTATATATATATATATACATATATATCTATTGTTAATCAAATTTTAGAACGAGAAAATAATTATAAAAATAGAATATAAAGAATATATATATGCCTTCTGTAGTGTGCACGAACACTAGCCTAGTACTGGCCTGAGTCTGGCCCAGAGTTGGCCCCAGTATGGCCTACCTCGTTCTGATAATCAGTGCATACATAGATTGGAATTTTTTTTCATCATTTTAGAATCATCTTATCATAAGTGATCATATATATATATATAAATTTCTATTCAATTTACTATCAAAATGTACGAAAGTTCCGCTTTGTAAATAGAAAACCATTCTTCATATTGTAATCATAGTATCAACGGCGAACTCTCCATCGACCAACATCATGTTGTCACCGTGGAAAATAGTTGTCTTCATCTCAATAAGATTCATCATCGTTCGAGGTTCAGTAGGATACGATTGTGGTACCCCGAATCTTAATATCACAACATTATCACTACTCAATGTAGGAGAATGTTCAATTCCCCATGTACGACCAAATATTACTCAAACCAATGTTCAATTGCTTCAACTATCAGAGTTCGATAAAACCTCCATACGTCAATACAAAGAACTGTACAGAGATGTGGAATGTTCTCTCATATATCTGCAGTTCATAATGGTATTGCTGAATACATCACCGAAATTGGCAAAACAAAATGCGAAGAAATGCATGAACTCGGAACACTTTATCTCTCGCATAACAATATCATTGCGGGACTGAGAGTCAATGCAACTAGTATCAGACAAACTCTATTGGCGGGAAGCGTAAATTCTGATGGAAAGTTCAACGGATGCTCCTATTCCGACCCATATGGCTCCTGGGATGGCGTAATCGTGCAAGTCCTGATAAAAGTCACGCTAAAATCTTATCAAGCATCTGTAAATTTAGAAGATGACAAAATTCACCTACAATCCGGTGTGATTCGTCAACATAGTGAAGGGAGTTGTATCGATAGCGAAGGAGGTTACACGTTTTGGGATCCCATTCCTCGAGATGTCTGCAATTTTAATGATTACGACATCATATATGAAGAACCCGCCCATAAAATGAGTGACGGAACCACCGATAGTACTCAAACCATCTATTCCTTAACAGCAAAAGACACCACCTTCGCGTTAGCGAAAATCGGCGAAGAAATGCTGTGTGGATATACCCTTATCAGAACTGAACATCCAAAGCTCTTCTTCTTGGAAGGAAGTAATCTACTCACAACGAAACGACTTGGAACCAAAGGCTTAAATATGTTTGCATACATAAATTCGAAATTTGTATATGTTGAAAGGCATATTCGAACCCAAATGAATAACTTGTATACTGATATACTTACACACCGTTGTCAATCAGAACAACAGGTGTTAAGAAATTCATTGACTTATGCAATTCACACACCTGATGAATTCGCGTACCATTTGATGAAAGGACCCGGTTTTATGGCCGTACCATCTGGAGAAGTAATCCACATCATGAAATGTACCCCAGTGGATACAAAAACACGGCGTACAACAACCTGTTATAACGAGTTACCAATCACCATTGGAAACCATAGTTTTTTCCTTGAACCAAGAACACATGTCATCACCAAAACTGGAACTCAAATCGATCGTAATTCTTTTCTACCCCCAATGTATTATATCAAAGATGGATGGTACCAGATGATTCCAACACCTACGAGAACATTACCACCAATAACTATCAAACCAATGACGGAACCCACGTGGAAATATATCAGCCCGAAATACCTAGCAAATAGTGGAATTTATTCCGATAAAGATCTCGAACGATTGAGAAATAACATAATGTTTCCAATCGAACGACCAGCGGTACTTAATACAATTGCACGGGGCCTAACGGGACAACCAACTATCATCAAAGGGATTTCCATGATGAACTTACTAGACGAAGAAGCCTTGCAAAAAATAGCACGAACCACATTGAATAAAATTTGGGGATCGTTCATTACTTTTGGATCAGCAACAGCTGGTATATTTGGCATATACTTATGTTTCAAAGCTATAAAAACAGCTGTGAACACTTTAATCCATGGGTACACACTGCATACATTTTATGGCTGTTCCTTCTTCTTGATCGGAGCGATTTGGGACTCAGTCACGAATTTACTCCTACATCTTGGACGACACAAAAGGAATGAAGATAGGAGTCGAAATGAAGAACAAGAGAAAAGCGGAGAAAATAACCCTGTAGATTCCACCCCATCCACAATCTATCCTACTTTAGCAGAGAATATCGCCTTAGAACCACAGGCAACATCATCGAATAGGATGGAACAACACCATAAACGACCTTATGGATTAGACTAATTTTTTTTTATTATTATGCTAAATCTCCCCTGAAGATTTGTCAAAAAAGGGGGGAGGTGTAACATCCTCGTATTTTTTCACACCTCTTTCGTTTGTTCGTTTCTTTCTCTTTGTAGAATATATATATGCGTATATATTAATCCTAACCACCCATATAACATTGTTATATGAATGTTATATAAAATTACATAACGTGAAATGACAATTTTGTAATTTGGAAATCACAGTTGAATAACTAGATCTTTTTCAGAATAAATTGATTCTGAATAAACCTATGTAACAATTTAGTCACATGCAAATAACAATCTTTCATGTGAAGTTTCATCCACAAATGCATAAAAAAGGATATATCTGTAGAAATTCTCATGTTATATAATTTTCATCATTCCATGATATACTCTTATTACTCCTCATATATATATATTCAAATATATTCATATATTATTCATATTTTCTTTCATGTATATATTACGATTCCAATTTTTAATCAATATTCAATGCAAAAATGCGAATATTCCAAAATATAACGAGTTTCAAACTCGCTCCTACGCCTGTGAATTGTTTCTGAAAGTACATCAGAATGTATACATATTCTGCATACATCTGAGTGACAGATTTGGAGGAGACTCTTGTGCGCTACGGAAAAGCGTTCATGAAAAAACTCGAGACCGGGACAATGCGTATGCTGTTTCGATACCTAGCTATGTGACGTCAACCCATGCATTCCTGACTCTATGTGTACTTTCAGAAATAATTTTGATTATTTAAATATGCAACATGTTGGTTAATATTTATAACCAAACCCAAAAATGTTAAGTATTAGTTATTATCAATGAGTCTACAAGGGAAGGCTATGCAAACCTGAGGAGAAACTGATACATAGGAAAACCTATATAAAAAAACTCTTGAGACATAGAGAGAAAGAAAACTATTGTCCC
This sequence comes from Gonatopus flavifemur, assembly GCA_018340375.1. Taxonomy (NCBI): domain Eukaryota; kingdom Metazoa; phylum Arthropoda; class Insecta; order Hymenoptera; family Dryinidae; genus Gonatopus; species Gonatopus flavifemur. The sequence continues at coordinate 1,750,137 of JAFFJZ010000046.1, read as the reverse complement.
TCCTTTCTCAAACGTTTGTACCCCTTCTCAGAGCCAACTTCCAAGAGGAGTATATAAAGGCCGAGTTTGTGCCCTTTGACACACACAATTTTCCAGTCTTTCAGAAGTTCGCATTGTCGTTTCATTCTCCTATAAAATTCAATTCATTCCTAAGTATCAAACTTCGATAATCCAGTTTTACCTTCTTACACCGAGTCTACAAACGACCAGTAAGTAATTCTCACAACTAGACCCCAAATCTGATTTCAAGAATCCTATTCTTATCGAAATTCTGTGCGTAGACACTAAATTCCGAACTCCTCTCCGGATAACGTGCAAAGTCACCATATCCAAAATCAGAGATAGGGTGCAATAGACACTATATCTCATCCATTCTAACGAGATTTTGTGCGTAAGACACTCAATCTCAAGATCTTCTCTGATTTTTCCAAACGAGATACTGTGCAATAGACACTATATCTCGTGTCTTTTATTTCAAATCTATTCTAACGAGATTTTGTGCGTTAGACACCAAATCTCAAAATCTTCTCTAATTTGTCTTTCAAACGAGATACTGTGCAACAGACACTATATCTCGTGTCTTTGACTTCGAATCCATTCTAACGAGATTTTGTGCGTCACACACTTAATCTCACGTACAGTTCCATCGTTATTTTCCTTCCAACTGGAATAATATGCCAATCCACACTCGAACTCTCCTCACCTATACCTTGATATCAGATTGAATTGAACTGATTATATAATCACATTAGATATCCCCTCAATTACTTGAACTCAACTTTTGTCTATTTTTGGATATCGTTTTTCTGACCTCTTTCCGAATTTCTTCTTTTTAGTGACGCGAACGATCGAACAAATATTGAAGGAACAAAAAATGATTGAAAACGCCATATTGCGGAAACAAAAGAAGATTAACACCGAAGGGGACAAACTAGGAGAAGAGGCCTTATATTCCATTAGAAAAGGAATTGGGAGACAAACTGAGAAATATATCGTGGTATTAGAAGAATATGAAGAACTTGGAGCAACAAATCCGGAACCTCAAAAAAAAAATGAATCTATAGATAAAACCACTAATAATTCGGTTCATCGAACGGAAATTATTCATTGTCCACCTAAACCATGTTTACCTAAACGATGTATAGATTGTATTCAAATAGTTCAAGAATTTCAAGATTGTAAAACTTGCAAAAATTATGGTATTTTGTATAGTAAGTTAAGTATTGAGGAAATAGATTCCGTTGAATTCTCATCTGGAGGAAGGAAAGAAATGGTATCAATTAAATATTTCGGCGATACTGTGAGGGATCGGCGTTTATAACATTGTTTATTTAACAATTTACGGTGAGAAACAGCAGAATCTTGGATAGAACTGTTATATCTCCACTCGGCAACATTCGTTTTCCTCCTAATTGATCTCAAACGACGGAGAGAAGACCGGAGGAGATGGAGGGATGAATCCTGTGAGGGATCGCAGTTCATAACATTGTTTATCCAACAATTTACGGTGGGAAACAGCAGATCCTTGGGTAAAACTGTTATATCTCCACTCGGCAACATTCGTTTTCTTTCTAACTGATTCCAAACGACGGAGAGAACACCGGAGAAGACGCAGGAATGAATTCTTTGACGGATCGCGGCTTATCACATTGTTTATTTGACAATGTACGGTGGGAAACAGCAGAATCTTGGATATAACTGTTATATCTCCTAATCACCCGAAGCATCATAGGACTTATGCGTCCTGTATCAACTAGGATCGATTTGAACGGAAAGGAATGTGGCCGAGATATAAGGATGTATATCTGGGATTCCGCTGTTTCCCACCGTGAATTGTTGAACCAACGATGTTAGAAACCGCGATCCCTCTCAGAATTTATTCCTGCATTTTCTCCGGTGCTCTCTCCGTCGTTTGGAATCACTTGGGAGGGAAACGAATGTTGCCGAGTGTAGGTATGACAGCTTACATCCAAGATTCTGTTGTTCCCCACCGTAGATTGTTGAATGAACAATGTTATAAACCGCGACCCCTCACAGAATTCATTGCTGCGTCGTCTCCGGTGTTCTCTCCGTCGTTTGGAATCAATTAGAAGGGAAACCATCGTTGCCGAGTGGAGATATAACAGCTTACATCCAAGATTCTGCTGTTTCCCACCGTAAATTGTTGAATAAACAATGTTATAAATCGCAGACCCCTCTCAGAATCCATTCCCGCGTCTTCTACGGTGTCCTCTTCGTCGTTTGGAATTACTTGGGACAAAAACGAATGTTGCCAAGTGGAGGTATAACAGTTGACATCCAAGATTCTGCTGTTTCCCACAGTAAATTGTTAGATAAACAATGTTATAAACCACAATCTCTCTCAGAATCCATTCCTGCGTCTTCTTCGGTGTCCTCTTCGCCGTTTGGAATTACTTGGGAAAGAAACAAATGTTGCCGAGTGGAGGTATAACAGTTCACATCCAAGATTCCGCTGTTTCCCACCGTGAATTGTTGAATAAACAATGTTTCAATCCGCGGTCCATCACAGAATTCATTCCTGCGTCTTCTCCGGTGTTCTCTCCGTCGTTTGGAATCAATTGGAAGAAAAACGAATGTTGCCAAGTGGGGAGATCACAGTTTTATCCAAGATTCTGCTGTTTCCCACAGTAAATTGTTAGATAAACAATGTTATAAACCACGATCTCTCTCAGAATTCATTCCTGCGTCTTCTCCGGTGTTCTCTCCGTCGTTTGGAATCACTTGGGAAAATAATGAATGTTGCCGAGTGGAGGTACAACAGCTTACATCCAAGATTCTGCTGTTTCCCACCGTAAATTGTTGAATAAAAAATGTTGTCAACCGCGATCCCTCACAGAATTCATTGCTGCGTCTCCTCCGGTGTTCTTTCCGTCGTTTGGGATCGATGAGAAGGAGAACGAATGTTGCCGAGTGGAGATATAACAGTTTTATCCTAGATTCTGCTGTTCCCCACCGTGAATTGGTAAATAAACAATGGTTCATAAACCGCGATCCCTCTCAGAATCCATTCCTGCGTCTTCTCCGGTGTCCTCTTCGTCGTTCGGAATTACTTGGGAGAAAAACGAATGTTGCCGAGTGGAGGTATAACAGTTGACATCCAAGATTCTGCTGTTTCCCACAGTAAATTGTTAGATAAACAATGTTATAAACCACGATCTCTCTCAGAATCCATTCCTGCGTCTTCTTCGGTGTCCTCTTCGCCGTTTGGAATTACTTGGGAAAGAAACAAATGTTGCCGAGTGGAGGTATAACAGTTCACATCCAAGATTCCGCTGTTTCCCACCGTGAATTGTTGAATAAACAATGTTTCAATCCGCGGTCCATCACAGAATTCATTCCTGCGTCTTCTCCGGTGTTCTCTCCGTCGTTTGGAATCAATTGGAAGGAAAACGAATGTTGCCAAGTGGGGAGATCACAGTTTTATCCAAGATTCTGCTGTTTCCCACAGTAAATTGTTAGATAAACAATGTTATAAACCACGATCTCTCTCAGAATTCATTCCTGCGTCTTCTCCGGTGTTCTCTCCGTCGTTTGGAATCACTTGGGAAAATAATGAATGTTGCCGAGTGGAGGTACAACAGCTTACATCCAAGATTCTGCTGTTTCCCACCGTAAATTGTTGAATAAAAAATGTTGTCAACCGCGATCCCTCACAGAATTCATTGCTGCGTCTCCTCCGGTGTTCTTTCCGTCGTTTGGGATCGATGAGAAGGAGAACGAATGTTGCCGAGTGGAGATATAACAGTTTTATCCTAGATTCTGCTGTTCCCCACCGTGAATTGGTAAATAAACAATGTTTCATAAACCGCGATCCCTCTCAGAATCCATTCCTGCGTCTTCTCCGGTGTCCTCTTCGTCGTTCGGAATTACTTGGGAGAAAAACGAATGTTGCCGAGTGGAGGTATAACAGTTTACATCCATATTCTGCTGTTTCCCACCGTGAATTTTTGAACAAACAATGTCATCAACCGCGATCCCTAACAGAATCCATTCTTTCATCTTCTCCGGTGTTCTCTCCGTCGTTTGGAATCAATTGGAAGGGAAACGAATGTTGCCGAGTGAAGAGATGTCAGTTTTATCCAAGATTCTGCTGTTTCCCACCGTAAATTGTTAAATGAACAATGTTTTATAAACCGCGATCCCTCTTAGAATCCATTCCCGCGTCTTCTCCGGTGTTCTCTCCGTCGTTTGGAATTACTTGGGGGAAAGATGAATGTTGCCGAGTGGAGGTCTTACAGTTTACATCCAAGATTCTGCTGTTTCCCACCGTCAATTGTTGAATACACAATGTTATGAACCGTGACCCCTCACAGAATTCATTGCTGCGTCTTCTTCGGTGTTCTCTCCGTCGTTTGGAATCAATTGGAAGGAAAACGAATGTTGCCGAGTGGAGGTATAACAGTTTATGTTTGATGCCCGCGTTCATGTCGATCATATAAATAACGACTCACAGGCAATTAATACTTTATTGAGTTTATTGTCGAGGTACAATTATTAAAATGTAAGTAGACTATGACGTAGTTGTACACTCCTCAGATTCACATTAAGACCTTCACCTAGAACAACTTCACTAGACCAAACGACGTCTTAATTGCCCGCCCGGCTCGTCGATTATGCTCCAAACCGCGTCACACGTGTTCACAAAGCTATCTCAAGGTGAGTAGCGCTAATGCCATAGACTATGACATAGAACATCTTTTCCTCTTATATATTTTTTTTTTTTCCAGTAGATCTTATAATCTAATACATTAACCCGTTCAATTGCAACGTAATGTTCAGAAGATTCGGAACCCACTCACTAGCTCATAGGTCTTGTTGAAATCAATCTTAATATCACTATAAATTTAGTCCATCTGGAAGTTTCACAACTCTTCCACTTCTAGTACTTTGAACATTGGTTGATGCAGTCAATTCACTGTTATGATCGTCATTTGACGTATGCAAATCATTTCCCGGTTCACTTCCAAGATTTCCCTTACTATTTTCTTTATAAGAGTCATTCTCCGATACGATTTCAATGTTTCCCTCCTTATTTTCTCTATCAAAATCATTTCCCAATTCAAGATTCTCATGATCATTTTCTTCATCACGATTATGTTCCAATTCAAGATTTTCATCGTCATTTTCTCTATTATGAGCATTTTATAATTCAAGATTTTGATCAACGAATTCCTCATCTCTATCCTGTACTCCAAGAATTTCATCTATATCGTCAAAATATGTAGTACTATTATTATCCGAATGAGTTTTTTGTATTGTACAATTGTGTTCTCCCCTTATAATATAGTGTTTTATGTCACGAATATTACGTCTAACAGTATTACCTTTGGCATTTTTTAGAAGATAGGATCTTGGAACATTTTCCATTTTTTCAAGAATTACCGCTTTTTCCCATACCTTCGTAGAATTGTTTCGCAATAATACCTCTTGTCCTGGGTTGAATATTATAGGATCCATACAATGTTCTTTCTGACTAGTTTTATCATAATGCTGTTTCATTTTTATCTCATTATGATATATTTCCTCTCCAATTTGAACTGGAATCGACTTTGGTTTCAATCTATCAGTATTGATTGGTAATTTGTTCCTCAAAAATCTCCCTTGTAGCATTTGCGCAGGACTAACACTTAACCCTGACAGGGGAGTATTGTTGTAATTTCACAAACTTAGTTCTAACTTATTCAGTCCTGATTTCCTTAACATATTTTTAACAATACCCACACCTTTCTCAGCTAAGTCATTCGATTGAGAATGATGAGGACTAGTTGTGACTGAGTTAAATTCCCATTCTTTGGCAAAACTCTGGAATTCACGGCTCGAGAATGGTACATTATCAGCGATCATCACATTTGGAATTCCAAAGCGAGCGAAAATCTTTTTCAATTCTGATATTATAGATCCTGAGGTCTTAGAGCTTAAACGCGACGCTTCTAGCCATCTTGAATAATAATCCTGAACTATTAAGTACGTAATTCCTTTGAAATCAGCGAGGTCAACACCAATTTTCGAAAATGGTGCCCCTGGTACATCATGATTGACTAAAGAGAATTTTGCTTGCCTTTGAGCATATTGTTGACGAACTTCACAAGACTGGATGAATGACTTTATGTCCTGCGACATATTAGGCCAAAAAAATAACTTTCTGCCTCGTTCACTTAGTTCAGAGATTCCAATGTGAGTCCCGTGGAGCGTATTCAAGATATAAAGTCTCAAATCCTCTGGTATGATTAGCCTATTTTCAAGGTAACAAATTCCGTCTTGTACAGTAATGTTATTCCTTTCGCTTATGTAAGCTTCAAGTTCGTTATCCAATATGTTTTTATTGGTTTTTGACCAACCATTTTTATAAAAATCCAATACTTTACTTAATGGTTTATCTGTGGCTGTTTCACGCTGAAATTCTGTCAATCTGTTTTCTGATATAATCAGTTCAGTCGTTTCTATACTATGGATGACCATTTTATCACTAGTTTCAATGTCAAATTCACAATTATCAATATAGTCTCGACTCAAATAATCAGCTACACCCATTTTTTCACCTGGTAGATACTGTAACTTAATATTATATAGTAACAATCTTTCTTTCAATCTTTTCAATCTATTGGTAGTTATTTTGCACATACTTTTGGACATTATTGCTAGGAGAGGCTTGTGATCAGTTTGTACAGTTACTCCTGTTCCGTATATATATCGGTGAAATTCACGACACGCAGAGTAAACTGCCAGAAGTTCCTTTTCTATTTGAGCCCATCGTTGCTCACTTTCCGTTAAGGAACGTGAAGCATAAGTTACAACTCTTCCATTTCGAGTCAGACAAGAACCTAAACCTAATTCAGAAGCGTCTGTCTGAATGACGACTCTCAATTTAGGATCATAGTTAACCAATACCGGAGATTCCGTTAAACAAGTTTTAATCTGTTCCATTGCTCTATCATGACCCTTAGTCCAGACAAATTTCACATTATTCTTAATGAGTTCTCTCAAAGGTTGTGTTAACTCAGCCAAATTCGGAATGAACGGTCTTAAATAGTTTACAGATCCAAGGAACTTTTGCACTTGCTTTTTGTTATTTGGTTTAGATATCGCCCTTATCGCCTCAATCCTACTCGGATCTATTGCCATACCTTGTTCATCAAAATTATGTCCAAGGAATTTGACTTTGTTCACGCAGTATTGAAATTTTTCTACATTAAAAGTTATGTTACATTCAACAGCTCTTCGCATGACCTTTGCCAGAATCATATCCATTTCGAGTTCAGTTTCTGCAGCTTTCAACATATCGTCAAAATAAATTACAACTCCCGAAATATATCCGAAATATTTAAACATCAGCTTTTGAAAAGCCTCAGGGGCAACATTTACACCAAATGGCATGCGTTTAAAACAAAGAATACCCAATGGACTTGAGAATGAACATAATCGACTTGTCTCCTCATCCAACTCTATTTGATCAAAAGCGTCCTTTATATCAAGGAGACTATAAAATTTTTTCCCCTTTAACTTTGGTGATATTCCATTTAAAGTAGGAATCGGGAATTTCTCAACTATCAGACATTCATTCAATTTTTGCGGATTCAAACAGATTCGTAAAGATTTATTTGGTTTTTCTACTATAATTATTTCGTTTAACCATTCAACTGGTTCATTATTCTCTGAGTTTTTCAATGTAAGGTTGTCTGAGTTCAATCGGAACTCGTGAATATGATTCTTGCTTTGGCCTGGCATCACCTTTCAATTTGAAATGATACACTTCTCGAAATTTACCAGTTCCTGTAAATCTATCCGGATATTTGGCAATTATATCACTTTTGTTTACAAATTCAACTTTATTCGCCGATTTATGAGTAATATCAGATTTTATTTCATGGATTCTGTTCATTAGATTTAGATGTACGCACATCTCACGACTCAAAAGTGGCTCAATATGTTCATCATTACTATCATCAATTATAAAAAATTTTCCTGCAAATTCTTCATTTTCACATTCAAAAGACATTACGATTGTACCAATAATTCCAAGTTGAAAGCCACCGTATGCTTTAGCATTCACGTAATTTTCCTTCATCATATGCATTAAGTTGAGATCAGACATTCTTTTGAAAATCCTGAGCGGTATTGTCGTTATATCGCTCCCGGAATCCAATTTGAAATTGATCTGATATTTTTTCCCGAATATTAGAGGTTCCCTCCAAGGTTGATCAACTAATTCTTTACTCACAGGTGATTTTATCAACGCAGAATTATTAAGATCTTGATTAACTAAATTTTCAACGTTATCCAAAGTTACGTTATTCAATCGAACAATATTATTCTCACTGTCTTCTTCCGAGGTTTGAATCGTATTAACCTTAATATTTTTACCTGGTTTATTTCTGTTTGTACCTAAATTTTCACTAATCAACTTATCTCGTTGAGGACAGCCGACCACAAAATGATGACGCGCAGAACATATGTTGCACGTTTTATTGTATGCCGGACAGTTTCCCCTGATGTGTCGTCTGCCACACTTTCTACAATCATATTGTTGATTTTGAAGTTCTGACGACGAAGCTGTTGACCTTGACGTATGTTGAGCCTGCATTCCCATCTTGCCCATTGTTTTTGTTACGTATTGTGTGTTTTCGCGTGGAATCACAACTGCATCCGAAAATTTTTCGTAATTAAATGACGTTGAATCATTCGATACCATAGCCTGACTCTCTTTCGCTATTTCGGAAGCTCTTCCTAGTTTAATCACATTATCCAACGTAATTTCTGGTTCCCGGAGAAATGCTTCCTGAAGTGCTTCATCAGCTTGCCCAAGGATTATACGCACTTTTAATAAATTATCTGCCAGTCCTCCGAATTCACAGGTTTTGATGAGCTTTCGTAACTCAAGGACGAATCGATCAAATGATTCGTCAGGAAGTTGCTTTCTTTGGAAGAATTTGAACTGCTCTACGATGACATTGGTTTTGGATGTGCAATATAGCTCAAGGCCAGTGAATATTGCATCAACGGGTTTATCCGTAAGATTTAAGCTTTCGATTTAATCATTTGCATCATCTCCTATTGATGAATGCAACACAGCAGTTTGGATTTCTGGCTTATCTATCACTTTTTGATTAGCCACCACATACGGTTCGAATTTACGTTTGAAAACTTTCGAATTTTCTTTCGGATTGCCGCATAGCGACAGTTCGTTCGGAGGAGTGATTATTTGATTCACTTGCGCCATCTTGATGACGATATCTCACCTATACATGTTACGAGTCACTTGCGACGGTTTCTTTCACACACCAATTTCTTTTCAATACACTAGTTCAGTTTTTTATGTATGTGCGAATAAAGACGTATTCACATACATGCGTTTTTATTCTCACCATAGCAGTACAATTTCTGATATTTTATGAAGAAGCAAAGTTGACTTCTAGTCAAATTCGGATTCACCACTTATTTAAAACTTCAGTACTTTCTTTTATACCGTTTGATTTCACACGAGTGTAACCGTAACGTGTTTACCGCGTGTCTATCGTTCGATCGTTATTTTATTCGAAATAACTTTACAAGTTACACTCACACCAAACGATCCGAATATACAATTATCGCGTTACAAACTCAATTATTAGGCTTTTGATTGATGTTTTATTCACGGTTTCAACATCTTCGAATTTCAATCCACATTATACTTCCTTCGATACAATTCAGCGTCATACTTGTTGCCACCTCGCCACAATCCTCGTCGCCATGTTTGATGCACGCGTTCATGTCGATCATATAAATAACGACTCACAGGCAAATAATACTTCATTGGTTTTATTGACGAGGTACAATTATTAAAATGTGAGTAGACTATGACGTAGTTTTACACTTCTCAGATTCACATTAAGACCTCTACCTAGAACAACTTCACTAGACCAAACGACGTCTTAACTGCCCGCCCGGCTCGTCGATTATGCTCCGAACCGCGTCACACGTGTTCACAAAGCTATCTCAAGGTGAGTAGCGCTTATGCCATAGAGTATGACATAGAACAGTTTACATCCAAGATCCTGCTGTTTCCCACCGTAAATTGTTACTTGAACAATGTTATAAACCGCGATCCCTTACAGCATTGATTCCTTCATCTCCTCCGGTCTTCTCTCCGTCGTTTGGAATCGATTGGGAGGAGAACGACCGTTGCCGAGTGGAGATATGTCAATTTTATCCAAGATTCTGCTGTTTCCCACCGTGAATTGTTGAATAAACGATGTTATAAGCCGCGATCCCTCTCAGAATCCATTCCTGCGTCTTCTCCGGTGTCCTTCCCGTCGTTTGGCACTACTTGGGAGAACAACGAATGTTGCTGAATGGAGGTTTGACAGTTTACATCCAAGATTCTACTGTTTCCCACCGTGAATTGTTAGATAAACAATGTCATAAACCGCGATCCTTCACAGAATTTATTTCTTCATCTTCTCCGGTGTTCTCTCCGTCGTTTGGAATCAATTAGAAGGGAAACGAATGTTGCCGAGTGGAGAGATAACAATTTTATCCAAGATTCTGCTGTTCCTCATTGTAAATTGTTGAATAAACAATGTTACAAACCGCGATCCCTCAGAGAATTCATTCCTGCGTCTTCTCCGGTGTTCTCTCCGTCGTTTGGATTCAATCAGACGGGAAACGAATGTTGCCGAGTGGAGATATAACAGTTCTATCCAAGATTCTGCTGTTTCCCACCGTAAATTGGTCAATAAACAATGTTACAAACCGCGATCCCTCTCAGAATATATTCCTGCGTCTTCTCCGGTGTCCTTCCCGTCGTTTTACATTACTTGAGAAAACAACGAATGTTGCTGAGTGGGGGTTTGACAGTTTACATCCAAGATTCTGCTGTTTCCCACCGTGAATTGTTGAATAAACAATGTTATGAACCGCGATCCCTTACAGAATTCATTCCTTCGTCTTCTCCAGTGTTCTCTCCGTCGTTTGGAATCAATTGGAAGGAGAACGACCGTTGCCGAGGGGAGATATAACAGTTTCATCCAAGATTCTCCTGTTTCCCACCGTGTATTGTTAAATAAACAATGTTATAAACCGCGATTCCTTGAAGAATTCATTCCTGCGTCTTCTCCGGTGTACTCTCCATCGTTTGGAATCACTTCGGTAGGGAACGAATGTTGCCAAGTGGAGAGATAACAGTTTTATCCGAGATTCTTCTGTTCCCCACCGTGAATTGTTGAATAAACAATGTTACAAACCGCGATCCCTCTCAGAATCCATTCCTGCGTCTTCTCCGGTGTCTTCTTCGTCGTTTGGAATCACTTGGGGAAAGAATGAATGTTGCCGAGTGGAGATATAACAGTTTCATCCAAGATTCTCCTGTTTCCCACCGTGAATTGTTGAATAAACAATGTTATGAACCGCGATCCCTCACAGAATTCATTCCTTCATCTCCTCCGGTGTTCTCTCCGTCGTTTGGAATCAATTGGAAGAAGAACAACCGTTGCTGAGTGGATATATAACAGTTTTATTCAAGATTCTGCTGTTTCTTATTGTAAATTGTTAAATAAACAATGTTACAAACCGCGATCCCTCATGCAATTCATTCCTGCGTCTTCTCCGGTGTTCTCTCTGTCGTTTGGAATCAATTAGAAGGAAAACGAATGTTGCCGAGTGGGGATATAACAGTTTTATCCAAGATTCTGCTGTTTCCCACCGTAAATTGTCAAATAAACAATGTTACAAACTGCGATCCCTCTCAGAATCCATTCCTGCGACTTCTTCGGTGTCCTCTCCGTCGTTTAGCATTACTTGGGAGAACAACGAATGTTGCTGAGTGGAGGTTTGACAGTTTACATCCAAGATTCTGCTGTTTCCCACCGTGAATTGTTAGATAAACAATGTCATAAACCGCGATCCTTCACAGAATTTATTCCTTCATCTTCTCCGGTGTTCTCTCCGTCGTTTGGAATCAATTAGAAGGGGAACGAATGTTGCCGAGTGGGGAGATAACAGTTTTATCCAAGATTCTGCTGTTTCTTATTGTAAATTGTTAAATAAACAATGTTACAAACCGCGATCTCTCAGAGAATTCATTCCTGCGTCTTCTCCGGTGTTCTCTCTGTCATTTGGAATCAATTAGAGGGAAAACGAATGTTGCCGAATGGGGATATAACAGTTTCATCCAAGATTCTGCCGTTTCCCACCGTAAATTGTCAAATAAACAATGTTATAAACCGCGATCCCTCTTCAGAATCCATTCCTGCGACTTCTTCGGTGTCCTCTTCGTCGTTTGGCATTACTTGAGAGAACAACGAATGTTGCTGAGTGGAGGTTTGGCAGTTTACATCCAAGATTCTGCTGTTTCCCACCGTGAATTGTTAGATAAACAATGTCATAAACCGCGATCCCTCACAGAATTCATTCCTTCATCTCCTCCGGTGTTCTCTTCGTCGTTTGGAATCAATTGGAAGAAGAACAACCGTTGCTGAGTGGATATATAACAGTTTTATTCAAGATTCTGCTGTTTCTTATTGTAAATTGTTAAATAAACAATGTTACAAACCGCGATCCCTCATGCAATTCATTCCTTCGTCTTCTCCAGTGTTCTCTCCGTCGTTTGGAATCAATTAGACGGAAAACGAATGTTGTCGAATGGAAATATAACAGTTTTATCCAAGATTCTGCTGTTTCCCTCCGTAAATTGGTCAATAAACAATGTTACAAACCGCGATCCCTCTCAGAATCCATTCCTGCGTCTTCTGCGGTGTCTTCTTCGTCGTTTGGGATCACTTGGGAAAAGAATGAATGTTGCCGAGTGGAGGTGTAACAGTTTACATCCAAGATTCTGCTGTTTTCCACCGTGAATCGTTGAATAAACAATGTTATGAACCGCGATCCCTTACAGAATTCATTCCTTCATCTTCTCCGGTGTTCTCTCCGTCATTTGGAATCAATTGGAAGGAGAACGACCGTTGTCCAGTGGAGATATAACAGTTTTATCCAAGATTCTGCTGTTTCCCACCGTGAATCGTTGAATAAACAATGTTATAAACCGCGATTCCTTGAAGAATTCATTCCTGCGTCTTCTCCGGTGTTCTCTACGTCGTTCGGAATCACTTGGGTGGGAAACGAATGTTGCCGAGTGGAGAGATAACAGTTTCATCCAAGATTCTGCTGTTTCCCACCGTAAATTGTCAAATAAACAATGTTACAAACCGCGATTCCTCTCAGACCCCATTCCTTCTCCGGTGTTCTCTCCGTCGTTTGGCATCGATTAGAAAGAAAACGCATGTTGTCATGATGAGACATTGGCCTTCATATTTGATGGTTCCTATTCCACTTTTTCTTCAAATAAACATTTTCATGGGTCTTGCGCTACATAAAACTCTTCATGGGTTCCCAAACGATCATTCGAATATGCAACAACAATCTTATCAACCTCGTTTCAGTCAGAAACACTCTTTCCTGTTTCCCAATATGCGGTACAGTCTGTGTCGAAAATTTCGAAAGTGGCCGCTAGCAAACTGGCCGCTAGATACCATTCCATAAATTTCTCTCCTCAGTTCAAGGTGCAAATTCAGAGAAGTGATTCGAAAAATTCGTGCATCGAAATTTCATATAGAAACTTCTTGCCATTTGCATCATAAATATATCTAGGATGGAAGTTACCCCGGAGATTCCGTGCACTTGCATGTTGATGATGTTGAAGTTCGAACCGTTTATGAAAATGATCGTCGAATACAAAAGTACTTTACAAAAAAGGTTATCAACGAATACACAAATACTAAATTGTTCCACTCTTTGATTTTCGTAATATAATTCGTCTAATTTGTATATTTCATTTGAAGAAATCAATCTTTGAACCTCACCAGTTCCTGATTTGATTTCCCTGTCAGACTCTGAATTTGTCTCCATAAATAATTCAAACTCCAACGATTTCGTTGACGGGTAATATGAACAATACAGGAATATATACATACTCCTCTCTTTTTCTATAACAGAGCCTGTAGATTAGGATTTACCTTGTTTCAACCGAATAGTCGTGAGCATTCCATCGTTGGCGAAAAATTTTCCAGGCAAACGCATCGTTTTTTTTGAAAAATTACAGGCAGTATAGCAGGTAATCAATACACTAATTATCAAAGTAGTTGAGGAGGGGTTTGATTTATCTGACTTGGAGATGTAACATCTCAAGAATTCCCTTCCGGAGAAAGTGATGATGATCATGATGATGATGATGATGATCATGATGATGATTTCAATTGATGAAAATTGAATTTTTTGAATTATAATATTGGTAGTTATTGCAATCCTTCCAGGCTCTCATAGTTTGGAATATTCGCTTCGATCTTGAATTGTACGAGGGTGGATTGATAAGTTTCCGGCCTGACCAAGAAAAACAACGTTTTGAGGAATTTTTTTTTTTTTATTTCTCAACATAATCTCCTCCAAGGCTGATACATTTCTCATGGCGGTGTTCTAGTCTAGTAATGCCATCTCTATAGACTGATTCGTCAAGCTCCTCAAAATACCCATTGACAGCTTCGATTACTTCTTCATTGTCCGCAATTCTCTTACCGCCAAGCCATTTTTTGAGGTTAGGAAACAGATAATAATCACTCGGGGCTAGGTCTGGAGAGTAGGGAGGGTGCGGCATTAATTCAAACTTCAGATCGTTGATTTTAGCCATCGCAACGATTGACGTGTGCGCTGGTGCGTTATCGTGATGGAACAAGATTTTTTTCTTCGCCAGATGAGGTCGTTTAATTTTCAATTCGTGGCTCAAACGTTGCAATAAGTCTGCGTAGTATTGACCAGTGATAGTTTTACCCTTTTCAAGGTAATCAATGTATATAACACCTCTTGCATCCCAAAAAACAGTAGCCATAACCTTGTTCGCCGAAAAAATTGTTTTTGCCTTCTTTGGAGTTGGTTCCCCTGATCCAATCCACTGTTTAGACTGTTCTTTGGTTTCAGGAGTGTAGTGGTGGACCCAAGTTTCGTCAACGGTTACGGATCGACGCAAAAATTCGCTTGGATTACGCTTATACAACGCCAAATTGGCGGTAGAAATGTTCTTTCGAATCAATTTTTGGTCGACTGTTAGCAAACGCGGCACCCATCTTGCACAGAGCTTTTCCATATACAAATGTTGGTGCAAAATATTTTGTACACGTTCATATGACATCTTACAGGTCTCAGCTATCTCACGAACTTTTAATCTGCGATGTTTCAGCACTATTTGATGGATTTTTTCGATCATATCTGGAGTTGTGACCTCAATGGGGCGTCCTGAGCGAGGGTCATCAGAGGTGCTCACACGACCCTTTTTAAACTCGGAAACCCACTGCTTAACGGTTGAATATGATGGGGAGGATGTCCCCAGTGTTGAGTCCATCTCTTCTTTAATTTCCTCCGGCGTTAACCCCTTCAAATAAAAGTATTTGATGACGGCACGATTTTTCAGCTTTTCCATTCTTACGAAAAACACAGAGGCGTCTTGGTCAGCGTGCTCTCAAAACTAAACTAACATGGCGATCGGACTGAAACTATAGCTACAAGCTATCTAAGGATGGTACTATAGAACGCCATCTCTTGGTCAGGCCGGGAACTTATCAATCCACCCTCGTATAATATGCCCCGCAGAAAACGTGAGCGTACAATTGAAGAAGAAGAAGAATTCCAAAGGCTTAAGCGAGAAAGACATGCTGAAAATCAACGTCGTTATTCGCGTAATCGCGTTTTGCGTACTTTTAATCCCAGTCAAGTTGAAGACACTCATAATGCATCAGAAAGCTCTCCAACTCATACTCCCAACCATGACACGTATCTCAAAAATCGTGAACATTACCTTGGATAAATGAATATTCTGTGCGAATATTGCAATGCTAAACATTTCGCGGCTGAACAAGTGTCAAATATGAAGAGTTCATTCAACGATTGTTGTAGTCATGGATAGCTGTGCGTGATTATTTCAATGTAATTCTGATGGGTCGCAGATTATTCCAGCAATGGGTTGTTGATTCCTATGTCGAAATCCGAAGGGATAGAATGAATTTCTCATCGCAAAACCAAAAAGCTTACGTCTTGATGGTTATGCTGGGTTGAAAGATTATTTGGAAAGTGCTGGTAATGTTAATGATGCCGATTCAGGAAAAGTAGTTATATTACCAGCAACGTATGTAGGTTCTCCACGGAACATGATACAACATTACCAGGACGCGATGGCAATTGTACGTGAATACAGAAAACCTGATCTTTTTATCACTATGACGTGTCATGCTCATTGGCGTGAAATCCAAGAAAATCTTCTTCCTGGTCAACAAGCATCTGATAGGCCCGATATTTGTGCTCGTATATTTGATTTGGGAAAAGATTACCTTTTGGATGTCATTGTCCGACAGAAATATTTTGGGAATGTCCAAGCGTACGTTTACGTCGTTGAATTTCAAAAACGGGGTTTGCCACATGTACATTTATTAGTCACATTAGAACAAAACAGTAAAATGACTAGCCCTTGTATTGTTGATCAGCATATATCAGCAGAAATCCCAGATGATAAGTCAAATGCCACGTTGCACAATATTGTAATGAAACATATGATACATGGGCCGTGTGGACAATGGTGCCTGGTAGATGGTGAATGTTCTGAACATTACCCAAAGGTATTCAGGGAAGAAACTGCAATGGATGCAGATGGATATCCATTTCATTGGAGACGAAATACAAGGAAGACCTTTCAACGTCCTGGCAACTACGTAGTTGATAATCGTCATGTAGTGCCCTATTCTCCAAAGTTATTAGGACTCTTCAACTGTCACATCCATGTGGAAGTTGTATCAAGTATTAAAGCTGTGAAGTATTTGTACAAATACATTTATAAAGGTCATGATGCAGCTTCTGTTGTAGTTCGCGATTGTCCTGGTGATAATCCTTCTATTAATGACAATGAAATACAGAATTTTATAGAAAGTTGTTATGTGGGTCCTGTTGAGGCTGTATGGCGAAGTTTTAGTAAACCTCTCCAAGAAGAGAGTCATTCTCCCATGAGATTGCCTGTTCATTTACCGAATCAACAAACTGTGGTCATTCCTAATAATGATGATGCAAATGAATTGAGAAATGCTCTTGAGAAAGTTACTATGTTGATTGACTACTTTTCACTAAATGTTCGTGATGAGGAGGCGAAGAAGTACCTCTATTCAGAGATTCCATGTCATTAAGTATTCAAAAAAGTCAAGGAAGATGGATACAATGTATGACGTCGGGAACGTCGTAAAAGTTGTTTTAATGTGATTGGACGCATGTATTCCGTTAGTCCGTCGCAGGTAGAATTATTTCATTCACGTTTATTGTTATTAACGGTTAGAGGAGCAAACAGTTTCGGAGATTTGAGAACTGTTGAAGGAAAAATCCACCCAACATTCACTGCTACGTGCTTAATTGTAGGTCTCATCGCAGATGACGAGGAATGGATTAGAACAATGCAACAAGGTATGCTTTGGATGATGCCACAACAACTTCGAAGATTATTTGTTAGGATTTTGATACATTGTCAACCCCTGCACCCAGAACGGTTATGGAATGATTTCAAAGGCTCTCTTTCAGAGGATTATATCAGGCGAATCGGTCCAATTCTTGGCCAAAAACAAGGATATTCAGAAATCTCAAGATTGTTGAATGCTGAAGGTTGGGATTTGTCCCGTTTCCTAACAATGGAACGAATGCCATTTGACGTTCAGAATGAGGATATCTGTCCGACGGAACATATCCATGATGGAACCCGGTAATACAACCAGTTGAATAGCCAACAAAGAGAAATTGTCGACGCTATTTCGGAATCAGTTGATCTTACATTCACAGATAATCACAGAATTAATTGTTCTTATATCGATGGACCAGGAGAATCTGGAAAAACATTTGTGTACACTACTTTGTATCGTTTGTTACAGGTTAGAGGAAAAAACGTATGTTGTATGGCATTCACTGGAATTGCTGCAACAATAATTCCTAATGGTAGAACAGTACCTAAAACATCCGGTTTACCAGTCCCTATTTTTGCAGATTCTTCTTCAAATATTAAGGTACAACCTAGAGAAGGAGCATACCTGAGGAAAGTTCATGTATTTATTTGAGACGAAGCACCAATGGCTCCTCGGTATTCATTAGACATCATAGACCAAACAATGGGTGGGAGCCAAATCAACGAAAAGACAAATCAACGAAATCAGTGTTCGAAAAGAGAGAGTGTGACGTATCCCTCTTTCCAACCAACTTCCCGTTGATTTGGTTTTTCCGTTGATTCGGCCCCCATCCCAAACAATGCGTGATGTAATGAAAAATGACTTACCTTTTGGAGGTAAAATTTTTATTTTAGAAGGTGATTTCAGGCAATTACTCCCTATAAAAGTACATGGAACTCGCACTGAAACGGTTGATCTTTCAATCAAGTTCAGCCCTTCATGGCCTCTGTTCAAACAATATGTTTTAATGGAAAATATGCGTGCTCTGCCGGAAGAACTAGAATTTGCTAAGTTTCTTCTGAAGGTGGGAAATGGAGATTCAAATCAACAAGATAATATTATTATTCCTGAACATTGTGTAGCTCTTCCTGATGCAGATATTGTTGAAGATGTTTATGTTGACCTAATTAATCAAAAACGATATGTCGAACTGAGTGAACGTGCAATATTATCTGCTAGAAATATCGACGTGGAAGAAATTAATAGGGAGGTTGTGGACTCATTGGATGTGAATACAGAGCGTATATATCTCAGGGTGGACAATGTCTCAGACTATGATAATAGAGGGATTGGAGAAACTATTCTTCCAGAATATTTAAATTCTTCATCTCCCCTGTCACTGCCTCCTCATGAAATACGTTTAAGACAGTATAGTGTGGTGATGCTTATAAGGAATCTCAGTATTCATGGAGGTCTTTGCAATGGGACTAGGTTGTTTGTATTGGAACTCACAAACAATTCATTACGTTGTAGAATTTTAACTGGTGACAAAACTGGAGGAGTGGTTTTTTTGGACCGAATCACGCTTTACTCTGAAAATGATTATCCTTTCACTTTTGCAAGACCGCAGTTCCCTATCGAGTTAACGTTCGCCATGACTATCAATTAATCACGAGGACAGACTTTTGAAAGAATTGGAGTGGATCTTCGGAAAGACGTCTTTAGTCATGGACAATTATATGTTGCTTTGTCACGAGTTCGATTATGGAATTCCTTCAAAATATATTCAGGGCACCAGAGAAATACTTTGGAGATAAAAAATTATGTTTATAAAGAGTTATTCTCGTGAATGTTTCTTGTTCTTTCTGTTTCAGCATTACTTATTCATTCATGAATCATGTATCAAACTCCATGATGAGGAGAAATGGATAGCTGACTGTTACTGGAGATGCGTTTGCCTCTTCTCTCAGAGAAATCGAGAATCGAATTCTATTTGCATATAATAATTTTCAATTCATTCATGACTGATTCATTGTGGATTTTTGGAATTGTTTCCATGATACACATGAATTTCTCTGCACAAATAAACGCAAAAAATGATTCTTGTTACAGATTACTCACACGTTATTATTCATGTATTCTCATAGATAGCATAAATTACCGTCCCTGTCTCTGCATAACAACTTGTCGCTGAAAATATTTGAAACATTTGTAAAACGTATTGGCCAGGTTCGGAGAATACATTGTGTTCCTGGGGGAATTATATTATATTATATTATATTATATTATGTATATATTGAGAAATTTTTTATTTCAATTCAAGTGATAATTGTGTATGCTTGAGTGTACAACACGAATCTTATGAGAATAAATTTGTATAACATATTATGAAATTTGAAAGTACTCTTTTGACATATAACTATTTACATCCCTTCCATTAGATTCACTACACAGCACGTAATATCCCTCCAATATTGTCGAAATATATATCAATTCCATTTCAATAATACGAATCTCAATACACTATTGAAACAATATACCAAGATGACGACAGAACATTACAAAGTAAGAAAAATATTCTGATGTCACAGATCACGAGTTGTCATTTGACTGAGTATGTTTTAGAATCATAAGAATATTACATATTGGGAAATTCTTCCTGATATCTTTTTCTCGGTTCACAACAACAATTCTTATTCCCAAGTTATAATAATGATACTGAGAATAGGTTTTAACGACAATATACAAGAATCATATTCAATGGATAGATAAAGGGATTTCCAAGGATAAACAAATTGATTACTCCATTGAATTAGAATCAATGAATTTCGTGGACACTGATGTGTTTCCAATTACAATGATATAAATTCCTGCACCAACTCTTTTTCAAGGACATCCAGGAGTTTAGCCCTCGTGAATTTGACCAATTGTCAGGATTTGTTGGTTGTATTTTTGGTGTTTTTTTTCACATTACAATCGAGTCTCAATGATTTCAGTGTTCAAGAAATTCATTGATTCTAATTCAATTGAATAATCAATTCGTTTATCCTTGGGAATTCCTTCATCTATCCATTGGATATGGTTTCCGTATATTGTCGTTAGAACCTATTCCCAGTATCATTACACTGAGAGAAAAAAAATCTCGGACCGAGAAAATATTAGATTGACCGAGTCCAATCCGATATTCCCTCGAGTCAAGAAAATTTTCCTCAAACGAAGAAAACATTCCCTTAGTTTGGAGCTATACAACGTGGTGTGGAATAGTTCATTGTTCATCAACGGGGGGAAGTGGGAAATTTCCGACGAGCGTGAAGATTGTCTTCTCGAGCCGAAGGCGAGGGAGGCAATCACACTAGTGGGAATTTCCCACTCCTCCCCGAGGTGAACATACTATTTCTTCCCACAACTGCAAGGAAAGTGAAAATCATCTGTTTAATTACATATAAAATATTCATATGCGCATTTCAGAACGGAAAGATAATTTGTATTTTCCTCCCGCTGCAAGCAGGCAGAAAGTACTTTCCTCCCGCTGTGACACATTCGCTTGGAATTCAGCACTTTCTCCTCTAAAGATAGGTCAGAAAACATCAACTTTCCGTGCAAGTGTGGGAAAAAAAATTTTCTCAACCCAAGTACGTATTTCATTTGGATGAACAAAAAATTCATATTCTCTGACCAAGAGAGTATGTTCTTAGGATTGAACTAATTTTTCTCTCAGTGTATTATAACTTGGGAATAAGAATTTTTGTTGTGAACCGACGAAAGATATCAGGAAGAATTTTCCAATATGTAATATTCTTATGATTCTAAAACATACTTAGTCAAAAGTCAACTCGTGATCTGTGAAATCAGAATATTTTTCTTACTTTGTAATGTTCTGTCGTCATCTTGGTATATTGTTTCAATAGTGTATTGTGATTCGTATTATTGGAGTGGAATTGATATATATTTCGACAATATTGGAGGGATATTACGTGCTGTGTAGTGAATCTAATGGAAGGGATGTGAATGATTATATGTCAAAAGAGTACTTTCAAATTCCATAATATGTTCTACAAATTTATTCTCATGAGATTCGTGTCGTGCACTCGAGCATACACAATTGTCACTTGAATTGAAATAAAGAATTCCTCAATACATTAATATAATAAAATATAATATAATATAATATAATATAATATAATATATTATGATATGATTATGATATATGATATGATATGATATGATATGATATAATATGATATGATATGATATGATTATGATATGATATGATATGATATGATATGATATGATATGATATGATATGATATGATATGATATGATATGATATGATATGATAATGATAATGATAATGATAATGATAATGATAATGATAATGATAATGATAATGATAATGATAATGATAATGATAATGATAATGATAATGATAATGATAATGATAATGATAATGATAATGATAATGATAATGATAATGATAATGATAATGATAATGATAATGATAATGATAATGATAATGATAATGATAATGATAATGATAATGATAATGATAATGATAATGATAATGATAATGATAATGATAATGATAATGATAATGATAATGATAATGATAATGATAATGATAATGATAATGATAATGATAATGATAATGATAATGATAATGATAATGATAATGATAATGATAATGATAATGATAATGATAATGATAATGATAATGATAATGATAATGATAATGATAATGATAATGATAATGATAATGATAATGATAATGATAATGATAATGATAATGATAATGATAATGATAATGATAATGATAATGATAATGATAATGATAATGATAATGATATGATATGATATGATATGATATGATATGATATGATATGATATGATAATACAATACAATACAATACAATACAATACCATACAATACAATACAATACAATACAATACAATACAACACAATACAATACAATACAATACAATTCAATACAATACAATACAATACAATACAATACAATACAATACAATACAATACAATACAATACAATATAATATAATATAATATAATATAATATAATATAATATAATTCCCCCAGGAACGCAATGTATTCTTCGAACCTGGCCAACACGTTTTATAAATGTTTCAAAGATTTTCAGCGACAAGTTTTTATGCCGAGACAGGGACGGTGATTCATGATATTCATGAGAATGCATGAATAATAATCTGTGAGTAATCTGTAGAGTTTTGTGACTTCAGACTATCTATGTTATTTCCAAAAACAGTGTGGAAATTTCACGAACATTGAGTCCACTTTCATATTATATTGAGTCCATGTTGTTGAAGTTAATCCATTGCGAAGATCTAAGGGAACTTGAGCATTAGGGAATGAGAGGATCCAGTCGAATTCTACGTCAACTTGTTTCAGGAAAAACGTCACTTAAATACAGATTTGAAGTGCATCCTATAAAATACATGTCCAAATTGCGCATTGCCGAAAACTTCCCCCCGTGACTTCTGCAGGGAATTCCTTGACGTTGAAAGGTTAAAATCTTATCGTTTCATTTGTTGGCCTGCAGAAATGATTGGGAAATGCAGAATCTTCGACAACGCACAATCTCAGGCATGTAGTATATTAGTATTGACCTGAAATTTCTACTCATAACCGTCCTTCCTGCAAACAGTTTGTGCAAAATTAGACTTCCTTCTTCCCCCTATCTCTGGATGCTTGGGGCCCCTGAACCCATCATTATTCAATTGTACTGTAACAAGAAAAAAATAAAGCATTTCATTATTCAAAAATTCTGCAACGTCATTATTGTCGAGAAGAAAGATTCAGACCTCGGTCAGAAATGCATTCCTACCACTCCTTCTACGTGAATCTCAACAAAATAACTTTCAATAACTTTTATGAACTTTTCGTCATTCTACTAGATATGATAAACTTTCGCGGGAAACCGATCACGGGCGCGCGCCGATGGCGGCTAGTATATACTATATATAGTTCGAGTTTTAATCTCAAATAGAATAATACAAAAAAAGATGATTAAGTCTAATGCAAAAATGGTTCCTTACCGCTAGAAGTGTGTATGTATATGGTGTATGGGTGTCGTAAGTGTCGGTGAGTCGTGTCGTCAATCCCGTTTGCCGGTGAGTGGATCTTCTGCGGGGTCACCGTGGAAGTGTGGGTGGCTGCGAGGAGGTTCGGCTTCCAGGGCTCGCGGAGAGTATGATGAATACCGCAGGGTATGTGTCCAGAGAGCGACTTGAAGGTACTTTTCTTATATGTACCACGTGTTAGGCTCGTAGGGCGTGTGTGAGAGAATTTCGATCGGGTAGCTGATATGTCGGTCACCGGTGACGCACTGTGTCTTCTCGTCTTCACTCATCACGAGTCCCACCACTGCTGCCCCCTCTACTTCCTCGTAGGTGCCCCCTTCTACTCTCTTTAGTAACACTTATGTTACATTGTTTTTTCAGTATTTTTATATTTTATGTTTTTGTTTTAGATTTTTTCGTAATTTTTTGTTTTATCCAGTCTTTCTGTTGTTCATTTGACCATCACTAGGTGATTATCCATTTACTGTTTATATTCATCACAGTAGTGAGGAACAGTCCTGCTGTCCACCGCAAAGAAGTGTTGAATACAGATAGAATTGGTGCACCGAACACATCTTATTATGGCGATATCATTACCTAATACACAATTTGTACCGCAATTTTTCAAACAATATTGGACGGGAGTTTCCCATGTCCCAGATTTCTCCCTTATGTATCCGCTCTTCCACCAGGCATATTCGAACACGTTTATGAACCTAGGGGATGGAAATTGATTATGAGTCAAAGACTGAATTTTCAAGATATTATTCCGTACATGTAGATCCACATCGTAGTTGTATGAAATAACCAAATCAGAAAATTGTTTGATGGAATTCTTTCACGGTCTGAATGTGTACACATCGAGTGGCTGAATCATGCCAGTAGGTCCAGCTGGAATTATCTCAATTTTGACTTCTTTAATACCCATGTCTATGTTTTCGGAAGTCCCTCCCGTCTGTCCTGTCCATGAATCTGAACATAAAACAGATTCTTTGCCGCTATTTGGCAAGAAGACGTGTTCGAACCATGTCAGAACGAGATCTGATGTTAATTTACCAGATGATGATGCCAATACAAAAATGTTATCTGTTTTATACATGTTTTTTTTAACAATGGGTCCAAAGCGGCTACCTGTTCCTTGCAAAACTATCAGCAGAGGGGATTTCAAGAGTCCATCCGCTGATATGAACGGCTGTATCGTATAACTATGGGTGATGGAATTCAATGATTGAGCTAGGCATTCAACTTTCAGCGTACCTTATAATGACAGTGTACGACCTGCATGAGTTTCTAAATTGAATCCAGACTGGTCTGAATTATAAACATTGCCTGCTCCAAATACGGCTATATCAAATTTTACTCCACTCACAAAATCATCAGCTGCTTGCAACAATCTTTCTCGATTCGTTAGTTGTTTTTTTGTGATAAATTTGTTTCTTTTTTTCCTCGAGACAATCCCATGTCTCACTTTGGAATTGTGGATCCATTCTACAGAGGCTTTGAATAATCCAAGAGACAATTGAACTTCATTTCCCGCCTTCAAGGCCCATCTCTTGAGATCCAAATCATGGATAGGGAGCGATTTCTCCTGAGCACTATTGGATTGTTCTAACACGTAGTTCGAAATTTCTCGTAACTTTGCCAGCCGTGAACCACCTCCATTTATCTGCGTTTCGCATCGGTACAATGTTTTTTCGCTGTCGACTTCCTTGAACCTGTGTTGGACTGTTTTCAGTTCCATAGGTTCTTTTCCCCAGCAGGCCAAAATTCGACTGCTTTTTTTCTTGTATTCGATATCTATCGCCATCTTGGCCTTTTTATCTCCTATCAAAATCCCTTCCAAATCATGTTCAAACTCTTCTTCCACTGGAACAGCCTCTGGGAATACACTTTTGTCATCATAGCTCAAACTCTCATAACTCTCTACGAATAGTTGAGTATTGAGGGAGTCCTTGATCAAATCCTCCAGATGAGATGCGAAAGCCCTCTCATCATTCGTAACGATTGTTTCTGAATGATACACTGGATCTTCGAAACGTCGTTGTAATGAATTCAAGATATTTTTCGGATTCATCGCTGTTTCATGGAAATCTAAATTATATGCACAATCCGAATTTCAATCTCCGTCAAAATCTAGAATGATAGAGAACTCGATATCAGCAATGCTCAATATTATATCAGAATATTTATATCCATAAACTTTCGAGAAATTATCATTCATGTCAGCATGTATTCTCTGATTTTTGTAATGCACCGAAGTGGGTGGGAGCATTCTTATCGATCCTCTCTTCGTGTGGCTCTTCTGCTGACAAAAGACTGAAATTCGGACTGTGCACAAATATCATAATCAGTATGGTGGCGCAAAAAAACCGACTTTTTTTGTTTTCGTTGCTCGTATGAAAATATTGTAGTTTTTCATGTTCCGAGAGTCCTCTTCAAAGGGAGGCTCAAAAAAATTTTTTAGGGGTCGCTCAAGATTTCCAAAAATCCTGAAAATAGTCAAAACCCATTTTTTTTCATATCTCAATTGTTTTTCTCGTTGTGGTAAGATTGAGTACCTGAAAAAATAGTAACTCCTTGAAAGTTATAGCTCAAAATATTCATTTTCAAAGGTCGCTCAGAATTTATGAACATTTTGAAATTTATGACTTTGTTTGATGTTTCCGGGCGGAAACTCGAAAATTATACGGAAAAGAAAACATCCGAAACTCATGGAACAACTAATCAATCCAAGCAATTAATTCAAATGCATTTCGATTCATATAATGATATAATTTTTTCAATTAATGAAATTGGTTTATTAGGGAAATTCGTATTTCTGGGTTATATTTAATTTCTTTTTCCGGCTCGTGGTGTGTTCTCATTCATTGAGCTGCTACTCAAAAGTAACTATACATATCGAATGATGATATGAATTTCTGAAGGTCACTCGGAAACCTCAATAAAAATGAATTGAAAAATGTTCATGAATTCCAAGCGCCCTCTAAAAATGAATATTCTGATGTGAGCTGTAACTTCCGGGAAGTGACTATTTTTTGAGGTACTGAATTTCACCACAACGAGGAAAAAAATTGGAAAATAAGGAACAATTGGATTTTGATTATTTTCAGGATTTTTGAACATCTTGAGCGACCTCTAAAAAATTTTTTCTTGAGCCCACCTCTGAAGAGGGCTCTTGAAACATGAAAAACTCACATATTTTCATAGGAGAAACGGGAACAAAAGAAGTCGGATTCTTTGCGTCGCCCTAATGATCATATCATAAATATCATAACACAGATGATAATTTCTCGAAAGTTTATGGATATAAATATTCTGATAAAATATTGAGTTCTCTATCATTCTAGATTCCGACGGAGATTGAAATTCGGATTGTGCATATAATTTAGATTTCCATGAACAAGCGATGAATCCGAGAAATATCTTGAATTTATTACAACGACGTTACGAAGATCCAGTGTATGATCTAGAAACAATCGTTACAGATGATGAGAGAGCTTTCGCATCTCATCTGGAGGATTTGATTGAGGACTCCATCAATACTCAATTATTCGTAGAGAGTTATTATGAGAGTTTGAGCTATGATGACGAAAGTGTATTCCCAGAGACTGTTCTAGTGGGAGTAGAGTTTGAACATGATTTGGAAGGGATTTTGATGGGGGATAAAGAGGCCAAGATGGCGATAGATATCGAATACAAAAAAGAAGCAGTCGAATTTTGGCGTTCTGGGAAAAACAAACCTATGAAACTGAAAACAGTCCAACACAGGTTCAAAGAAGTCGACAGCGAAAAAACATTGTACCGATGCGAAACGCAGATAAATGGAGGTGGTTCACGGCTGGCAAAATTACGAGGAATTTCGAACTACGTTTTAGAACAATTCAATAGTGCTCAGGAGAAATCGCTCCCTATTCATGATTTGGATCTCAAGAGATGGGCCTCGAAGGCGAGAATGAAGTTCACTTGTCTCTTGAATTATTTAAAGCCCCTGTAAAATGGATCCACAATTCCAAAGTGAGACATGGAATTGTCTCGAGAAAAATAAACAAATTTATCACAAAAAAACAACTAACGAATCGAGAAAGATTGTTGCAAGCAGCTGATGATTTTGTGAGTGAAGTAAAATTTGATATAGCAGTATTTGGAGCAGGCAATGTTTATAATTCAGACCAGTCTGGATTCAATTTAGAAACTCATGCGGGTCGTACACTGTCATTATAAGGTACGCTGAAAGTTGAACGCCTAGCTCAATCATTGAATTCCATGACCCATAGTTATACGATACAGCCGTTCATATCAGCGGATGGACTCTTGAAATCCCCTCTGCTGATAGTTTTGCAAGGAACAGGTAGCCGCTTTGGACCCATTGTTAAAAAAAACATGTATAAAACAGATAACATTTTTGTATTGGCATCATCATCTGGTAAATTAACATCAGATCTCGTTCTGACATGGTTCGAACACGTCTTCTTGCCAAATAGCGGCAAAGAATCTGTTTTATGTTCAGATTCATGGACAGGACAAACGGGAGGGACTTTCACAAACATAGACATGGGTATTAAAGGAGTCAAAATTGAGACAATTCCAGCTGGAACTACTGGCATGATTCAGCCACTCGATGTGTACACATTCAGACCGTGGAAGAATTTCATCAAACATTTTTCCGATTCGGTTATTTTATACAACTACCATGTGGATCTACATTTACGGAATAATATCTTGAAAATTCAGTCTTTGACTCATAATCAATTTTCATCCCCTAGGTTCTTAAACGTGTTCGAATATGCCTGGTTGAAGAGTGGATACATAAGGGAAAAACCTGGGACATGGGAAACTCCCGTCCGATATTGTTTGAAATATTGCGGTACGAATTGTGTATTAGGTAATGATATCGCCATAATCAGATGTGCTTGGTGCACCAATTCTATCCGTATTCAACACTTCTTTGTGGTGGACAGCAGGACTGTTCCTCACTACTGTAATGAATATAAACAGTGAATGGATTATCACCTAGTGGAGATCAAATGAACGACAGAACGACTGGATGAAACAAAAAATTACAAAAAAATCTCAAACGAAAACACAAAACATAAAAATCCTGAAAAAAACAACAAACATAAAAATATAAAGAGAACAAGCAAACCAAAGGGAATAGTATCTCGCCACCTCCACGTTGGTTATTCCTGGATTCGACATAGAGCGAGAACCATGTGGGAATCGCATTTGGACGTTTTATTGGTAGTTGAACAGTCATACAGAGTTTGAAACGACAAATACAGAATCGGCATTGGTATTGTCTTGATCCGTCATCAGCTTTCTCAAAGAAACTTCGAAAAGCAAAACCCAGATGTAATTTGTGTTTTTTCGCTCCATCGTCTGCCATATTGGATCTACCATCTCGAATTTCAACCCATGAATATCGGATTCGTAATCAGCAGTCCCGAAAACCTCTGGACAGCCAGCTGTACACGAATTCCGCGAAGTTTCGCTTCACCGTCCGCCATGTTGGATCCGCCATTTTGGATTTGATATTCCAATTCTCAGATTCCGTAATCAGCGCCGCTGAAAATCCCTCCAATCACCACCTGGAAGCGAATCCGATGAGTTATGAATCACAGAACTAACATTTCACAATATCATAGGAATATCGATTTAGGGAGGGGGGTTTCTACCCTTAAAACGCTTCATGGGCCGAAATTTGCAAAAACACGGGTCAAAAATTTTGCGATCATCTATGCTTATGCCAAGTTACAGCGAAATCGCTGACTGACACTCAGGTAGTGTTACTTGTAAGAACCTTCTGGGTCGTGTTCCCGTCAATGAAAGATAGGGAAACGTGTGCTTGCACGATTTGCAGCAACATGAGTTCCTTGTTCACCCAGATTAAGAAGGAAAAGATTGTCGATTATCCACAATCAGATTTGTCTCATTGTACTCATTGTCAGATTTGAACGAATTCTCGGAATGTTCCGTGTGCAATGTGACGAATGAGCAATGCATGCTCAATTCCTGTCAACGTTGTAAGAACAACTCCTTCATAAATATGAATATCAATGAAGTGCAAGGGGATCAATTGACACATCATCATGAATGGATAAAGTCTGTTAGAAAAATTATTGATGCGAAAGTTATAAGAGTAGTAGAGAAAAAATATAAGGCCTGCACTGAAAATGAGCCTGTAGAAAAATGCTCGTCTCTCCTAACTGAATTCAAGGTTCATAGTTCCAAGAGTATGTAATATAAAGTTCTAAAGACTTTGAAAGACAAACTCCTGTCAAATGGATGTGTTTTACACATGGACTCCAGCGAAAATTATATGTGCAAGATGCCGGAAGAAATTCAAAGCTGTCACTTTGGAGGTTCGAAAAGACAAATATCACTGCATACCGGAGTAATTTATACAAAATCGGGCCGAATATCAACATGTACTGTCAGTGATAATACTGACCACAGAGCTCATGGAGTATGGGCCCACTTGGCACCATTATCAGACATCATTGAACCTCAAATTGATACAATCCACATCCAATCCGATGGACCATACGCTCAATATAAAAATAGATACAATCTCTATTCCATGTCCAAGATTGGTGAATGTCTCCCCCATGTGAAATATATTACTTGGAACTTTCCCGAAAGCGGGCATGGAAAAGGACCTGCAGATGGAATAGGGGGTGTTGTTGAGCAAACAGCTGATTCCAAAGTTCTTCATGGGTACGACATGAATGATGCATCTTCTTTTTTAAAAGCTGTGTCCACTGAAAATGTGAAAGTCGAATTGATAGAAGTCAAGTCTCGCAGTATAAAAATATCAGAAGTCAAACGTCCCAAGACCGTGACTGAGATGAATGGTATATCGAAAATTATGCAAGTCTCATTATCACTGACCAATCCAAATGTGATATACCTGCGAGTCTTGAGCTGTTCTCCTTGTTCTTTCGATGAAGTTCGCGAGCACCATGCTTCAAGCATTGGGAAAATCACACTTTCTACCGGACATAACAAGCGGATCATTTTAGACTCAAAATGTATCAATATGATTCTCAACAAACAACACACATGATCTCCAGAAATATTCAATCAAAATCAGAGATTAACAAAAGAAATAAGCGGAGGTAGCTGTTATCAATAAGGATAAATGGTACCCAGGTGAGATTAAATGTTTGATAATACATTCCAACAATATGAACTATATTCTTACAAAATTCATATTACAAGAATATAGGACATCATTACGATTGAAAAAATGAAATTTTCTGATAATTTGGATAATAACTAACAAATTGTTGATATATTTCAGGCCTGGTTGAAAATTCGAACGGATCTAAAATCGTGGTAAAATTGATGAAAAGATCTGGCGAAGGAAAGTTTATTTGGCCAGCTGTAGTGAACCGACAACAGCTTTTAGTCTCCGAGATTTTGTGTCCCATAGAAGCTCCCCATTTAGTGTCAAAGGAACAATTCGTTGTGCCAAATCTGGATTTTATAGATAGTTTGATGAACAAAAATTGAAATTTTTATCCGACTTGTATCAGTTTTGTTGTCTACAGAACATATAATTATTTATAAGAGTTTTATAGAATATATTTGTCATGATTCCATTCTATTGAATGCTGTTTTTCAATACCACATTTGAATTTCATTATCTGATATTTTTCATTCTTCTTCCGAATTTTTGAAATTTCAATGCGATTCCTGATTGCAGCTTACGATTTACGAATGCACACGTGTAGTTACAAAGTTACAGTAACATGAGGACGTTTTTGTAACATCGGTTACATATGTATAACTTCGGTCACAGGCCTAAATTCGTACGCTTTTTCGCCAAAATGGTATCTATGAACTTAGAGTTCTATTTTATTATAAGACATAACATACCTTGACACAGGTATAATAATATTAATCTTTCTTAAGTGCAGTAATGTATACAGTGTGGAAAAGTATGCGTCAAAATGTCCCATTCTTGAATTTTCCATATTGACAATCGCCCAGACTGGATATTGTGGTTTTTTCTATTCCATGGGATATTTCTCATTCGAAAATTGATCCCTTGACGCATTCGAAAAAGTAAGTCACTTCGTTTAAATACTTTACTTGGTTCACATTCTAGGCATTCATATGAATGTGACCGTTGTTACACAAAATCATGTTTCCTCTCTGAAAACATCGTGCAGTTTTTTTCTACTGCGATCTCCGTCATGACCATGGTTATTTTCAGTATTTAGACCTCCTAGATTTTGAGGGGAAAAATGTTTGAATGCATGATTTTGCAGAAAATTTCCGTAGTTGATCATAGATCGAATTAGCCTGTTTTCGCGTTTTTCCCCTCAAAAGAATCTTTTTTATTAATCAAACTGTCATCATTCATGATATTAGAATGAATTTATTAGGGCAATTTATATTTGAATGTTTCTTCCTCATGTGAGTTATAATCCATGTATTAAAATTTGTTACTTGAATTTATCCATTGCATGTGTTATGTGAATGTTACATTTGTGTTACCTTTTTTATGAATTTCCAGCATCTATTCTTCCATTCCTTATATGAATACAGGGTGCCCCATTTCAAATAGCCAGGGCTTATATCTCCCAGAGTAATGAGGCTGGAAGAAAAAGTTTCGGGCGGAAGTTGCAGAGTTCTGAGGGGGACATTCGGTGGTAACCTTGACTTCGACCTCAGACTCCATCTTTGAGGTCATTTTGAGGTCAACTTGGGTTCTTCAAATGAGACCTCCTATTCTTGACTACATCCTTAGAACGTGCGTTGAGAACCAAGAAACTTTCGTCTGAACTAGTTTCCTGAAATTCGCGAAGATGGCGCTCCAATCGATGAAGGAAGAAAAGAGATTCAAGAAACACTCTTGTTGCTTCCTGTGCGGAACGACACTTACCTCGTCAGTTCTTTCCCCTCAACAAGGTCATGTATGTATCGCGGGAGAAGGTAACGTATTCGAGCATTTGGTCCCTGACAGCACATTCACCGATTTCTACGTCGCATCTCCGTGGGCTCCACGTCGATCAACGGTGGACGTGGATAGAACGTGGATGAACGGAGATCCCACGTGGAGGTAATATAGATGCAACGTAGAAATGTCCAATGTTGTACGGGTGAATTCACGGTATGATTGGATTAGGGAAATCTCACGCAATTACGGAACCCGACTATTCCCAAAACTCAAAGACACATACCTCTCCAGTCGAATGAATCGGCCCTGTCCGGGGCCACAGGGATGTGCGAAGTCCGATTGCGCAACCTCCTCGTGGTGCACATTAGGTAACGCTGAAGCCGACGGCAGTTCCCCGAAGATTGGGAACCATGGCCGAATTGAGGCAGGTGGGGGCCAATGGTCCCATCGACCCTCAATTCGGCCCTGTTGGGTAGGAATAACTGGAGAGGTGAGTGTCGTTTCGCATAGAAAGCGGTAAGAGTTTTTCTTGAATCTCCTTTCTTTCTTTATCGATTGGATCGCCACCTTCGCAGACTACAGGAAACTAGTTCAGACGGAAGTTTTCTGGTTTCCAACGCACATTCCAAGGATGTAGTTAAAGATATGAGGTCTCATTTGAAGAACCCAAGTTGACCTTAAAATGACCTCGAAGATGGAGTCTGGGGTCGAAGTCAAGGTTACCACCGAATGTCCCTCTCAGAACCCTGCAATTTCCTCCCAGCTTCATTATTTTAGGAGATATGAGCTCTGGCTATTCAGAATGGGACACCCTGTATATACAGGGTGTCCTATTTCAATCTTCAAATGCAAATATCTCAAAAACATGCATCTTAAGCCCAAAGTACTCCATATACGGAGAGGGGGCCACAAAACTATGATATCAGTTCCATCATAGATGGCGTTATGATCGATTGAAATGGGGTCAACATCATCGTTTTGAAAAAGGGAACCCCCACTTTTTATTGCATATTTTGATTCTACGCAAGAAATTGAGTGAATTTTACTCGAAACGTTTTTCTAAATTTTTGAAGGTGGCGCCACAATCGATCCAAAATAAAGTCTATGAAACAATATGCGGATATCTTCAGGAATGCAACCAAGAGCCGGAATATCACATTCGAATGTTGTTGTTAGGAGAGGGGACGACACAATGGCGATGTCAGTTCCATAGTAGATGGCACTGTGGTCCGTGAAAACGAGGTCAACTTCAATTTTTCAAATGGAAACTCCTACTTTTCATCGCATATCATGATTCTACGCGGAAAAATGAGGAATGTTTGTTTGAAACATTTTTCCTTCCTCCAATTCTTGAAGATGGAAACGGTGGAAAATGAGGTTGATGAAAAAGTTCTACTGCATAATGTGTGAAGCAACGCTCAACAAACAAATCAAAACAATAATAATTCCAGAGAAGAAATCAAACACAAAACACAACAAATGTCATGTCCAAAACATTGTAAATGACTTCAATTTAATGTAACTCTTCTAATGCAGTAAAACTATTTCATCAACCTCATTTCCCACTGTTTGAACTTCAAGAATTTAGGGAAAATCTTTCCCGTTGGAAAAAATGATGTTGACCCCATTTTAATCGATCATAACGCCATTTATGATGAAACTGATATAGTAGTTTTGTGGCTCCCTCTTTGTATAACAACTTTGGTATGGAGTACTTTCGGTTTGAGATGCATGTTTTTGAGATATTTGCGTTTGAAGATCGAAATGGGACACCCTGTATGTATACAGGGTGTCCTAAATAAGAATATAAACGTGAACATCTTCGAAAGGAGTAGCGTGAGCCGAAAATGTTTCAGCTGGAAGTTGTCAGGTTCAGAGGGGGGCTGCTTATATTGACATCATGTTTGACCTTGGAGTGAGTTTTGGAGGTCATTCACCAGGTGATAACACTTTTTCTGATGGGAACCACTAGTTTTGGTTATGAAGTCGTTTTCTACGTGGAAAAACATAAAGTTTTATGTAACGCACTTTTTTGTAAGAATCGTATTTTCAGAGATATTGCAGTGACCAGCTAGTGGACTTGTGTTCCGGATGAGACCGAGGCTGCTCTTGGTATCGACCCCGAGATCGTGATGAGATCGAGACTGACACGAGATGACCCGAGCCATTATTTCCCGAAATCGAGACGATATCTGTCAACCCGAGAGTCCCGACGATACTTAGTTTCTCGAATGTATTGCCGGCACCAAGAATCTCGGCTTGAGACCAAGAATCTGGACTCGAGACCGAGACGATACTGGTTTTTTCGGGATCGGATCAAGACGAAGATCGAGACCCGGTCAGTCTCAGCGAGACGAGACGATACCAAAACCCTCCCAGCGAAACTTGAAAGAATGTCTTAGGTATACGCAAATAGTGATGTCGATTCTCTTTCATACAGAATATCGTTATTCATCATAATCGAGACGCATGCATTCCTCCAGTCCTCGAAGTCAAACTCAGGATCCTGCGAATCTTCATTCAATGAGGCAAAAACTGGCAAAATAACCAAATCAAAATCAACGAGGAAATCATTCTTATTTAGCATTGGTTAGAAGCACATGAATCCATAACAAATGAAAACAGAATTCGTTTGAAATAATCAATGAGGAACTTCGACTGTAAACATAACAGAGACTTGTCTCAAAGTGAAACTCGGACACGTAAACTTAATCAACAAACGAATGACAACAAACGGAATTTCTTTGTTTATTATACGGTGCTTTGTTCATTATATCAGTTTTTGCGCGGTAAAATAAGAATCCGGAGATCCACGAGTTTGACTTCGAGGACTCGAAGATAATGTGCGAATGCGTCTCGATTCCGTTGACGATCCAAGTTTTCAGAACATCTTGTCTATTACGTTGCCAAGAAATTACACCCCCACCGAGGTCGTTGATATCTTACCGATTTTGGGTGAATCAGAACGTAATTATTCACGGGCAAGTGTTTTATATGCTGAGAGATGTCCTGCGCGAGTTCATCCCAACCACATCGCAATCGAAAACATAAAGGCAGCTGCGAGAATACGTGAGATAAGACACGAGAGAAATCGAAACAACCGGAATGATGATGATCCGAGAATTGCTACAATTTTGGCTGCCATAGCCTTGGATCCACACTACAGCACTCGCAAAATTGAACGTTCGACTGGGATTTCACGATCCACGGTGGACCGGATATTGAAACTTCGACATTTCCATCCATATCACATTTACTTATGCCATGAATTGGGAGCTAATGATTCCGAACGAAGGATGCATCTCTGCAGGTGGGCTCAAGACACAGTTGAACGTGATCCCGATGATTTTAATGACGTGATGTTCAGTGACGGATCCACGTTTCACAATACCGGCCAACTTAATCGGCACAATTGCCATTATTGGGCTGAAGAAAATCCGCATTGCCACCGGCAGATCAATCATCAGCATCGTTGGAGCGTCACTGTCTGGTGTGGGATGATCAACGCTTATTTGATTGGGCCCTATTTCTTTGAAGGGAATGTCAATCAGGTGAGTTACCTCAATTTATTGAAAAATGAATTGCCCCTGATGATCGATGGAGTGGACTTACACAGGAGGAGGAGGATGATATTTCAACAAGATGGTGCTCCTCCTCACTATAGCCGCGTTGTACGAGAATTTTTGGAGGAGCAATATTCAAATCGTTGGATTGAGAGAGGTAGTACATTCCACGCGTGGCCTCTCAGGTCTCCGGACTTGACGTCGTTAGATTTTTTCTTATGGGGATTCTTGAAAAACAGGGTTTATGAAGGAGCACCAACTACGAGAGAAGACCTCATGCAACGTATCCGGGACGCTTCCTTGGATATTCGACGAAACATGTTGCTAGAATCAGTGAATAATTTCAAACGGAGGATTCAGTTATGTTTGCAGCAACAAGGTGCACGTTTCGAACATTTAGGAAGTGCTCGATGAAGTTATAAGGTTTGCTTCAATTTCAGATTATGAAAATATTCTTATGTTGTGTTCAATGAACCGAAAATTCGGAAATCTCCCATCTTTGATGTAGTACTGTGGATAGTGATGCCGATTCTCGGACAGAATCAATTCTTTTCGGTTTGTATTAAATATCGATGAAAACTTGATGGAAAAAATCACAATATTCCGCATGAAAAAGAATCGACATAACTATTTGCGTATACCTAAGACATTCTTTCAAGTGCCGCTGGGAGGGTTTTGGTATCGTCTCGCTGAGACTGACGGGGTCTCGATCTCCGTCTTGATTCAGTCTCGAGAAAACCAGTATCGTCTCGGTCTCGAGTCCAGATTCTTGGTCTCAAATCGAGATTCTTGGTGCCGGCAATACATTCGAGAAACAAAGTATCGTCGAGACTCTCGGCTTGACAGATATCGTCTCGGTTTCGGGAAATAATGGCTCAGGTCGTCTCGTATCAGTTTCGATCTCGTCTTGATCTCGGGGTCGATACCGAGAGCAGCCTCGGTCTCATCCGGAACACAAGTTCACTAGCTGGTCACTGCAACATCTTTGAGAATACGATTCTTACAAAAAAGTGCGTTACATAAAACTTTATGTTTTTTCACGTAGAAAACGACTTCGTAACCAAAACTAGTGGTTCCCATCAGCAGAAGTGTTATCACCTGGTGAATGACCTCCAAAACTCACTTCAAGGTCAAAAATGATGTCACCATAAACAGCCCCCCTCTGGACCTGACAACTTTCACGCGAAACATTTCTGGCTTCCACTACTCCTTTCGAAGTTATTCACGTTTATATTCTTATTTGGAACATCCTGTATATATATAAATATATATATATTTATGTATTCTTTTCTTCCTTTTTTCACACTCATGATTATTTGCTAACATTAACTTTATGGGTTGAACTATTCTGATAATTCCTCACGAGCTGTGAACTGATGGTTTATCTCGAGTAAATGAATAATTATTATACAAGTATTCATTTCATTTTTCTCTTATTCGTCAAGTACGAACTTGTTAAAGACGTGGAGGTTTTCATTGAGAGACGAATGGATAATTGTTGATCAAGGTGAGTTCGATATAGGTTGGTCGACGGTTGGTTGCCGATCATGGGCCAATCTTGTGTCAACCATTAGATTTTTATTGTTTTGTACATTATCGCTCCCTTTGGGCTTGCATTTTTCATTCCATAGTCAACTAGACTGAAACTAGTGATTATTGAGCGTGGTCGAAGTGCCGACGTTGAGCCAACCTTGAGCCAACGTTGAATGTATGGCAGAAAGAGATAAAAAAAGAACGACCATGGCACTGTATGTGATTGATTGTCATATGGACAACGTCAATAATCGACCAGTCAATTGCCAACGGTGAGTCGATCGTGGCCCAACCTTCAAAAAATAGACGGAGAAATAGGGAGAGAATGGAGAGAACAGAGGAACGAGTGAAGTACGCGGATATCCTCCACGTAGTTAACGTTCGATGGTGTTTGGTCAGTAGCCGATGTTTTTCCAACCATAAGCCAACACTCGACTCGCAAGGATCTTCATGGTTCGTTGAATAACTTCAAATAATCTCCTCTTTTGAACAACAACAGCAACCTGGTAAGGTAGTTTGTTGTACGTCTATTATTTCAAATGTACAGGGTGTTCCATTTGGAATGATATAGTCGAATATCTCGGAAACTAGTGGAGATGGAAGAAAATGTTCCGGATGAGAAATTCAGGGTTCCAAGGGAGACGTATGATGCTGACCTTGGAAAATCCCTCAAAGGTCATTTTGAGGG
The DNA here is from genome assembly GCA_018340375.1 of Gonatopus flavifemur. Classification (NCBI taxonomy): domain Eukaryota; kingdom Metazoa; phylum Arthropoda; class Insecta; order Hymenoptera; family Dryinidae; genus Gonatopus; species Gonatopus flavifemur. The sequence goes on along the minus strand of JAFFJZ010000046.1, from coordinate 1,711,907 downwards.
TCATTCAGGGGTCAAGGTGGTTTTCTTGAACGGGACCCCCATTTTTCTATCATGGCATGGGGGAGCTGTTTCCAAACTCTTCACGAAACACTGGCCATGGATCTCTTTCCGCCCATTGCAGTGCAAGGTATGGACCGTTGAAGTTATTGATGAACCACTCTCAGCGCTACCCAGGAACAACGACGTGGACGTGATAGTTCTCTGTTCCCTCCGGGGTGCTTGATCATTGTGAGTCCCCTTGCCTCTCACATGAGGGGTGCTTGATGCTGTTACAGTATTTGCTTGAAGGTGCCCCTATCTGCCTGGAGACATAATCCCAGTCTCCGACGGGAAATTTGTAACCGTCTTCAGGAACACTGATCGCGGTATGTTGGCACAAACAGTGCGGATGCGATCGATCATGTCCTCCCTCATTGTTAGTCGGGCTTTTAATCCTTCGTCTCCCAGAAATACCCACAAGAAGAAGTCAGGAGATGTCAAGTCGGGTGAGCGTGGAGGTCACGCGACTGGGCCACCTCGTCCAATCCACCTTCCCGGGAAATGATGATCAAGATATTCTCTCACGATCAATGCGTAATGGGGTGGCGCTCCATCCAGTTTGACCCACATACTCTGCCTTGTTTGTGGATACGGATCCTCAAGCAAGCCTGGTGAATGATCCGCCAGAAATTCCAGAAACATGGGGCCGTTCGAAGTGCCGTTGAAAAAATGTGGACCGACTAAATAGCCAGTGACGATCCCGCACCACACATTCACGCTCCAACGATGTTGGTTGTCGATTGCTCGATACCAATGCGAATTAACATCCGACCAGTAATGAGAGTTGTGTCTATTCAAATGCCCAGTGCTCTGAAAAGATGCCTCGACGGAGAACATTACACAGTCGGAGGATTGAGGATCGTCAACCAGCCTTGCTCGTGCCCAGTTGCAGAATCTGATTCGAAGTCTCATGTCGTTTGGAGTGAGAGCTTGAGTTAACGTAATGTGGTATGGTCGGTATTTGACATGCTTCAAGATTCTCAAAATAGTAGTCCAGGGTATACCGGTTATTCGTGCCAACAATTTGCTACTAACATGAGGGTCCGAATGGATAAGTCCCAATATGGTGAGTGCACGGATATCATTCTCATCGTACCGGTGATGTCTTAGATCTCGCTGCAATACTCCTTGTCGAGCCCTCAATTCTAGTCGACGGATGGTCGTGGGGTGTGCGATGCGGCGATCAGGATACCAATCCCGGTAAACTCTTGCGGCTCCGTTGTAATTATTGTGACATGAGCCAAGTACAAGCATCATATCCACGTAACCAACCATAATAAACAAAAATTCGATGTTTCTGTTTGTTTATGTATTCTTGTTCATCGCTCCTCTCCGAAGATCGGGACTGATTTCAATGCAGATCGAAGTTAATTTCATTGGGAAACAAAACATAAACATAAACAAACGGGAACACTGAGTCTCTGCTTATTATGGTCGGCAGTAATGTGTACGATTTATTACGATTATTGCGTTTCAAATCGAATAAATTATTCCATTTGATTCAATGAGGGTTATAAACGAGTATTGACTCTCAAGAATTGTTGAAAGATTGCTGGAAACATTGAAGGTATTGACCATACCACATAACTTCGATTAGGATGCACATTCGAACGGATACACAAATCCTCCGAGCTTCCAGAGAATCCACCAAACAGAGTTACACTGTGAAGAATTTCTTCGTAGATTCACCAAAAACATTTGGAAGTTCTTTTGTAAATGAGGAAGGACATGATCGATCGCATGCGCACTGTTTGTGCCAACATACCGGGATTATGTATCCAGGCAGAGGTGGGTACCTTCGAGCAATTATTGGAACAGCATCAAGCACCCCTCATGTGAGAGGCAAGGGGAATCACGATAATCAAGCACTCCAGAGGGAACAGAGAACAACCACGTCCACGTCGTTGTTCCTGGGTAGCGCTGAGAGTAGTTCATCAATAACTTCGACGGTCCATACCTTGCACCCCAATGGGCGGAAAGGGGTCCATGACCAGTGTTTCGTAAAGGATTCGAAACCAGCTCCCCCATGTCATGATAGAAAAACGGGAGTCCCGTTTAAAAAAACCATCTTGACCCCTAAATGACCTTTCAAATCACCTCTGAGGGATTTTTCAAGGTCAGCATCATACTTCCCCCTTGGAACCCTAAACTTTTTTCTGTGGAACATTTTCTGCCATCTCCACTAGTTTCCGAGATATTTGACTATATCATTCCAAATGAACGACCCTGATTATATATACGAGGTGGTGCAAAAGTCTGGATACACCCCAATACCTCCTGAACGGGTGGAGATAATGAGATAATTTCCTTTCAAATTCAACGGGGGAACAGAATCTACCATACTTGGAGGGTGAGAACTCCTCAATCTTAGGCGGACGATGGGGTGGCAATGGGGGGCGAAGGGGACGGAAATCTTGAATGAGGTGGGGAGGCTTGCGATCGATCGTTTGATGAGGATTCTCAGCCCGAATACAGCCGTTTTTTGTTTCTTGAAATCGGTCAATTTTTCGTCAAATTATAACCACTTAAAGATTGTTCTGGTAGCAGTCAGAGCCGGTGTAAGTCTTCCTAACTCCCCATCGGATGAAGATTCCCGGATGTTATTTTTGAATCAAATGGGGGGTGGGCGCATGATGTTTCATTCTCGGGAAGTGGATCTCCGAAAACAATCGGGAATAATGAATAAGAATGGATCCATCAACAAATCAAGATGAATAAGAAATGAGTGTAGAAAGATTGTACACATTACATAGCCCCTAGCCAAAGTGAATTGTTGATAGGTAACAATCGGGATAATTGAGCAGATGTGTCTTGGATTGTTGGTAGAGCTATTATATTCTAGAAAAACGCATTTGGAAAAATTTGTCAATTTCAACAAAAAAACGACGGATTCTTCTCGTTTGGTTGTTTTCATTCGTGTGTTCTTTGTTTATTCTCCGGTAATTCTTGTTAGAATCGCTGTTTCATGTTCATAATCGTTCACCGAGGAAAACTTGGAATATCGCGCTTCCACGTTAAGCAATTGTTGATAAACATCAGGTCACAGTCGCGAAAATCGATGAATTGTGTCTGGAACCGTGTGTGGGATTATTATCTTCCAAAACAATGCATTTGCAGAAGTGACCAAAAATTCCTACTCAGTTGTCATGATTGTTTACTGAAGAAAACTTGGACGATCATGATTTCAACTCTAGAAACGGTTAGAAAGCATTGGTTCAAAATCCCGATCATTGAGGAGATGTGTCTTGAATTGTTGGTAGGGTTATCACCTTGAATCGGAATGCATCAGGGAAAATTGACAAACATTCTTGATTAGTTTTCATAACCTTCAACTGAGGAACACTTGGTATATCGCCATTCCAACTCAAGGAATCATTAGTAGACATTAGTGACTTGACTAATCGCGAAAATTGATAAATTGTGTCTGGATTTGTATCCCCCCATGGGAGTGAGAATTCATAACTCTGGATAAGAGCTATGTGATTTGTAGGGAAGACACAAATCTTGAATCAAATTGGGAGCTTGCGACACGTCTGACGATGGCGTTTTTTTAACCCGAATCCAACCGTCTTCGATTCCATGAAATCGGTCGATCCTTCGCCGAGACATAGCAATTCCTACATTCCCAAATAATATCCATGTTTGGGCAAATACGCGCTTTGGTGTGGGACTTGAATGAGGTGTCAAAAATGGTTGCCTCAATATTCGTTGCAGTGAGCGAGACGATTATAACAACTCTCACCTACGTTCCGCAAGATTTCAGGAGTGATGAGTGCGTATGTACGAAATAGGCGAGGTACCGAAAGATTTCCAGAAGAATGAAATTGTTGCCATTTCAAAAAAACAAGGAGCAGACAAATGCGAGAACTCCAGAACGATGAGTTTAACTTCACATGCCTCGAAAATACTGACAAAAATCATATACAGGAGAATCGAGAATAAAATAGAGAGTAGATCAGCAGAAGATCAGTTCGGTTTAAGGAAAAATAGGGGAACGCGGGAAGCAATAATAGCAGTCAGAACAGTAGTAGATAAAAGTCTAGAGTTAAAAAAGTCTGTGTATATAGGTTTTGTAGATATACAGAAAGCATTCGATAATGTTGATTGGGAGGAGATGTCTACGATTTTCAAAAAGGTAGGAATTAATTTTACGTATAGGACAATAATATATGAATCATATAAGAATCAAACCGCAATAATAGGAATAGAAGGTCAAAAAGGAAGAGCACAAATTAGAAGAGGGGTGAGACAAGGATGCTCACTATCGCCATTGATTTTAAATTTGTATATAGAAGAAGCGATGAGCGAAGTGGAGGAGCAAGTGCCATTGAAATGACAGATTCAAGGTGAAACATAGCTATATTAGCTACGAGTGGTGCTGAGTTAGAAAATACTCTCAAAACTATGAAAAAAATACTACAAGACAAATATTGTATGAATATGAACAAGGACAAAACAAAATTCATGATTTGTACAACAGCGAAAACATCAAGAAGAACGAAAATCAAAATAGATGCAGAGACAATTCAGCAAGTCAAAGAATTCAAATAACTAGGAAGCATAATTACAGAAAACGGTGAAAGCGAAAGAGATATACGAGCAAGAATAGCATGAGGGAAACAGGCTTTCCACCAAAAGAAACAGTTACTATGTTCGAAGAATATTAGCTTAGCAGTGAGGAAAGAATTCTTGAAGAGTTACGTGTGGAGCACAGCATTATATGGTTGCGAAATTTGGACAATTGGAAAAACGGACCAACGCAGACTCGAAGCTTTTGAAATGTGGTGTTATAGAAGGATGCTTAGAATGAAGTGGATAGAGGAAGTATGTTGCGGATTGCTCTATATTAATCATTATACTTGTGGTCAGTACAATATGCGTACCCGGTGTATCGAATTCCTCAAGACGAGGTGATGTACATCTCTCTACGCGTACGAAAATTGGTTCCGCTTTACTTACCGTGTACGCCAATCATCATCCAAATCAGCGCGTAATACACCGGTCACTTATTCTAATCACATCAAAATTCATCCGCTCTCGCGCTCTCGTCTTCGTTATAACGAAACGCTCTGACCATGTCTTCGTCACAACGAAACACGTTCTCTCTTTGTATATTCTTCGAATTCGTTGATTGTACTAAGTATCGACATCAACACTTATTCACCTTAATAAGTCAACTTCATCAGTGAGTTTCCCTTGTGCAATTTCCTACGTGATTCCTTATTCGAGGAGAACCACCTTCTCAATTTACAGTCCGCTTTCCGATCTGAAATTGATTCTCCTCCTCCCGAACTAACTCGAATAATCAATCTCGAAACAGAAATGGTCCTTTGAGCCGGATCGCGTAGTGTAGTTGCAGTGCACATTGATACAAGTGTTGTACATTAACGATGTTCGAAAAGTCTGATTCATGAATTGCATCGTGCAGTGTTCATGAGATGTGTGTGAAACTCTGAATTCATTGTTCATCATTTTGCGACCAGCGTGCTCGCATACCCGCACATCGGTGCAACTGTTCATTGGCAGAGGATCTCTGCGAATCAACGGATCTCTTCTGAAAATCAACGCTCGATGCTGACCATTACCGGCCCTTGCTCCGATCCGCAATATCACCGTTGAAAGGAAATCAACGTCTCGTGAATTTTTCCCAGTGTGATAAACTCATACGTGAAGTCAGCGTCGATTCTCCCGTTGACATTCCAATCGAAAAAGCTCATTGATATATTCCGGACCGGAAATTCGTTCTCCATTCTTATTTCTTTCATTTCGAATCTTTTCGTTCCTTAAGGATACGAACAGCATGGTTTTTCACTTTCAAACTCCTAACGACTCTTGCTTCTTATGAACTTGAGTTGTCCTTTGATTTCAATACATATACTTGTGTTGAAAAATTCAATACGCTTAATCAGCAGTGTTCAACACTCTCATAATATTGAATCGTATCTATGATACATCGAATTTCAGTTGACTTTGTGTCATCTTTCTCGAAAAGAAACTAATTCACACGTATAACTCATCGTTATCTCGTGCTTACATATTCTCATATTGATCGTACGCATCATCTTGAAATTATATTTAATTTCATTTCGGATCGTACAAGTGAAGTTAACATTGGTCGAATTGCAAAATCTAATTCACACAATCAAAAGAGAATTCATTGTCTCATCTGAAAACGGACTAATCTCTCCGCAATTGCTGCACGATGTCGAACTCAAGTCTTACCCTGGATTTTCCACTATGCAGCGGAGAATATCAAGCGGCTGTACACTCGATACGTAATATGGTATCAAACATAAAAAGAATGGGACAAAAGAGATGGACAGTGGTCATTCTTAGAAGCCGACTGGCTATCCTGGAGAAAACTTGGACTCGCAGCAAGGAACTGTATTTTACCCTTAAAACTCACGCGACGGCGGACGATGCTGACATAAAGGAAGTTTTGCAGACCAATTCTTACGATCTCGTCGAAAATCTTTATATCGAGACCTCGGACTTCATCAACGACAATATCAGCAATTTGGATGGTGCCAACACTTCGTTACATGAGAGTATGGTTCAGTCGCCTACTGTAAGTGATTCTGATGTTTTTGAATCATCGCGTATCAACATTCCAAAGTTTTCCGGCAATTATTTGGAATGGACCGAGTTCCGAGACTTATTCGAATCGTTGGTTATGATTAATAAAAATTTAACATCCGTACAACGTTGACATTATCTTGAAGCGAGCCTTAAAGACGAAGCTAGTGCAGTTTTGAAAAATACTAAAGTCACTTCCGCGAATTTTGAGGTCGCTCGGGCCTTGTTGAAGAATAGGTACGATAAGAAGCGTGCTCTCGTTGAAGCTCATCCACGCAGCATGTATAATATTCCTGTAATTAACGACGACCCCATTAGAGGGTTGAAACATATGAGAGACACTGCTCAAGGAGCACTTTCTTCGTTGAAGAAGTTGAAGCGCCCGGTCGACCATTGGGACGACTGGATAGTTTTCTTCTTGACCCAACGGCTGGACAAACAATCCCGCCGTGAGTGAGAAAATAGTTTGGGAAATTCGACAGATTATCCTACGCGTGAACAATTCGAGGATTTTCTCGACGCTCGAATCGGAACGTTAGAGGCTCTTTCTGGATCCATCAAGGTTCCTGGACCTTCAAGTCCTTCTCCGCAAGAACCTATACGTAATTCTATTGTTCGAAGAATATCAGCTTAGCAGTAAGGAAGAAATTCTTGGAGAGTTACGTTTGGAGCACAGCATTATATGGTTGCGAAACTTGGACAATTGGAAAAACGGACCAACGCAGACTTGAAGCTTCTGAAATGTGGTGTTATAGAAGGATGCTCAGAATAAAGTGGATAGAGGGAGTAAAAAATGAAGAAGTACTCGAGAGGGTGAATGAAAAAAGAAGTCTCTTGAGACAGGTTGTGAAAAGAAGAAGCAATCTGATAGGACACACATTAAGGCATGATAGCTTATTGAAAACAATATTGGGAGGGAAAATGGCTAGTAAAACTCGAAGAGGTAGACCTTGATTAAGTTATATGGAACAAATTATACAAGATAAGGGTTGTCGTAGATATGCAGGAGTTGAGCGGTTAGCGGATAATAGACAGGGTTGGAGGATTCCATCAAACCAGCCATAAGACTGATTACTTCATGATGATGATGATGAGTGCCACTGCTTTCATTATTCTCTCACGCAACCCTTCTAAATCTTGTGCTCGATTTCGATAAACCCGATCTTCCAAATGTCCTTAAAAGAAAAAGTGTAATGGAGTCAAATCAGGAGATCGGGGGGGGTAGGGAAATGTTCGAGAATCATCAAGAGTGTCGGAAACAGTCAAATTTGTCCGAGAATATCCAAGAATTATCAAAAATGTTGGAGGATTATCGAACATGAGCGAATTTATCCGTAAATGTTCGAGAATTATCAGGAATGTCGAAAGTAATAGAACTTGTCCGAGAAAAGTTTTCCAAAATTATCGAAAATATCGAAAATGTGCAAGAATTGTTGGGAGTATCGTGAAATGATCGAAAGTAGCCAGAAATGGTGAGGAACACAGAAAAAGATGAAAATTATGATTCGAATGAACAGGTGAGAAAAACTTGTGAAAAATCCTAAATCAACAGTTTTAGAGACGTCATAAGGCAAGTGCGGTGTGTGACGCTGGTATGAGAAAATTGGAGGGGGGACTTTGGCAAAGGTGCTACGTAATGTGTGCAATCCTTCTACACTTATTTCTTGTTCATCTTGATTTGTCGATGGATTCATTATTATTCATTATTCCCGATTGTATCCGGGGATTCACTTCCCTAGAATGATACATCATGCGCCCACCCCCCATTTGATTCAAAAATGACATCTGGAGATCTTCATCCGATGGGGAGTTGGGAAGGCTTACACCGGCTCTGACTGCTCCCAGAGCAATCTTCAAGTGGTCACAATTCGACAAAAAATTGACCTATTCCAAAAAACAAAGGACGACTGTTTGCGGGCTGAAAATCCCCATCGAATGAGCTATCGCAAGCCTCCTCACCTCATCCAGGATTTCCGCCCCCTCCACCCCCCCCCCATCACCCCCTTCAAGATTGAGGACTTCTCACCCTCCTAGTATGGTAGATTCTGTTCCCCCGTTGAAGTTGGGAGAAGAAATTATCCCACTATCCCCACCCGTTCATCAGTCATTAGGGTTTATCCAGACTTTTGCAGCACCGTGTATACACATTTATATATATATATATATATATAAATATGGGGCATTCTCTGTCAATTCAGCCACCCCCCCCCCCCGTCATCGTAATTTTTGAGGTACATGAGTTTATGAGGGCTCAAAATTTTCTTTGAAGTCTCTGTTTTCCAATGATGTGTGGTGCTCTTCGAAATTCATGATGGTTGCTCCAATATGGCGGCCTGAAGGAAAAACCTGCCAAGAAACTTGATAGATGTGGACGATAAATGGAGTAAAATATGCAAGGTGAAGTGTTTCATTGGCCGAAACTCTTCTTAAGCCTCCCCCACATACACTGAATAGAAAGTTGAATGAGATTTCAAGATGGCGGAGCCAATATGGCGGTCAAAAAATTCCTAACGCCTCTGATTCTGATGAAAATTGATATTGGGAGGTTTTTGACCTTGCTGATCACGAATCTGAAATCAGAACCCCGGAATTAAAGATGGCCAATCCAATATGGCGGCCGAAAAACCCCGAATTCCTCTGATCTGATGAAAATTGATTTTGGAAGGTTTTTGACCCTCCTGATCACGAATCTGAAGTGAGATTTCCAAACTCCTGAATGGCGGATCCAATATGACGGTGAAAAAATCCCAAATTCCTTTGATTCCGATGAGAATTGATTCCAGAGGATTTCAGAATTTGCTCATTACGAATTCAAAAGCAGATTTCACAAAGTGAGAATCGTTGAACAAATATGCTTCTTTCGCCTGCATATTTGGCTGCCGTCGGCATTAGCTTCACCCAATGTGCATCACGAGGAGGTGGCGCGATCGGACTTTGCACATCATTTGGCCCTAAAAAGGGCTAATTTTCGTTGACATCGGTATGCGCACGCGGGCGTGTATGTACGTGCGTGTGTCATTCAAGAGCCTCTCACTCCTGTTGGTATGGCCACCATACCGTTCCACTCGAATCATTAGAGTACCTTTTGATCAAAACTTCATCATGAGACCCGACTATCAACCCATGGTTCTTAATGATTTCCGGCACTGGATTAGCGTTATCGAATTTTTCATTAAGTTTTCTTCGCATCTTTTGATGTTGAGCCTTAGAAAAGTAACAAACCATTGTATTTCGGAAATGATCTTTGGCCCACTTGTAAAGAGCTTGAGGTGTTAGAATTGCGGCTTCCGGTTTGGCAATGAGACTCGCTTCATAAGCTTCCCTTTTGAACGTTGCATCGATCCCATCGTAAGCACTTTCACCATGAGCCGTGGCACTGTAAGGCCATTCAGCTTCGATATCGAAATCTTCGTCATGATGTATCAAAGTAGCAATTTGAAATCTATTTTTGGAATGTTGGTTTGCCCTGTCAGTCATGTATATTATTTTTCCAACATTTCCGATTTCCTTCCTAATTTCGGCAATCAACAACGTTCGCACGGTATATACGGCAGCGGTATCATGTTTCGAACTTCCTGATAAAAGGATAAGACTCTTGTGCTTCAATTGGTTTTGGTCCTTCAAATAACAAATCACAGGAAACACAGTACACTGGTTGTCATTGAAATGAAATGCTTGAGAGGCATCTTGGCAAACATACGCATGATTTTCCGAGAAATCTAACATAACAATCACTCCACCTCCAAGGAGAGTATTTTTCCTCCCTTCAATAAAAATCGCTTGTTGTGTGGCGATGAAGGAATGAGGTTTTAGGATTTCCAATTTAGTGCAGAACTCGATCATGAACTCGTTGACGTTCAATATTCTCGTAAGTAGAGTTGAGCGATCAGTTCCCGCCCACGTGGAACATTGTATTTGTGGAATAAACGAATTTTCCAATAATGCACGTAAATTTTTCAAAAGATCATCAGTACCTGGGCATCCACACGGAATGTTCACCAGGGGCTCTAGGAAGAATACAATTTCTCGGTCTCAGTTTACCGAATGCACGGGAAACAAGATGCTGTTGAATTGAAAATGTTCTTTTTGATCACCATAGAAACATTAGGCGTTTCTGTGGTGATCGAACGGAACATTGTTAATCTAACAGCATCTTTTTTTCCGTGTGTGATGCCAATAACATTTTCCGGATGGGATTCTTTGAATAAGGCATACAATTCTTCCAAATTCAGTAGTAAAAGACGTTTCTGTTTCCTTGTCCGTTTTCCATCAATTATTACAGAAATACACTGAGAAAAGATGTAGTGGAGCCAACTGCATATGAGTTTGGATACGGCAAACCTCACCATGTGGTTGACGCAACCGAATATCGATTGGAATGACCGAATAAGATCTCATTCCAATCGATATTCGGTTGAGTCAACCGCGCGGCAGGATTCGCCGTATCGAAACTCATATGGGTCATTCCACGTGGTTTTTACACTCAAATTTTAGAATTCAATGGGATAATTTTCTTTCGATTCTTGGTCAAAAAATATTCGATACGTATTTTTTCTTTTTGTTTTTCAAAGCTTTTTTTCGAAAATATGATTTTTTGAAAATCTAACGCACTTGAAATCTCCCAATTTTCGAGCACTCATTACTCGAAATCTGTTTGTTGTATCAAAAACTTTCACAGACATGAGAGTTAGGATTTTTTCTCTAGTTTTCAATTCTTCGAGTTCCGTAATCGGTATAATTAATGTTCATTAAGAATTTTCCAATTAAAGAACGAAGAGTGAAATTTCTCAATATAAGGTAGTTTTGATTTTGTTCATATTTTTACACATTGATCTGTGAACAATAACGAAAATTTAGCAATTTTTTTTATGATGGCAAGTATTATAGTTCCCGAGTTATAAATTTTTTTGTGGCCGCGTTCGAGTCAGATACCACGCGCGCGGAGCGATACCGTGCACCGTGTGTCGTGTGCCGTGCCGTGAAATATCACGTCTTCCATCCTTCTAATTTCAATTTGCATCAATAGAAGCAATTGATCAATGATCAAATCAGGGATGATCATCGAAAAATAAATCATTTATATAGAAACATATTATTCACAAATAACTCGCCACAAACACAACTTCAGTATCATTTATTCGTGAAAAATAGTAGAATGAATAACGAAAATTCTACCATATCTTCGAAAAGAATAGATTAAAGCTATTCAGCATACAGAATAATAGTAATATACAATATATTGTATATTACTAATATATTGTATATTACTATTATTCCGTATATTACTATTATTTTGTATGCTGAATAGCTTTAATCTATTCTTCTCAAAGATATGGTGCAATCTCCGTCATTAATTATACTATTTTTCACGAATAAATGATACTGAAGTTGTGTTTGTGGCGAGTTATTTGTGAATAATATGTTTCTATATAAATGATTCATTTTTCGATGATCATCCCTGATTTGATCATTGATCAATTGATTCTATTGATGCAAATTGAAATTAGAAGGATGGAAGACGTGATATTTCACGGCACGCCACACGACACACGGTGCACGGTATCGCTCCGCGCGTGTGGTATCTGACTCGAACGCGGCCACAAAAAAATTTATAACTCGGGAACTATAATACTTGCCATCATAAAAAAAATTGCTAAATTTTCGTTATGGTTCACAGATCAATGTGTAAAAATATGAACAAAATCAAAACTCCCTCATATTGAGAAATTTCACTCTTTGTTCTTTAATTGGAAAATTCTTAATGAACATTAATCATACCGATTACGGAACTCGAAGAATTGAAAACTAGAGAAAAAATCCTAACTCTCATGTCTGTGAAAGTTTTTGATACAACAAACAGATTTCGAGTAATGAGTGCTCGAAAATTAGGAGATTTCAAGTGCGTTAGATTTTCAAAAAATCATATTTTCGAAAAAAAGCTTTGGAAAACAAAAAGAAAAAATACGTATCGAATATTTTTTGACCAGGAATCGAAAAAAAATTATCCCATTGAATTCTAAAATTTGAGTGTAAAAACCACGTGGAATGACCCATATGCAGTTGGCTCCACTACATTTTTCTTCAGTGTAACATCCTTCATTCTAAACATTATTTTGCTGTGCCTGTCACTGTTGTAGGATTTCATTACCTTGTTAACAGTCATTTCGGAGGATTCTGTTCCTTTTTTTGGAGTGATATAGGAGTGCGGAAGAAAATCACTCATACAATTCGAGTTTGTTTGAAACAAATGGAAGCGGTCATATGGAAGGTTATAAGGAATGTACCGCAGCCAACTTCAAGTTACATTCTCTATAATATCGTTATCAGCACATATAGTACGCGTAAATCTAGCTCGAATCGTGTTCTTCCGTGCTATTATGACTTTTGAATTATGGAATCTGCTTATTGAATTGAATATCTGGTGCAACAACCCATTCCGTCCCTCTATCGATTCTATAATCGAACAGTGTTTTGTGATCAGTTGGATGTAACCTCATGAACATTCGTTTCTCCGAACAACTCTTGATTATTCTCTCCTATCTCGTCTCCCGACCGAAATGAAAGATGTTAGGGAAAACCGATAGATGTGTTAACCCATTTAGAGAACCCGATGGAAAAGGGCACATCGGTAAGCGCCTGAGGAAAATACCCCAGTTTATATTAGATAAATTTCCAGATTTACCACAGGATGGAAGAATTTGTTGGACATGCATGGACCAAGGTCAAGAAGAATCGAAGAACGTTGATAAGTCCTCAGGTCTTGCTAACGATCACTCCGAGAGTGCGGTAAGAGGAAATAGTTCATTTGCAATAAATGTTGATCATCCAGATCAGTCTGATGGAGGTGATCGTAGTTCTCGATCAATCAGAGAGAGTGATCTGGGAGAAATGCTTGACGGTCTGGAAGAAAAATTTTTGAGCTTTGAATGCACTGATCCTTTGAGAATGCAAATTTCAACAATAGCTCCATCATCTTGGAGTGTGAGAGAAATCGCTGGAGAATTCGGTGTCACACGATATTTGGCGACCAAATCCGAAGAATTGAAGACCAGCCGCGGGGTGCAACCTGATATCACTTCAAAAGAAGGAAAAGAGTTGTCCGAAATGACTGTCGACAAGGTTATGGAATTCTACAACAGTGACATTGTTACTCTTCGAGCCAATCGGATTTTTAATCGAGAATTAATATTTATCGTTCAATTACTTTGTTTGACAGAATAGTCTAAACAATTGTAGCCCGAAGATTATTGCCGGGATCGTTACGAGAAGGAGAGATTGAGGAACTTTTGATGCGGTAAAAACTCATGAAAATTAAACTACATCAAAACATTTATTTAGAACGTATTGTTGAATTACAGTTCACAAAACCGTACAAACGGTGTGAACGGTCGTTCGCACGTGTTCACCGAGCACCTTATAACAATTCTTGCACGTATCTAACGCGGTTTCATTTGAGTACGATAAACAGTCTCGTCGGATTATTATTCGATTCAGAAGGATACTCGGTGGTGAGATTTAACAATTAGAATCTCATGACAAACGGCAAAACTGAGAGAACACGTGTAATGTGAACGGAAGAACGATAACGAACCATGAGGTCGAGTATCATATCGATGAAGACACACGTCTTCTTACAGTTAGTTGTAAAGAAGGGGGTGGCTATAATTGCGTAAGGACACAATTTTCGGTAAACGCGCAGTTTTCACACATAATGATAGGATTGGCATGTATCATTTTTTTCTGTTTGAATTAGCTAAACAGAGATACATGGAACCAGGACTGTGTCAATCATTTCATCAAATGAGTCTAGATTGGGACCGTACGAATCGATTGACACAGTTGAAATTTTCAATTATGATATGTTCATTCCGCAACAGACATGAACATCAGAATAACGTCTGGGATGAAGGATGTTATTTCTGTAGTAATTGATGGAAAACAGACGAAGAAACAGAAACGTCTTCTACTACAGAATTTGAGAGAATTGTATGCCTCATCCAAAGAATCCCATCCGGAGGATGTTATTGGCTTCAGCACATTCGAATTATCATTCGAGTTATCGAATAATTTGATAACGCGCGAGGTCTCTTATCATTGGTTATTTATGTAAAATATTATATATCGATTATGTATCGATTGTTTGTCAAATTTGAATGATCTTACATTCCGAGACTCTGCTATAGAAGTGCAAGAAATCTTTAATAACTGTTTTTATTTTGACGCGGTCTTTAATTCTTTCTCAGAATTTTGTCTGGTGCACTCGCATGTGATTCCCTATTTTCTTTCCACGTTTTTCGTCGATCGAACGCTATTATGTCATCGTTTATATGTTAGTTACCGGAATACATACATCGTTCGTGTGCCGACGATGTTGACATTTTTTCATAACGCGTTCGCTCGACGAATTTTCGTTCGCTATTCTACTCTCTATACTTTGCTTGTATATATTATTTTCATCGAAGGCATGTTAACATGTCTTTATCGCTTTATGATTTAATTATTCATTTTTCCTTTGGAAATGATTTTATGTTCTTTCACTATCGCGCGGTGCTGTAACCGTATGAATGTCTATGATACATCCGTACCGTTACAAGTTCAATTCAGTGAAGTTTGTTCCGTTTGTGTTGTGTTTGTGATATTTAGAATTGGAGGTTAATTGAAAAGCACCTAACCTATCAAAGGTTTTTGATTGTAGAATCTCTATGTATTGTTGTTTCCAACAATAAAGTCAATTAGTGGACAGATGGGAGTTTCAATTCGTTGATTTTAATAAATTAATTGAACCTGATAATTCATTGATTAATTCTCGATTATTAAAAAAAAAAGAAATATTAATCCCAAGAATATTCAATTAGAGGATGGGATATTGAAGATACTTCATAGGAGAACTTGATGCTATATTTTATTTGGTAAGTATTCGTTTTGAAATGTGTGTGTGATACCACCATACATATGGTTAGAATTTGTGTTTCCTTATTCATGTTTTTCTTTTGGTTTTTGTTTTACGCATAGATGATTTGAGTGAAACACGTGATTTCGTGTAACTTGCACCAAGGAAGATACTTCTGGTGAGGATCATGAAGAGAGGTTCGTATAAAGAATATACCGCCAACCCCAGTAAAATCTCACGAACAACCCAATGGAGGATGAAGAACAAGTATAAAAATCTGTCTGTAGCAGAGGTATGTCACGTTGACTCTATATTCCATCATAAGAGAATATTTATCGCATGCTTTCTCACTTGATGATCGTTTTCCATTCGCTGCACTGAGTGTGCACTGCAGCGGTGTTATATGTATGAGAATTCTTATACGAATCGCTATGGCAGTTGGACTAGGGTTCACCGCCATTTAACGGTATTCTGTTTAAAATGATGGAATTCTTATGCAATTACGTGTAAGAATGATCTCATCCCCATATATTATACGCAGGAGTGTTATATGTATGCATGTGAGAATATTTATAACACCCCTGGTGCACTGGAATATTCTCATCTTCCTCAAACTTATAGGGAAATAAAGGATATGAATATCCCAGTGAGCAATCATTGCAGCGAATGGAAAACGCCATGATTTTAATTCCCTCGCAGTCACTTCTGAACATCATATAAGACGAAGATCACATTGCAGGTGAATATTACGCAGGAACATAATGTAAATAGTATGAGAGATGGATCTTGCAGCAATCCAATACAAATGGGTATGGAAGACGATTTGGTAGATGTAAGTTGATATGACAAAGATATTTATTGATATGAAGATAATATTATTTGAATTCATCTTATAAAGCCAACAAACGACGTGTATTGTCAAAATATTTATTGCATGCTTTCTTACTTGATAATCATTTCCAATTTCCTCAATCACTTTTGAACAATGTTGAGGATCCACATCTCACTACAGGTAAATATGATACAGCAATATGATGTAAATCCGATACGAGATTCATCCTACATCAGTCCAACTGGGATTGTTTAGGGACATGATTTCGCAAATGTGAATTTACAAGACGAAGAGGTAAAAATTGAAATAAAACACATATAAGTATTAAAAACAGATCAAAGTATGAAAAGAACAATGGGAATTAAACAAGGAATCATAGTTAGTGTAGTGAAAAAAATTATTTTTTCTGATATCTGAGCAATGACACGTAATCAATCATCATATTACAGATTGCACCAATAAATGATGACGAGGAGTTTCTGAAAGATTAAGAATTGATGTATGAAGAAGATGAAGAAGAAGAAAACCTCATGGAAGACCAGGTATATTTCAGGATGATTTTTTGAAAATCTGACTGGTACCACGGCGCTAGTATCCACTTTATGACGTTTGAGAAGTCCCAGTAAAAAAATGGAATTGGAAAGAATAGGAGGGAATAGATGATGAAAGAAATGAATTCGAATGCTGAACTTATAGAATTCATATTTTGTGATCTCTATTCACCTCTATGCTAACGTATTTCTCACTGAATTTCTATACTTCATTTGAAATTCAGTTGGAATTTTTTCAATGTCTTATGTAGAATACATTGAAATTGTAAATCTATTCATCTGAAATATTTGAATACAATGTAATTTTCAAAATTCTGAATATTTGAAATGAATCTATGGTAATGGAAATTCTATTTTGAAACGTGTATCCGAGTATTGAAGGTCATAGAAGATTAAATATCATCATGAAAGATGTTAAGATTAGAATTTTGCTTGATAATTTTCTATTTGCTTTGTTGTGTGAATTTGATGTGTGCGTTCTGTTATAAACTCGTGGAACGTGAATAATGTGTGCTCAAAAATGAATATATATGAAGGATATATTCGATTCATTTGGTATCAGTTGAAAATATTATTCAATTTTTAATTAGAAATCCTAGTTCAAAATTCGAATTCAAAAGAATTGGAAAGAATAAGAAATTTCCTATCCTTTTCTATCCTCTCCTATTCCGAATTTTTTGCTGGGGTGTCACTAATAATTCAAGTTTCAGCTTCCAGATCGGAACCGTATTCATTGTCATTTGATTATCAAAGTTCCGCAAACATTACAGTCTACTTTATTGGGGGAGAATGTGAAGTCGGTTTCAATTCGGAAGCCCAAATTATTATACGCATTTTTAATTTCATTTTACTTGTTTTTTATACGGCCATCTTCAAATACGCAATTCAGATGACATATTACTTTTCAGGAAATATTAGAAAATTCTCATGCTTGCTATGAGTGTCATTTGGTTATCGATGAACCTCGACAGGACGAGAACAACGATGAACCAAACCCATCGGCAATCGAAGTTGAAGACCCAACTATATTAAGCAGCGTCTTATGTAATCTTACATCTACAAACCGAAGGGGATGTTATGTTGATGTGTCCAGGTTCAGGATATAGGCATAATTTAGCCTGGAAGACTGTAGTAGATATTCTGAAACTCATCAATGCAATTTTTGAGAGGAAGGTCATAGAAGATAGTAAATATTTTCGATATTCTTGTCGTATGCGGTCTACCGGAGACTGGTGGTCTACTGCGGTACTGCGGTAGACCGCAAGGTGCTTACTATATGCTTCTTGTATGAGGTCTACCCTAAATAGAGTGCATACGACAACGGTGACGGTTGCAGTATGGGGTCTACCTGGGCAGGCCGCAAGGTGCTTCCGTAACGACTGTTGTATGGAGTCTACCGTGAGAAAGCGGCAAAGCATAGGAAAAGAAGCAGGCAAGTAGTACAGAAAACGAACTGCAGGAACTGAAATGAAAACTACTGGACACATTTAATCGGCTACTGGACACGTATCCCAAACACGACTGCTATAATTCACAACCGAACTGATACCTGACTCTCACTTCATTCAAAAGAGACTGACGGTTTGTGATGAAAATTCTTCACACGCACACGTACGCACATACACGTAGTTGTCGAAAATTCATTGAATCCACGCGCGTACGTTTCCTACATATTTACTGTTCCATTCATAACGTCGTGGGATTCCAGGTACTTCTTGCACCAACACTTTGATGTTCAATGTGCTGCCATTCGGGTCGTAGATAACGTTATTCTTTCTCTTTTTCTCTTTCATTTATTTTCATTTCTGTGGAACATTTTCTTTTCACTATTCCTCTCATTCTCCTGCTCCACTCAAATTTCAGCAAGGTTCGGTGCTTCCACATAAGTACCAGACTGTTATTTCTCTGCATTTTTACCTGCACTCGAACTGCTTTTCATTACGCATGCTGCAGTTCAACGAGATCGTTTTCCACCCACCGGGGTAGACCGCATAATACAATCCTTACCCTTATCGTATGCACTCTGCTCAGGGTAGACCCCATACAAGAAGCATATAGTAAGCAGCTTGCGGTCTACCGGGGTAGACCGCATACAGCAACCGTATGCACTGCAGCATGCGGTCTACCCCGGTAGACCGCATACGACAATCCAAGGACCTACGTAGACCGCATACGACAAGAATACCATATTTTCTCCTAAAATACATGGAAGTAGGTGAAGAAAGCACCACTTACCACTTATATTGTAGTTCATGCGAAAGATACTTCGGAAAGGAAGAAGATGTCAAAGGAAGATGAAAATCAACTGAAACATTGGAGTGTACGCGTGAAAAATAATTCTGAAGTATTGAAGAAATTTCGGCATTTTTTCTTTCCATTAATTTGGAATCTCGAATAAGAGAGTTTATAAGGGATCTACAGTTTTTGAATGGCCTCAAGTCACGGTTTGAAAGAAAAAAATCAAAGGAGGAAAATCTTGAAGACATTTATGATGAGAAAGTTTATAAAAGACTAAGTGCACCTGGCCCAATACTATCTGATCCTCATGACATATCATACAGTTTTGATACGGATGGCGTTCCAATTGGCGAATCCTCGAAACAAAGAATGTGGCCTATCTACGCAACCATCAATGAGTCGCCATTACATGCACGCTCTAAATATACTCTTTTGGCTGGGATTTATATTTGTGACAAGGATCCAAATATGCAAATTTTCTTACACCAGTTCTTCATACAGTCGTCCACAAAAAACCAACGATTCGTACATTTGTTTCAATGGAAACGATAGAGGCGAAATAGAAAAAATATGTGAAGTCAAGCTTGAGAATACAACAATAGTAGTACTCAGAAAAACTCAGTGTCAGAAAATTCATAATCAGTGATGAAGAAATTTTGAAAACTAGATATCTGAAATCATCTCATATACAGAAAATTATACAAGAAGACAACTTGGTAATGATTACAGAGACAGACATCATTCGTCACAGTATAGTTTTACATTTGGATAACGGAGATTTCATTTCCGATGTACCATTTGGATGTTATAGCGATTAAATCCGATTAAATGTAAGTAACCCAAGATTGATTAATACGTTATATAACTCAATGATTTTGATCAAGCCGTTTATTGAACTTTTTCTACGGAGTCACCTCTAGCGGAAATATTTCTCTGAGAATCTCTGGGAAACCCTCAAAATTCGAACATTCTCTGTGAATCTGTGTGAACTTCCAGAGTAATTTTGAAAATCTTCGAAAATTTTCTGAGCATTTCCGAAAAATTCTCAAAATTGGAATTACCACCAGGAAGTATATCTTTTCATCTTATATCCTTCCAAAATATGCAATTTTATTCAATTTTTTTCATTACTGAATTGAAAATAATTCATTGAATCCAATTTTCAAATCCAATTCTACTTTTCCTCCCTTCTAAAACTCAGGAAAAAAAGATCCAGAAGAATTCTCTCGCAAAATTAGTTTTCGATTTTTTTCACTGCTGTCTGAGTTAACGCCTCCCAATCGGTTTTTATCGTTTCCTTTCAATAGGGTCTGATGATTTTTCTTGAATTCTTGGAATACTGTCTTGAATGGATAGCAGATGATTCATTACGTTTTTCCCAGACAAACTACGTAAGCAATCACAGATCGATCTAAAACTAAATTGACCGAAGCATTATCTCAGTGTGGTTTCGATGAATCTGTGACTGCTAACGTATTTTGTCTGGAAAAAACGTAATGAATTATCCGCTATATATTCCTTCAAAAAAGTATTCTAGAAATCAAAAACGAATAACATTATGAGGAATAATGATAATACCTTATCCGTAGTATGTACGATGTTTGAATTCCCCTTTCGTGTCAACAAGTCACGTGTTTATCGATTATTGGTCCTGATCGTCCTAATGTCCAATTGGGTGAATTTCGATTATTATAGTGGAGTGACAAATTCTCTCGGGATCCACCTCCTTTTTGTTTCGGCATCCAACAAGACTGCGCCACAAATTTGCACCAGGGATTACTGTATGTTTGTCGATAAAATCAATTTAATCGTAAGTTGTATGCTGTTTGGAATATAAATTACATAATCAATGCAAATTCATTACTTTAATACGGAATTCCTGATACTTCCCCTCCTAGACAGGATATCCAATCATTTCTTCCTAGAGAGGTTATGTTCATTGGGAGAAATATTTCGATCACGTTTTTCGGATTTCTCATCCAACTGAATTAGGTTTGTCAAAATTGAAATATATCTTGGGTGGGTCCTTATTGAAACTTTGATATATTTTCCCTTCACAATGAAATCATGTGTAAATAACGTCCTTGACGGAAAAAATTTTCTTGACACTTTTTGGATACTGAGTTTCAATGAAATTCCACAACATTCCATGGAAGTCAACAGAGTTCACAGAAAGATATTGAATTTCGTGCACAATCAATGGATTCCACCAAAATTTTGTTGAATTCAGTTGAATTTCACTGATTTTCAATGAAAATTCATTGTGCAAAAACCGAATAAAATTCGACAGAATGTTTCCACCAGGGATGACTTATCTTTCGTGTTGACAAGAGTTGAATTTGCCAAATTTTACTGAGGATATGAAATGGATGTGGTACACTGTAAAAAATATTTGTTGTGAATAACCTATATGTGAGTTGGAGAATCAGAGTTTTATATGAATAAATAAAATAAGTTTTTGTAATCAAAGTCTTGCACTCATCGAAGAAGAATTAATTTTGTTCAGAAATGTCCTGCCCACAGCGTAGTGATGTCACATAAGTTTGTACATTGTTCATGCTCAGAAGGAAGGTCATCAAGTTCCTTGCACTGATCATGAACAATGTACAAACTTTTGTAATATCACTATGCTGTGTGTCAGTCTTTTGGAAAAAATATTCATTTCATGTTGAGCGTGAGAATTCTACAATAAAAATTCACTCTTTCTACGCTGAACAGAGTACTTCATCAAACAAATTGTGATTCCCCAGTCCATATGAGTAATTTACAAGAAATATTGTTTAGTGTACATCGATCCAAAGCTTGCATGAGCAAAAATAATAAAGTTTCAGCAATGTTATGAATATTATTATTTCCATCTTGAATACCACTGTGTCTAAATATATTGTTCGACTCCTCAAATGAATATATTCCCTCTAGTTTGAATTTTTATTGAATGTTTATTGTTGCCAGTGCCAGTGGAATACAAGGAAAATTCAACAATGGAGTCAACGAGCAGGGAAAATCAACCATGGAAAGAACGGTGCTGTCGAGTACGATATAATGATGATGGGTTGGAAGAAAATGTACCTGTCAAAAAAATTAAGCACTTCAAACCCACTTCATTAACAGATTTTGATCCTAACAAATTGTATGAAATAAGAACGTCGCAGTGGAACAAAGGAAATATCGAAGAAAATTACTATGAGTACGTGGTGAGGATAGCAGGTGAGAGTTGATTCAAATATAGAGCAACTTTATGTTTTGAGGTTTTTTCTCAATTTTGCTGGCCTTTAAATTACTTTTGAAGGCGCCTGTATACCAGCAGCATGCAGCAACAGCAAGCATAAAACAGAAAAAGAGAGATGAGAGGTCTTCCTTACTGCTCTTATTGTTTCTCTTTCTAGCTCTTATGCATGCGATTGGTAGCATGCTGCGCATGAAAAGTTAACTTCAGAAAGGGATAAGTACAAACCCCAAGAGAATACATACCTTCAGCACACGTTCGCGAACGTTTAAGAACATCCAACGAACATTCCTGGAAGTTAGTGTTCCCTTGGGGAAGTTGTTACATAACCGTACTCAAAATAACAGATAGATTGCATCAAAAAAATTTTGCTGAAATCTAAGGCCCGAGTCACATGGAGCAAAAATCACGCGGAGAGCGGAACGCGGAACCCTTGGTTGAATAGAGAGGAGAATATTCACCTCTCTCTTCAACCAAGGGATCCGCGTTTCGCTTTCCTCGTGATTTTTGCTCCATGTGACTTGGGCCTAAGTGGATTCTCTTGTGTGAAATACGCTTCAAAACTAACCAACTTCCTAACATCGTCCATCTGATATTTCAAACCTGCGCATCCAATTTAACCGAAGAAAAATTGGCTACTAGATTTTACCTCGGCTTTCAATATGATTGCAATTCTACATTGATTTGATTAAGAAATTTTCCTTCACCTTAAATAGGATGTGCATATTCGGAATATTAGACGAAAACTATTGAAAAGTTGGTTCGTTTTAAACCGTTTTTCACAAGTCCAAAGCTGCATAGATTTCAGCAGAAAATTTTCACTAGAATCTATCTGCTATTTAGAGCAAAGAATACTTTAGCAATCAAATATTTTATTGGAATTACAATATTCTGAATCTACAATAACTCACAAAATATGCAACAAATTGATGGAATTGAATGCAAATGAATCAATATTTGAAAGCAGGGATTTGATCTCTTTGATTGAAATGAAATTTACGACTGAATAAAATATTCATCTTCGTTCAGATCTCACCTACACAGCACGGCAGTTCAGAATTCATGATGAATTCATTTGGCACTAGAAGAATGCAATATGGATCCATAATCAACTCTCTCTGCACTGTTGAGCTGTGTGTGCCATATGTCAGCAGTGAACTTTATTTTTCTTTATTTACTTTATTATTAATTGTATTTTTCTCATCAATATGTCAACCAATAATCTCATGTTTACAGAATCCGAAGGTGCTTCCATAGAGTCCTTGAACAGAAAACGAGCTCGAAAAGTGAGGAAAAATTCTGAAATCCCCAGAGGGCCTGTGGATTCAACTGATGCTGAAAATATAGATGTTTTGAAAAACACAAAGAAAGCGGTGAGATTCTTACTTGAATATTAGGCATTCAACTTGAAATCGTTTATTCAAACAGACTTTTTCACAAACAATTTAGATATTTGAACTCATTTCATTATCAAATTTCCTTCACTTTTCAATGTATGAATTTATTTGTTATTTAGAACCATGGAGTAACAAAAAAACGGAAAGAAGCAAGTGATGAATGGGCAAGTTTTTTTATTGAACCGATTGCCTAATACTAATAGGGAAGTAACAAACAATAATGGAGTACCTGCAATAAAACGTCATGAGTCTGACAGTGGTGATTTATGTATGAATGTACAATTTAATTGTGCACCTGAAGCAAACACTGTTCAGCCGCAAAATAATATAGAATATAATAACAATGTATCCTCCAGTCCGACTTGGAGCAATCCCATCAATTCGACTGCACTTGGAAATAATCAAATCTCCCACAATCCCTCCCAAGGAATGAAACTAAACACCAATGACGGTTCAAATGATAGAGGCATATTTGAAAAAAACGTCATGAATTGCCTCAAAATCATGAATAAACAAATATCTGACTTGGGTGAGTATTGTTTATTATTTTTATGAAAATGTATAAATTATAACCAAGTTTGACCAATCCATATAACTTCCTGGGCAGGAATCATTAGATCTATGTACATTGCATCAGATCTATGTAGATCTCAATTTGAGTTTACAAGATCCGATTGGATATATTCAGATTTCAGTACATCTGACTAGATCCTGACTGATCTGGGTAGATCTGGATTGAATTGTGAATTTGTGTTCAATTATCAACAATTTCGTGATATTTTCCCATGCATGAATCCAAATTTGAACATGCGCATTGACAA
The DNA here is from genome assembly GCA_018340375.1 of Gonatopus flavifemur. Lineage (NCBI taxonomy): Eukaryota > Metazoa > Arthropoda > Insecta > Hymenoptera > Dryinidae > Gonatopus > Gonatopus flavifemur. The sequence continues at coordinate 1,687,337 of JAFFJZ010000046.1, read as the reverse complement.
ATGCAAACTAACATTGAAGTGTTTCTGATGTCAATAGACCTGTTCCGATTTACCCAAAAATCAGATCTGACCAGTCCAATCATTTTTTACCGGGTTATAATTTCAATAACAATTTCATTGAAATTCGAAAGTACTTCCAATTTGATTGTTAAGTTGTAAAAAAAATGAATTTCCATGCAGTGAATCAGAATAAGCCCACCAGCGCTCTTGTGAATGCTTTGAGTGAAAAGGAGGGGAATGAAAAGAAACTTCTACACGGTTTAGAGATAACAGAGGATCATGTGAGTGTTCAATACCGATTATTAAGGAAGTGTTCCCAGTATATCATGAGATTGATTGAAAATGCTGTCCTAGTTGGGAAAACCTCATTGAATCTTGCAGTATTTTGTATAATCTTGTACAGTGTTGTACTTGAAGTCAATTGGGAACTCTTCAATCAAATTGGGCTAGATTTAATAACGTTTTCAATGTGAACCCACTGCATCTCACAGAACTTCATGGAAAAATGTACCACGTTGATGCCAAATCCAGTCCAATTTGATTTGAGAAATTTGATACATTCATTCAACTAAAGTGTACATTCTTTAATTTATATTAATTCATAATCATGTCAACACTGTACTGAATTTATGATTTACTGTTAAAATTCTCAAAAGTGCATTTTCTTTATCTTTAAAAATATCTTAGAGAACACTCTGTGAGACACACAGAGTCACATTGATTCCATTGATTGATTACATTGATTCTTGAATTTCTTCGATGTTTGAATGGAATTTTTGTAAAAGGAATTACTTTGGTGGAGATGAGTGTTTTACAAGAATTACCGTCTCGCAGGTGGATCTTGGATACAATTATAAGTGCCACATTATAGCCTGGGATACAATGAATGAAACCACATGATTCAATGAGTGGTATAGAAACACTTTAGTTGGAGTTTTTAACAAGGAAGCTGAATTGTATCGTTGCAGACCTAGAACTCCTGGCCTTGGTAGATTTCTCTCAGCATTCATACAAGTTGCTCAAGGTATGTTCCTAAAATGAACTAAGATATCTTACAGACGTATGTAAGAATGACCACTTGAAAATTCTGTATTGAAATTTCCTGTACTCGATTGTGGATGCTCCCGATTGCAGGCAGGAGCTAGCCCATGGGGCCAGGAAACTGAATTCCTATTGGTTGAATCATGGCCCCTGCGGCCAAGGGCTTGCGCAATCGGAGGCATCCTAAAGTATATATTTTCGTGATCGTGGGTGAGAACTCCATTTCTATGTGAATTTTTGCTTCATGTTTCAGTGCATTTTGATGAGTTTATGAAAAAACAAGGTTCCTTAGAGATGGCTCCGAAGGGTGCAGTTAAACGTTTGCCAGCTACTTCATCAGATAAGGCATTTGATATGTGCGGAAAGAGAGGGAGAAGGAATAAGGAACGCCCAAGTAAAGAAACGCAAAGCATCGAAGAAAATTCTTCGCAGTCAAATTGTGATATAATTGTTTGGTATGAAATTTCTCATATATTCTGCACCCGACAACAGCACTCTGATAATTATAGTTTCGCGATTCAACCAAATACTCAAAATCCACAAGATCCTCAAATCTTATTCAGTACTCACATATTATTGGTGTTCTTGACCTTTCTTGAACATATCTATCTTGTTGAAATCATTTCAGTGTTTGGGAGCTTGTGAACTATCTTCTACATGATTGGGGTTTTTCTGATCTCTTGTTTTTTCGGTATCAGAAGAAATTTGTATCATATATCCACAGATACCCCAAACTCTGGATATTTTTACATGTATAACATTCCTCCGTTGCCTGTACGTTCCCAGATATCAAAAGTTCCAGAAAAAAGATCTCATTGAATACTCTCTGGACCACAAGATGAATCACTCAAATTTCAGCATAACAGAGTCTTTGGAGAATTCAATGAGATCTTGTTTTTGGAACTTTTGTTACGCGGAGCTGCTTTTTCGTTTCTTCACCTTATATCCACGCCTTCACAGAGGCACAGCGTGGACATCGGTGAGTGCGCTGTGTAAGGTGTCCAGGGATATCCCAAATTTTTGAAGATTGATCCGTCTAGACACAATTGAAATTTTCATTATATATCAACAAATTGATGTTTCAACACATTCTGCTGAGCTACACATTTGAATAAAGCTGCGATGGTATCATTTTTCTCTTATCAATGGTTAACTACCCAGACAGCAAAACGTCTGGAACTGGAACGGTGATGGGAGGTTCATGAAACGTCGAGCAGGCTTCCTGAACTTTCAGGAAACGTCCAAGAGACACATTGTGCTATAAGGATACCATCTCACATTTTCACAATAATTGGAACTATATTTTTGGAAGATATCTCACTTTTTCTCATAGAATTGCAAATGATAATTTTCTTTCTCGCAATGAATTTTATTTCATTGATTGATTTATTTTTGTATTTTTTATTTTTCAAGTAAACCTCAACATGTGATATAACAATATATCATATTCATGTGCGTACGATATAATCTCGTTTTGAAAATAAATGCCGGTTCATGCTCACTGATGAATTGATTGGGGTGGATGTATGTAATAGTCTAATAGTGCATAATGATGATGCAAGACACCTTCATTCATCAGAATATAATTTAAGGCCACTGTTGGATCCTTTTACCGGAGAATGGGAAAAAGAAGAACCTGAAGCATTGCTGGATCCTGTAACTGGGATAATTGACTCTATGAACGGAACAGAAGATGGTTATGCTTGATCAACTCATTCTTTTCAAAGCGATGGGAAACAGCCTTCCGTCGAGGAATTATCTGACTAAATACACCGAAACTGAACTATTTTAGACTCCAAGACCGAATCTATTCAAATGTGATTACCTCAAATCTAGTGAAAAAAACTTCAATGTGGATTGATTATTCATAGTCGATTTTTTTCCTGAAAAATTATTAACATTCTTCGAACTACTTTTATATTCTGATTTCAAATGTTACACTGTAGCGAATATCATCAATATGTTATTGAGAATCCAAACTAATTCTTCAAATCAAAAAATATTGATTATGTATATATATATTTTTTTTAATTTCAAATCACTTTGATAAGAAAGAATCCTTTAAAAATCTGGACGAATTCCTTTGAGCTTGACTGAGAAAGTCGAAATTTCCCTAAAAAGCTTGAGAAGACTTTTGGAAAAATTTAATAGAATATCAAAAACTGTGGAAAAATTTTTTCAATTTTTTTGAACACTGAAAAATTTAGACGAATTCCAAACGTCACACTGGAATTCAACTCTGAATTTTCATAGAAAATTTCAGAAAATTTTTCCATCAAGGTGATTACTTGGAATTCATGTATTTTAATTTGTTTTTCGAAAATAAAAAATTCTTCAATTGTTGAAGATCAACAATTGAGATACAAACCACAACTGTTATGATGATGCTATAGAATTTTATTTGAATTTTTAGAATTGTATATATATATATATATATATACAGGGTGATTCAAAATTCCCGCACTCTTTTTTGGGAGTAGATTCCTGATGAAATTCTAAAACGATTTGTCCTTCTGCACAATGCTCTCCGACGCATAATTTCCGAGATATAATTAATTAAAGTTGACTAATTATGAGGTGGATTCAGGTCATTCAGGAGCGTCATAACAGAACAAGAGAGGAAGATGCTTGCAGAGGACGCTCATACGATCAGCTGATCGGTTTAATCGATACGATTTACCATCATACAAATTGGTAAATTTTCTATGTAGAAGGATTGAATTCGTCGACACCGTGGAAAAATTGATTATTGTCATGAATTCTTATCACGATATGCTGTAGGTGGAAGTTGTAATTTCAGTAATGATTTTTATTACGCGGACAAATGGAAAATAGTGTTATTTCGTAGGGATAGGGATTCAAGTGGGAGAAAAAAGTATAACTACTCGTTTTCAATCAGAATTTTCATGTAAACAAGAAAACATGAGAATTTTCATTCATCCGATACCCAATTTGAACGCTTTGATTAGTAAGTTTAACACAAGAGATTGGATTCCGAATCCTGTATTCTGATTGGTCGAGAATCAATGAATGTTAGATCAATCCTCGGCCGTTTCAAATGATTCTTCTGAAGAATGTGTTTTCGACTTATCCTAACCACAACATTGAACAATGATAAATTTCTTCGAATTCACCTTTTTTACATCATTCGATGATTATAAAGGGTTTATCGAACGTTAATAACTTACTTGAGATCACTCAAAATCATTCATGTTCAAATCAAAATCTAATTCAAATTGTGTGCAAGTTCGAGCGCGTTTCTACGTTTGGAAAATGTATTCGTCCTAAAAGGACGGATTTGGTTGATCTTCAAAGACAATTCTTTTTCCATTTGGAATAACAATATGCCCTTTGAAGTCATATGTGCTTTGAATGAAACTGTTTCGAGCTGTCACCTGATTGGTTGATTCGTATCACGAATGGTTGATTTAAGCTAAACAAACCGTATGTGATTACAATGTCAATCAAGTGCAATGATTGGGTCGTATACGATGTCACACCTTGTATTTTCGTCAAAATTGATGGATTCTGCAAGTTGAAGTAAGTTATTAACGTTCGATAAACCCTTTATAATCATCGAATGATGTAAAAAGGGTGAATTCGAATAAATTCATCATTGTTCAATGTTGTGGTTGGGATAAGTCGAAAACACATTCTTCGGAAGAATCATTTGAAACGGCCGAGGATTGATCTAACATACATTGATTCTCGACCAATCAGAACACAGGATTCGGAATCCAATCTCTTGGGTTAAACTTACTAATCAAAGCGTTCAAATTGGGTATCGGATGAATGAAAATTCTCGTGTTTTCATCTTTACATGAAAATTCTGATTGAAAACGAGTAGTTATACTTTTTTCTCCCACTTGAATCCCTATCCCTACGAAATAACACTATTTTACATTTGTCTGCGTAATGAAAATCATTACTGAAATTACAACTTTCACCTACAGCATATCGTGATGAGAATTCATGACAATAATCAATTTTTCCACAGTGTCGACGAATTCAATCGTTCCACATAGAGAATTTACCAATTTGTATGTTGGTAAATCGTATCGATTATACCGATCAGCTGATCGTATGAGCGCCCTCTGCAAGCACCTTCCTCTCTTGTTCTGTTATGACGCTCCTGAATGACCGATGGATCCACCTCATAATTAGTCAACTTTGATTAATTATATCTCGGAAATTATGCGTTGGAGAGCATTGTGCAAAAGGACAAATCGTTTCAGAATTCCATCAGGAATCTACCCCCAAAGAAGAGTGCGGGAATTTTGAATCACCCTGTATATATATATATATAACTCGAAATAATCATTTTCAAAAGAATTATGTCATTGAATGAAAATTTATTTCATAATGGAGTATACTTTCCTTATACACCAAGAAAAATCCCACGAAATGAAAAAAATGGAATTTTCCAATTTTTGTTGAATCCAAATTGACTACAATTACTTTCAAAGGATCTCAATGATCCTAATTCGATTGATAATATCGATGAGGTTTTGAAAAAAAGGCGTAAGTGCTCAAAATACGGAATTGAGTTGCGCAGGTCAATGGAAAGTTCTTGAAAAGAGCTTCTGAATGGTATATAGAACTTAATTCGACGTCGTCTATAAGGTATCAAATTGAGAATATTTGTGATAACATTCAAGAAAATCCCACTTAGCGGAATTGATTCGAATTCTTCAATTCTGTATAATTTGACCTACAGGAAATTAGAGTGATATAAAGTGTATTTGAAATGTGTGTGTAGAAAACTCACTTGCATCAATTTATATTCCATGTTCTCTTTTGAAAATTTTCTGTCTTTTTTCGTGTGATTCATATGCATGAAGTTATATGCCAAATACGGTACTTCCGCGTTTCCACGATTTTTTATGGCCTAAGCACATAAGTTGCATAAACATGAACGGAAACGTAAAAGGCTGCGTAAAAACCAAATACAGGTCTGGCTACATACGCAGGAAAACGGGAAACGTAGACGTTAACGGCTGCGCAGGAACCGTATACGAGATCTGCGCAGCCTTCCGTTTCTTACGATCACGTTTACGTGCTTGTGTGTCTAGGCCTTATGGGGTTCTGCGCATCTGTGAACGTTTACGTTTACGTCTCCTCTGTCTTTGTGCCTAGGCTTTTAGATAAACCTTCGCTCGACTTTTCGGTTACTTTCGCTGCAGAGTAATTTTCTACACGCTTCAATTGTTTCAATTCCCCCCGTACGGACTTCAAGGCCCGTTTTCATTGACTTTCTGTGTGCGTTGTGTTGACTTTTGGGTAACGTTCCCAGTCACGCTTCGTTCACTCTTACTCGGAGTTCCGATTTTCAGCAGGGCTGTTTGCCAAGATGCCTCTCAAGCATTTCATTTCGAGAACAATCAGTGTACTGTGTTTCCTGTGGTTTGTTATTTGAAGGACGGGAACCAATTGAAGCACAAGAGTTTTATCCTTTTATCAGAAAATTTGGAACACGATACCGTGCAAAACGTTGTTGATTCCCGAAATTAGAAAGGAAATCGGAAATGTTAGAAAAATAATATACATGACTGACAGGGCAAACCAACATTTCAGAAATAGGTTTCAAACTGCTACTTTGATACATCATGCCGAAAATTTCGATATCAAAGCTGAATGGCATTACAGTGCCACGGCTCATAGTGAAAGTGCTTACGATGGGATCGGTGCAACGTTTAAGAGAGGAGCTTTTGAAGCGAGTCTAATTGCCGAACCGGAAGCCACAATCCTCACACCTCAAGCTCTTCACAAGTGGGCCAAAAATCATTTCCGAAATATAATGGTTTGTTACGTTTCTAAGGCTCGACATGAAAAGATGCGAAGAAAACTTAATGAAAGATTCGATAACGTTCAACCAGTGCCGGAAATTATTAAGAACCATGGGTTGATTGTCGAGTCTGATAATGGAGTTTTGATCAAAAGGTACTCCAATGATTCGAGTGAAACGGTTTGGTGGCCATACCAACAGAAGTGAGAGGCTCTTGGATGATACACGCACGTACATACACGCCCGCGTGCGCATACCGGCGTCAACGAAAATCGGCCTCTTCAGGGCCAAATGATGTGCAAAGTCCGATCGCGCAACCTCCTCGTGATGCACATTGGGTAAAACTAATGCCGACGGCAGCCAAATATGCAGGCGAAAGAAGCATATTCGTTCAACGATTCTCACTTTGTGAAATCTGATTTCAAATTCATAATAAGCAAATTCTACAATCCTCTGGAATCAATTCTCATCAGAATCAAAGGAATTTGGCATTTTTTGACCGTCATATTGGATCCGCCATTCGGGAGTTTGGAAATCTGACTCCAGATTCGTGATGAGGAGGGTCAAAAACCTTCCAATATCAATTTTCATCAGAATTAGAGAAATTCGGAATTTTTTGACCTCCATATTGGATCCCCCATTCCGAATTTCGGAAATCTGACCCCGGCTTCGTGATCAGCAGGGTCGAAAACCTTTCAATATCAATTTTCATCGGAATCAGAGGCATAAGGAATTCTTTGACCGCCGTATTGGCTCCGCCATCTTGAATTTCGAAAATTCTCATTCAACTTTCTATTCAGTATATCTGGGGGAGTCTTAATCACAGTCTTGGCCAATGAAACACTTCACTTTGCACATTTTACTCCATTCATCGTCCATATCTATCAAGTTTTTTGGCAGGTTTTTCCTTCAGGCCGCCATATTGGAGCAACCATCATGAATTTCGAGAAATACCACACGGCATTGAAAAGTAGAGACTTCGAAGAAAATTTTGAGCCCTTATAAACTCATGTAGCTCGAAAATCACGATGACAGGGGGCCTGATTTGACAGAGAATGCATATATATACATATATATCAGGGTGGCCTAAAAAAAGGCGATGGTGGAATTTCTCCAGTCACGCCACCCAAAGTGTTTCCATTTGCTAAAAAAATTAACTGGTAAAAATTTCAGACCAATCGGATATGATTAGGTGGTGCCACAACGGGCTCGAAGTATGGTATTTTGGAGCAAATTTGTTGTTTTCCATCAATTTTTCACAAATACCCACCGTCCTGTAGTTTTGATCGGTATTTAACCAATGGCATATGAATGAGCATGCGAAACCACACAAAAATATGTATGATAATATTCGTGCAAGATGGAAAAAGACCCAGTTAGAAATTTGGAAACTCATGCGTAACCCACTTTTGTATTTAAGTGTGAAACAATAGGAATTGCTGATCCCCTTCTATTTTGATGAGATTGAATGCATTTGCATGTGAGAAAGGCGATTTAGTTTTTCAAAAAATCTCCCCATTTTTTTATAGCGCGTAACTGAAGTGCACTTCGAGAATTTTTATAAAGTCCCCCAAAATTTATAAACGCATTTTTCGATTAATAGTTCGAGATCTCCACTTGAATTCCGGTTGACTTTATGTGCGTTATTGAAAAAATCCACAACGATTTGTACAACATCTGTATGAAGTTATCTTAATATTAGTCTTGGAGAATTTTATCATCTCGGATATATGATTGATTTTATTCGCACAAACAAAATATCATCCATGTAAATTCACAGATTGCGTTCAATCAACTCTTTTGAAGATGTCACGTCCCGCAATTTTTTGACCCTTCAATGATGTTTGAATACATTATTTCAGGACGAATTGCGGGACTTTTGTCCTGTCTCTCGCCCGACCACACGCTTCACGACCCCGGAAGCGAGAGGACCTTAAAAATTCTTCGCCTCTCAACTTTTCCTCTCTCTCTAATCCTCACCTCCCCCATTCACCCTCCTTGTCTACATTGTATTGTGCATCGCATGATGCACATGCTGTGTAGACAAGTCTGGCCTACCTCTTCTCTCTCTGCATCGTGCCTGCCTAGTCAGTCGCACGATGTAGACAACTTTCTTCTTCTCTCCTTCTGGTCTATTGGCCTCGCACTCGCACGCGTTGCTGTTTGCTGCACGTGTAACGAGTGTTTTCTACCCTATGCACTTTCTTCTTCACCTTCCCTTCCCTTTTCCCAAATTTCACGATGAGTTTGTCGAGTGGCGATCTCGGCCAAGGGCTTCTTCCTCAGATTTCCAATAACTTCTTGCTCAAAATTCCTCCCAAAATAATGAAATAATTGAGTTCGAATTTTTTTCCTTTTCACATGGTGATTGGTTGTATTGTTCTCGGCAAGCCACGTGCGGGCAATGTCGATGTTGAGGCCAGCAAAAATCTGGCTTCGGCAGCGATAAAGCACGTACGGGGCTCGTCAGCATCGAAACCTAACACCGGATTTCTTCGAAATCCAATGGTATGTTGAAATGCTGATTGCGCTGGGAAAAATACAACTCCCTCTTGTTCTTTTTCTTGGCCCCCACTAATTTCCCACCAACCCCTCCGGGCCCGAGGCCGCCGCTTGGCAACGCCAACTCCTCAGTCCTCTTCCGACCTTTTAACCTCGCGTTCTTCCTTGGTGAGTTCACCCGGGTGTTTCCCTCTTTGTTCCCCCCCCCCTCTTTGACACTCCGGCGAATTCGCGGGCGCAATGGCAGAGAAAATTCCACTGGGGGTCTATCCTTCCCCCTAGTAAAATGAATTAAGAAGTTGACGTTTAAATATCCATCCCTGAGCTATGAAGGGACAAAATTCTATGGAGAGAATTCGGGGGCCCTTCCGCTCACGAGATGGATATTCCAAGGTCCATTTTCTGTGCCATTGGAGTCCGTGTTTTCCCCGGATTCGTCGGTTCGGGAGAGCAAGGAAGGAAACATTCCTAAATTCGCGGAGTTATGTGGTTCTACGGTGCCGTCATATTTTCAGTTTTATTGATTTCCTTCAAATTTCTTTAAAAACATTCGAAATTTCGGGTCGATCGCGTAGTTTTGAACGTGCTCGAAAACAGGTGGCGAGTGTTCGACGGCTCAGTTCGGCTGATCTTAGCACACGCTCTTTGTTCGCGATCTGCTCGCAGTTTTGGGTGAGTCCGTATTTCCATCACTCTGATTCTACCTGGTTGTAGCGTCTATTTCCCGAATGTATCTCGATCTTTTCCTTTCATCTCGTCCGTCGCACCAAATTGAAGTTATATCTATATGGAAACCTCAATATGAGATAAGTTGCAATCACGACATGGATCGTGTTTTTATTGTAAAATTCTATCTGCATAATGATTTTGCAGAATATACTGAATATTCCATAATGAATTTGTCTTAAATGATACACATTCACGACCCTGTCCTCATCCACCCCCGGAGCGAGAAGCAAGGTATTCCGATGCCTCAGACGGTGAGAGCCAACCAACATATCAGCCTCGCCGCTCGGGTTGATATTAAAATTCTTGCTTTCAATAAATTCCATTATTGGAAACGAAGTTACGAAGAGTCCGATTAACGTTTCGAACCCATCCGTAACGAAGATATAATTTCTTAAACTACATTTTTTTACAAAATTATTTCTGATATTGTGTCTCGTAGCTTTTTTCTGTTCTTCACAATGGCGTAAACTGTTTTTGTGGGAAAAAAATTTTCCCAACAAATTCAGCGGGTTCAAACTTATTTTTGCACTTTCTTTCAATTCAGACAATTTTGAAATTTTTCTGAATTAGCTCACCTGAAGGCTGGATTTTTCAGCTTCAGAATCGTGGAGGAGAAACTATGGGAAGAAAATTTCATCTGGCATTGGCAACGGTTTGAAGCGCGCGTGTCGCATATTCCTATTTTCTCCTGATACGGCTCGTCATACCGTTGACGCGGAATACAAGTGAAACGAACTGTTTTTCAATAAAATATGATTTTTCAATCATGCCAATGATTTCATACAATTTTACCGTGCCCTTATATCATCAAACTTCATCAATAACAGCTCTTGGAATCAGGGAACATAAGAATGAATGAATATACATAATGTAATAAATATGAAATAATTCTGCTCTCTAGGAAATACACTGGCTTCTTCGCTGCATAACCCACACACCTCTGCATCGGGAAGAATGTTGGGAAACTTTTGTTGTAGACTCGGAAAAATAGTTCTCAAATCTATTCATTTGAATTTATGATCGATTTTTCTCAATTAGATGAACAATTCAAATCCTGTAAACATCTTCGATACATCAAACGTATCGACGATGTTCATTCGTTTTTCCTTGTTTATACGCATACTCCATACAACTTGATGTCACACGAAAAATCGCGGATCATGACACGATCTTGAATTGTAAGTGAAATTGTTTCAATTCTGAATATGATTCGCAATTCGTGATGAAAATCAATATTTTCTTTTCCAACCGTTTGATTGTGTTCGTTCGTAGGCAATTCAATTGATAAATGAAATACAGCATTATTGACACAACATTTCTTGATTCTCAAAAATGTCTGCAACTCAAACTTTCGTTGATCGTTGTTGTAACCCTTTGCACAAAATCCACCACAAATGCAAATCGAGTGATTTGAGAACTATTTCTCCAAATCTACAAGAAACGTTTCCCAGTATCCTCCCCGGCGCAAAAGTGTGTGGGTAATGTAGAAAAAAAGCACCTGCTTGTTCTGGTGGGGAGCCTCCAATTGATGCACGAGATGATTCGTTCGGTCATGTATCACTCGAGGTATTGATATCATAGTTCCAATTGCTGAGAAGACAATTTGTACATCACTCACAATGAATAATACAATTATGTGAATTACAATTAATTACTACGATATGTTTCACATAATTCAGGATGATGATGATGGTATTGATTACCAGCCATTAGAGAAGGAACCAAGAGATTGTAATATCGAGGAACATGAATCGGCTATGGAGGTTCTCGATCAAATCAAGTAGAAATATAAAACTTCTCAGAGTGCTTCGGAAAAAATATTACTCCTCACGCTTGCGCCGAAATCCTGGGGTCGGAAGAGACTTGCTGACGAGTTTGAGACTTCTGAACGCCAAGCTAGGGAAGCTATCGAACTGGTAAAAGAAATGGTATTTCAACGTCACCATCTCCAAGGAAGGGTCATGCTTTAGCTTTTGAAATGAAAAATAAGATCATGAGTTTCTTTAATGATGACGGAAATAGTCGTATGATGCCGGGCATGAAAGACTTTGTGTCAGTTAAGAAAGAAGACGGATCACGAGAGTACGTACAAAGGAGATTGATTCTGTGCAATCTCTCAAAATTATATTTTGCTTTCAAAGATCAGAATCCTACTGTTCTTGTCAGTCTCCCTACATTCTCGCAGCTTAGACCTCGTAATTGCGTACTCGCTGGTGCTAGTGGAACGCATACTGTTTGCGTTTGTGTCCATCACGAGTATGCCAATTTAATGCTTGATGCGATAGATATTCAAAAATTGACATCCGGTACGAATAATCCAATCGTCACTTATCATGATGCTCTTAAAATGTTCATATGTCAGAATCCATGTGTCGAATGTTATTTCGATGAATGTTTATTAGGTCCTGGCTAAGATGGTTTCCAGAATTTTTCACGAACAGTTTTCGAAGACAATTGCATCGAAAAACTCGAATATCAAATTTGGCAACAGACTGATCGTAGCACTTTGCGTACTGAAGTTGCAGATGCGGAAGATTTTTCAGGAGAACTTCCTCGCTGTCTTTCGGAACTCAAATTCCATTCATTCGTTGCGAAACAACAATCATCTTTCCTGAGTAATTTGAAGAGTAATTTACAAGAAGGAGAATTTTTAGTTTTATGCGATTTCGCGGAAGATTGTGCGTTCGTAGCCCAGAATGCTGCACAGGGTTTCCACTGGAACAACGATCAAATGACAATTTCCACCGCTGTCATTTACTACAAACAAGGGAACGAACTCAGTCATCGGAGCATTGCTATTTTGTCGAATAATTTGAATCACGATACAATCGCTGTGTACGAATGACAAAAAATTATGATAGCGTACCTGAAAGAGCATTTCCAACCAAGGAAAATTTTCTATTTTCCGGATGGAGCATCTCAGTACTTCAAGGATAGATATTATTCCAAAAATCTTTTGTACCATGACAAAGATTTTGGAATAGCAGCTGAATGGCATTTCCATGCAACCGCTCATGGAAAAGGGCCTTGTGACGGTATCGGTGGTAATCTGAAACGACTAGCAGCGCGAGCGAGTCTTCGAGTGAGGTATAGACAGCAAATTTTCAATACTGATGCGCTCTACGCATGGGCAAAGAGGAATCTATCAGAAACTGTTGTTCCTTCTAGTTCGAAGACAAAACATGAAATCACTGCTGAAAAGCTCAAAACTCGCTTCGAAGCTGCAATGACAATCCCAGGAACGCTCAAATATCATTGTTTCATCCCCACTTCGGACATGACTTTGCATTTACGAGTATTTTCGTCATCATTGAATGTAGATGTTTTCCCAAAGATGGAAATTGAAAAAAAACATTGATATGAATAAGAAATTGCGCTAAATACATTGCTTCGAGCAGAATTATTACATATTCATTATAGTATGTGTATTTATTCATGATTATGTTGCATAATTTCAAAAGCTGTTATTGATGAAGTTTGATGATATTAAGGGTACGGTAGAATTGTATGAAATCATTGGCAAGATTAGAAAATCATACTTCATCGGAAAACAGTTCGTTTCACTCGTATTCCGCGTCAATAGTATAACGAACCGTATCAGGAGATAATAGGAATATGCGACACGCGTGCTTCAAACCGTTGCCAATGCCAGATAGAATTTTCTCCCCACAATTTCTCCTACATGATTTCAAAGCTGAAAAATTCAGCTTTCAGATGAGCTAATTAAAAAAATTTCCGAAATTGGCGGAATTGAATGGCAAAATTACCTTCAACTCGTTGAATTTGTTGGAAAAAATTTTTCCTCACAAAAACAGATAACTCCATTGTGAAGAACAGAAAAAATCTACGGAAAACAATATCGAAAATGATTTAAAAAAAAAATGTAATTCAAGAAATTATATCTTCAAAAGAGCTGATTGAACGAAATCTGTGAATTTTTCACCCCTGTTGTTTGATAACCAGGGGTATCAGAGCAAAATCCTTTATAGGATCAAAAGTCACTAACTAGTACTCCATTTGAGTGAAATTTCAGAACGATTGGGGAGGTAAAAATTTTCGAGCTGGTACGCTTGAGAAATTTTGTCCCATATACGGGTCTATCCGGACGCAATGACGGGACCGGGAAATGGGAAACAGATATGTGTCCAGGTGCATCCGGGTCCTACTTGGGGAAATTTTCGGGAATAGGTTTTGTACACGGGTCCATCCGGGTAGTAGCCGGGAACTGGAAAGCTTAAAATGGATGTGTATCCGGGTTCATCCGGGAACAACACGGGGAATGATCACCAAAATTCATTCATAAGTCTTGTTCGGGATTCATTCTGGGTTGATCTGGGTCTTATTCGGGAAAATTCCTTGGAATAGATTTTGTATACGGGTCTATCCGGGTAGTGGCCAGGAACGGCGGAGCTCGGAACGAATATGTATTCGGGTTCAGTCAGGAGTGATACGGGAAATGATCACCAAATTTCTCCAACAATAATCCAACATCTGAATCTATTTTGGAATTAGCATACTTCCTGATGATGTTCATAGATCTTGAGTGCTCTTCGTTCTTCAATTTTGTATTAATTATGTTCACATTTGAGAAGTTATAATTGAGCAAAGTAATTTCTTCCACTAGGATAGGTCGATCAAAATATATTTCCCATGAACTAAATTCAAGTTCATGATTATGATGAAGCATTCCATGACCAAGCGTTAACTTTTCCATACAGCTATTATTCAAGCTGTTGATGATGGTGTCAAAGCATTCGTTGTACTCAAGATGCATTTAGTTTCCAATATATACATCTATCAAGCTCCTGCTTCGGATGATAAACTGTAAGAAACGAAATCAATGATCTTAACATTCGATTACTTTATAAGAATATTCCATGAAAACGATATCCTGACCTTTTCTAAAGGGTCCAAATGCAACTTTGTACAATTGACCAATTTCAACTGTTGGATACTATTTCTCACATCAACCAACGCAGAACCATCGAAATAACGATTATTCAAAATGCCGAAGTTTAACAATGATCCATACATATTCGGATGTGTGACTAAAGTTCCAGTTTGTGAATTACACGACCCCGTTGTGTTTCCAAGGAATATTTCATCCAACGAAGAACAATTTCCCACAATATCCAAAATCATCTTTGAAGAGATTGTAACGCCTACCAAATTGAGTGTCTTCAGGGTTGAGTATGTACGTTCTTGAGGAATTATTGCCAACAGTGTGTGTACAGATAACTTTGCGCATTCATTCACATTGGGCAATATAATTTCCCTCCAGTTATATTGTTGCTGCAATCCATATGGTGCCAAATACAAATTCAGATTTTCAGGTGATAGATTTTTACTATCACCAACTCTTTCCACTTTTAAGCATCTTGGTGACTCCGCTGTCTTCATGGCAAGATTTTCACATGTTCGCATCAAATTTAGTTGGTCATCAAAGGTCAAAAATGACAATATCAAGGTAAACACTATATCAGGTAGCCGAGACATACAATTATTGCAATCACTTGATGATGAAGAATCAGGTTTCAAATTGCTGTCATTTCTATCTTGTTTTTCAGCAGATGTTACTCTCATTAGGTAATTTCCTCGCCTTAGCTTATACTCACGGTCTCTTGCTTGCATTTGTATTCTTGAAGATTCTGCAAGCGTTGATAATTTTATGAATGCCAATGTTTTGCCACTCAACTGAACGATGTTTGTATTTTCTGCATGTACATTGCTTGATGCCAATACATCTTCGATTTCGCTGTGAGTTACATCCTCCGGTGAATCGAACATCATAAGTGTCGAAACAGGGCTGCCATCATTATCAATCAAAACTGGATATGGTCAAGTAGGAGGGACGTCGATTGGGATCAAATACTGCGACTGTTGATGGTCCTGTGGAATTCGTGGTGCACCTGCGGAAGGCCAATTACCCACTCTTAATCTTCGTTTGCTTTCATTGGCTTTCTGTTTTTTCCTCTCTTGATCAGCTACGATGGACTGTCTCAATATTTCTCTCGCTTCACAATACCCATTCATATCTACAATTAGAATTAGCATTACACAAATGTCATTCGCGATATCTTTGAACAAATTCGGGTGTGATGATGTATGATTGTCACTGAGCTCTGTAAGGCAGGCGTCCCATGGAACGGGAAAACTCAACGCTGAACGCTCATGCGTTAATTCCTCGAATTCTTCAAATCTTAAGGTAGTTCTCCGAAGAAAATACGTTTTCTTCGAATATTTCTGTGATTGAAATTCCATGTACCAGCCAATTCAACGAATACAGAGGTATGTTTGTCAGGACAGGCAGCGATACTTGTTCTCAAGTTATTTATGGCTACACTTGAGGCGGTTGTCAATTTTCTATCAGGTCTCCATAGTTTGTAGTTCAAATTCATTGAAGAATCTGGAGAATGTCAAAGAAGTTAAGGGACTTCCATTTTCCATGACAAACTACCTCAAAGTTTGGGCTCGAATATTTGAAAACAAGCACCGCTTCCTGCCCTGAAAAAAATATATCTGTATTCGTTGAACTGTCTAGTACATGCACTGGTGTTGGAGTAAGAAACCCTGCACAACATCTCCCCCTAGTTCTTACATACCTATAATAGTATATGTAAGATTGCGCATAATTTTTGCCTACTCAAATGCGTGCGTTAAATTGAAAATCATTGTAAGAGAGTCACGGAGCCTATCCCCCCTCTCTAATCACTTACGAGAGAAGAGAGCCAATGTTCTCTCGCCACTGTACAAGATCAAACGTGATCACATTGTCACCTGTACATATTTTATCAATTATATTAAATTATCATTGTTAGTTATATTAAAAGAGTGACTATTTCTGGTGTTTCCTCTCATCATCACTCCCTTTTGAGAATCATTATCTATCGTGGCATCAACACCTACCACGAAATCAAAGAGAGAGTATGGGCACTCTCCCGATAAATCAAAAAGAAATACGAGTTTTCTCTACTCTCTAACATTTTGGTAGCAGAGCGTGGTTCTCTTCAACTTAATCATCGAGGAGAGTGTGAAACTCGTATAACTTCAAGTGGAGTGAGGAAACCTTTTGGTTTTTGCCGAGAAAAACCTATACAGGAAAGTGCGAGAGAACCCTCAAGGACAAGAGAAGGAAAATTCTCTATCTATTAAACTGGTTGCGGTCAAATTCACCGCTGTTTGACTGATTGGAAGAAGTGCTGGATTTTGAGTTTGTTACTCATCATAATCGTGATATACTATCACGAAAGGAAATCGTGATATACTATCACTCTTTCTGCTACTGGGAGAAGAGCAACCAAGGGCTCTTTTCATTATTTTTCTGGACCTTCAAACTACTGGAGTTGGCTAACTTCCAAGGATTACTGGAATGGAGGATTTACTGAATCTTCACGTGAAACATCCCTATTCGATTTTTGCAACACAAATCGTTACACGGGAGATTTCAATTCTGGATGTCTGCTTGCGGTGCATGGATCTGCAGTTGGACGTATCCTGCTTAACGCAAGTAACATAATCGTAACAGAGCACGATCTTTGTTAATGAAAAATTAGCTCATTACAATCTTCGATTCAAAAATAAATTAATTTGAGATTGTTTAATTATGAATTAGCTTGAATTATTTTATCGGGTTTAGTTTCTGTCAACCGACATTCCTTTGTTCTTGTTGAACGTAATTCAATGGCTGGTGACAACCATAAGCCAATGTTTTGGTTTTTTTTCATACATGCTAGATCTATACAAAAGCACGAGTTGTCAAGACGTGTGAAAAATTCTATTTATATATGATAATGATGTCATTTACACTTGAAACTCAGTTAAATTAGAAATATTAAATCAGTCCGTATTATTACTATATTATTCATGATTTGGAACAAATTCTATGCGTTCGAGTTCTTTAGATTATTCATGAGAGTTTCACAATTACTACTTGAAAAACATTAAAGGTAATTAGATAATTGATGTGAATTTCAAAATGTATAGTTAGGCTTGATTTGAAATCATTGATGAGATATATGAATTTGCTAATACCGTTTACATTGACAGAGATGAATTCACTCATTTTTCTCAGTCACATTATCGAGTCTTATCCTTGAATTGTTATGTGTATTTGCTACCTGGTTATGAAACTGCATCGATTTTTATCAATTTGTTTGATTTGATTGATTGATTACTGATTAATAGTTATCATTCTGGTTTATTACTGTAATTATATTATTCCATGATTATTTATTATGTACTCTTTTTTAAGAGGGAGAATTTCATTAATTTGTTTAATTTCAGTAAATCTGAATGTTACTGGAGAAACTTGTTGAAAATTTTTATGGAATACATGGGATCAAATTCCCTTTGTGAAATTACGCAAAATCTATTAACTGAATTCTCTCTTACTTGATAATTTTATCGATCGTGCATTTCTTTTGGTTGTGTTTATCCGATTTTTCAGGAAATATTTTGTACGACAGCCGAGCTGTTACTTTGGGTTTTCCAATCTGGAGCTTATAATCTCAATTATTGATTTGGAGAAGCTTCACACTCTTTTTATACAATATTGATGAGTTGGTAAACCATATCGGATAAAATTCATTCTATTTTCAACTAAGGATTAGGTTCTAAATAATCAACTCGTCTGGACACTGGATTCGATATATTTTTTTTGTAGCTACTTTGTACCAAGTAACTTTTTCGACATTGTGCTCACCCTGGGGATTTTCTGGACGGTGCAATTAATTATTCGCTCCCGAATTTTTGCAACTTCTATCAACTTTCTGCACATTTTGCGTTGATCACCATTTTTTTCAAATCCTTTCCAAAATGGAGAAGCTTCTTGAGGAACAAATGGACATTGTAGGACGCATTGACAGATCCTATTCTAATTTCAAAAATGATGGTTCGGCCAAAATGACCTTGAGCAATTCTCGCACAAGACCATCAAATCTGGAGAAACTTTGGACTCGTTTCCAAGAGATTCATTATAAATTACTCCCTGAGCGAAACTTGTTCAAGGACCGGCCGTACTTCGAAGATGGAATTTTCACTTCAACTGAGGGGATGTATCTTGACAGATGTTGCGAATTCCAAACATTTATAGATTCCAAGACCCCCAGTCCTGTAGTTCAGAGTACTTCTTCGAGCTCTACATCACATGGTGAAGTTCGACCTCTTGTAACTAGCGAAGAATGTGAGAGATTGCCTCGAATTTCTCTTCCCAAATTCAGAGGGGATTACCAAAGTTGGGAATCCTTTCGGGACTTATTCACTACCCTGGTTGCCAATAAACTCGGAATTTCTAATGTTGCCAAGCTGCACCACCTCAAGACTTGCGTCGAAGGGGAGGCAGCTCGGCTTATCAGTTCATATTCGACCACAGAGGATAACTTTCAAGCCGCTTGGGGATGTCTAAAGAATAGATATGAAGACATTGACCGAATGGTAAATACACACGTTCCTGCCATTTTCTCACTTAAGCCTATGAAGAACGAATCAGCTTTCGAAATGAAACGAATTTTGAATGGGGTCCGAACCCCCCTCGCGACTCTTACTGCCCTCAAACGCCCTACTCAGCATTGGGATGACCTTTTGGTTCTTTACATTCTGACTCTTCTAGAACCTGAAACCCGAAAACGGTGGGAACAACTTAGAATGGGCCCTGACCGAAAAAAGGGGCCTGCCAAACTCAGTCAGTTATTGAACTTCTTAGAGGATCATATTCCTATGTTAGAAAATCTCGAGGGAACTAGTTCAAAATTCCCTAAATCAGGCAAATCAACTTCGGCTTCGACTCAAAAATCCGATTACTCTCGGATGAGCACTTCTCCATCTAAAGTACATCATGCTGGTACCTCGAATACATCTCATCCTCCCTCCAAATCAGCGAAATGCCCAATTTGTAGCGCTGACCACTTCGTTTTGTTCTGTGACATATACAAGGCCAAAACGGTAGCTCAGCGTAAGGACTGGGTAACAGGACACAAGCGGTGTTTCAACTGCCTGTTATACCATCAGGTAAGAGACTGTAAGTCTCCCAAGAGATGTCAGAAGTGCGGTGGTAAACATCACACAAGTCTTCATGGTGATGCTCCCAAAACCGAGTTAGTGGCTCAAGTTACAGAGCCAACGACACCCCAAGCTCAATGTCGTAACGAATCGAAACAAACCGGTGGTGCTTCTCTATCTAGCGTAGCCCCAACCTCCGTGTTTTTATCAACTGCGAAAGTTAGAGTGTGTTCCACTGCTGGGAAAACTTGCTGGGCTAGAGCTCTAGTGGATCAGGGTTCACAATCTTCTTTCGTTACCGAATCACTTTGCCAAACCCTGAAATTGACTCATAAGCCGATTGCCGTGACCATTTCAGGCGTTGGTGGGAAACGTCAGTTCACTTGCCGAAAGCTGGTTAATTTCATTTTGAGGCCGTACTTTGAGTCCAATTTCACTCGTCCGGTTCGAGCTTATGTGCTGCCCAAAATAACTTCGTATGCTCCCATAAGAGCTCAAAATAGTTTTAGCTTTAGTCATTTAGATAAGATAGTGTTAGCCGATCCAAACTTCGCTGGTAATGATAGGATCGACGTTTTACTGGGAGCTGCTGTTCATGCGCTTATTGTAGAAGGTGATTGACGCCGCGGACCATTCAACGAACCCATTGCTATGGGCTCAAAATTAGGATGGTTAGTTTCGGGCCCTTCATTGATTGATGAAGTTTCGGAGAGATTGACCGTGCTTCATGTTAGTGAAGATATGGCTTTAGATGATCTATTTCGGCGCTTTTGTGAGCAGGAGCAGATTCCTTCAAATACGGTTAAAGCCCTTTCGCCTGACGAGGAAGAGGCTGAAAAGATAATTCGTGAGACAACTACTCGTGACGATTCAGGCCGGTACGTGGTTCGCTTGACCCTGAAAAAATCAACTACTGGTGAAATTAGTTTCCCAGGGTCTTACGGGATAGCTCTTAAGATGGTAGAGAGACTGGAAAAACGCTTCTCTAGGGACGTCAACTTTGCTGGATTGTATAATGAATTCATGAAAGACTACTTTGAACAGGGTCATATGCTTCCATTACCGGTTGAGGCCCCTAGTATCTGCCGTTTCTATCTTCCCCATCATGGTGTTTTTAAGAATTCAGGCCCTAAAGATAAAATCAGAACCGTTTTTAATGGTTCAGCAAAGTGTAATAATGGGCTATCAATCAACGACATTCTATACTGTGGTCCCAACCTACTGCCAGACCTCACAGAGGTGATTGGGCGCTGGCGTCAATTTCGTTATGTTTCTGTCGCTGACGCCAAACGAATGTTTCGCCAAATCAGGGTTCACCCGGATGATCAAATCTTCCAAGGGATTCTATGGCGCTTTAGTAGCGAGGATGCCATGCAGACATGGCTTCTACAGACTGTTACGTATGGTATGGTTTCGAGTCCGTTTCTGGCTATGCGTACTAATCGTCAGCTAGCCGATGACGAACAAGACCGTTATCCCTTGGGCGCTGAGATCCTTCGACGTGATGCTTATATGGATGACATGCCCTCAGGCGGTCATACCGTGGGAGAAGCTTTATTAAAACAAAAGCAACTAATCGAGATTTGCAGGGTGGGTGGTTTCACGTTACACAAATGGTTGGCCAACCATTCCAGCCTGCTGAATGTCGTTGATGGACCCAATCCCTTGGACAAGGAGCCTTCGGGCATTGTACATGGTATTTTAGGTTTAAGCTGGGATCCAATTATTGATTGTTTTCTATTTAGGATCAGTAATTCAGAAATAAGGGAATCATGGACAAAAAGGCAAATATTGTCCAAGATTGCTGGTGTCTTCGATCCCTTAGGATGGATATCTCCGGTACTGGTTACAGCCAAGATTTTTCTTCAGCAACTCTGGCTATGCGAATTAGACTGGGACGAAGTTCTGCCTCCTGATTCGTGTCAACAATGGATTAACTGGTATGACAAACTGGATGTGCTCAATGAGCTCAAAATCGCTCGATGGCTAGATTACCATCCTGATACCACGGTGGAAATCCATGGCTTTTCGGTGCCTCTTCATTAGCCTATGGCGCGGTGCTTTATCTGCGTGTGATCACTCGAGAACAGATATTCATCCAATTGCTACAGGCCAAAACAAGGGCGGCCCCGATTAGAACAGTAGTAACAATTCCAAAGTTGGAATTGTGTGCTGCTTTGTCGCTCTCTCAGCTGGTCAAGAGAACTGAAGATTCCCTTGGGATACCTATAGAGTCAACACATCTTTGGACTGACTCTATGGATGTGTTACACTGGCTTCGGTCCCACCCCTCGAGATGGCCTATCTTTGTTGCGAATCGCTGTTCCCAGATTCACTCCCTTCAGCCAAAAGCTCTGTGGCATCACGTACGATCGGCCGATAATCCCGCCGATTGCGCCTCGAGGGGCATTGATTCCGAAACTTTGCTTGACCATCATCTATGGTGGAAAGGTCCGAAGTGGTTATCCGAGGAGTCCGAATTTCCGCCACCTTTTGTGGGAAATAACCTTGAATCCGAAGCAGAGCTCACATCTCTGGTTGCTAATAATAGCTCTCCAAGAAAGGAGTCTGAAAACTGGGAACTGCTGCTTAGGTATTCATCACTCACTGAACTTTCTCGAGTAACCGCGTATGTATTGCGTCTTATTCATTTCCTTATGCTCAAATCTGGAAGAACTCTGAATGATCGATCAGAACTCTTTGCTTATCACTGGTTCGGTTCAGTCCGTTATAGGGACGATTCTCTACTGTCCTCTGATGAACTGGGGAGGGCTCGACGAGTTTTGGTTTATACCACTCAAAGAGCCTACTATGCGACTGAGATACGGGATTTGAAAACTACCGGTTTATCTAAAAATAATTCCTTGACTAAGCTTGATCCCTTTCTGGAAGAGGGTTTGATCAGGGTGGGTGGAAGACTGAAGAATTCTCTGCTCAGTCACGGAGAGGAACATCCCCTCATTCTGCCCCCTAATGCCCCCTTATCACGACTAATAGTTCGATTCAACCATGTAAAAACCCTACATGGTGGAATTCGACTCACGTTGTCTATCACCAGGCAAGAATACTGGATAATTCACGCTGGTCATTTGGTTCGTTCGGTCATGAATAACTGCCACACTTGCATTAGATTTAGAGGTAGTACAGCCTATCAGAAATTAGGCCCCCTCCCCCAAATTCGTACGAAACCGGGCAGACCATTTGCTAATCCAGGTGTGGATTATGCGGGTCCTTATAAGATGAGGTGTGCCCCAGGAACAACTGGGAAAAAACCATTTTGATGAGACTTGGGAACAAGACGCCAAGTTCAAGTCACATAGGAAACACATGGAGGCGTCTCAGGTTGTTTTTACTTGTGAAACATGTATGGAAACAACTTGCTTCCAAGTTGATTCAACATGATATTGGCTACTTACAGAGTTCAAGTTGATTGAACGGATTATTTTCCCCAGTGTGGAATTTCAATTGAAAAAATATCTGAGGAAGACGTATTTCCTTCGGAGAATTACCTCAATTGGTTAATTTCTTGTTTTTTTGGGGAATACTTAGGAATCAATCAACCTTATGCGTTCTGCGTTGCGCTCTCCAGCTCCATTGGACGTCGGCCCAATAGCACAGTCAAACCGAAGTGAAGTTTGACTGTGATTTTATGAGAGCCTCGTTCGAGATGACTACAAATTACAATGTAGTTTGCTCCGCCATACATCAGATGCCACAATGTTCAGAGTCCATAAACATAACCAAAAAACAACTACCAACCACGCACCTACATCCCCACACCATCCATGAACAGATCCTCGTTTCCGCTTCCCGCTAACCTCATAAGTTCAGACCGTTAAAATTGCATAATTCTTAGGGAAGGTTTATTATTATTATTATTATCATTATTATTATGATTATTATTATCATTATCCCAAGCCCGGGACCCCATCTCGCGTGTGATGGGAGGGGGAGAGGGATAGGGGAGTCACCGCGATCCATGCGGCTCCGGATGGTAGCACCGCGTGAGGGCCTTCGCCTAGGGTTACAGGTGACACCTGGCCAACGGTCCCGGTGGCGGATGAGGGAAGGAACTCCCCAACGGCGTCGGGAGCAGGAGAGCCGTTCCCACAAAATTCCAGGCGCGTCTGTTTCCGTATCGGATGGCGTCCTGATCGGCGTCTGTTTCCCCATGTGAGGGGCGGCCGGTCAACCATATCCTCTCAAACCGACTTGAATATGGCCAGTACGAAGACGCAAGAAACCATTACCCTCCAGGGGGGATCGGAACCCCCAGGGCCGGCGCTAGACAGGTGTGTGCGAACGGGCCCCGCAGCGTCGTTATCATGCGACCGTTGTACGATGGAGGTGGCTGACTCGGCCTCCACCGTGAACATTGCGTCAAGTGATGGAGAACGAAAAGGGAGAGAGGGTCAAAGTGGAGATGATTCGGCTTCCCTGAGGACGCTGATCATCGAAACGGAAAGGAAGGCGGAGGAGAGGATCGCAGGAATGCGTCGCCTCATCCAAGGCATTGTAGATGCCATCCAGAAACAGCCCAACGTCAATCGAACTGTGAAGGATGGTATCCCGAGACTGTTGAGGGAGCTGG
The DNA here is from genome assembly GCA_018340375.1 of Gonatopus flavifemur. Classification (NCBI taxonomy): domain Eukaryota; kingdom Metazoa; phylum Arthropoda; class Insecta; order Hymenoptera; family Dryinidae; genus Gonatopus; species Gonatopus flavifemur. The sequence goes on along the minus strand of JAFFJZ010000046.1, from coordinate 1,662,693 downwards.
ATGGGCTGCAGGAGGACACGCGGACGTACACTCATGTTCGACAGGCCATAGACCGCGGAGCGGTCGATAGGCGGACAGGGAGACCGATACCCACCCCACGGAATTCCCCTGGGAGTCCGCCTTCAACAAGTAGTCAGGAGCGCTCCGCTGTGAGCCCGCTGGAGCCTCCAAGAGCTCCAGTCTGGATGCTCAAGAGGAGAAAATGCACTGTGGCTCCCCCACAAGAGGAGTGGACAGTGGTCGAGTCGAAGGAGGGGAAGAAGAGGGAGAAGGAGCAGGAGAAGGGACAGAAGGAGGAAGATAGGGCAACAACGGCCGACCCTCTGGCGCAGCAGGCTCCGTCAACGGGACCTCAGCGGAAACGACAGCGGTGGACCGTGAAGCCGGACGCAATCGCCGTAAAACCTGCAGGAGGGAGAACGTACGCGGATGTCCTGTTCACCGTTCGCCACGCTGTGAGACCGCAGGAGCTTGAGGTCGAGGTGAGTGCGGTCCGTCGCACAGGGACCGGTGAGGTCCTCATTGGAACACACAAAGCGACGGACCAGGCCAGGGCGTCTTTCTCGGAGGCGCTCAAGCAGGCTGCACAGGAGGTGGGCAGCGTCCGGGAGCTGAGGCCAACAGCCAGCCTCGGGATTTGAGACTTGGACGTTTGCTTCACTGAGGTGTAAGTGGAGGCTGCACTGCGGAACGAATTGCAAGAGTATGGCGGGATCCTGCAGGTTACGCTGACGAAGCCCACCGTGCGCGGTCAAGTCTCGGCCCTTGTCACGATTGAACGAGCGGCCGCAAAAACACTGATGACCACTGGCAAGATCAGGGTGGGCTGGATCAACAAATGCAGGATCCGGGAAAGAGAGGTCGTACCAAGATGCTACAAGTGTCTCGGTTACGGTCATCAAAGCCGCGGCTGCGAGGGCCTGACCGGAGCAAGATCTGCTTCCGGTGTGGTGCAGAGGACCACAAGGCAGCGGGATGTACCGAAGATCCCGTCTGTTGACTCTGCACCGCGGCGGGGAAGCCCGTAACTCATCAAGCGGGTTCCGGGAAGTGTGACGTTTCCCGCAGGGCCCTCGCCCAGGTGAAAGGCAGCAACATCCAAAATGGTGGTCGTCCTGCAGTGTGACCTCAATAGGAGTAGGGTGGCTCATGATCTCCTGGCCCAGATCTGTCTCAAGAAAAAAGCTGACATAGTCCTTATAAGCGGACAGTATCTAGACAGGGGGGGTCAGGATGGTTCTACGATGCCCTCGGCACGGCAGCAATTTGGATCCCTGACACGCGACACTGCCATGTCGCTTCCCATGGTTCCGACAGCGGCTTTGTGTGGGTGAATTGCAGGAACGTAACATACGTGAGCTGCTACTTTACCCCCAACGAGTCAATACAAAACTTCCAGGCAAAACTCGACAGCCTGGAAGATGCTGTGCGGAACATGGAGGGCCATAGAATAGTAGCCGGAGACTTAAACGCCGGGTCTCTCGAATGGGGCGGAGCCAGGCCAGATTCCCGGGGTGGACGAGTTATGGACATGGCATCCAGAACGGGTCTGTTCGTGCTTAACACCGGTACAACATCTACCTTCCGGAGGCCTGGCTATCGACGGAAGATCTGGTGTGCTGTGTCGAGGGCTGGAGAGTAATTGAGGACGACACAGCCAGCGATCAACAATACATTACATTCAACATCCGAAATGTAGCTCCAGCCCGTGGCGCGCGTAACCACCTAACGCCCAGATGGAACGTCAGGAATATGTGCCCTGACAGACTGCCTCCAGCGTTGGAACGTGGACAGCTGGCTTTGGACGGGATCCAACAAGAGCTGCCCTCCCGTGGACGAACAGAAGCAGTGGTAGATATTGCAATGCGTCACATCCACCGCGCTCATCGGGAGGCAGTGCCGAGCAGTCGGAGAAGAAATGGTAGGAGACTGCTCTACTGGTGAACGGACGAGATCGCGGCGCTGAGGAGCGAGAGTCTCAGACTCGGACGCATCGCCCAGCGCTCGAAGCCCCGCGATCCAGGCGACGCAGCCCCCAAAATCGTCGCTCATCAAGCAGCGGGAAAAAGGTTACGCCGGGCCATAAATGAGAGCCAGCCTCGATGCTGGAGGGCGCTTGAACAGGATCTTGACGATGATCCTTGAGGGTTGGAGTATAGGATAGCGCTCCGCAAATTGGGGACATCCTCGAACGGTGCTCCCAAAGACGCGGAGAGCTTCGAGAAGAACGTTGTCGGCCTATCCCCCCAACACCCTGAGCGCCTAAGCCGTCCTTCATCACCTGGAGACCTGGAGACTCCTTCCTTCACGGGGGTGGAGCTAGCGATTGCCGCGCGCTCGCTCAAGAACAAAAAATCCGTGAGTCCGGACGGCTTACCAGCAGAGGTGCTGGAGGCAGTTGCGCAGAGCCATCCAAAGCTCTCGCTCGAAATGTATAACACCTGCCTGCGAGCGGGGATTCCCCCTGCCCGCTGGAAACTGGCTGGGTTGGCGTTGATGAGCAAGGGCAAGGGGGAAGCAGACGACTCGACGACGATATGCAGGTAGGACAGGTGACGGTCCAGACGGAGGCACCGGTGAAATACTTGGGGGTGTGCCTAAATTCACGGCTCACCTTCTGGGGAGGAATAATGAGGAGAGCGGACAAGGCGGCGGAAATAGTCACATCGTTGAGCAGGGTCATGGCCAATATCAGTGGCCGCCAACCCTGCAGGAGGAAACTCCTCCTACGAACCGCCGAATCCATTATGCTCTACGGTGCCGAAGTCTGGGCCGATGCGCTGCGATACGATGAATACCAGGAGCGCATGGCCACGGTTCAGCGGAGAGGGGTCCTACCGCACAGTCTCGGAGCCTGCAGCGTTGGTCATCGCGGGGGTCATACCAATTGACCTCCTCGCCCAGGAACGGGAGTCCGTCCACCACGGAGCTTCTGTCACAGGGAGGGATAAAGCGAGGCGTGAAGCTAGAGACGTGTCTTCGCGTACCTTGCAAGGACCGTGGGGAGGGCAGTCGTGAGCCAGATGGGCAGCGAGGATAATACCTCGTCTGGATTTCTGGCTCAACCGTCAGCATGGGGAAGTCAATTACTCCCTCACTGAGCTGCTGACGGGTCACGGTCTGTTCCAGGCCTACCTCTGTGAAATGGGCAAGGTGCAGGAACCAGACTGTGTCTTTTGCAACTCCCAACGAGACGATGCCCTCCACACGTTCTTTGAGTGTGAGGAGTGGCGGGCGGAGAGGAGTCGTCTCGAAGAGATCTATGGCAGTGTGAATCCAGAGAATATCCTTGGGGTCATGCTGCTGAGCCAGGACGCATGGACCAATGTCGTCTGCTTCGCGCAGTCGGTCCTGCGACGGAAGAAGAGGGTCCTCGATGCGAGAGTCAGTAGCGGAGACGGAGAGGCCACGTGGAACGTGGCCCGGAATCCAGAGCATCCCCCCCGAAGTAATTTGTTGGACAGTTCCGGGGGGGCCTCGAATGCCCGTTGAGAGGGGCCTTCAGTGGATATACTACGATCGGCAACTGTCATCTCCAGCCACAGCAGGAGTCACACACACCGGGGAGCAATGACATCAGCTCCCTGACGGTGCATAAAGGACTCCCTCCTCTATTTAAGAGAAAGATTGGAAAGAAAATCATTATTATCATTATTATTATTCATATTATTATCATCATTCCTCCCCGTGATATCACCTTGTCGTGGTGGAGAGGGGCTTCATCGATTTTTCCTGTTAACCGGGGGAGCATGCCGGGGGCCTCATGTGCCTTCCGGAGTCTCCACCGCGGAGGACAGAGCGTCTCGACATGCAGGGAGAAAGCCGGGATGTATCGTGCGCACTTACGGATCGCTCTCTGTTCCGGGGACGCTGCCTCATGAACCAGGGAGCTACGCCGTGGGTCTCGTGCCCGTTTGCGAATTGGCCCCTGGAGTGGGAACCAGGACCAACGATACCAGGCCAAGGGCTCCGGCGGCGGAGGAGGAACAAAAGTCCCCAACGGTGTCGGAGGCGGATGAGCTACCCAAAAATCGAGACGGGTCCGTTCCTGTATAGGGCGGCGTCCTGGTGACGGGATGAATGAGTGAGTGAATGTTGCGTGGATGAAACATCGTTCGGTTCCCTTGGTGAACATTCCCATTAGACTAATCTGAGGTCAACTAGTGATTGGCCCTTCTGGGGTGCGGCGAAATGCCGGCCGTAGCTTGCGGAACTCAGGACCTGACCCCTGTGGTGACATACGGGAGACTATAAGCCGTCCTTGAGAAACACACTTCCTGCCTTGGACCCAACATGTTCAACCTGTTCGCGCCGCACTGTCTGGAGCCAATGGTCGGGTCGACGCCCCGAGAACCAAGCGGTGGGAGTGGAGGTATTGCGTGATCAACAATACCTCATACCCTTTTGCCACGGAGGGGCTTCACCTGTAGCACCGTCTAGCCTGAGGTTTGGGCCAGGCAGCCGTTTGGATCGGCTGCCGTCTACTCGATAGGGGTGACGTGAAACCTTTTGCATCAATCATGGTGCGGGCCTGTCCCGTAACATTTTTTATCAGTCACTGACATCGATAGGCCTGACCAACCGAACTATCGCTTCTCGGTTTTCGATGCCCATTACTAAGGGTACATTACAGGCGGGGACAGACATCTCACTGCGGTGAGGTTGCCATGATGGCCGAACCGTCTCAAGGACCAAATAATCAATATGGCTGATGGAGACACAAAAACGGGGACATGAGGAGGGAAAAAAAAAGAGAATAGATAGCTCAGGGAAGGGGGGAGGAACTGGTGCGCCAGACACTGTAACAGGTGTCGTCAGCCTCACCGTGCCCATAACACCTCGACACGGTGGAGCCCAGATACGCAGGGACAGTGTCACTAGCATGGCCAGCACCTCGAGGGCTATCTCTGGGCTGAGCGAAGACACTACGATGGAAGCGCGAGGCATAAGAGAACGAAGGAGGTGCTCGCTAATCTCCGCAAGGAGATGGGCAAGTTGCTCCATCTGGTAGCGAGCGAGGTGAGGAACATGATCGATGCCTGCGGGGTCCAGAGGAACGTCAATATGACGGTCGAGGATGGGCTCCCCAGGGTAAGAGAATGGACAGATGCCATGCAGTGGACGCCCAAACGGATAGAAGGAGGGGAGAGCATCTTTGATACAATCTCCGAGTGGGTGGAGAAGAACAGGATTGCTAGGGAGGGAGGAGACCGCGATGGGGATTCCAGCAAAATAAGGACTTCCGGGCCCGCGACCACCACCCCGCAAGAACGGCCGAGAACTCCCGGGAATAGCCCGGAGGAAAGGAGGAGAATGCCGAAGCGAAAGAAGAAGGAAACTCCCCCCTCAACTGAAGTCGCACCATCAGCAACGGCGCCTGAAGATGAGACCACTCCCCCGGACCCCGTAGCCCTACCTTTCCAGGAATGGACACTTGTCCGGTCACGAAAGGAGAGGGGCAGCGAAGCGAACGAAGACAGTAGAGGGGGGAGAACGCGAAGGAGTGAGGTCGCGGCTCCGCAGCTTCCTGATGAGCAGGGCGCAAGAGCGGCAGAGGAGAAAAAGGAGGGGAAGGAGGAAAAAAAGAAGGAGGGGGTATCGAAATCCAGGACCAAGGCTATCCTCATCAGGACCAGTCAGAAGAGGACATACGCCCAGGTCCTGGGTGAGGAACGTAGGAGCGTTGAACCCGAGGATGCTGGAGCGGACATCAAGAGTATCCACGAAACACGTGCCGGGGATCTCCTCATTGAACTAGGTCAAAAGATCAGAGACGAGGGGGAGTTCGCCGCCGCCCTGAAAGGCGTCCTCGGAGAGAACGCTGTGGTGTGCAGTCTCGAACCTCGTGGGACATTGGAGATTCGGGGTCTGGACTGCGTCACCGAGGTAGGGGATGTAATGGTCGCCCTACAGACGGATCTCGACGACCTGACTGGCGTTAAGGTCTCTCTGACTGGCACAAATGTGGGGGGCCAGAGGGCGACCATCATAGAATGTGGCCGGAAGACCGCCGCCAAGTTACTGAGGCAACCACCAAAGAAGATCAAGGTCGGTTGGCTCGAATACAGGATCAGGAAGAGGGCGGTGGTGGAGCGTTGCTTTAGATGCAAAGGGTATAGCCACCTCGCCCGATCCTGCATTGCTCCCGACAGGTCCACCCTCTGCTATAAATGCGGGGGAGAAGGACACAAGGCGAGGGAGTGCATCACTACACCAAGGTGCATGCTCTGCGCAGAAAGGAAGATAGAGTCTGCTTGACTGGCACACGCTCCCGGCACCCGGGAGTGTGTGGTCTTCAAGGAGGCCTTGGAGCGGGAGGAGCAGAGACAGCGTTCAACGTCCTCCAGGCGAACTCGAAAGGGAGCCTGGTGGTGGATAATTTCCTGCCCCAGATGGTGCGAGAGAAGAACGATGACCTGGTGGCGATCAGCGAGCAGTACCGGAACCAGAATTCACCGGACTCGGCACCGCTGCGATCTGGGTGACAAATAGCAGCATGGTGCTTGTTCGGAGGCACGGCGCCGGCTAGGGCTTTGTCTGAGTTCATTGTGGAGGGATGGTTGTCTTCAGCTGCTATCTCTCCCCGAACGACCGTATGGCTGGCTTTCAACGGAAGGTCAACGCTCTGGAGGATGCGATCCTCAGCACAGCCACGAAAGTGATTGTCGTTGGGGACTTCAACTCCAGAGCGGTGGACTGAGGCATGAATTGCACCGACTCCAGAGGAAAATACATCCTGGGTATGGCGGCTGAGACAGATCTGGTGGTCCTGAACGTTGGCAACATCTCAGCGTTCCGTCGCCCAGGATACTCGGAAACCATCCCCGATATTTCCCTCACCTCCGAGGAACTGACGCCCCGAATCCAGAACTGGAGAGTGATCGAGGATGACACCGGCAGCGGGAATCAGTACATCGAGTTCGGGGTCCACGAGAATGCACGGAAGGGCAAGGTGCTTCCCCAGCGGCCGAGGAGATGGAATGTCAACCGGGTCGGCGTTCAAAGATTTCAACAGGTGATATCTTCGGGGGTCGTCACCCCCGAGGTTTCGACCGCCGGTGTAGCTTCAATGGTCGACGTTCTTGTGCACTCGATCATGAGCCTGATCGCTTCCGCGTGTGATGCCTTCATGCCATGCAAGAGACCTCGACACGGGGAGCGACCCGTGTACTGATAGACTTCGGAGATTGCTGATGCGCGCAGGGAGTATCTTCGACTATGCAGGGCTGCTCAGAGGGCGAGGAATCGCCCAGAGGCGTCGACCAGGTCGGCAGAACACAAGGCAGCGAGGAGACGGCTCCGGAAGGGCTATTAATAGGAACAAAGACCCCTTCCGACAGAAGCTGGCGCTGACTGTCGACGCGGACCCTTGGGGTCTGGGTTACAAAATTGTGACTCAGAGGCTGAGGGCCTGGCGATCGGCGGTCACGTTGGATGGAGCTCTCGCGGAGCTAGTTGTTCCGGAGCTTTCCCTGGCACACCTGTTCGGTCGCGCCAAGACTTCGGTGACGTGGGCGACGTCCCGCTCTTCACTACTGGGGAGCTGAGCGTCGCCGTACGTCAGCTGAAGAATAACAAAGCTCCGAATCCGGATGGTGTGCCGGGGGAGGTTCTGAGGATGGTGTGGCGCTGTCGACCCCACTTGCTGTCAGACATGTACGACGCATGCCTGACGGCTGAGATCTCCAGCGCGCGCTGGGAACTCGCTCGCCTTGCTCTCATCGAGAAGGGCAAAGGCGATCCAGGAATTTCGTCCTCTCACCGGCCGCTGTGCATGTTAGACACAGCGGGAAAGGTGTAAGAGAGGCTCCTCAAGGGAATACTGCTTCAGGCGATCAATGAGGAAGGTGGCCTGTCGCCGAAGCAGTATGGGTTCCGGGTGGGTCGTTCGACCCTCGATGCGGTCCAGGAAGTAGTGAAGGCCGTGCGGCGCGCGAAGGATCACAATCGTCACCCTAGACGAGTGATCTTTCCCGTGACGTTGGACGTGAGGAATGCGTTCAATTCCGCACGCTGGAGCGACATGCTCTGGGCATTGGAACATACGTTTCGTGTGCCTCTGTACCTCCTCAGGTTGGTGGACCGCTATTCACAGGGCCGTGCTCTCGTTTACGAGACTACTGCGGGCTGGAAGAGAACTGCGGTCACGTTGGGAGCGGCACAGGGGTCTATTCTAGGCCCCGATCTTTGGAACGTCGCTCACGACGGTCTGCTGAGGTTGGAGATGCCCGATGGTTTCCTACTGGTTCGGTTCGCGAACGACGTTGGCGTACTCATAGAGGCCCATGACGTTGCGCAAGCCCAACTGGTACTCAACCAGGCGATGCGACGCATCGAAGCTTGGACGAGGGAGCATGGGTTATCTCTGGCTCTCGGTGAGACAGAGATCGTGACTCTCACAAAGAAGAGAATCCCTGCTGTCCTACCTCTGCGGGTGGGGCAGGAAGTAGTGAAGTCGAAGCTCGCGGCACGGTACCTGGACCTCACAGTGGACCGGAGCCTTAGCGTCCGGGATCACATATGGAAGGCTGCCGACAAAGCCGCTAAGAAGGTCACAGCTCTTAGCAGGCTGATGGCGAATGTCGGTGGACCAAAGTCGAGCAGACGTAGATTGTTGATGTCCACGGTCTCCTCGGTCCTCCTATATGGTGCCGAGATCTGGGGGCATGCCACGAAGAAGAAGAGCTGCAGTGCGCGACTCGAGCGAGTCCAAAGACTCGGAGCACTCTGAATCGCGTCTGCATATCGCACGGTCTCTGGTCCTGCGGTGTTTGCTGTGTCCGGAGTCGTTCTCGTCAGGAAACGAGAAAGCATCTCCCGGCGGAGCAGGGCTGGAGAGCAGAGGAGCGCAGTGGCGGCCGAGGAACGTACCCGCACGTTCCCCGCGTGGCAGGGCTCCTGGGATGGGGAGACCAGGGGAAGATGGACCACAAGACTCATTCCCCTGGTCAGACCGTGGACAGAGCGCGAGCATGGAGAGGTGGGGTACTTCCTGACCCAGTTCCTCACTGGCCTTGGATACTTCAGAAAGTACCTGCACCAAATGGGGGAAGTAGCGTCCCCCGAGTGCCTCTATTGTCCTGACAAGAGGGATCATGCCGAGCACACGTTTGTCGAGTGTGATTGGTGGGAGCACATCGGGTGGTGCTACAAACGGAGCTCGGAGACATTACTCCCGAGAACACCGTGGGTCTAATGCTCCGAAATGACTCCAGTTGGCGGGCGATGGACTCCTTCGTACAGTCCACCCTCCGCCTCAAGAAGGTGGACCTGAATAGGGCAGGGTGACTGGCGGCGGTCTTTCGGCCACGGGGAAAAAAGGGCCCAGCTCGAAGTAATGTGATGAACGGTTCCGGGCTGGGTCCGAGGGAGGAAGAGGTGGGTTTCAGTGGGTAAACTGCGATAGGCGCTCAACATCTTCAGCTGAAGCAGGAGTCCCACACACCGGGGAGCAACAATACCAGCTCCCTGGAGGTGCATAAAGCATTTCCCCCTCTATGGAAAAAAAAATTATTGTCATTCGAATGAAGTGGGTGGGTTGCCATCATCTCGAATGAGGCTCTTATATAATCACAGTCGAACTTCACTTCGGTGAAGCTCGTTTGACTGTGCTATTATATTTCAAGTCTCGTTCTTCGAGATCACAAATAACAATGTTGTTGTTCAGAGGTTTGCAATTTTAACTAATCCTGAGAATACAGTGCAGAAGAAAATATATTTATAATATAATATCACGAATCTTCCACATAAAAATCAAGTAAAAATGAAAAAACTTTCAAATCTTTCAAATACCGTAATATACATTTTCTTGTCTTTACGAAAAATGAACAAAAACTCATGTTTCTCTCCATTGGTTTGAACTGCAACATTCTTACTTCTCATTTGATACTGTCCTCCATGATACTATGACCAAAGAACATACTTATTTTTTACAGGTCTATCATAAAATTCTGCAAACACTCTCAACTTTGCTGACCAGCCAGCAGTTCTTCCTGTAGTTTCGAAATCAATACTTCTTCTCAACGCCGCTGACGTAGACGCATGCCTAGTGCTATGCGCTGTAAACTTATTAGTATCAATGCCGCTTTGCTTTGAAACAGACTCAATCCATCTGCTAATGGCTTGTACAGATACTGGTTGATGAGGTTTTTTAATAGCTAAGAAACGATCCTCATCCCCCCTGAATTCACTAGTGACTCCAATATATCTGATTAACGTTTTCGCGACGCACAATTGCGGTTCAACAGTGAAAAAAAGGTAATAACAAAACAGGTTGGCGAGTACCAGGTTTTGGAGTTCTCAATCTATCTGATATAAATATCTCAATGCCTTCCAACATCTGTTCGATATGACTAAGTTTATAGCTGTGATCGTTTGTGCTCTATGAACTGTACATAAAGCTGAATGTATCAGTCTTTCCAGTCAACTGTTGTAATGATAAATTTTCTGAAGGAAACCATCCCTGAACTAGCTCTAAAAGCAGACTCACATCCCAAGTATATACATATTTGGGCTCAGGTGGATTCAAACGATGTGCTCCTTCGAAAAATCTGGTTATCATAATATTTTCACCCATTTCATCCGGCGTGATTAAAGATATCGCAGATCTGTAGGAATTTAAGATTCCATACGACGCTCCTTCCCTAAATTTTTCGTGTAAAAAAGTCAAGACCTGTTGAATCGTTGGAATGGATACGTTCATGTTCCTCGTCGTACAGAATCTTCTCCATTCCTTTGAGAGGGTATGCAACCTTTGCGTACAAAGAATTTGTCTTCTTTCGGAATTTTTTTCAGAAAAGCATGTTTATCAATCGTTTCGAAATTTAACATCTTTTTTATACACATTGTGAGGTATACAAAAAAATTTTCCCTATCGTTATTTGCACTATTTTGTACGCACTATAGATGGCGCTCGCAGAGGTACGAAAAAGTGGTGTACAACAGATAAAAAACCTTTTGATCTCAAGAAGGCGACAACCGGCTCCATAAGCTTCGTAAAAACATATGGGCTCATAGCCAGACCAAAAGGAAGACATGTGAATTGGTATAACTGGTTATTGAACATGAATCTCAAATACTTTCTACTGCTATGATGAACTTTTATCAAATAATATGCATCTTTCAGATCAATCTTGACCATATAATAATCAGGCTGCAACAATCTTTGAGCTGATCTTAGATCTTCCATCTTAAAATGATGTGTTTCTATGAATGAATTTGAATTTTTCAAATTCAATATAAATCGACTTGATCCATCGGATTTTGTAACCAAACAATAAGGCGATAAACATTGTCTTTCTTCTGGAACACATTTCTCTATACACCCTTTTTCTAATAATTTTTCAATTTGTCACTCCAATTCACTTCTTTCTTTTTCATCCTCACACGGTTGTATTGGTATTCTATTCTGCACAACTTTTCTGAAAAGATTGATTCCATATCCCTCAACGCACTTTGAAATAAACTTGTCATCGGTTATAGTTTCCCATCCATTTAAAAATGAAAACAGTCTCCCAGCAACGATACCTACACTTAACTCCTTCGAGATTGGTATCTCTTGTTCCCTCGATGATTGTTGTTCAATCCTTTCGCTCGATATTGGCTCCTGGGTTTGAGAGTAATCATCCTGTTCTGCCCTGTCCGTGATTTCCAACCCGTTCGCCCGGGCCGTTTCGCAAACGGGTGACGTGAGTTTGAATTGAAGTTGGGTGTCGATGGATATTCTCTCTCATAATATGACGATGTCTTCAAATTGTGGGTTACTTTCTTCATAGCTTTTGAATCCTTCAGTTTTTCGCCCAAATTTTCGCCATATAAAAAGGAATCCGTTTTTGTTTTCTCCATAACTTCTTTAAACGGCTTGTCTATGCCTGGTGATAGCTGGTGATGATAAAAGCTTCTCTAGCCACCGTGTGTTGATACCACAAATTTGCCATGATTTTTCCTGGATCATACAGTCTCTTTGAAAGTGTTATTTTGTCCATTTCGTTTTCACATCCCATAAGCATCGTAATTCCATCTCTAAATAATGATAATGCTGATCCAACTGAATTCCGATACTCTTGTGAAAGAGTATCCCTTTTTAATGCTGACTCGATCACAATTGCATCCAATTCCGGATTCAAAACAGGAGCTTTGGGAAAATCTGCACACGTATGAAAATTTGATGAATTTTCCTTTCCTTCTTCCGATACTCCTGATTCCGACCAATATTTCCACCTGTTAACTAGAGACGAGTGCAATCCTGTTTCCACTGCTTGTGATTGCGTTGGGTCTTCACACAACGCACCCATTATGTCTTCGTCCAACCATTCCACCTGATCAGCTTCTTCCTCCATCTCTTGTATTGGGGGTTGGTTTCCTTCATTTCCCTCATCTATACTATCTGTGAATGAATCAACTAATTTCAGCGATGTTATTTGTTATGAGACGGTTTCTTGTTGAACCTCTTTGTCGAAAAAGTTTGTAATTTGTTTCACCTCTCGTGTGAACTCATTATATTTTTCAAGTACGACCTGTCTTACCTCTCGTGTGAGCTCGTTGTCTTTAATACTCACTATCACTATGATTCTCATCATCCTTAAAATGTTCACCCGCATCAGAAGTATCTGACTCGCCTGTTGTTTTCAATACCTGTTCTTTCAGTTCTTTCAATCTTTTTAATAATAATTTTGTCTTCTGATCCTTCTTAATTCTTTTCTCTGCTTTACCCATATTGCACTGTAGTAATAACGATTCTATGATATCATTTTGTACCAACAAAGACTCTTCACGTGTTCCATCCGTTGCACAACAAAACGTTATGAAGTAAGCGGGAAGCGGAAACCAAGATGTGTTCATGGATGGCGTGGGGATGTGGGTGCGTGGTTGGTAGTTGTTTTTCGGTTATTTTTATGGACTCTGAACGTTGTGGCATCCGGTGTATGGCGGAGCATACTACATTGTTATTTGTCATCTCGAAGAACGAGGCTTGAAATATGATACGCAAGAATGTTCACTTCTTGAAACATATAGAGCCCGAATATTCGAAAATCACAATGTACCGAAGCACAGTCGCTCCGAAATTTCGTATCTAGACAAGTTATATTCCGAATCTGCATTGTTCCGAAAAATCGTGATTGATTCTTCTATTGTATTCCACAAGAGATGAGTAATAAAATTGGACCAAGAAACTTTGAGATATTCAATTGTCGGGACATAACTTATCGGGATTCAAAACTTCAGACCAAACGTGCTTTGTGACATTGTCATTTTGGAATATCCGAGTCCTACCACCAAAAAACTACCGTCAGAGAGGGGAATTATTCATCAGAGAGATAATGCTACATTATGAATAATACTTTCGCTCAAAATATTGATAATTCTATCAATATTTATTGTGAAAGTACTATTTATTATGTAACCTGAAAGAACAAAAAATCTTTCGGAACGACCATTGAATGATCGCGAGTGTGGTAGCCCTGTTATATTCTCAAGAATAAATATTCCGGAAGATGATTGATCCGAAAATTCGTGTCCCGAAGGATTATATGCAGCCCCCTGGAACTCCGAACATTTCTTATAGAAAATCTTTTCCATCAAATGTCCTCCAGCCACCAGGGGGGTTCCACCTATGCAGGCGTGCTCCACCCCTTACCTTTCGCCCCGCTGCCGATCAATCCGTCTCTGACGTCACAGTTAATTATTTATATGATTGGTCTCCGTCAACGCCCAGACCAGTGGCGCCGGGGACATTAACTAACCAGACAGCGCACAAAAGTCCCAAAAGAATTCTGGAAAAAGATCTCCTTGAGAACTCTTTCAGAATACCAAGAGTTCTTTAAGAGTTGCGAAAAGAATTCGATTCGTCAGACGTTTGCATGTTCTTTCAAAATTCAATAATACTCCTTCAAGAATTTCAAAGGAACTCGCAAATGTTTGACGAATCGGATTCTTCTTGTGACTTTTTGAGAAGTCTTTGTATTTTAAAAGAGCTCTTGAGGAGTTCTACTTCTAGAATTCTTCCAGAATTCTTTTGTGCTGTGTGGGTAGCCACTTGAAAGTCGAAGTTTCTGGGGGCTCGTTATATCCCAAAAGTTAATTGTTCCGAATATTTCTTATGCAACAGTATCGTTCATTTCTCATCGATCCCAGAAGAAGAACCATATTCTGCAGTTTTCGAAACAATCAACATGAGGAATATCTCTCTTCAGGAAACGAATTTCCGGATTAACCATCTTTCAGAATATTTATCTTTCGGGTTATACAGGGCTACCGCAAATATTTCTTGAACATTCCCGAAGATTTTTGCTCTCTTGGAGAAGCCTCGTCTCTCTTGCGCACTCACTGCTTTTATCCCTCTTTTTGACGAAAGATTGATGTCTTTCCATCCCACTGAATATAGTGAGGTAAGGCCATTAGACTCAGCCCCCTGAAACTCCGACTTTCAAGTGGCCAGTTATTGTCCCTGGTGCCAGTAGTCTAGGCGTTAGAGGAGAATAATCATATGCATGATCAACATCCGCCGTATTGTGATGTCAGAGAGGGAGTGAACGACAGCGTGGCGAAAGGTGAGGGGGAGCGTCAAACCTGCACGAGTAGCACTCCTAGCGGCCAAAGGACACTTAATGGAAAACGTTTACTATTATATTAGAAATACTCGGAGTCTCGGGGTACTGATTAGACCTGAAAGGACATAAGCCCAAAGTGCAAGTAACCCACTTAAAGTAGACCCGCACAAAAATTGATAACTATTGATAACCAGAAGAATAAATAAAACAAGCGTATCGTTCTGCTCGTATATATAGATACCAAAAGGTGAAAAAAAGTAGAATTCCACAAAACATACAAATGTCTCACAAAAACCCCTCAAAACTCCAACACAGTAAAAAAATAACGTCAAATCCCAAAAACCATACAAACGTTTTACAATAACACTTGAAAAAAAATCCTTGAAAAAAATACTTCACTGTTTCCGGAAGATTACTCGATATAACAAATATACCATTAAAGAAAAGATGTGAAAGGCAACCCTGTTTCGGAATTCGCATCAACCAGCAACACTTGGCATGGCCGATGGTAGAAGTTTTTCGCCTTTATTATATACAAATGAATTTCTATAGAACATTAAACAAGAAATTTGAATGATATAATTTCATAAAATCTTTTTCGGCCACGCCAAGTGTTACTGGTTGATGCGAATTCCGAAACAGGGTTGCCTTTCACATCTTTTTTTTAATGGTATATTTGTTATATCAAGTAATCTTCCGGAAAGAGTGAAGTATTTTTTTCAAGGATTTTTTTTCAAGTGTTATTGTAAAACGTTTGTATGGTTTTTGGGATTTGACGTTATTTTTTTACTGTGTTGGAGTTTTGAGGGGTTTTTGTGAGACATTTGTATGTTTTGTGGAATTCTACTTTTTTTCACTTTTTGGTATCTTTACATACGAGCAGAACGACACGCTTGTTTCATTTATTTTTTTGATACAATAATGCTTTCTTGAAAATCATAAATTACCTTCAATACAGTTTGAACAAACTGAAGTTACAATATACCAAAAATCTTTCACATATCCTTTGGGTAACCAATGTACTTGGTCGCTCATATTTATTTCATATCTCTTTTCTCAAATGGAGCATATCCTTTTATATCCCCTCGAAATTCTGAATGCAGTAAAATTTTCCTTTAGAATGTGTTTTTAGATTTTTTTATTCTTTGTTTTTGAGATTTTTCTTTGTTTATTTTTTGGTTTTAGGTGTATTGATGACGGTTTCATGTACTTGCCGTTTTTTTTCACTTTTTTGGAGTTTTTTTATTGGGATTTCACTTTTTTTTCTGAATGTGTCTTTAAGTGGAATTGAATACTCATATCGAGTTTGATAGGAATCGTGGGAATGAAGGAAATGTCCTCAGATAATTTATTTGATATTAAAACCCACTTAGGTTTCCATCAGTCATTTCATCATTGGACAGCAATAGATTATCGAAATGAAAAATAAAGAATCCAGGGAAAAGAAGCGGATTCCTTTAGGATGTGTTTTAGATTATTGTTTATTTTTTGGTTTTGGAAGTATTGATGAAGTTTCATGTACTTGGCGTCTGTTTTTACTTTTTTGGAGTTTTTTTTATTGGGATATTTTCTACCTTTGTTGCTCCAACATTATTGTGATTAAACATCATCAATTGCACAATTACATATCGTTCTGACGCTGTGATAAATGATTTTTTAGTTTCATGCAAGTTATTACAATTGTCACAAGAATCTTCGAAAATTTTCGATGTTGAAAAATTGAACTTGAATATTTCTTGAAACTCAAATGATTTTTGTAAAATCGTAGGTAGCCCAAGACGTGTAACACAATTTGTACCAACAATATTTTCGGTATATTCACATTTCGTACATTCCGTTAAGGTAGTTATTTGGTACTTCACTAAATTTTTAATAGCCATTGAATTCTCGCAAATAGAAGCGATGGATTCTCCTGCATCTTATGAGTGATTATGCAAATTTTGTGGACCTGCAAGCTGTTCTGAAGCTATGATATCAAGGTTTTTTCGCGAATTGTAGTTCTGAATTGAAATATTTATGATGTCATTGGGGTCAGATAAAAGAAATTGTTTTGTCTTAGAAGCACAGTACACTATACACTGCATGACTGCATTCAAATGAGAAGAAACACCGTCAACAATAGGAAGACCCATTACGTTTAACGCGTGAATTTCTGTTGATTTTTCATCCATCAATATTTTGGCCCCTGGATTATATATTATCCAATATCCTTATTCCTGAGTACCCAGGTGAGAAAGTTTTTTCAGTGAGTGAATTCTTTGAGTGAAATTACGGGTGGATCAAGAAAAAGTAGAAACGATGCAGGTATACTATACATCTGTATGTTACTTACCACCACGATCAATATCATCAGGTAGCGTAGAAGGAAGATGAAGAAAAGGCAAGAGTGCAGTGGATATACCACAGATCCTTGCGTTGGGTACACTATCATCAGATTCTCCCAATAGAATCACAGGTAGATGAAGGAAAAGCAAGAAGGATGTAGATGTACCATACATCTGTACGTTAAATCCTACCATGATCATCAGGTAGCGTTGAAGGAAAATGCAGAAAAGATAGGAGCGCAGTGGATATATCACAAATCTTTGCACCGGGTGCATTCCACTGACCAACTGACGAATGATTAGAGAGACTGTTTAGGATCAACTCAACGAAAATTGAGCAGATACAATATTCTGATTATAGAAATTGTTGCAGAACAACTACAGGTCAACTTGACTGATGTGACTGGATGTGACAATTCATTCTGAATGTTTCCTTCCAAAGTTCCATCTTTTCAGTTGTTCCATTCAAGCTGGATTATATTTGTGTTCTTACAAACCATCATTTTTATCTTTACTTATCTTGGTTTTGGAATGATTCAATTCTCAAATATCATGAATTTGATTAAATTGTCATAGAGTATTTTGGGTTGAGAGATTTAGTAACTCTAGGATCCATGAAATGTTCAAAATGTATTCAAAGTGATTCATGATCATTAAAAAGCAATATTGTATCAAATATCCAAACCATTTAATATTCATGATATTTGAGAATTGAATCATTCCAAAACCAAGATAAGTGAAGATAAAAATGATGGTTTGTAAGAACACAAATATAATCCAGTTTGAATGGAACAACTGAAAAGATGGAACTTTGGAAGAAAACATTCAGAATGAATTGTCACATCCAGTCACATCAGTCAAGTTGACCTGTAGTTGTTCTGCGACAATTCCTATAATCAGAATATTGTATCTGCTCAATCTTCGTTGAGTTGATCCTAAACAGTAGGGGTGTGCGGGTACCCGAGCCATCGGGTTTTTATCGGGTCGGGTCGGGTCGGGTACCCGTCGGGTCGGGTTTTTCAATTACCCGAGTTTTTCGGGTACCCGATTACATTCGGGTAATTCAAATATAGCAAACGTTTTCCTCAGCAGGAAATATTGTGACAGCAACTCAATCAAGATTGCTGACAAAACATGTGGAAGAGTTGTGCTTCCTCCATTCAAATTTAAAAATATGAAAAAAGAATGATATTTATAAGAAGAATATTTATTTTCATTGATGTTCAAGATTCTATATTGTGGTTACTAAATACGAAAATAGATAATATATTATTTATGAGATATAAATGTGATTATATTTTTCAATTGAATTAAAAAATAAATATAAACATTCCATGAAGTAATTTGGAGATTTCTTAATGCGCTGCATAATCAATTACATGGAGTAACAACCCTAATAGACTTGTAGTGAATATGGCATTCTTCATATTAGAATTGAATTCATATGAAATCCCCTTATTCCTACAATCGCTCAAGACAATTCGTCCTTAAAATATCAATGGCAATGGCAACTTCGAATAGAAGTTGAAAATATTAAATTCAAGCGATTTTATCATATTCGGGTACCCGACTTGGAAAACCCGATCTAATCGGGTACCCGACCCGACCCGACCCGAAAAGAAATACAAATACCCGAACCCGACCCGACCCGATAAAAAGTGCTACCCGCACACCCCTACTAAACAGTCTCTCTAATCATTCGTCAGTTGGTCAGTGGAATGCACTCGATGCAAAGATTTGTGATATATCCACTGCGCTCCTATCTTTTCTGCATTTTCCTTCAACGCTACCTGATGATCATGGTAGGATTTAACGTACAGATGTATGGTACATCTACATCCTTTTTGCTTTTTCTTCATCCACCTATGATTCTGTTGGAAGAATCTGATAGTGGTATTATTCAATGCAAGGACTTGTATATCCACTGCACTTCTGCCTTTTCTTCATTTTCCTATGACGCTATCCGATGACATTGATTATTGTGGTACATAACATAAAGATGTATGATACATTTACATCCTCCCACTGAGCATTTCCGTTAGAACCTTGCATTAACATTGCATCGATGTTGATGCGATCTTAAAAGTACCTGTTATGAGAAATACAGCAGTAATATTACAACATCCAATTACAAGTCAATTGCAGCAATGTTACGTTGTCAGGTGATATTTCAACGATATTTTTGCAAGTTACTTCTGTAATATTGCATTTGTAAATTGAAAGACAAGTACTTTCAAGGTCGCATCAATATCGATGCAATGTTAATGCAAGGTTCCAACAGAAATGCTCAGTGGGCTTTTTGCTTTTTCTTCATCCACCAATGATTCTGTTGGAAGAATCTGATAGTGGTATTATTCAACGCAAGAACTTGTATATCCACTGCACTTTTGCCTTTTCTTCATTTTCCTTCTACGCTACCTGATGATAGTGATCGTCGTGGTAAGTAGCATACAGATGTATAGTATACCTGCACCCTTTCTACTTTTTCTTGATCCACCTGTAATTTCACTCAAAGAATCTAGGGAAACCATTTTGTACATAGTTTATCATTTTGATTCAGGATGTCATATTTTAGTATACCTGAAGTGCTTGGTGACTAACCTTATTTTCGAATGTTTTTCAAACTTGCTATAATTGAATTTACATTCATCATCTATTCACTATTCTGTTTCATTATTTGTTCACGATTCTGATTGCAGAATAGTGGATTCCATTAGAGATTATGGTATATCCATTAAACTTTTGCCTGTGAGAAAATAGCAAATAAACTTCAATAATCACCCTTGAGCAGGCTCGGTATGATCTTTTTCATCGATTGCCTATGATCCTAATTAGAGAAATCGACAGTGGAGCCTTCCGACGTAGCTGGTCATCTGGTTTTGATCAGCTACTTCGGAAGGCTCCAGTAGTTGACTGTCCGTCGGAACTTATGATATATCTCTGACTTTCTGGTATGTGGAGGAATTGCAAATAAACTTGAATCTTTTCCCTTGAGCATGCTCGATATCATCCATTTGATCATTTTCCAACGACTCCAGCAGGAGAACCTGATAGTAGATTGTTTGTAAGGGGGTTATGGTATATCCGATAAGATTTCACCTAAAAAGTAATGCATAAATTTGAATCATCATTTTCGACTAGACCTTGTATGATTTATTTGATCATCAGCCTGTGGTTCTGGTGGTAAGAACCAACAGTAGCGGACTGTTCATTACGGTCTTTCTGCTGAGCTGTTGTCTGTAAAGGAATATTGTATTTTATGAATAATACATCATACAGAGCTTACCTGTGTATATAGCAATTTCCTGAATGTAGCAAATAGATTTATTTATACCTTTCTCAAACTTTTTGTGTTTTTTTTACAAATAACTTCTTCATCATTTATTCATTAATCCATTCATGAATTTTTTCAAGTCATATATAAAAGTATATATAATTCCAGGTTATTTGTGTGCGTTCGATTGTTGTTATGATGACCTGTAATACCTGTAATGTAGTATAACCTGCAATTCACAATTCATCCATTTTTCAATTATTCTTCCAATATTATAATAACCTATCAACACATCGCCTCATTGACAGGTTATTTGTTTATGTTTTGACAATGTATAGACCACACTACACTGAAATGCACGCTATTGGATGTTTGGATTATGATGTCTCTAGCATTGGAAGGACTGCCTTAAGGATTAACAAATCTCCGTGATTGAAGAAACCGATTCTGATGATGATAGAGAAATCTTGATGTTTTGATCGCATGAAAATTTGAAACGTTTGTATCTTCGGATCGCGTGAACGGATCAACTTCGTAGTGTGCTTAATCGAAAGTGTGTATTCGAATTATATAATAGAAGTGTAATTATTTTTCCGTGAAATTCAATGTGTGATGAGTTATTGTGGGTTAAAGATTTTTTGACTATAGAAAATCTTGGTTTTCGAGTAAAGATACACGGTAGCGCACGACTTATGCTTTTCCATTTTTTTTTCTTTCAGGGTTTTTTTTTTCTTTCAGGGTTTTCCTGTACTTGGCGTCGAGACGCTACCGCATCTCTTGATCTGATGTGATTTCCACGAAGTAGCAGGTTATTTTATATCATCCAAATTGATGTTTGAGGAAATAACTTCGCTTTAGTGAAAGTCTTACGCTAAATGTAGAAGACGTACATCTTTTTTTTTGAAAAAGTCATACACTCAGCGTAGTAACATCACAAAAGCTTGTAAATTGTCCACGCTCAATGTAGGTGATGAAGTTCCGTTTTACTGAGCATGAAGAATTTCCAAACTTCTGTAATATCAATAAGCTGAGTGCAGAACTTTTTGTAAGAAGAATATTTCTTTTCAGTTGAGCGCAAGATTTTTACAATAATAATTTATTCTTTCTACGCTGAACGTAGTACTTTGACAGGGAACTGTGATTTTCTAAATTCAGATACGAGAAATTTGAAAGAAAGATTTTTCACAGTGAACACCTCAATTTGTTTGAAGCAACTTACGGTACATAGAAGAAACAAACCTGTTAGTCGAACGTTCATGAAATATCTTCAAGATGATTTCAGATATCTCTGGAATTTCTTTGAAGATGCCGTGGCTGAGATGTCCCACGCGAATCTTTGAAAGGACACCTGTGTTTTTTCAGATCTGTCTTTGTATTCTATGGGCTTGTCCTTTTTCAAGCGACGTCCTTGCCTTCTGAGAATTGTCTGTTTTTTATCTGTGAAAATGAGTAAAATTGGAAAGAGACAGAATTTGCAAAGCCTAATTTTCAAAATATATTTAATTCGATGTTCAATCAATCTCTCCCATCTTTATTCGATTTGGTGAATCAAAAATTATTTTTAAAATAATAAAACATTGAGAAATAAAATTGAGACGGAATGATGAAAATCATGAATACTCACCAACTGTAAAAAATTATTCAAGATGTGAGCGGACGGATAAAATGTCCAGGAAGGCGAAACTTTCGATATACAATGCGTATATAATAATAATGCGCAATCGAACGACGATTACTTGTGTACCGGTTCACGACGATTTACCGAACCGCAACAATTACAGGAAGAATCAATTTCTTATTGAAATAATATTTTCATCACCGGAAGTTATGAATATGAGGTCATTATATTGAACTCCAAAATATTCAAAATCACGGATCATTATATACTTGTCGGATATCCAATTAAATCACACACGGTCGGCCGTCATCCCCGCTCCTTGAGTTCGGTCTCCTGGTTTCTCGTCTTTTTGCTTGTTCTACCAAATCGGAAACACTTCACAATCGTTTCCGAACCGCCAGCGTACTCTGGAAGGAAGATAGCCATTCGAATCACCTCACACCCCGAAGGGAACATGAAGCTCCGACAAATGTTCAGAATAGATCATGATAGATCAGACTGGAGCTCTGTTGGAGCTCAAGTTTAGATTCGTAAACGTTCGACGAAGGTCCGATGAACGTTGAAATGTCCACTTGAAAATAGTTTGAATGAACGTTTATAAAACGTTCATCGAACGTTTGCTAAAGGTTCGTTCGAGTTGCAATTTTTCGATCAAAGTTTTTTTCAAAGTATATTTTTCCACGAAAAAATGAAAGATTGGGGAATTTCTAACTATAATTGTAATTCCGTCTGAAACATAAAAAACTGAAGGTTGAATGAATCTTCGTAGAATCTTTAATAAACGTTCTATGAACCTTCATTCAAGCTATTTTCAAGCGGACATTTCAACGTTCATCGGACCTTCGTCGAACGTTTCCGAATCTAAACTTGAGCTCCAACGGAGCTTCAGTCTGATCTATCATGATCTATTCTGAACGTTCGTCGGAGCTTCATGTTCTCTTCGGGACTCAATTTTCATTGCCTTCAACGCATCAAGAGACATGGTAGCGTCTCGACGCCAAGTATATGAGAAAACCATGAGAAAAGAACACAAAAATGAAAAAGCAGAAGTCGTGCACTACCGTGTATCTATACACGAAAATTGCAATTTGGTATAGTTAGAAAATCTAGAACGCACAATAACTCACCATTTACCGCATATCACTAAATAATTTGGACATATATCACACAATTCACATATACACTTCCGATTAAGACCACTACGAACTATATCGGATAACGTGATGCTGAAATATAAAAGTTTGAAATTTTCATACGATCAGAATATCACGATCACAATGTTTTTGCCATCAGTTCTCTTCTCATTACGATGATCGTGGCTATCCAAGGGTACGTTCCATCACGATAACTCGCGGCTATCCATGGGTACGTTCCCTCATCGTTGATGAGAGAGACCGACGTACGAGAGCGGTCGTAAGGCCTAGGTGCAGGGGAGACGTAAACGTAAACGTTGTCGGATGCGCAGAACCCCATATTTGGTTTCTATGCAGCCGTTTACGTTTACAATCATGTTTACGGGACTTATGTGTTTATGCCAGTAGTGGAATATGCCGCAGACGTAAGACTCTTACATCCTGCGATACTGTGTACACATAAACCGAAATTTGATATGGTGTAAGATACGTTCGTGAACGCATCTCCTGTGAATGTTAGACCGCGCCAAGGGCGGAAACGGAAGGGAGAAGGTGAGTTCATATGAATATTGCTTTCAGTCATGTGAAATATATTCAATACATGAATCACGCAATGGATTTGGAATACACGTCTTATAAGATGTATGTGGAATATGCAATTTTATGTGTTGTTGATCGTTGGCAGTTCTCATTCATGCAGTAAATACGCATTAAATGTCACTATTTTCGTGAATTATAACCTAATTTCATGAGATGGTATTCTTTATTATCGATGAAATTCGAGTAGGGTATTTTTGCTTTTTGCATTCATAAAATGAATTTATTGATGTTTATTACACAGCGAATGGAAAATGAACCAGAATCACTGTCATGATTATGAGATCAGAATCGCATCTAGACGAAATAATTGAAAATGGCGGGAAATTCAAAACCTGTATGAATTCATTCTTGTATAAATCATCTAATCAGTATAAAGTGGAGGGTGAAAAATAAATTTCACGATATATATCCAATTATTACAAGGGAATATAATTATTCAACCAATAAGAACATTCATAAATACTTGAATGAATAACAGAGTGGGGGCCAAATCAACGAAAGACCAAGTAAACGAAAAAAAAAATTACTGAAAGTCTGAAGTTGTCTGTTCATGTGCTATGGAGTGAAATTAGTGGACAAATTTTGATTAAATGTAGAACTGCTGATTGCTTGAAATGAAGAATAAAACCTCATGTCGGACCTTCAATTAAATGTTTTTATGAACATATCATGATTAATATGTTGAATTGTTAACATGTTAATATATTGTGTTACTGTTAAAGTGAAGAATAGTTGTTTTAACTTTTGTATGTGTTGTGAAATTTTCCTGACGTAGTTCTTGATTTTGTAACTACGAAATTCGAGTGGTTTAGGCCAAAAAAGAGCGACGAATTCAAATCGAATGTTGGGAATACTTGTTCAAAGTGATGAAGAAAGGAATTAAAATCGTATTTCAAGACATAACATCAACAGACCCAGATTTCAAGAGTTCTGAAAGAGTTCTATATGAATACATTGCATTCATCATGACCTCTTTTAGAACTCTTGTGCTATCTAGGAGAGGGAAGTTATGTTTCTTTTGGAGTTGAATTTGCCTAAACGATGTCTCCGCCATCTGGTGGCCAAATTGGAACTACATCAAGACCTGTATACAAAATTTCTCACACCGACAGGGAAGTTAACCCACCTATTCTTCTTACATCGTGGTTCTTCCATTCCACTTGAAAATATACGGAATCATTTAAGGGCTCGCCAGCATCTCAATCCCCCGAATGGTCTTTATCTCTCATCCCAATGTCCCGAAAAAATATATCCCGAAAGTTCAATTGCCCAGAATGCGCTGACTGGTCAATTCCTAGTAACTCACTAGAGAATCCCTAGGGATTGACCAATCATCGAATTTCGGGCCATTGAACTCTCGGGATATATTGTTTCGAGACATTGAATTTTTGGATAAAGACCATTCGGAATATTGAACATTCGGGGTATTGAGATGCTACCGAAAGGTTCCTTCCCGAGGCTGGCCTTCCAAGGACCTATCATTTTCCTTCTATTATCCAATGATCGCCGCGTCAAAAACGCCAGCATGAAATCTCAGCTGTAATCTCCATGGAGCTATGAATATCAGGAGGGAGCCTGGAGAAAAATCTTCCGCTGCTGAGACGGAAGGGGAATCAGCTGCCGCCATATTGTTTTGCTCAATTGATGATTGGCTCTTTATTTCAGGAACTCATATGATTGGAGGAAATCATTGTGAGCCTTTCAATATGGCGAGCGGCGAGCGTTTTCCCTTTCCGTCTTTGTAGCGAAACCCCTCACCCTGATAGACCTGCTAATGCTCCCTCCTGTTATTCATAGCTCCATGGTAATCTCAAAGGACTCGTTAAGGGGGGGGGGGGGGCAGGGTAGGGTTTTGCTTGATAGAAAAAACAGCAATTTTCATATATTTTTATTGACAAAGCAGTTGATTCAGATGAATTTCTTTCAACGGGACATTATCAGGTAACATTTCAAGTATATTGTGTAGAATTTTCATCAAAAAATATGAAGATATGCGCCGGTGACAGCAATTCTTAATGGGCACCTTGAAAAGAAGCTGGTGGACATCAAAACTCATGATTGGATCATCTAAAACGAACAAAACCAAAAAGGGAGTAGAGTGGAGTCGATTATCTTTCAACCAATTGGGAAACTGGAGAAAAATTTCCTAATCTTTGATTGGTTGGAAGATAACCCACTCTACTCCCTCGATATCGGAAGCACCCAATGTCCCAAACATTTAACTCTTGCAGAGCTCTATATGGATTCTTTGGTTCGTGAAGAGAATCAATTCTAATGAGCAGTTGCATCTTCTCAGGCTATTGGGAAAAATGCAGCTACTGATTATTTTTCATTTTATGGGTTCGTTTTCTGAGGAAACTGCGGGGAGAAATTTGGAATCTGGTAATTTTTGCAGGGAGTGACGAATTCCCTTGGAAATTCAATGAATGAAAATATTGGGACGTCAATCGAATATAAAATCGATACGAAAATTCAATATGCCTTGTACAATGTACTTACATCGAGGAATCACAAATATTTGCATTGATCGACTTGTGAATATACTTCAGTCATTCACTGGTACTGCTGAATTGGTCATCCATTGGTCCCACTACCCTACACGGGAAGAAATTTACAGTTAAATTTACTATGATACTTTGTGTCTGAGGAACAGACTGAACTTCCAATGAAATTCAATATGACGAGGCAATAGGAGCCTGATCAAATGTACAATGTTTCACAGTGAATTAATCGGCAAGTCAGTCCATTCCTCGGCCACAATAACCCCATAGTGAATTTGACTATTAATTTCTCTTGGTGTAATCCATTCTGTAACTGGAATTGAGAGTTAGGAAATCAGTTACAATAGGAAGTACATGTGTATTCATGTAACGTGTTGTACTAACACACTGAAAAATTACGGACCGTTAGAAAACGTGTTCCTACAGGAAACTTGCACCACTCTCTCATACTCTTCTTCAGTAAATTCTCGAAAATCATCTTTTCTTGGGCCATCACGCTAAGTTGTGCTCTTTAAATCACACAGATTTTCAAATGAATCAGGAGAAAAAGCTGATTGGTAATGTTCTACAAAAATACTGAAAACACCCCAAAAACAAGACAGCCACAAGACAAGCAACAAGAGTTCAGGAAGAATTTTTGAGAATTCATATTGAAATTTTCAAGCCCCAATTGAGGTCTTCATGAACTCTTCCTGAACTAGTCTGCTGTATGGAAATCAATTACTCTCAGAACTCAAAATTACGTTTTTGACAGCTAGTACTTTGTGCAAATTTATATACATGTTTCTATGAATATTGAGAGTTTGATCATTCTAGAATCTACAATTGAGCATTTCATAATTAAAAATATACTTCACAATTTTCCAAATGTTTTTGAGGGTTTTCTCATGGGCTTTTTCGGGTCCTTTCCGGGTTCTTTCAAATGGGTTTCATCCGAAGAAACCCTGGCCACGCCAAGTGTTCCTGGTTTATGCGGATTCCGAGACAGGGTTGCCTTTCACATCTTTTCTTTTAATGGTATATTTGTTATATCAAGTAATCTTCCGGAAAGAGTGAAGTATTTTTTTCAAGGATTTTTTTTCGAGTGTTATTGTGAAACGTTTGCATGGTTTTTGGGATTCGGCGTTATTTCTCACTGTGTTGGAGTCTTTAGGAGTTTTTGTGAGACATTTGTATGTTTTGTGGGATTCTACTTGTTTTTCACTTTTTGGGATCTATATACGGGCAGAACGATACGCTTGTTTTATTTATCTTCCTGATACAATAATGCTTTTTTGAAAATCATAAATTACCTTCAATACAGTTCCAACAAACTG
Organism: Gonatopus flavifemur; assembly: GCA_018340375.1. NCBI lineage: Eukaryota > Metazoa > Arthropoda > Insecta > Hymenoptera > Dryinidae > Gonatopus > Gonatopus flavifemur. Next base: position 1,635,378 of record JAFFJZ010000046.1, on the reverse strand, counting down.
AAGTTACAATATACCAAAAATCTTCCACATATCCTTAGGATAACCAATGCACTTGGTCGCTCATATTGATTCCATATCTTTTTTTTCCAAATGGAGCATATCCTTTGATATCCCCTCGAAATTCTGAATGCAGTGAAATTTTCCTCTAGAATGTGTTTTTAGATTTTTGTATCCTTTGTTTTTGGGATTTTCCATTGATTGACCGAAAAGAATTGACCAATGAATCACATTTACGGTAGTTTATCTGGCAATCTCATCTGGGGGAACGTGAACGTGACCAACGGAAGACTGCGCAGAAACCGAAACCCGATCGCAGCGCATTTCTTCTCACGTTCATGTAGCTTCCTGTATGTGAACCCTCAACAATCGCCATCGTCGCCATTACCAAGTTTTGGCGGCACGCCAGCAGTAATCCAAAGAGGATCATCGTGAAATATTTCAATATTATGAACGCCATCGTATGAAATATTATAAATATTCATTTTATTCCTTGGAAAAGGTATATTTTGGAATATTGTTAATCCACGAGGAAGGTGGTAATATTATATTGATGGCTGTTTGAGTTTGACCATATATCGACGTGTGATTTTCTCAAAAGACGCTGTTCTTCCTTAACAAGTTTCAATCATTATTTACCATTGGTAAGAAAGCACTTCTCATTATTTTGTTGAATCCTTGCATACGTATATTTGATAATTATTTTTTGTGTTTGGAAATGATTGAAAAAAAAATTGCATTTGTGAAATTTATATGTCCGAAGATTCCAATCGTTTTTCGACATGCATTTAAAATGAAGCATACGAAAAAATTGTAAATATAGGAAAATATAAATATAACCCGTCCAAAAATTTACAATCGGAGAAAATAAAATAGAATGGAATACTGTTATACTTATCGTTTTCAAGCTTTCTGAATTCGAATTTTGAATTCACTCAATCTATTTTTTCTGATTTTTTTAATCACGCTCTTTTTTACTGGGAGTAACAAGTTTCATCATTTCACAGATTTCGAGAAACACAAGACGTCATAAATCTTGAAATAATTATCCTTTTTGTTTTTTCAAAGCATTTTGGTTAATTTTACTTATTCCTCACCTTTTGTCTGACAACCGACAAAATTAGTCTTTCAAAATGTGTTCATAAGGATCTCAAATTTTGTAATAGGTTCATTCTCTACTCTTTCTGGAATTTGCCGTTTTCAAGATTTGAGAGCTTGTTATTTCTTGTCATAAAAAAAAATGAAAAACAGTGGAAATGTTACCTTTTGTCATGTGACCCACGAAATGAAGATATGTGCAAAGATGTCTGTGAATATGTGTAAACATACGAACCTACCAAGGAATCTTATGGATATGTTGAGTTGTTTAATCCTAGAACGGACACGCACAAGAAACACAGAATTTCAAATGGCTGTAACTTTGAAACTAAATAATTTGAACTCAGTATAGGTGGTTTTGTTCGTCAGAGTGTGTATTTCAAAAATATTTGGGTGCAAAATTGTCTTCAATGGAGAGATGCCCCATGCTCGAGCCCCCTTAATAATGATGAAACGGTTCACATGTTTGTAGAATTCACCTCAACAACTTTGAAATATTGAAAAAAGCTGATGAATTTTATGAGATGAATGGTACAATTCCATGTTAGACTTTGGGCCAGTTCAATCTTTTGTTTTCAACTTTTGTTGTGTATTGATAGTTTCTCATTTCTCATGAGTCAAGTTCAACAACAATCTCAACTGTCTTGATTAATAAAAAAAAATGCGGAATATTCTCAGATCCACTATGATGTACTACATTTCCCAGTCGCATTTTCCTCTATGTACACATACATCAATTGTCACCAATAGCCAGTATCTGCGTGATTCTGAGTTAACAGGTATAAATTCTCCGGCTTCATGGCAAATAACGAAAAACATTTGATTTACAATATCGCATATTGATCAGCTTATTTAGTAGTAACTTATTCATGTCTTGAAGATGGCCAACCAACTTATTCATTTTTCATGACTTTATAAGAGGCCAGGGGAAATATAAAGTATTTCCAGGAGATTTTACATGATCAATTCAACATTATTTCATACAAATTGACGTTGAACTATGGATTTCAACAGCCAAACTTGATTGCAGGCCACATAAACACCAAAAAAATTGAGCATATCAGAGATTTGTCTCTTGTATCCTTCATGGTTCAATTATTTCCCCTGGCCTCTTGAAGAATCATAAAAAATAAATGAATTGGTCGACTTTCTTCAGGACATGAGTGCATTACCACTGAATAGGGTAATCAATATGAAGTAGCGTGAATCGAATATGTTTCGATATTGTATATTCCCTCTGGCAGAATCAGTTGGCCAAGGGAAATACGACGGGGGAGGGTACTTCTTTGAAGAAATTTTGAGATCAAGAAGAACGTAGACTTTCTACTTATTTGAAAATTTGACAAACTGAAAATTTAACTGATTACACAGGTCTACAATGATTTTGGTGCCGCTAAGACCAAAGCGGATTTCGAGTGTATTCGATACCCTGACTAGCAATATACTCCTTTTTTGAATGTTACGTGTATTTTTCAAGAAATCGTGGGTGTAAAATGAAATGAAAACGAACGATTTTGAAACGTTTTATTGAATTATTTCACACGTTAAAAACATTTTGTCAAAGTGGTCTTCAAAATAGCAACATTTTATTGAACCTGAACCAAAATAAATTGAACCTGTTTTTAGGTGCAATAACTTTATTACACTTTTCCGAAGAATTTTGGTGTGCAAAATCCGAATCCGGCTTCAGAATTTGAAATTTGGGTTGAAATATCTTGAAAACCTAAAATGTCAGGAAAATAGTAAATGCTCCTCAAAAAATAAGTCATTCCCTTCCAAATGCCGTTGAGTTTGCTGAAATATTTTTATTCTTCATTGAGATAGGACAATTTGAAAATTGCGTTTTCACCTATTCACCGAATTCATGAACATACAAATTTCAAATCGTCGTATCTCAGTGAAAAAAAGAAGATATTCGAGCGAACTCAACGGCATTTGGAAAAGAGTGATTCATTATTTTGAGCGCATCTATTAGGTCTTTGAAAAAAAATAAACCTTTCGATTTTTTGCCACTTCAAATATATCGGAAACGAGTGTTTTTCATATTGTCAATTTGAAATTTAGGTTGAAATATCTTGAAAACCACAAATGTCAGGAAAATAGTAAGTGCACCTCAAAATATCAGTCATTCTCTTCCAAATGCAATTGAGTTTGCTCAAATATCCTTTTTTCTTCATTGAGATACGACAGTTTGAGAATTGTGTTTCCACCTATTAACTGAATCCATGAACACACAAATTTCAAATTGTCGCATCTGAGTGGAGTTGGAAGATATTTGAGCAATTTCAACGGCATTTGGGAGTGAATTAACTACATTTTGAGGCGCATCTACTAGTTTCATGAGGAAAAATGACATTTTCACGTCACGTATCCTCACATATGTCGGAAAACAGTATTTTTCACACTTTGACGTTGGAATATCTAAAAAAACTCACGTAATAATGTAATTCCGAAGTCAGATTCGGATTCAGCGCGCTAAAATGCTTCGAAAAGTGTGATACAGTTGTTTGTTGCGGCAAGAAAAAAGTTCAATTTTGCAGTCCTGTGTTATGGTGTATCGCAAATAACGACAATAATACATGAATAATTTTTCGTAGAATATAACTCACCAGGGGAAATACAGTGATTACTTAACCAAGTGTGAAAATCACAATGACTTATCGGAAAGAGTAATCAATGAAGATCGCTAAACGGTTTGATCGATGTTTGTTATCAACTTCACATCATTCCTCACTTTTTACAGATGAAGAACAACTTTCGCGAAGCCTTCCAATAATTATTTATGGATATAAAAGTATACCAGGGGAGGATACATCGAAGTTGAGGGACATAATTCGGACTGAAAAAGAATAACTTTCGAAATATATGTTGGTAATTCCAACCCTACAACACGATCATGTGTTCGAACAAATACATATATACCAAGTATTGTAACGATATGATATGAATATGATCCTGATTATTGGTGATTTCATACACTGAGAAAAATGTGTAGTTATGAGAACGATCTGAAGTATGGCTATGATCACAGGTCAACATTTGATCTACGCTGGAACACCAAGACAGAGGTGGGTACCTATAAGTTTTGGGAGTCGGAGATCATGATTCGTGGGTCCATATGACCCCATCACGTCAGGATCAAGGTCAAATCAAGGTCAAACATCTCAAATCGGAAGATATAATTTTTTCGGCCCCGGATTCCGAACCAGCGGGAAATTTTACATCCAATATAGCGTAAAAAGTTTGGCAGGGAAATCAGCGAGATAACAATTAACAAAGCTATCTGACTCCCCTGCTCAGCGTCTCCACTATGAATTCAATTTTCCACCTGGGGTTCCTAATTGAAGAATAAGTAAATTGGATCGATCGTACCGATAGCTGGAGGGTGAGGAGAGGGTAGTCGGGGTTCTCGAATCAACCAGGTCAATCAGTGTATATCGTGGACATATAATTTCGATGCACGAATTCACTTTGAAACATTTGTACATACAGGTCCATTTAGAAGAGAGAACAGAAGATAGGGGCACCATCCACTTCCCAGACACACTCACTCATATAAAAAAACCTTTAGCTCACCGCTATTACAGATAATTCACTGCCGTGCACGTGGCGGAATCACGTTAAATAATCGAAATATTCTAAGCTTCGTCGCTTCGATACGCCGGGCAGAATACGAGTGACGAGACAGCGTGGCGCCGTCGCCTTCGTCTCTGTTCCCGTGACGTCATGAGTCGCGTTGCGCTATTGACCCAATTATCGATCCACTGATCGATGCTGCCCTCGAGCGCTGGGAAAGAAATTGAACAAGGCATCAGCGGGCCCGTTGAACTCGTCACTCTCGCACGCATCCATACATTCGGGGAAACTTATATCTAATTATATCCTATACGCTCTGAACAACAATTATATCGTAAATAGAAAATCATTCAGCGAGGAAGAAAAACAAATCACATCCACTAATATTCGAGAACACGATTCCAAGGATTTGTCCATCTATAATTGGTGCACTTCAGTTCTCTTCTTACTTGAATTCGAAACAATTCTTCAAACACCGAAATAAACTGGGCAACATTCAAATAACTTTCAATGGGTATCTAAACCCTGTCCAGTATAACCTATAACATATATATATATATCCATACATATACATACATAATATATGTGTATATATTCTTCACAACATGATTTGATTCAAAAAATGCATACAAAATCAATGCAAACAGTTATTCAAATGAACGCTTTCCCGTATCCGGAAAGTATTGTTTGGTTTATAAATGTGCGTGCGAAATGTGTGAATTTCCCATCATCTTGTTAGATAGGACGTTGCGATTGTTTTGGATCAAAGACTCGAATTCTTTCTTTTTCCGCGATAATCCATGAATACCGATCTCAGGGCCTTGATCATCGTGGTTTCGTGAAAACAAAACGACCTATTGACGTTTGATCTAAACCATATATAAATTACGAATATAGTTCGTGTGTTTGGTTTAGATGTTGTTGTCCTTGTCGTTCTCAGCAGATGACAAGTTACTTTTCCCTCGGTATTCACTCGAGTATTGCAGGAAAGGCCGTCCTGGTGGCCCGTGAACGAACTGTCGTAACCCACGTTGATTTCGCCGGTGATTATGAGAGTTGTAGAATCGGCGCCGAATTTTTCCGTTCTCGGAACCATCCCGTGGACCGGTCCGAAAGCTCCTTGCCTTTCGCGAGGACCTCCTTCACTAGGAGACCTATCGTCGGGGGAAGAATCCGGGGTGATGCTTTCCGTGCTCCCGATTATCTTAGAAACAATCTGCTATTAGTGTCTTACATTCTTATTCTAGGGTGTGTCCGGGACTCGCAATGGCTCGTTTCCTGGCTGGTGGGCTCCCGTTCGGAGCTTCAAACAATGAACTTTGGAACGTGTTTCCATCACGTTACACCGAATAAACTCTCACATTCAAATAAAAGTGGTATTTGCAGGTCATATTGAGGTCATATGTAGGTAAAACCCTGTTTTTGGACCTTTTTTTTCGATATTAGGCTCACCAGGCTCTTGTATTAGTTGACTTTTATGTTTTGGGGGTTGGAGATCACGATTCCTGGGTCCATATGACCCCATCATGCCAGGATCAAGGTCAAATCGAGGTCAAACATCTCAAATCAGAAGATATAATCTTTTTGGCCCCGGATTCCGAACCAGCGGGAAATCTTACATCCAAATACACTTCTGAATTCCAATGAAAGTGGTATTTGCAGGTCATATCAAGGTCATATGTAGGTGAGATCCTTTTTTTAAATCTGTCCTCTGATATTAGGCTGAACAGGCTCTTGGATTAGTTGACTTCTATGTTTTTGCGGTCGCAGATCACAATTTCGGGGACTATATGCCCGTATCACGTCAGAATCAAGGTCGAATTGAAGACAAACATCTTCACATCGAAGGATATCATGTTTTTCAATCCCGGATCCTGAACGGCTGGGGAATTTTCAATCTTGATGAATTCTTATAATTCAATCAAGCTGATATCTACAGGTCATATAGAGGTCATCTGCAGGTCGAATGTTTTTTTTCGAATCCTCTGTCTTTCAAAATCTGTTCAACCTCGATATGAACGATCTACTCTTGCTCGTCATGAGAGTCAGCTTTAAAGGACAAGACTGAAGTGATCCCTCCAGAAACGTCAATTTCCAAGATTCTTGTTTGTAAATAATTAGGAATGTGCCATTCAAATTGAAATGCAGGAAGGTGTTATGCTACTATTGAAGTTCGGAATAACATCTTTGTTCGATTCCTTTCTGCAAATATGGCGGCCTGACAGGCGATTGATCGGCGCGCTGCGGAAGTACATGGTCGTTTGGTGGGAGAAATAACCCAGTCCAAGATTGAACCAGAACAATGCACAGGAAATAATTCGTTTTTGTTACCCAAAATGTAGTGGAATACGTATCGCTTTCGAAAAATATGCTTTTTTGACGAAATGGCATCGATTTGAAGAGAAACGTAGGATTTTCACCCGAAAATTGGTGACTTAAGAGAAACGTCAATATCAATATTTCGTCACCCCCGTATGTATTTCATTGGATGACCCTATCATGAATACAATTGAAAAAAAACCCGAGGCAATTGATTGAAAGTTGGCAGAGCTAACGCTCCCAGCGATTTTCAAGATACAGTTCTCAGATAAACGTTTAAAGTTTTCATAACGGTTTGTTGTGAATCAAGATGACTTGGATAGAAATCACCTCTAATTTCCTTTACTGGGCTCATATTGCATCTCTTCTACATCTATGTGATCGATATTCACTCCCTTCTGACAGGTGAAAATAGGCAGGTGATGAGCCAGAGATTTGGTTTCCGAGAGTCACCATGTCAGAACGTCAACGCACTTGTGCACGCCTCTCTTCCCACGTTTCGAAAATCGCCTTTCCACTTCAGATCTCGATTTGTAGATCATGGCCAAATCTATAAAGAGCATTGCAAGCCAAGAACAATTTATTCAATTTTTTTGAACGTACATTGTGGTGTCACCGCTTAGAATGCTTACGTTTACTCCCTGAAAATGATCTCTTGACCTTTAGAGGACGGGGAATTTTCAGTACAAACCGACCTCTTCAAAATCGTGTATTTGATGCATAAATCAAATATATAACTCACGACCAACCTCCGACCAAACAGGTGGTCCCTTTTGGGACCAGTCCCGTCCGGAAGAGAAAGGTCGATGCAAAAAAATGTGTGAAATGATTTTTGGGTGTTTTTCATCATAATTCTTTGCGCTGAAAACGAAAAAAATAGTGGGAAAAATCCAGGATGCGTCCTTGACCTTGAAAAAGGTCGATCCAAGGTCGATCCAAGTTCGAATTTGTTTTTTCTCCATATATTGAACTCAAACTGTGCATATCTACGTTTTTTGATGTTCTGAGTACGAAAAAAATGGTGAAAAAAATCAAAGATGCGTCCTTGACCTTGAAAAAGGTCGATCCGAGGTCAATTCAAGGTCAAATTCTTTTTCCTCCATTCATTGAACACAAACTGTGCATATCTACGTTTTTTGATGTGCTGAGTACAAAAAAAATGGTGAAAAAAAATCGTGAATCGTGAAAATTGTGAATATCTTCAAGTCTCCACAAACTTGCCAGTTATGAATCTCATACTTTGGTTTCTGCAATAAGAATTCCGAGTTATGGTACTTCTCATCTAGTATGACAGAATGACCGACTGGTAAAGGAGCGTCGATATTTCTGTTGCGGAGCAAGATAGCTTTTGAGCTTCTTCTTGAAGAATCTATGAACAGACATCAATCCCTAGCTGTATACTCTATGCTTTATTCTTTGACCAAACCTTCGATATTATTGCAATGAACTAAATTCGGCAACTTCGAGAAAAACTTCCTGAAGGGCCGTTCTCTTGAACGATAGTGTGTTACACCCGTTCCTGGAGTCAAAAATTGTTTCTCTTTCAGTCTGGATGCCAATAGTTCAGATTCATCTTTTGAGAGTCCTAAGTATCGGCACAAGTTACTGAGTCCATCTTGGTTCATCTTTTCTCGATTCAATTTATTGTCCTCAATGTCTGATTCTTTTTCACTGGAACTATCACTTTCTTCATTTTCTGAAGTATTCAAACTTTGATCTGGCGTCTCTGCATCGATAGTGATATTATCTGCGGGAATTTCATCAATGTTGGCTTCATCATCTACATCTTTACTGTCGTTCCCATTGATTTTGGCGCTGATATACACGGGGGGAGTGACAGATGTCACGCACGCATAGGGAATTCCGTGTCTATTGACAAAATTGAAGCCTTTTACGTTGGTCAAACGAAAGTAACAATCACAAGTATGATCTGTTGGTTTTCTCCATATCATTGGCCTCGAGAATATTCGTTTATCAGATTCATTAAGGGCACTGCGACATCTAGAACATATAGATTGAGGCGTCCAAATCTTGTCGAATGTGTAGCTATCGATATCGAAGCACTCGTTATATTTCTTTCCATTTAATCCGAAAACATCAATTTTTCCGGGGGAATATACTCTCCACACACGACACAGAAATTGTTCACCCTGGTCATGCAAGACGAGGATTGACTCGTCGCATTCGACTCTACGAAGGCCAAGTTTCCCCGCCAATGTAGAGGAGCTGCGGTCGCATGATGACAACGCCTGCGGGCCCGCTTTCCCACCCTGACCAGCCACCGGTTCTGGGTCCCCGAAATCCTGTCCCGTGATATTATCCCGTGTGGTCGCCATAACGGCATGGAAGCCGTAACCCAGGGACTCAGCCGGAACGCGGGACGACTCCGTTGTCCGCCGTCACCACGGGGAGGTGCCTTGGGCGCAATCACACGTCATACCCGCTGGAATCGAACAAAAGGTTCAAAAAAAGGATTTCACCTGCATATTACCTTCATATGACCTGCAGATATGACTTTAATTCGAATGTGAGAGTGTATTTGGATGTAAAATTCCACGCTGGCTCGAAATCCAGGATCAGAAAAATTATATCTCTTGATTTGAGATGTTTGACCTTGATTTGACCTCGATTCTGAAGTGATGGGGTCATATAGGCCCACATAATCGTGACCCTCAAAACGTGAAAGTCAACTGATCCAAGGGCCTGCTCAGCGTAATATAAAGAAAAGGATTCAAAAACAGGATTTTATCTATATATGACCTTAATATGACCTGCAGATATCACTTTCATTCGAATGTAAGGATGTATCTGAATGTAAAATTTCCGGTTGGTTCGGAATCCGGAGTCAAAAGAATTATATCTTCCGATTTGAGATCTTTGACCTTGATTTGACCTCGAACCTGACGTGACGGGGTCATATGGATCCAGGAATCGTGATCTGCGACCCCCAAAACTGATAGGTACCCACCTCTGTTCTGGTGTTCCAGCGTAGATCAAATGTTGACCTGTGTAGATAGGTGCAGTAGCGATGTAATAGATCGTTCTCATAACGATCCACATCCTCTTATCCTAACCTAGATCGGTCCTGGAACAATCCAGTCAGCTCGTGATAGCAATACTGATATCCCCATCCTTTAGATAGTTATAACAGTTCCGTAGTATCGTTATGAGAGCAATACTTTTTTTTCAGTGTACGACAAACGAAGAAGGGACAGACCAGGGGAGATACATTTCTTGCACTTTCCCTTGAATTTCAGACGCAACATTGAAATTTGATCACTGAAACATGATGAACCTCATAGATCACAGTGATGTATTATATTATCCCTTCTTCAAAAATATAATGTTCAATTTCCAGAATTTTTTTTTTCTTTTCCATTGCCGCAGAAACTACCTCTCAACTGAGAATCCCCCATCTGCATTCCTGACGAAGAAAGTTTAGATCCGATCAAATCTCATACCAATGCAACACAAAATATCCCCCACTAAAAAATACCCCCCGAAGTACACGAATGCCGATCTTTGCATTGTTTCAAAGCATTTATAAAGATATCTTCCAGATAAAAAGTGCTGTGTGGAATGCAGGTGTATAACAAGAGAATGATACCAAGAATTTTATCATTGTTGTAGGACGAATACTGTCAGAATGATACCCGGAAACGTGTAGTTGAGGAGGAGAACAAAAACGCGTTACCATGCCCTCTGCTTTGGAATTGAGAATTGTGGCTGGTAAAAAAGAATCCTGATTCCAGATACACTGTTCTATGTACTGGAACAAACCTTGTCAATCATCATTGTTTCACCAGTCAGTTGTTTCGCGCAGTTGAATCGAAAATATCTGTCCCCTAGTTTTTTTTTCTAAAATGCCAAAGATAAAACCCTTGATCGCGTGTTCATCACGACAAAGACGCAGAATAATGCGTGAAGCAATAATATCAGCTTCATTAGCAACTTCGAATGCAATTCCCTCAGACGATGATGTCACACCTGATGTCACAACTGATGTCACAACTGATGTTACAACTGATGTCACGACTGATGTTACAACTGATGATGATGATGATGATGATGATGATGATAAATTTTGCCATCCTGTGTTTGTGGAGCATAAGGATTCCAATTGTGAAGAAATACCCCAGAACAACTTTGAGGGAAATACAAAATCATTGGCATACGATGTAAATCATGATTTGCCTGCTAATATAGACTACATTGAAGAACATTATTTATTATGATCAACATCAGTCTGAAATCTCGAAAGTTTCTGCCGAAGATGAAAAGATTCCGTTGGAGGGTAGAACTGAAATTCCGTATCTGTCATCCAATGGATTGAATGCGCCTGATGATGCTACAGAATTCGGAGATGATTTGAATTTGGGATGTGATTTAGCCAAGTGGGCTATTGAATGATCAATTACTCCACACGATTTGAAAATGATTCTGACGATTTGGAACAAATATCTTCCTGGAGACAACTTACCCAAATGTCCGAGGATTTTACTAGGGACACCGAGGACGACACAGGTCTTCAATATGCCTCCTGGTGAATTCTGTTATTTGGGAATTGAATATGATTTACGTGAATACTTATCTTTCCGACAAGGGACTGAAATTAATCACATTGAATTGCAAGTTGGAATAGATGGAGCTCCTTTATTCATAAGTTGTAATAAAGGGTTTTGGCCAATTCTGAGAAGAGTTGTGAATGACAGGAATGTATTCATTATTGGTTGCTACTATGGTCTAACCAAACTTGGAGCCAATGTATTTTTGTCGCGTTCCGTAGAAGAAATGTGTACTTTGATAACTGATGGTCTGCAGTATGGTCATTCAAGAGTGAACATTTCATCACAGTCTTTGGTTTGTGATGCACCGGCAAAATCGTATTTAACCATGACCAAGGAGCATACGGGTTATGACGCATGTATAAGATGTAAGATAGAAGGTGATCACATCTCATATAGAATATGTTTTCCACAAATCAACTGTTCAGGAAGAACTGATGAAGATTTCTATAATCAACAAGATAGTTCTCATCAACGAGGGCGAAGTATCCTCCTGGATTTCCCAAAGTTTGGTTTCGTGACGAACATACCGATTTATTATATGCATGCGGTATTGCTTGGGGTCACAAATAAACTGTTAGGAATTTGGAGTTGCAAGGGCTCATTGGAAGTAAGGATTCTTCCCAAGTATAATGAAATAATAGCCTCAGATTATACAGATCTTATCAGAGTTCATACTCCGATGGAATTTTATCGTGAATGACACCGGTTGAAAGACATTGCAAAATTCAAGGCTACCGAATTTCGGCTGCTTTTGTTGTATGTAGGTCCTATTATCCTGTTGTTGATAACAAATGAAGAAAATTCTTTGTTGCATCATTTCACAATCCTTCATGTTGCTATTCGTATTCTATGTTCACTTGATGATTCTGAAAGTGTTGAGTATACCAGCGAGCTTTTGAAACTATTTGTCGCAGAATTCGGTGAACTGTATGGGCAACAATTCATGTCCTACAATATTCATTGTTTGCTTCACTTGAGTGATGATGTAACTCGACACGGTGTTCTAGACTCATTCAGTGCATTCATTTTTGAAAACTGTCCACGTCATCCGAAAGGAATGGTTTGAAAAGCAGAGAAACCGCTGCAACAACTCATCAAAAGATATGGTGAAATGAAGAAATGGAATGTGAATTTCCACTCCGTTTCTACACATAATGATGTAAAAACAGGAAAGAAGTATTATAAATTAGGACGCTGCAATGGTCATGCTTCATATCCTCGATACAAACGAGTATTTTTTCCAACTTTCACATTATCCTCTTCAGTTGGCAACAACTGTTGCATGATGATGAATAATGAAACCGTACGAATCAAGGAAATTTGTACATCTAACGGACAAATCGTAATAGTGGGCCACAGTTTTACTTTAGTTACTTGTAGAAAGTACCATGCCCATTTCACATTTTCGGAGTTTTTCGTGTTAGTAAGTTATTGTGTCGATCAAAAGTGTGGTAAATCCGTAATGTGAGAGAAAAATTGATGATAATTCCTTTACCTAGATTGAAGAATGTATTTGCAGCATTCACTTGATTGCACTGTTGAACAATGTTGGATTACGGAGTTTTATTATTCAAGTGCAACCAGGGTGCCATTCCCTTCTTTTGAATCCATCGTGAATTGTAAGATAAGGAGTACTCATTCATTAACATCAGGGTGGCCACACCTGGAATTTCCTTTTATTCTTATTGGTCATTCAATTCAAAGTGAATACCCGATTGAAGGTTCCCGTTGAAGATTCCAGGTTGTGGCCACCCTGATTAACATACACACATACAAATAATTTTGACGTTGATTCCACGTGTTAGAAGGTCATGTGTATAAAACTTACTTCATGGAAAGGTACGAAATGTTTATGAATAGACGTTAATGAATAACACTGCGCAACAAAATCAGGGTACCCCAAGGTGCGGAGACTGGAGATCACTTTCCCTCAGGGTTTTGGTCCGCTGGATCCGAATCCAAGACCCAAATCTGTCGCCCAGTTCTGGTTTCCGAGATATCCTAACCTGAAACACAAAACAGTGATTTTGGCCTATTTTGGAGGCTATGCAGCACCGAACTCGTGTTTTCACTTGGAAAACTATGGAGATCATTCCAAAGTATCAGCTTTGCCCTTTCAAATGCCGTTGAGTTTATCCGAATATTTTTCTTATCCACGGAGATATGGTATTTCGGAATTTCCATGCTTGTGAGTTTTAGGAAACCCATTACCCATACGTGTATATCACTATATTGAATTCCTTATTGGAGGAAACTCAACATGATCGAATATCAGATGATCTTTTTCTCACGTAAAAAACCTACTCGTTCAGAACCCAAGGTCGGATTTCCAAATTTTTTTCAGGTAAATTTTCTTCAAGCAATTCAGAAATTCGACCTCGAATCCTGAACGAATAGGTTTTTCACATGAAAAAAAACCATCTGCAATCCAATTATGTTGAGTTTTCTGCAATAAGAAATTCAATGTAGTGATATACACGTATTCAAAATGGATTTCCGGAAATTCACAAACATGGGAATTTCAAAATACTATGTCTCCGCGGATTGAAGAGATATTTGAATGAATTCAACGGTATTTGAAAGAGCAAGGCTCATATTTTAGAATGATGTTCACAGTTTTTCGAGTAAAAACACGAGTTCGATGCTTCATATCCTCCAATATAGGCCAAAATCACTGTTTTCGTATTTTTAGGTTAGGATATCTCGGAAACCAGACCTAATCGAGAGATTTGGGCCTCGAATTCGGATTCAGCGGTCCGAAAACCCTCGGAAAAGCGAACTCTCATCTCCGAACCTCGGTGTACCCTGATTTTCTTGCGCAGTGTAATCAAGGTTCTTTGAACAATGAATATTCAAAATTTCGGAAACGGTAATCCTGTCAGATCAGAGTATCCAGAAACTGTTAATCCATGATTCTTATGAAAATTCTTGTATGATAGGTTCAATATATATATATATATATATATATATATATATATATATATCTTCCTATAAGGCGCTGTCCTTTCTACGAATATGTAATGGAGTATTTGTCATAAAATGCATGGTCGCATTGTTTAATGGGTCAGGCGTATCAAATCTCATATAAATCAGACTGAGAAATCCATCGAATTTCTTAAAAGTGAATTCATTAGCATGTAAGTTCATATTGAATTTAGTATGTGGTTTTTATAGAGCGTTTATAGGATTTCAAGCGAGTCATCGGAAAACGTTATGAAAAATCCTATTGCACGATGAGTTTTACTAAATGTATATTACATTAATATGTATGAAAAATGATTGTAGTATAACACACATGTTGCGTACCACTATAATATTTGAAATAGCGTCTACAATGAGACGATTGTGTTCATAAAATCGAAGAAAAATGGTACCAGAGTAAACACTAAGAAAGATTACAGTGAAAATAATGTAAGCGATAATGAAATTAGGTGAGAAAGACAAGCCAGGTTGTATTCTTCGGGGGAAGTCACATAGAGAAAAGATACCATTGGAACAAACACACAGCCTATTGGGCCGAAAACGTTGCTGGACATACCGGAACTGTCTTTCCGTGTGGACACAAGGAGAACAGCATTGCAAATCATTGCACTCATGCAGATATTAACAACTGTCCAAGTGCTGAAGCAAGTAAGTAATTTATTGATGAAAGGGTGTGAAATAGTCCATGAAATACTAAAAATGTCATGAATAACCTTGAACCTTTCCTAACCTTACACGGAAAAAACGAAACATTAATGAATATTTCATCCGACACAAATGGCTCGTGTTATGGAAACAAAAGAAGTCTAACATCACAGATTATTGTATCGACATGAATCTATCGTGTCTTGACAATGGACAGTACTGTTTATGCATGACCAATTCATTTCTATACAGTAACTAGTGGTGTGAAATTTCTGTAATTTTCATAACACGAGCCAGTCGTGTCCGAAAAGTACTCATCAATGTTTCATTTTCTCCGTGTACATGAACCAAAAAGAATCAGAGAATATGACGCTTGCTCAAGTTATGCCATAGAAAAATGTTTCACAATTGCTTTTGTTTGTAGTTTTGGAAGACGTACGAATTCTCTTGTTTGCTTGAGGGTGGACCGAGTAGCTCGCGGGTGGTCAAGGGATTTCGTCGTCATCTTGACACACCCCTCTCTTCATGAGTTCGGAGGGGAACGTACTCCGCCTCTGCTCCAATATTCTAATACACAGTCGGATCATTATCACTAAGAGAGACACATCGTTCTCTACTACCGCCTATTCTTTCTTCTACCGCAATTTCCCTTGTGCTCGCCCTCGCGAACCTAACTTTTATCTAATGCGATTGTTAAATCAACTAGCTTTGAGGGTTAATTGTTAGTATCACAATGATGAAGTGATAAATGTTGTGTTTGAAGAAGTTCAATTGAATTGTTGGTGAAAACTTATATTCTCGTTCTACCGATTCTTGGAGGAAATTCCTTTTTCTTTTCCCTCCAAAAATTCTACCTTGAATTTACAGTATCCTCTTCTCTCAATATCCATTTTCCCAACAAATGGTCCTTCGAGCTGGATCCGTCCGGCTTTACTTTAATCTCCTTTCCTGAGAGCATCAAAAATTCAGTGAAAAGTGCGTTTTACAACAAAATCAGTTTGATCATCATTGTGGTAGTACACACAGACATAGTGGTGTACGTGATGATTTGGAAGATACGTTTCGAATTGCTTCACGGTGACATCACCGTTGACTCCGCCTCACCTCGCCTCACAGCCAAGAGGCCTATCATCGACGCTGCCGAAGTACGTTCGTCGTTGGATTCTTCTTCCTCCTTCAAGCAACGCACTTGATTCTCCCTCGCTCTTGGATGCACGCGATTCCTCTTGCCGCTCAGATACTCGCCGTTATACGGTATTTCTTTCACCTCTTCTTCTCGCTTGGTAAACGTCTTTCTCTCTTCTCATCATTCCCCTTCCGCGCCATCCGCACAGCTGTTTGGTGTGATAATTCATACGTATTTCAAATTCTAATATTTGATACATTGCACGTATTGAATCTTCTTATAAGACTTACACTTGAGTTTCTCGTTCTCATTATTTGATAATGAGAAGTATTAATTCTGTTGGTGTTTAAATTTAAAGTTGTCAGAATGAAGGAATTGATTATGCGCCAGCGAGACACCTTGAATTCTCTCACACGTATTGTTATTAGAGAGGATTCGAACTATGTTATTAAGGAAAGGATTTCTTGAAGGAATCGAAGTAAATCAATCGATCTAAAGAACCCACATCGAAATTAATCAATGAAAAAAAACTTTAATAAGAACAAACCCTTATGGTTGCCCAGACAGAGCTGCACAGCAGACGCCTGAATAAGGAAAAAGAGAAGCAGTTATAACGTTGCTCAGAACTCAGGTACAATTCAAATATGTCGTTGATGATGACGATACAAAGAACCGACGTTCTCGAGAGAAACACTCACTCAGAGGCGAACATATCGTCCCTTACAGGAAAACTCAAGCATTAAAGAATTTCCACGACCGTTCAAACGTCATTCACACACTCGATTACAAACTAATGAGCTTACTATTCGAACTAATGATATTCCTATCAGACGAGCACTTCGCGAAGCACAAACAGCACGTAGCAATCGGAAGAACTATGAGAACCGTGCACTCGAGAAAATAACACGTTTGCAAAGAAGAGATCAAAGAATCCCCGAGAAGCTTCTCAGAAGGAGCTAGCTAGCATCGGGTTAATGGATTCGAAAGATTGCGCGCAACGACTTCGAAGAATTATAAACGTAACGAGAGTAAGGGACTAATCACCGATTGAACGCATGAGATATTGCTACCGTGTTGAGTGCTGCGCGAAGACTAATTTTCAAACGATAATTCGCAAAGCCAGACCCTCTCTGCCAACTGCCAAAAGTCAGGTGACCGTCCGAGCAATGAACCCGGATACATATCTAAATGCGAGGCTTCTCCTCTCAAAATCCCGAAGAGTTATCAATACAAAGAAATTAGGCGAGTTGAGAATCACCATGGGCGTTTTAGTCACTCGGATAGAACGACTAAAAGAATTATGGACAAAGTTTCAAGATTGTCATAAGCGTTTGATTCTTTTCACCGATGAACAATCTAGAGCGCACGAATATTTCAAAGAACAGGTGTACGATCGAGCCAAAGCTTCTTATCTCCAACAATTAGGAGTTCTTACAAACATGAAGTCTGCGCGCTGTCCTGGTGCGTCCGGTTCTAAAGATGCAGTCGTAGCTACAATTCATCCCCCTAAACTCTCGCTGTCTACATTTTCCGGCAATCCGCAAGAGTGGAGAAATTCCCGGGATCTATTCACTTCTGTGATCGCGATTCGCGCGGATATCCCTCAGGTGCGAAAATTACACTATTTGAAGACTTCTTTGACAGGTGAAGCAGCACAGTTGATTCGTACGATAGCTGTGACCAATGATAACTTTTAATTGGCCTGGGAAGTTCTTGAGAAGCGATACGATAACCGTCGTTTACTTGTTCAGTCATCTTTCGACTCCATCTCACATTAGACAATGCACGGCGGAGTCTGTCACGGAGTTGCGTCGATTATACAACACAACAGTGGAAGCGCTCCGCGCTCGAAGCTTTGAATTGCAAGGTTGAAGATTGGGATATCTTCTTGGTCTACATGACTGTTTCTCGGTTCGACACCCAAACTCGGCGCGATTGGGAAACTTCCCAAGGTGACTCGGCTGAGTTAAGGCCATTCGAAGATTTAAAAACCTTCCTTGAGAATCGTATTCGCGCCTTGGATGCATTACTCCTCCGCCAAGTCAAATCAAAAATTTCCAAATTTCTTCAAACCTCCTAATTCAATCTCTTCCCCTCCTCAGGTTTCAATCGAATCTACTCGTTCTTTTCATTCGGCTGCACAGCCAACCGAACTCACTCTTACTCCTCCTTCAGCTCCCAATTTAAGGACTTCTCATCGCAAATGTTCATGTCGCTCTTCGGCACACTACATCACAGCGTGTCCTCGTTTCAAAGCCAAATCGATTCATGAGCGAAGGGAAATCGTAGGCCGTTTGCGACTCTGCACTAATTGTTTGGGCTCGCATCTCTTCAAAGACTGCTGTTCGGAAAGAAGATGCGCCATCTGTCGTGCCAAGCACAATACCCTACTACATGAGGATTCGACCAGCAACAAAGCAACATCATCACTCCTTCATTCATCCAGCGAAGCATCCACGAGACCATACGACGAATCGAGTACAGGCGCTCCGGTGGCCATCCACATGGCTAGCTCCCACTCTCAAATTCGCTCCATCTTGCTGGCCACGGCTAGAGTTCAAATTCAGGGCTCTCATGGAGATTCTATTCATGTTAGAGCATTGCTAGACGAAGGTTCTGGAATTTCTTTCATCTCAGAAGCCACTGTTCAATGTTTAGGCCTGCCACGGAGAAGGATTTCAGTCCCATTGGTCGGAATAGCCTCTGTTGCCACGGGAATGGCGAAATTTTCACCGGCGGTGACGTTAAAGACGTTGCCAGCAACAGCTCCAGATCTCGACACAGACGCGCTGATATTGCCGAAGTTGACTGGTAAAATCCCAAGTACCCTTATCACCAACCTGGATCTTTCGTCTCTCATCGATGTTCCTTTGGCGGATCCTGCTTATGGTCAACCGCAAGGGGTTGATTTCATCGTTGGGGCAGATTTGTATGGGCGTATTTTGCGTGATGGTCTAAGTACAATTCCAGAAATGGGTATCGTTGCGCAAAACACTGCGTTTGGTTGGGTGCTTTCGGGTCCCACGCACAATCGTTCTGCTCCCACCTTTTCTCCCCCCTCGTCTCTTCACGCATATCATTGCATTTCTGATTTTGAGGTTCCACAGATGATGGAGAAGTTTTGGGCTGTGAAGGGCTACCACCCCCAAAGAATCAATTGAGTCCCGCAGACACATGGTGCGAGGAGCATTTCGTCGCCACGCACACCAGAGACGAGTCAGGGCGTTATACAGTACGTCTACCCTGTAAAGAGGATATACCTTGCTGCGCTGATGACGCCAGAAAAATCGCCGTCACCTCATATTCCCATCTGCAACGACGTCTTCAGCTGGACACAGAATTGGCAATCCAATATGACCAGTTCATGAGTGAATATATGAATCTTGGTCATATGCGTAGGACCTTGCAGGGCGAGACCCCTCCCCCTCTTCCCTGGTATATCCCACATTATCCCATAATTCATTCGGACTCTCGGAAGAAATTTCGAGTGATTTTCGATGCCTCTCGTCGATTACCAGGAGGTTTCTCGCTCAATGACTTCCTTCATGCAGGTCCTGTCTTACAAACAGACCTGTCGCTTTTACTCCTAAATTGGAGAAAATATTCTTACGTTTTCTGCGCCGATATTGTCAAAATGTTTCGGCAGATTACAATTCACCCTTCAGATCAGAGCTTTCAAAGGATCATCTGGGGAAATTCTAGTCACGAGATGGTTGAATTTCAACTGGTTACAGTTACTTACCACACAAAATGTGCTCCGTTTTTGGCTATTCGAACTCTTCGTCAGTTGGCGATTGATGAAGGGCCTCAATACCCACTAGGAGCTCACGCGCGGGTCGAGGAATCCTATGTCGATGACATCCTTTCAGGCGCTGACTCACTTGATTCAGCGCTCACCATTCGTAATCAACTGACTCAACTCCTTGAATTAGGGGGTTTCTCATTCGCCAAGTGGTCAGCCAATCATCCAACTTTGCTCGATGGCATTGCCGTTACCTCTCATCAGACCACTCATAGTCTCTGCTTCGATAATCTCGGACCAGTTAAGACTTAAAGAATCATCTGGATTCCCCATGAGGATTCTTTTGGCTTCCGAGTTCCGTCAGAATTCTCGATTTCGAATCCCAATGTCGTTGATCAGCCTACGAAACGATCAATACTCTCTTGCCTTGCACGCATCTTCGATCCTTCGGGTTGGATCACCCCAATCAGCGTGAGAGCAAAAATTCTAATCCAGGATTCATGGCTCTTGGGTGGTGAATGGGATTCACCTCTTCCATTTCATGTCCAGGAGCAGTGGAAGAACTTCGTTTCCTCGCTCATAGATTTGTCCACAATTCGAATTCCTCGTTGCATTCGCCTTCCCGATTCTTCTCAAGAAGTACATCTTTACGGTTTCGCCGACACATCCAGTCGTGCGTACACCGCAGCTATCTACCTTCGTGAGATTTACAGTTCAGGGCAAAGTTCCACTGTTCTCCTTGTCTCCAAGACAAAGGTAGCTCCAGTAAAAACTGTGAGCATTCCGCGATTGGGACTCTGTTCCACGGTTCTATTGGTCAAGCTTTCCCTGCATATCCAGAAAAGCCCTTACTTCTCCTCCTCCAACTCTTTCGCCTGGCTGGACAGCAAGGTACCCCTGCAGTGGATTGGTAAACATCCGAGCAGTTGGACTACATTTGTGGTCAACAGGGTATCATTCATCCAAACTTTCATCAAAAATCTGCATTCGCGCTACGTCCCCACGACATCAAATCCAGCCGATCTGGCTACCCGAGGGAACAGTCCGGCAGAATTGCGTGAATCTAGTATTTGGTGGCATGGTCACACCTGGCTCCAAGAATCTCCCCAATTCTGGCCAAGCCAGACCTTCCCTTCTTGCTCGTTGACGGCTGAAGAATCTCGGCCAACCGTCTCGCTTTGCACGCATATACCAGAAAATCCAGAAATACTATCCCGATTTTCTTTTCTCTCGAAGCTTCCACACGTGCCAGCTTATTGTATACGTTCCTATCGCTCATGCTTGAAATCCAACACCGAACCATTCAACCCGTTTCTCACGGTGGCAGGATTGTGTGATGCACAAGATCGATTGATTCGATTGGCACAAGCGACCTCTTTCCCGGACGAAATTTCCACTCTCCAAAAAGGAGAGTGTCTGTCTCCTCGAAATCCGTTGAACAAGCTGACACCGTTTCTAGATTCACGAGGAAACTTACGGGTGGGTGGTAGGCTAGTTAACTCCTATCTACCGTATGGTGAGAGCCATCCTCCGATACTGCCCAAAGAGGGCCACTCCAGCCTGCTTTCTGTGGCGCAAGCGCATTCGCAATCATTACACGGTCCGTCACTTACATTAGGTTTCCTGATGAGAAAGGTGTGGATAATCAGGGCTAGAGTCTTGGTTAGAGCGTATATTCGTCGCTGTATAGTATGTTTCAAACATCGCCCTACGTTGGGGCAACAGCGTATGAGCGATCTTCCTGCCGCACGCGTTCTCCCATCTCGTCTGTTCTCCAGATCAGGTTTAGACCACGCTGGACCTTTGAACCTTGCAGTCAGTAAAGGTCGTGGCCAAAAGACCTATAAAGGTCATATCTGTCTCTTCATTTGTCTTTGACCCAAAGTGGTACATTTGGAAGCAGTCAGCGATGCCACTTCACAAGCTTTCTTAGCCGCCTTCCGTCGGTTCTGTGGACGACGAGGTGTTCCGGCAGAACTGCTATCTGATAACGGCACTACTTTCCGCGGGGCGGACTCCGAACTTCGACCCCTTTTTCGGGCTTCTTCGAGCTTTTACACTGAAGTGTCCCATCTCCTTGCACAGGATAGTGTTCCTTGGCATTTCATCTCGCCACAAGCACCTCATTTCGGTGTTCTTTGGGAAGCTGGGGTACGCTCAGTCAAGGGGCATCTCTTGAAGGTCATAGGGGAGCAACGACTCACTTTCGAGGAGTTGACAACAGTCTTGACCCAAATTGAGGCCTGTCTAAATTCTAGACCCCTTTATCCGCTCTCCTCACACCCTGAGGATTCAAATGTACTAACGCCCGGTCATTTTTTGACGGGGACCTCTTTGGTTGGCGTTCCGAAACCCCCGTTCACGAAGTTACCAGAGAATATGTTGACTCAGTTGACAGCATCTACAAAGGGTGCACCAGCTTTTTTGGAATCGCTGGTCTCACGAGTACTCACATCATCTGCAGCAGAGGACCGAGTGGTTCACTCACAAACCCAATCTGCTTGCAGGTCAGCTCGTCTTCATCCAAGACGAGCGGTATCCTCCATGCGAATCGGCTTTAGGACGTATTCTGCAGACGCATCCAGGAACGGATGGGCAAGTACGCGTCGTTACCGTTAGAACTTCGAATTCGACACTCAAACGCCCAATCGTGAGGTTGAGTATCCTCCCATCTTCACTTGAGGTTGCCAGTACTACCCCTCATGGCGGGCGGACCCACGAAAATCAGACTATCGTCCTTGACGAGGCGGGCGGTATGTTTGAAGTTCTGGAAGACGTACGAATTCTCTTGTTTGCTTGAGGGTGGACCGGGTAGCTCGCGGACGGTCAGGGGATTTCGTCTTCATCTTGACACACCCCTCTCTTCATAAGTTCGAAGAGGAACGTACCCCGCCTCTGCTCCGATATTCAAATACACAGTCGGATCACTATCACTAAGAGAGACACATCGTCCTCTACTACCGCCTATTCTTTCTTCTACCGCAATTTCCCTTGTGCTCGCCCTCGCGAACCTAACTTTCATCTAATGCGATTGTTAAATCGACTAGCTTTGAGGGTTAATTGTTAGTATCACAGTGATGAAGTGATGAATGTTATGTTTGAAGAAGTTCAATTGAATTGTTGGTGAAAACTCATATTTTCGTTCTACCGATTCTTGGAGAAAATTCCTTTCTCTTTTCCCTCCAAAATTTCCACCTTGAATTCACAGTATCCTCTTCTCTCAATATCCTTTCTCCTCACAGCTTTGCACCCCTGAACTTATCCCATCCTCTTTGATAGTAGCACGGTTGATCCATATTTTTCGTGTAGAGTGATTCAATCTTTACATGGACATGATCATCGATCGAGACAATCAATTGATTCAATATACGTCTTTATCAATCCAAACAGATGGATCTTTCTGATATGAAATTTCTGCAGAAAATGTTCTCGTCTTCTGAATGCCCCTGAAAATAAGTTAGTTGAGAGTACTCTCAAACTCCTTGATTTCCCTCCTCCGTGTATTGATTATACGTTATTCTCACCTTAACGAACCTTCATTGCATGGTCGCAATGAACATGAGCCGTGCCTTGATGAAGATACGCGAGAAACGTGTGAGACGGATTTGCATAATGATGAAAATTTTGAGACACAGGAGTATTCCTTTTTTTCTTCAACAATCGCAATTTTTTCTTCGCAATCCGTTGCGTACTATGAATTTCCAAAAAACTGCCACAAATTGAAAGGAAACTTTCCATAGACGCATGCTTATTTGCATACACTGATATCATTATGGCGATCTGTCCTACGCATTTTTCTCAGTATGTTAGAATGCCAGGATTTCCCGATAAAAACGAGAAAGTTCAGTGATTAAGTAATTCTCGGATATCTAACCGTTCCACTTCCACTTTCTGGAAGGAAAGACCAATTACCGAACCGTCCTGTACCCCACCTGTTGATGTTTTGAGTACAGCATATCAACACAGCACAAACATCCTCCGGATGAGCCATCGTTATAACATAATGAACATAGTAAGATTGGTGTACAGTAGCGCTCAAAAGTATTTTGTAGTTTGAAGTTTTCGAATATCATGAGCAATTTTGCAAAGGGACAATGTTTATGAATAAGCAATCGTTGCGATGCTTCAAAACTCAGAAATATTCTGATAAGAATATCCGAATTCACATTCCGTTTCATGATCCTCATCCCTCCATGATTATTGTCCCTAATATTCGCAAAAGTAGCATTGGAATGTTGTCTATATACTATGCACGTTCATAGTACAAGGTGTCCCATTTTAATCTCTGAATTCAAATATCTCAAAAACATGCATCCTCAACCAGAAGTACTTGATACCAAAGTTCTTATAAAAAGAGGGGGCCACAAAACTACGATATCAGTTTCATCATAGATGGCGTTATGATCGATTGAAATGGGGGCAACATCATTTTTTTGAACGG
Source organism: Gonatopus flavifemur (assembly GCA_018340375.1). Lineage (NCBI taxonomy): Eukaryota > Metazoa > Arthropoda > Insecta > Hymenoptera > Dryinidae > Gonatopus > Gonatopus flavifemur. The sequence continues at coordinate 1,610,884 of JAFFJZ010000046.1, read as the reverse complement.
GAACTCCCACTTCCTATCGCATATCTCTATTCTACGCGAAAAACTGAGTAACTTTTGCTCGGAACGTTTTCCTGAATCTTTTATGATGGCGCCACAATCGATGAAAAATAAAGTCCATGAAACGATATGCGGATATCTTGTGGAATGCATCCAAGAGCCGGAATATCTCATTCGAATGTTGTTGTTGAGAGGGGGAACGACACAATGGCGATATCAGTTCCATAGAAGGTGGCGCTGTGGTCGGTAAAAATGAGGTCGACTTCGATTTTTCGAATGGAAACTCCTACTTTTTATGACATTTCATGATTTCACGCGAAAAAATTGGGAATTTTTGTTTGAAACATTTTTCCTAAATTCTTGAAGATGGAAACGGTGGGGAATGAGGTTGATGAGAAAGTTCTACTGTCGTCTTCAAAACATTGAATTGAAGTCATTTACAATGTTTTGGACATGACATTTGTTGTGTTTTGTGTCCAATTGCTTCTCTGGGATTATGATTGTTTCGATTTGTTTGTTGAGCGTTGCTTCACACATGATGCAGTAGAACTTCTTCATCAACCTCATTTCTCACCGTTTCGATCTTCAAGAATTCGTGAAAAATGTTTCGAACAAAAATTTCTCATTTTTTCGCGTAGAATCATGATATGCGATAAAAAGTAGGAGTTTCCATTTGAAGAATTGGAGTTGACCTCATCTTTACCGAACACAGCGCCATCTACTATGGAGCTGATATCGACATGAGGTCGCCACCTCTCTTAACAACAACATTCGAATGAGATATTCCGGCTCTTGGATGCATTCCTCAAGATATCCGCATATTGTTTCATAGACTTCATTTTTCATCGGTTGTGGCGCCATCTTCGAAAATTGAGAGAAACGTTCCAAGCAAAAGTTACTCAGTTTTCTGCGTAGACTCCAGATATGCAATAAAAAAAGGGAGTTCCCGTTCAAAGAAATGATGTTGACCCCATTTTAATCGATCATGACGCCATCTATGATGGAACTGATATCGTAGTTTTGCGGCCTCCCCTGTTCATAACAATTTTGGTATGAAATACTTTTGGTTTAAGATGCATGTTTTTGTGATATTTGCATTTAAAGATTAGAATGGGACACCCTGTATATACAGGGTGGGGCATTCAAAGTGTCGCGGGCGTTTTTTCCAAAAATAAAGTGAGATACGAGAAAATTTTTCGGACAAAAGTTGTAGGGTACCGAGGGGGACATCCGATGGTGGCCTTGGCTTTGACCTCAAATCTCATCTTCAAGGGCATTCTGAGATCAACTCTTGTTTTTTAAATAGCATCTCATATTTTTTACTGCAGATTTTGATTTAAGGTCAAAAACCAAGAAACTTTTGTCTGAACCATTTTCCTGAAATCCGCAAAAATGGCGCTCTAATCGATATTGTTCCATTTTGAATCTGACATCCGAATAACTCGAAAACGAAGGGTCTTGCAAAAAAATGTTTCGTACAAAAGTTGTCAATACACAACACATTTCAATCGTCTACATTACCACCATTCAGAGCTCACGCGATGTAAACAAACGACGGGGTTCAGTGGAAATTCACGATTTTGAAAGTCAGTTTGTCAGTTACATTTGATTATTACTTGGTTTATGACAAATTGGAAATCATGGATATCCGATACACGGTTTCTGAAAAGATCGATATGATCTACATTTACGGTGAAGTGCATAAGAACCCCAGACAAGCATATGACTTGTATGCAGAACGATTCCCTGAACGAACAACGCCATCCATTAGGTATTTTCAACGCATTACAAAATTATTCTCAGAAACGGGAAGTGTTACAAGGGAAAAACGACATCGAATGAGAACTGTTAGCGGAGAAAATGCGGAAGTTAATGTACTAGCTGCAGTAGCCAATAATCCACACGTGAGCTCTCGTGAAATTGAACTCCATTCGGGAATTTCTCGAAGAAGTGTTCTTTGAATACTGAAACGTCACAAATTCCATCCGTATCACATTTGTTTGCCTCAAGACCTTCACGGTGATGATTTCGAAAATCGTGTACAGTTTTGTCGACGGGGTCTAGCGCAAATGCACAATAACCACTTCATCAACATATTATTTTCTGATGAGTCGACGTTCACCAATCATGGTCAAGTAAATCGACATAATATGCATTACTGGGCGACAGAGAATCCAAGATGGTTACGTCAAGTAGAGCATCAAAGACAATGGGCTGTGAATGTTTGGTGTGGTATTTTTCGATCTCGAGTAATTGGACCGTACTTCATTGCAGATACGCTGGATGGAGAGAAGTACAGACATTTCTTAGATCAAGTACTTCCAACATTACTTGAAGACATACCTATTCAGGAACGATTGAATATGTGGTATCAACACGATGGTTGTCCATCCCATTATGCAGTCACAGCTCGAGAAATATTGGACAGAGATTATCCTGGACGATGGATAGGACGTCGTGGACCGGTTCATTGGCCTGCCCGTTCTCCGGATCTTACTTCTCCAGATTTTTTTCTATGGGGATACATAAAAGATACAGTTTATCAACAAGCACCGACTACACCTGAGAATATGCGTCAACGAATCATCAATGCATGCGCGAGCATCAATGAAGATATTTTAGCACGAGTTCAGCAATCTTTTGTAAAACGTTTTGAAATGTGTATTGAAGTCGAAGGCCATCATTTTGAGCATCTACTGCATTTAAATGATCCAAGTGATGTAGACGATTGAAATGTGTTGTGTTTTGTCTGTTATACCCCATCACCTCCGTTTCAGTTCAAGGGGTCCCCCTTGGAATCAGACAACTTTTGTCCGAAACATTCTCCTCCAAGACCCTTCGTTTTCGAGTTATTCTAATGTCAGATTCAGTATGGAACAATATCGATTAGAGCGCCATCTTTGATGATTTCAGGAAAATGGTTCAGACAAAAGTTTCTTGGTTTTTGACCTAGAATCCAAATCTGCAGTAGAAAATATGAGATGCTATTCAAAAAACAAGAGTTGACCTCAGAATGCCCTTGAAGATGAGATTTGAGGTCAAAGCCAAGGCCACCATCGGATGTCCCCCTCGATACCCTACAATTTTTGTCCGGAAAATTTTCTCGTATCTCATTTTATTTTTGGAAAAAACGCCCGCGACACTTCAAATGCCCCACCCTGTACATATACAACGTTTAGTTGCTACTTGGGTACTTTTGAGCGCTACTGTATAGGCTTTCACTGGCCTCAGTTATCTATAATCATAATTATAATCGTTACCGAATTAATATGATACAAGGCATATTTTATGTATGTTCAAGATGTCTCATGCAACACTTGTGGGTGTATAAAAGATATCTTGACATATTTTGAGATATCTTGAACATATTTCATATCTGTGACTTTCAACACGTGTTTGAGATATCTCCAAATACGTTGAGATATCTCAGATTCCTGAAAATGTCGCATAAGATATTTTCAACATATCTGCGGGGTATCTTGAAAAGCGGAATCTGTATTAGAAACAGTTTGAAAAAGAATGTTTTCTTCATCAATTCCGAAGAGTTCATTTAGATTTTGTTATAAATACCAAAAGCTTTTAAATAACTCATTCGAAATGGTCATAATGGGAGTCATGGAGGGAGAAGTAACAGGAGGGAACATAGTAGTGGGAGGGGTAAGATTTCTTGAGACACCAAACTGAAAATGTATTGAATGCACACCGATGTTCGACTTATGTATGTACACATATTCTCAATATGGCGGCGTACACGAAGGGACAGCGAATTCGGCTCAACTTCCACCACCACTATGCTCCCCCCTGTTACTTCTTACTCCATGACAGCAGTTCTTCATGAGCACAGTCGGTGTAAGAAGTCCGTTTCCAGCTCTAACGGAAATATCTTTGAATACGTTGTTATTGATGAATTTCCAATGTTTTTTCCCGACTGTATACCATTATGAATGTTTCTTTTATCATCCATGATGAATGGATTAGGAGGCGACTCCTCAGAGAACGGGGTGTACGGAGAAACTAAGAGTGAGACCCACGTATGTAGCACAATAATATCGATAGATATTTTTGTGGTTGGCCACAAAAAAGATCCAGACTAACATTGGTTTCTTACCACTGGTTGTGTGTGTGTGGAGTGGGCGAAAGTGTCGTGGATGTAGGTGTGCGTCGTCGCGTCGATCGGCTGGGCGGGCCTAGTGAACATTCCGCGGAGTCTCCGTGGAGGTCCTCCCCGAGGATGATTGCGGGTCTTCCAGGGGGATATTCATGATACCTGTCCTTGATATCCTCTTTATCCATCCCTGGTAGTATCTGCTTCCTTGACGTGGTGGGGAGGATAAGTATCTCAGAGTTGGATCTTTTTTTTGAGTGGAATAAACTACTCAAGAGAAAGAATACAAACTGAGAGAAACGAAATCATCCTAATGCTAGGAACATCGGCGAAATCGAACGGGAGGAAAGCAAGGGGAAACTACCTTCCTTGACATTTTTCAATACTTCCCGAGGAAATGAAACCTTTTCCTAACCTGGAATATCATGTAACAAAAACGAACAAACAAATTCATCAATACATGATGGCGCTCTCTCGGGTAAAATATTCCGGAGGTAATCTAGTCTCCCGTTCGGATCTCCGGGTGGAGCTGCTCGAGGAAGCTTCATCAGCAAGGAACGAAAACCGGAGAATGGGATGGAGGAAAGAAACAACATTCTTCGAGTCGGAGCGTGGAATGTCAGATCACTGAGGCAAGCGGGAAAATTAGAAAATTTGAAATTAGAAATGAATAGGTTGAATATAGACGTAATGGGGATTAGCGAAATGAGATGGCCACAAGAGGGTGATTCCTGGAGTGGGAATTATAGAATAATTCGTATAGGATCAAAGAACGGTCAAGCAGGTGTAGGAATTGTAATGCACAAAAGAGTAGGAAATAGAATAAAAAATTATTTGCAACATAATGAACGTGTGATGATGGTTGGAATCAGAACAAAACCGGTAGACACAGTCATAGTCCGAGTATACATGCCCAAATCTGCATATTCGGAGGAAGATATTGAAAAAACGTACGAAGAAATAGAAGAAGTGATAGAATATGTGGGAGGAGAAGAGAATTTGATAGTGATGGGGGATTGGAATGCGGTAGTGAGACAAGGAAAAGAGGACAACATTATAGGAGATTTCGCGTTAGGGGGGAGGAACGATAGAGGACAACGTTTAGTCGAATTTTGTGAAAATCATAAGATGGTTATCACAAACACTTTATTCGAAAATCATCCAAGAAGAATCTACACTTGGAAAATGCCAGGAGATACAGCAAGATCCCAAATCGATTACATATTAGTGAAACAAAGATTTGGAAACCAAGTAAAAAACTGTAAAACTTATCCTGGTGCAGATATAGATAGTGATCATGATATGTTGATGATGAAATGTTCTCTGAAATTCAAATCTCTGAAGAAGAAAAGGAAAATGCAGAAAAGATGGAATTTGAAGAACCTCGAGCAAAAACGAACACATGAGGCATTCGAGAAAATGTTGGATGAAAAATTGGGAGATCGAAAAAAGAAAGACTTGGGAATAGAGAGGAGATGGACAAAGATGTAGGGTAATATGAGAGAATGTGCGGATAAGATTTTGAACAATGATGGAGTAGAAGCTAAAAACCCATGGATAACGGAAGAAATTTTAGAATTGATAAATGAAAGAAGAAAATACAAGGATAATGATAGCCAAGAAGGCCAGCAACGATACAAATCATTGAGAAATAAAATAATAAGAGAATCAAGGAAAGCAAAAGAACAGTGGTTAGAAGAGAAATGTCAGGAAATAGAAATAAGATTGCATTCAGGAAAAATAGATGAAGCATATAGGATTATTAAAAGATTTTTCGGACAAATGAAATCTAGAAGCAATAAGATTAGAAACTCTCTAGGACGACAATTGATAAAAACGGAAGAGAAAATAGAACAGTGGATCGATCATGTGGAAGACTTGTATAGAGGAAACGATGATATAGCACTTCTAGAGAAGGAGGATGATGTAGATGAGGAAGAATTGGGAGATTTGATATTCAGATCAGAATTCGATAAGGCTTTGAAAGAAGTGAAAAATAATAAAGCGCCAGGCATAGATGACATAAGTGCGGACCTTATAAAAGCCTCCAGTGAAGGAACTCGCGACGCACTGTTTGAATTGATTAGAGATATGTACGAAAAAGGAGAAGTACCGGAAGATTTCCAAAAGAATAAAATTGTCGCTATCCCGAAAAGACAAGGGGCAGATAAATTCGAGAACTACAGAACGATCAGTTCAACTTCACATGCTTCGAAAATACTGACCAAAATTATATACAGGAGGATGGAAGATAAAATAGAGAGTAGATTGGCAGAAGATCAGTTTGGTTTTAGAAAAAATAGGGGAACGCGAGAAGCAATTCCAGCACTCAGGGCAGTAATAGAGAAAAGGATAGCGCTGAAGAAATCTGTGTACATAGGTTTTGTAGATATACAAAAGGCTTTTGATGATGTAGACTGGGAGAAGATGTTTGCGATCCTGAAGAAGGTGGGAATAAAGTATGAAGATAGAAGAATAATATACAAATTATATGAGAATCAAAGTGCAATAATAGACAAAGAGGGTCAGGAAGGGGGAGCACAAATGAGAAGAGGGGTGAGACACGGATGCTCATTATCGCCACTGATTTTCAGATTATATGTAAAAGAAGCAATGAACGAAGTGAAGGAGGAAATTCAATCGAAATTACAGATTCAGGGAGAAAATATAAGTATGTTGAGATTCGCGGATGACATAGCTATATAGGCCACGAGTAGTACTGAGTTAGAAAATATTCTCAACACTATGAGAACAATATTATTGGAAAACTATTGTATGAATATAAATAAAGACAAAACAAAATTCATGATGTGTACAGCAGCGAAAACAGCTAGAAGAACGAAAATCAAAATAGATACCGAGACAATTGAACAGGTGAAAGAATTCAAATATCTAGGAAGCATAATTACAGAGAACGGCAAAAGCGAAAGAGATATAAGAGCAAGAATAGCACAAGGGAAATAAGCTTTCTACCAAAAGAGACAGTTATTATGCTCAAAAAATATAAGCTTGGAAGTAAGGAAGGAATTCTTGAAAAGTTACGTTTGGAGCACAGCATTATATGGTTGCGAAACTTGGACAATGGGGGAAACTGATCAACGAAGACTCGAAGCTTCTGAAATGTGGTGTTATAGGAGGATGCTCAGAATAAAATAGATAGACAAAGTCAAAAATGAAGAAGTACTCGAGCAGATAAATCAAGGAAGAAATCTTTTGAAACACATCGTGAAAAGGAGAAGCAATCTTATAGGACACACATTACGGCATGAGAGTTTATTGAAAACAATATTAGAAGGGAAAATGAATGGTAAAACTGGTAAAGGTAGACCTAGAGCGAGTTATATGAAGCAAATCGTACAAGACAAGGGATGTAGTAGATATGTAGGAATTCAACGTTTGGCGGATAATGGACAGGGTTGGAGGGTTTCATCAAACCAGTCGTAAGACTGATTACTTCATGATGATCCGTGGAGGTACGGTTTGCTTCGAGGGGGTCCGTGGTTCGATGAGCTCGTGGAGTGCACTCGTGGTACAGCGTTTCACTGTCCCAGAGGGTGGATTTCTCTATACTTTCGAATGGCCTCGTAGGGCGTGCGAACACTAGGAATTTCGAATCACTCAGCGTAGCGAGAACCTGAGACGAACTGTCCTTTGCCGCCTCGACTCATTACGAGTCTCGCCGCTGCTGCCTTATCTACCTCTTCTCTGGCGCCCCCTTCCGCTCTCTTCTCGTAACACTTATGTTAGACTCCCTCGTCCACGGTGAGACGAAGCGTGCGCGTAGTGTGCTCCCCTCCACTGTACGCCCCCTGTTTCCTTGCTCTGTCCTTTTCTGAGGTGTTGTGTGTTTCCCTGTCCCCCCTGTTCGTGTCTCCTTAATTCTACATTTCCTCCATAATGTTTGCTGAATCTATGTGTATTCTTGTCCCCTTTTTTGTTTCGCTTATTATTCCTAATCTATATAAAATATGGTGTGTTCCAAAACAAAAATATTTCTCTTCTTCATTTGGTCTTATCTATCTCATCCTTATTTCCCATTTCATCGTTTATGTTTGTTCCTGTTCTGTTTGCTGTTCGTGTAGTGTGTGTGTACGTGTTCACTTCCTTGTCCACATTTGTTTCTGTGTGTGTGTCTTTACTTTACAATCGTTTTGTGTGGGTGTGGGTGTTCCTTTTCTACATTTGTTCGTTGTCTTTTTTCCATGTTTACATTTTGTGTGGGTGTGTTTGTGTTTGCTTATCCCAGGTCTGTTGATCTTAGTTTATCCTTACTGCTATGAGAAGCGGTGTAACTCAAAGAATTTCGTTTTCCTCCTGACTAAAGAATAATGATAATGATAATACAAATGGAAAAATTGTCCATGTGTTCCTGTGCGTGGGTGTACGCTCGCATACATCCATGTATTCCGTTTCTTTGTTTTTTTTCTGATTGTCAACTCGATTCATTCTAATTTCTATTCTGTTGTTCTGTCTTCCGTCTGTGATGTGAAGGGTTTGGGGTTATTTATTTCGGTTTATGTTTGGTGGTTTTGGTCTAGTTATCCGTAGAATTTTTTCGGATCTCCAAGGTGTATTTCTCCGATAGAATTTTCCTGTCTGTTTATTAATTCATATACCAGTGGCGAGTATTTTTTGATGAATGTATATGGGCCTGTGTATTGTTTATCCCGTTTGCTTGTTGTCTCTTTCTGTTCCGAAGATAGTTTGTGGTTCAATTCTAATGCTCTATCCCCTGTTTTGAATTCTGTGTTTCTTCTGAGTAAATTAGGATGGTGTGTTTATTTTTCGTTCGCTTCTGACAAGTGTTTTTGTACTCCTTCTTCAATTATTTGTAGATTTTTAAGTTTGTCTGTCCAGTGATTTATGCCTGTGTGTTCTATTCCTCGCGTGTTCTCTACGTCGTGTTTTAATGATTGTAGTGGTGTGAGTTCCCTGCCTAGGTTCAGGAATGCTGATGTACATTTTGTGGAGCTGTGTTTGCTGGTGTTAATTGTGAACTGTAAATCTTCTAAGTGTTCTCCCCAGTTCTTGTGGTTACTGTTTAAAAATGTTCTCATCATTGCATCAATTGTTCTATTGCTTCTCTCCATTGGGTTTGCTTGTGGGTGGTATGGGGATGTTGTCATGTGTCTGATCCCTAGTGATTCTATCAGCTTTTTCATTAGTTTATTCACGAATGGTTGGCCATCATCTGTTACTACTACCGGGGGGGTTCCCCATCTGGATATCAATTGTGTTTTAACTATTTTGTGTACTGTTTCTGCATCGGCTTCCCTCATGGGGGCTATTCCTGTTCATTTTGTGTATAGGTCCGTTATAACTGATATATATTGTTGTCTGTTTTTGGTTATTGGTTTAGGTCCCATTATATTCATCGATACTACTGTCCAGGGTTCTCCTACGATTCTTTTTCTCATGAGCCCTGCTGGTTTTTGTTGATTGACCTTGGATTCCTGGCATTTATCGCATTTTTTTACGTATCTCGTTACGTCCCTCCATATTCCTGGCCAAAAGTAATTTTCTGCTATTCTTGCGTATGTTCTTTTGATCCCTACATGACCTGCCTGTGGGTTTTTGTGATTTTCGATTGATATTCTATTTTGTAACTGTTTTGGTGCTATTGGTTTCCATGGGTTATTATCTGGCAGTATATCTGAATGTAGTGGGTTTGGCCTGTGAGAGTATAGGTTCCCGTCCTTGATCGTCCAATTCTTGTTTTCGTCCGGGTGTTTCTGTACTTGTTGTTTTTTGTAATTGTACCATGTGTCTGTTGTTTGTGTTATGTGTGCTGTTCTTTCTGTGTTTTTTTGTCGTGATAGTGCGTCTGGGACGTGGTGTTCCTTTTCTTTCCTATGTATCATTTCGTAATCATGATGTTTTAATTCTAATGCCCATCTCGCTGATCTACCTTTAGGGTCTTTCAGGTTGTGTAACCATTTCAGCGCCGCGTGATCTGTTATGACCGTGAATTTTCCCCCTCCTATGTACGGTCTCAACTTTTCTATCGCCCATTCTACCGCTTGGAACTCTTTCTCTGTTCCTGAGTAGTTTTCTTCCGCGTCGTTTAGTGTTCCGCTCGCGTACGCTATTACGTGTTCAGTTTCATCGTGTGTTTGTGTAATCATTGCTCCCCGCCCTAAGTCGCTGGCGTCTGTGTGTATGAAAAATGCTTCTGTGAAGTCCCGTTGTTTTAATACTGGTGGTGTTGTAAGTATGTGTTTTATTTCTTGCAATGCTCCATCCTGTTCTTTTCTCCATTTTTCTCTGCAGTTCCCTTTCAATAATCTGCTAATTGGTTCCGTTTTTTTGGGCAAAGTTTGGTATGAATCTTCCGTACCATGATGTCATACCCGTTTATCCACGAATCCGTCTGAACGTTTTTGGTTGTGTGTGATTTGATATTGGTTGTATTTTGTCCGTGCCTATGTGTAATCCGTTTCTGTTTACCATGTATCCTAGGTATTTCACCTGTTCGCATCCAAATTCCCATTTTTCCTTGTTTATTGTTGAGTCCGCATTCGTAATCTCCTGCGGGGTTGTTCTCAGCCAATAAAGGTGTTCTTCTAGGGTTTTTGTTACTATCATTATGTCATCTAGGTATGAAAATGCGTAGGGTTCTGAGTCCGGTCCTATTGGTTCGTCCATTAGTCTTTGAAATGCCGCGGTCGCGTTCGTCAGTCCGTATGGCATTTTGTTGGATTGGTATAATCCTTTTCTCGGGACTGTGAATGCCGTCATTTGTTCGCTGTTCTTTTCGAATAATATTTGGAAATATGCTTGGCTCGAATCGATTTTTGATATGTAGTTTGCTGTGTTCAGTCTGTCTAGTATGTTTGTCATTATTGGTATTGGGTACGCGTCTTTCTTTGTGAGTGAGGTAAGATATTTAAAGTCGATTCAAAATCTGTATGTTTTACTCGGTTTTTGGATCATGACTACTAGGCTTGACCAGTCACCGTCGGATGGCTCTATTATATTTCCTTGTAACATCCTATCTACTTCTATGTGCATGTGTTGCGAAATTTTTGGTCATGTGTTGTGAGGTTTTTGTTTTTTCAGTTCGTTCTTCTCTAGTTCCATTTTGTGCTTCACTAGTTCTGTGTGTTATAGTGTGTCCTTCGTGTTCTGTGTAAATTCTTGTATTATTTCATCGATTTGCTCTTTTTCGTATGCTTCTAATCCTTTTACACTGTTAACGAATCCTATTTCTTGTTTTTGGAGATCCAATCCGTATAGCATTTCCTCTACTTGTTTTTCATCTAATATCGGTGCGTTTGGGTATAATTTCGTGTTCGCTTTGATTTCAAGTGTTGGCAGTAGCACTCTTCTTTTGCGTGTGCTGTGTTGTTCCGTGATTTCCGTTTTTTCATTCCCTGTCTTAGTGTTTCGTGTTCCGTTTTTCTTTGTTTCTCTTTGTTCTAAGTGTTTATCCTGTTTGTTTCCATTGAATGTGATTGTTGTTTTCATTTTCTTCAAACTATCTATCCCTCATATGAGTGTGTATTGTAGGGTTGGTGGTATTCGTATTGTCAGTTTGTATGGTTTTCCCTGTATAATTACTGATGGTTCGATTGTTCGTATTATCTCAGCTTCCGATCCATCCGCTGTTATTACTGTCGCTTCTTCCGGCTTGTGTATTTTTATTTGTTGTTCTTCTGGTAATCCCATGATTCCTGTGTTTGCGTCTGTACGTGTGGATCTATTAGTGCGCTTGTTATCCCATCTCCTATCCGCACTTCTACGTATGGTCTTGGGTCGTGTTCTTCCCTGTCTATCGTAATTTTGTGTCCGCGTGTTTGCGTTGTGTTCCTTAAGGGGGTTCCTTCCACCCGTCTCCGCCCCTTTGTTAGTTTTTTTGGTTGTTTGGACAATTTATCCTCCAATGTCCTTGTTGGCCGCAATTAAAACATCCTCTTGGGATTGTTCCCGTGTTTCTGCTTGTGTTTGGGTATTGTCGAGTGTTAGTTTGGGTGTGTGTTGTTCCTAGCATTTGGTTTCTCCCCCGCTGTGTGTTTGGTGGGTATGCGGGTATCGGTGACAGTGGTGGTCCTCGTTGTGTGTGAGCGTGTCCTCTAATCTTCCTGTGTAATCATGTGGAAAGAATGTTTCCCTGAAATCTTTTTCAAATTCTTGTAAGTTTTCCCATTTCCTATGATTGAGTGTATGCCATTTGTATGCTATGTTGTGCAATATTTGTAATAGGAGTAGTAGTATTTCTCTGTCTGTGAATGTGTATGTGTTTTGGTATTGTGCTTGTTTCAATAAAAATTGTTCGGGGTCTTCTGTTTCGTTCCCGCCCAATCTTATATCTAAGTTCGTCACTGGTAGTCGTGGTTTCCTCTGTGTCCTGTTTCTTGTGCTGTATGGTTCTATCCTGTATGTGTCATTCTGTATTATCTCTTCTCCACTATCGTTCCGTGTGGAATTCCTACCCCTTTCTGGTTCGGTTTCTATGTCTGTTTCATAACCATCTATTTCGTCCAATGTGTGATTTCTATTCCCATCTATTGAGTTTCCTACTGTGATTTCCGGTTCTACGTGTTCCTGTCTATGTATTCTATGCGTGTTGTTCAATTCTGCTCTACTTAGTTCGTTATTATAGTCAGAATCTCTATGTGAAAAATTTTTCAACATCGTACTGTTTCTGTCTCCTTCTGGTTGTTCAGGCGTAACGCCTGCAGACAGCAAAACTTCCATCTGCTCTGTATCCCGGCAAGTCATCGGGATTCAGGAACTAATTGGGTGAAAGGTGGGAGGTCAGCACTTTCTCATTACATCACCTCGTCAATCATCGAGAAGTTCAGTTCGCGACAAGTCTCTCATAGCGAAACCCCGTTTGTTCTATCCCGCATTTCTCCACGTGGTTGAGCGCTCTATCTCTCTCTCGTTGGATATCAATTTCAACTCTTCTCGTATTACGTTGTGGATACAGTCGTGAGTTTCTCGTGGTATTATTCGCTCCTGTGACACAATTCATCCTGGAGGCCTTCTGGATCACCCTGGATTCATCGTTAATCTTGACTGAACCCGGATCCTACGCGGCTTCAGACGGTGCACCGCAACGGGTGTGTGAGTTGTGTGCATGAATGTTTGGGAATCTTGGCCAGATTCGCTCTTTTCTTATACTATCGTTTCTTGAGGTACTTATGTACTAGCCAAGGTAATACTTTATTGTTCTTTCTTTCATTATCGGGGAGCTGATCCCTTTGATTGTTATTCACATTTGAATTTGAATCATATTGTTAAATTAACATCTTATTAGTTCATTTCTCGACCCACAGTGAGACAGAATCGATTTCCATTCCTTTCCGTACAGTCCACTTCTCGCTCCTTTCATTTCCCTCTGTATTTGAGGCTGTTTATTTGTTCAAAACAATTTCTATAATACATAACTTCTCATTGGATCACTTTTCCTCATGTCAGCATGGCGAAGGCCGAAACACTGGTCGTTCTCGTTGTCCATTTCGCCATTGTCTTTGTCTTTGTTGTACGTTCGGGTGGTTGAAATGTTTTAATGAATGGTTTGTCTCATCGATGAATTCTTGGTTATTTCTTAGGAAACTGTCTTGTGTAAAAGTTTGATTTTATATTCTGTTTGGGTGGTATGTCTTTGTCTATGTTGTGTCTCGTTATCCAAGCTTCTCCTTGTTCGCTGTTCGTGTTAGGCTTATTCGTGTGTGTGTACGCGTGTTCCTATGATTTCTCACATGCATGCATGCGTGCACACACACGCTCCGATACCTTTGTATGATATTCGTACAAATATAATTTCCTTTACATATGATGGATTTTGTATTGTTGTTCTATGGAATTTATATACACGGTGTTCGATTAGTTTCTGATCGATTTTCTTGCTATTGTAACGTTTTTCTTCTTCTTTGTATCTTGTCTTTACGTGTTTGATATGCTCTATGTGTATTCCTTTTTGTTGTATATTTTTTCTATACGACTTTGTGTATATAAATCCGATTTCCCTTCTATTACATATATGTATCGATATTTTATTTGAGTATTCCGTGAAACATAGATGGGTAGAGGTGTGCAAAATATCGGAGGGAAAAAATCCGTTGTGTTCTTATGTGTTTTAGTGTGTATATATGTGTATTTATGTGTATTTATGTGTATTCATGTGTATTTATGTGTTATCTCCATACGTATGTTCGCTGTGTATGTATGCTTGATAATGTGTCTTTGTTTGTTTGAGTGTGTATGTGTGCTTGTATGTGACGTATGTGGGTTTTTGCGTTGGGCGCCACTATGATGGATGGATTTGGAGGCGACTTTTCAGAGGACGGGGTGTGCGGAGGAACTGAGAGTGAGACCCGCGTATGTAGCACAATAATATCGATGGATATATTTTTGGGTGGTCACAAAAAAGATACAGAGTAACATTGGTTTCTTACCTCTAGTTGTGTGTGTGTGGAGTGAGTGAAAGTGGCGTGGGTGTAGGTTTGCGTCGTCGCGTCAATCGGCTGGCCGGGCCTAGTGGAGATTCCGCGGGGTCACCGTGGAGGTACGGTTTGCTTCGAGGGGGTCCATGGTTCGATGAACTCGTGGAGTGTACTTGTAGTAGGGCGGGCCGAAGAAACAAAGAGTGATGGAATCGTTTGGCCTTAGTGCGGAAATACTTCTATTTGGGATCAGTCATAACTGTGTGGAACCCCAGTTCTGTGAGTCAACATATTCGGTTCCGGCAAGAGCCTTGAAAATTCGAAATTTGGCAAAAATCATAACAATCCTTTATAAACCAATTTTTTATCTTCTGAACCTTGCCTCTGGTCATTATTCGTGAGAAAAACTCTTCATTCGTCTCAATACATTCAGAATAATAACTTTGTTCGATCAATCATTGGATGAAGCTGTAAAAAAATCAAATGAAATTCATGGAATTGATACAAATGGTCTGAGATCTTTGATAGAGGATTCTGGTCGTATTCGGTACCATGGAGGAGCGTAAACTTCCAAAATGAAATTAACCAACAATTCCAAATGTGCAGTAGGATGTTGAGTTGAAACGTAGAGCCTCAAAATTCTATCAGCTGTAGTTATCCAACGTGAGTAATTCAGAGCACCTGGCTCAGACTTCGCCAGCTCATCCGACACCTGACCGACTTCAATGGCAGAACATATACGCAACAAATACTTTTGGTCTTTACTGAGGAGAGATCGGTCAATGTCAGGAAGCTGACTACCAATGGTTTGGAAACATACAACAGGGCGTCCCTCACACTCTTTCAAATTCTTGCCAATGGGACCACAATAATTTGCTGATCCAGGAGTCGAACCATCGACATGGGTGAAAAGATGCCGAAGGGGCAATTCATTGGAATGCAGAAGACAAATGATCCACTGGAGTGGTCGGTCAAGTTTTTCTTCCATGACTCTGATGACTTCTTTATGAATCCCTGTATCCATATTGGTTCCGTCGCAGCCAACGACACGAATATTTAACACACCACTAGAAACTTGATCATCCATGTAAGAGGAAATACTTTCTGCTATAACAGAGCTACAACCTGATTCAGGTGATACGTGGCCGACATATTGTGATCCTGGTTCTCCAATAAGTGAATAATGATCATCTTTTATCGTACTTTGGAAATATTTGGCGCCATGTTTCTCTTTAAATAACGTGCTATCATGGCAGCCATCAAAATACAAACCAGTTATATAATTATTATTTTGTTGAGTTACTATTCGAAGTTGTTTTCCAGTTCGGCGTTTTTCCCTGGATATTTTGTTTTTATCGATAACAAATGTTTTTTCGCTCTCAGTTACCATCCCTACATCTTGAAGCAAAGCTGAACCAAAAGCTGCCGCTGCCCTGTTCGAAATGCCGAACCTCTGGGCCACTAAAGCAGAGTTTGTCAGCTTCATTCGCATCTGGTTACTGCTGGATTCACGAGCGATACGTAAAGATGGTTCGAATTCTTCATCGACTGTAGCATCGTCATCGGTATCGGTATTATCGGTAATGCCCCCGACTTCTTGTATGTTCCGTGACATACTGAATGAGACAATATTCGCAGGAGTGAAGGGAATAGATCTTTCCTCAGATTCAGGCTCGTTTCTTTCGCTGAATTTTGAAGTTTCAACTGAATCTATTCGGCCTACGATCACTTTTCTGTGAGTTCTTTGTTCGATGTGGGACTCTTGTTGGATTTTGGGAACCCTTTTTTCACTCGGACAGTGACAAAGCTCGTTAAACCCAGGACATTTACAAGCCGTTGTATCAAACAACTTTTCAGCATCAGTTTTGAAGGATTTGTTTCTCTCTCACTGTTTAACT
Organism: Gonatopus flavifemur; assembly: GCA_018340375.1. NCBI lineage: Eukaryota > Metazoa > Arthropoda > Insecta > Hymenoptera > Dryinidae > Gonatopus > Gonatopus flavifemur. The sequence continues at coordinate 1,594,493 of JAFFJZ010000046.1, read as the reverse complement.
TTGATTTGTCCGTTTCAATACATCCCTAATCCCAGTGTATTTTTTATGATTCGACTGAATCATAGTGATAATCCAGTCGGGAAACTGTTGGAATACAGGCTGCCTTATACATTCTCTCTAACTTTGTGACAACTGTTTCTGCAATAATTGAACATTGTGGTTCCCTATCGCCACCTGTTTTTTCGCCTTGCTCACAGCTCAATTTCCACCGTTCATACGAACAACGAGAAATCACATTTTTGTATGTTGGGAGGACTCTTTGAGAACTGAAATCAACCGGCGAGCCGAAGAGAGAACACTGAACAGATCCCCGAAAGGTGAACTTTGATCTTTCATCGATATTCATTGTTCATCTCACTCATTCAAGTTCACAGGATCCGAGATATTATATCACTATGTTTGAAAACTGAAATCACGAACAATGTTCAGGGAAACAAATCACGGAATCTGTCACGTCGCTTCAAGAAGGTCGCTGGATATAAGATCACGGGAAGGTTAGCTGATGTAATACCTCCATAACTACGGGAATCGATGCGCAAATGATCGATTGTTTATTGTATCGAAGAGAAGTTCCCTTGTTCACGGCGAACAAACTCTAATGCAGACACCTTCATGTGGTGTGTTGACTTTATTGTTATACATGGATGAAGGTAGGCATAAATCGCTTGCAGGAAAATATTTGAATGTCAGCCAAATTGATGAATAGGAAGCTGTTGGCCGCGGGCTGTCGGCCGCAGGGTTTATGTTTTGGCTGGGACTGTACCTGAACAAAACGACCGAACTATTTGGGTATTTTCTCCATAAAAACATGCTGAAATTAGATAATGATGATATCTAAAGATATGAATTTGTGGTATTTGAGACGAGGAATTCGGAAATGGAAGATTTTTCACGATAGGAGGTCGTTTTCATAGCGATTTTTGCAGAGAAACGAGGAGTTATATATTGGTTCTAACGAATTTCATCACGTACTGATGAGACGACGTCCGATTCGGAGGATAAAATGCATCAATTCTTATAGGATTTTGTCTGAGGAATCCGATGGTATATGATTCATTTTGGTACGCGGCCGTTTTCATGGAGTTTCCGTCGAGGAAAGGGGAGATTTTTGTGAATTTCCACAGAATTTACATGAATTTCGTTATTTGAAGACAAGTCGACGTCCGATTCTTGGGGTGAAATCTATGGATCCTCATGGGGAATTGTCTGCAGAATCCAGTGATATACAGCTCATTCCGGTACGCGGCCGTGTTCTTGATTTCTCACGCCAAAAGTCGTTGACTGGTATTTCACGGAATTATCAATACATATGCGAATTCTTCCATCGGCTGCAGGGTTCTCGTTCGATTGGAAGGATAAGATGCATCAATCCTTATAGTAAATTATCCAAGGAAGCCAATGGTGTATGGCTCATTCCGGTACGCGGCCTTTTTCATGGAGTTTTCGTCGAGAGAAGGGGAGATTTTTGTCGATTTCCACAGAATCCGCATGAATTTCGTTATTTAAAGACAAGTCGAAGTTCGATCCTTGGGGTAAAATCTATGAATCCTCATGAGGAATCGTCTGCAGAATCGACTTTTGGCGTGAAAAATCAAGAACACGGCCGCGTACCAGAACGAGCCGTATATCACTGGATTCTGCAGACAATTCCTCATGATAATCCATAGATTTTACCCCAAGAATCAGACGTCGACTTGTCTGTAAATAACGAAATTCATGCAAATTGTGTGCAAATTGACAAAATTCTCGCCTTTTTTCGACGAAAACTGCATAAAAAAGGCCGCGTACCGGAATGAGCCGTACATTACTGGATCCTGCAGACAATTCCTCATGAGAATCCATAGATTTTACCCTAAGAATCGGACGTCGACTTGTCTTTAAATAACGAAATTCATGCAAATTCTGTGGAAATTCACAAAAATCTCCCCTTCTCTCGACGAAAACTCCATGAAGAAGGCCGCGTACCGGAATGAGCCATACACCATTGGATTCCTTGGATAATTTTCTATAAGGATTGATGCATTTTATCCTCCGAATCGGACGTCGTCTCATCAGTAGGTGATGAAATTCGTTAGAACCAATATATAACTCCTCGTTTCTCTGAAAAAAAATCCTATGAAAACGACCTCGTATCGTGAAAAATCTTTCATTTTCGAATTCCTCGGCTCAAATACTACAAATTCATATCTTTAGATATCATCATTATCTAATTTCAGCATGTTTTTATGGAGAAAATACCCAAATAGTTCGGTCGTTTTGTTCAGGTACAGTCCCAGCCAAAACATAACCCCTGCGGCCGACAGCCCGCGGCCGACAGCTTCCACTTCATCCAAATTATACCAATTTCCATGTATTTCAGTTGATTGTTCATAGTTTTATCCAATGATTGATCGAACAAAGTTATTATTCTGAATGTATTGAGACGAATGAAGAGTTTTTCTCACGAATAATGACCAGAGGCAAGGTTCAGAAGATAAAAAATTGGTTTATAAAGAATTGTTATGATTTTTGCTGAATTTCGAATTTTCAAGGCTCTTGCCGGAATCGAAGATGTTGACTCACAGAACTGAGGTTCCACACAGTTATGACTGATCCCAAATGGAAGCATTCCCGCACCGAGGCCAAACGATTCCATCACTTTTTGTTTTTTCGGCCCGCCCTGACTCGTAGTACAGCGTTTTATTGTCCCAAAGAGTGAATTTCTCTGTACTCTCGGATGGCCTCGTAGGGCGTGCGAACACTAGGGATTTCGGATTACTTAGCGTAGCGAGAACCTGAGACGAACTGTCCTTTGCCGCCTTGACTCATTACAAGTCTTGCCGCTGCTGCCCCCTCTACCTCCTCGTTCGCGCCCCCTTCTACTCTGTTCTTGCAACACTTATGTTACACATTCTGATAATGTACAAATGTTCAAAAAACAGTGATGAGATATTTTTCAAAGATATTTCCGTTAGAACTGGAAACGAACTTCTTACACCGACTGTACTATGTATACTCAATTGAAAAGTGTTGATGAATACATCGATACCAATGCGCCCCTAGTAAAAATTTTTATTTTGATTCACCAAACGGGCCTGGTGCATGCGTCTTGCGGGTGTCTAATTTCCTCGTGCGATGTCAATGTAGACGTCAACATCACGATGTTGTTGTACACGTAGCATGAAGCTGGAACTAGTGGCCAAAAGCGGGTAGCCAATTGACGTAACTTTTGATGGAATAATTTTATCAAGTATTTAAGTAGCAAAAACGCCGGATTGAAAGTTGCTTAATCACTTTCTGATATGAAAAATATTCGAATCGAATTCAATCAGAAAGTACAGTAATCGACTGCTTACTCTTGACTGCTAGTTCAGCTGCATGACCCATTTGGCGAACCAAAGTCAAATTCTCACAAGGGACTGTACGAGGGGCTGTTCACTGTGAGTCATAAAGATTCGTTGAAATAATGCCATTTGATTCGATTTGATTCCCGGGGAGAAATGATTCAGATCTAACGGATTAGATTTACGTACATCTAAAAGAGTGCAAAAATTGATGCTCTGCAGGTCGACATAAATTTATTTAGATCTATGGAGATTCAATTGATTTCTTCGAAAAATACTCGATCCTCAGAAACCTCGTAAAGTGAAGGAAATGGGCAGTTGACGCACGCAGATTGCGATGAATTGACGTGAAATCTTAGTTGCTCTGAATTTACATAGATGTAAGTAGATATATGTACATTCAAATAGATATATTCTCAATTTTTAGATTTGATGAGATCTAATTACATTCATTCAGATCCAAACGTTATTTCCCGCATTCCGTTGTTACGTCAAAAGTCAGTGAACTTCTCAATAACGCACGATTATTTTAAGGAATTGCCAAATCAAGTTTGACAACCCCTTTGATCACCCCGCTTTAGATAGGATTGACCTATACAAGGACCAGGGTAGGATGTTTCTCAATGAAAACCGTTTCATATATGTTGAAATTGATATCTGTTTATTCCAAAAAAGAAAAGAGAATGAAAAGTTTGTTCATTTATAATATTTAGGGTGCTAGGAAATATAATCATATGATATTTTATAAAATATTTAATTAAATCGTTTAACTAGTGTTCATGTAATGAGAAGAAAATATTTTAGGACATCGAAAGTTGGTTTATAATTTTTGATTGACCAATAAATTTCTTTGGGGGTTACCCAATGAAAATTAATGATCTAGGGAAAGAACATCTCATTTGACAGAGGAAATCGTGGCTTTCTTCTAGAAGCGCAATCAGCTTGTACTCCGAGGGTTACTCGGTAGTTGTAAGTGATTGTTCTTCCTATCGTGTGAATGACCTCATATTAGAATCAAACTCTTCAATTCATGCTCTTTCAGGTGTTAAAACATATGTATATACCCTTTAAACACGGGAGTTAAAGAGAAAGGTTGAAGAATAGGGAGTATCGTAGAGAAAGAGAGAGATATACAAATAGAAAGAGAGAGATATACGAATAGAAAGAGAGAGATATCCGTCCTCCTGAAATACATGAAAATTTACGCATGTAGTCAGTATGGGGAAAGAAGGAGGGGAAAGAGGATCGCTCAGTTAGCTTCATTGCGATCGAAGGGGAATAAGGAAAAAGAAATTGGATAGGAAATCTCTACTCAAAAGAATCCTTGTACGACGAGCACTGATGCTGACAGAAGTACAAGGTTGGGATAGTAATTAGTGTTTGGAATGAGTTGTGGGAGAATTCATGGAGATGTGATTGTAGAATACTGGGTTGTTAATCCCAATTTTCTTTAGGAGCGAAAAGTTCGCCTCTAATATCAAGAGATGCTAGGAATAAGTTTAAGTTTTCTAGCTCTCTTGTATAACGAACGAGATTTTTGTCATCTCACGCCCCGTTTCTCAGAAAAATTCTTAGTTTGGATCCCGGAGGGGGAAGATCACCGCGGTCTGCCTTCTCATCCCGTTCCGCGATGCGCTGATGAATGCTACGAATTGATCTTCGAATTTGAGTTATCCTTTTGTTCACCCGGTCCCTCACTATAAAAAACGTTGAAGTTGACTCGAGTTGAATTGCGATGATTTTGAAAGAAAATTCTAATAAAAGAGGAAAAAGGAAGGTGGTTTCCATTAAATTCTTTCCATTACAAAAAAAATCACTTTCCACAAGGAAGGATAAAAGCACGCACAAAAAAAACACAAAAACACTGGTGAGAAGAAAAAAAGAAGAGAACAGAAAAAAGGAAACAAGGTTCCTTTTCCCCCCGAATTGTGGAGAAAATCCACTTACTGTTTGTTTCCCCAGAGTTTCTCAAAGAAACTAATCTCGTTCTGGGTGGATTGCGCTCTCTGCTTGTGGACCTGGTTTTCGTAACTCAGGACCGCAGAGTTGGATTTTTCAAAATATTTATAATTTCGAAAAGTCCTGAAGAGGACTATGTTCTTTTCTTTTCAAAAAAATATGATGTTAGGTGATACACGGGTTGAACGTGTGTTCCTGGTTTAGTGGGTTGGAGAAAAAGAAGTTTGAAGTAACAGTGAATATTATATGCGTTGTCGCGAGGCGAAGAAATATTGTTAATTCATTAGCCAAAACTCGCCGTATTTGAAGGGTTCGAGCTTTCTTCTAAGACAATGATTGGTCAAGGGTCTCTTGGTGGGAAATGTTCTTGTCCGCACCAATGAGGAATTGAAATCACTGCTCCTAGAGGCTGTCGAGGTGTTGAATCATGAACTTAATCATCTTCGAAATCATCTGATTTTTTTATCTTGCACCCAACTCTCGATGTCTCGCGTTGCTCTGCGTCGAGCGTTCGTGTACTTGACTTATATACATTACTTGAAAATTTTTGTCTTACAGGTATTTATGAGGAATGAACGAAGTTCACAACCTAAAATTTGATCAAAACGAGAGTTTTGATTTCCATCAATACCTTGTTCATTCATTGATAAAAATGTTTCTCACAAACTATTAGTCTATCTAGGGGAGAGAAATAAAATCATTTCATGATAATTTCATCCCTCACCGAAATCTTTTTATTCTATCGAATGGTGTAGTGGTCATTTTACGTGCTCTGAATTTTGGAAATATTGAGTCCATTATGTGCAACAAGAATGCACTTATACGAATGGTCTTCCATACATGGAAGAAATAATCGATTGTATCGAATAACAAATGGTCATTTCTATTATTTTCCATGGGGAATTCGTGAAGGACAGGTTTTCATTCAGTATTTGATTTTCGGAATTCTATGGAATGATGTGAATACATTATGAATTCTTTTGGAATACCTTGGGATTAGTTGTGCGGTATGAGAAGATAAGAGGGTGTTTCTTATAATTACTATGATGTCCACCTGGAAGTCGGAATAAATATAAAAGGAATCATCCATTTTATTCAGTTTTCGATGAAAACTGCTATTGAGGCTTGTATTTGAAATATGAAAATAATTTGACTTGGCGACAAGAGTAGAGTTACTCGTCTACGGAATGCGGGGTTGTTTATGATTCGGCCATTGTTTACAACGATAACTGATCGAGGATTCGTATTACCGAATATCTCTCACGTAGCAAATTCGCTTCGTTTCTTCTTGGTTGCATTGAGAGGTTGGTAAGGCGGAGAACTATATCTCTTAACAGGTTTGGGTCGGAAGAGAAGAATACTATTGTATCGATGTTGAGGGCGTCGAGAAGGTGAGGGTTACTCACAGGTTTCTCGCTCATTAGTCATATGCGTACGGACCTCTGTGAGTAGTAGGTCCTGTCTGACTATCTTATTGATTGCAAGGGAGTAATGGAGAAAAAATGTTTTTAGGGGCAAGAAATTTGGAAAATTTCAGTGCACGTTACACTGTGTATACAGCGTTACCAGAGTACGAACTTCTTAGGTTTCCTTATTGGGAGTCCTGTTTAAAAGTTTCTCATGATTCGTCGAAGGGTACGGTCCGTACACCGTAGTACTCTGGCAACGCTGTATAGAAAAGTTACTCCTCAGATAAGCAAACATTTTTACTGTCTGAGAGACTGCTATTGGATATCTGACAGATGTCTTATGCAATAGTCTTCATTGCCCTCGAGATATTTTCAGTACGTAATCTCAAAGAGATCTGAAGACATCTTTTGGGTTTCTTGAAGGAAGATATTTTGGACAGTGGAAACTGTTGCATCAGACATCTTTAAGACATTCAGTGGAAATACTCCACACAATGGAAAATCAGTATTGTCTGGGTCCTAATGGTTCCACAGTCAGTGGGTATCACTTGGGAGTCAGCGGGAATCACTTAGCAGTCAGTGGGAGTCACTTGACTGCAGAGATGGACATTTTTGTACTGGGGGGAGTACTCTTAGTTTGAGTACTCTTTCCGACCACATATTTTACTTTGAAAACATATTTTACACACAAAAAAATTACTTGAACCAAAAGTACTCCCCCAGTAGAAAAATGCCCATCTCTGCTCGACTGCCAACTTCCTTCGAGTCCTTCTTGGCTCTTATGTGGTTCCGGCTGTTGGATGATTGCTGAATTCTCTATTTGAAGATCGGTGCTCGTTTCAAAATTGATTTATTCATGAGTGGATAGCCCCTCGGGACTGTATGAGTGGGTTTTTTTCGTTTTATGAATTTTCGTTTTACGAAAAAAATATTCATTTATTCATCAATATCTATTCTGTCCCCTTCAAAATAATCCCCCTTGGATATAATACACTTGTGTCAACGCTTTTTCCAATCCTCGAAACACTTTTGAAACTCGATCTTTGTAATAGCTTTCAGCTCTCCCAGCGATTCGCTCTTAATGTGATCTATGCTTGTAAAACGACGGCTTTCTAATGTTCTCTTTATTTTTGGGAATATAAAAAAGTGACATGGAGCCATATCTGGCGAATATGGAGGCTGAGGCATCGTTACAGTTTTGTTTTTGGCCAAAGATTCACGAACAAGCAATGAAGTGTGAGCAGGTGCATTATCGTGGTGCAAAAGCCATGAATTGTTTTGCCACAAATCCGGGCGTTTTTTTCGGATTGCTTCCCGACTGATATGCCAACATCATCAGCGACTTCTCTGATTGTGATTCGGCGATCGTTCATAACCATTCCTCTCACTTTTTTCACGTTTTCATCGGTTGTTGATGTGCTTGGGCGTCCGGGTCATTCGTCATCTTCAACGTTTTCGCGGCCATCTTGGAAACGCTTATACCACTCGTAAATCCTTGCTTCACTCATAGCAGACTCACCATATGCCTTTGTTAACATTTCACAAACTTCACTACACTTTATTTCATGTTTTACGCAAAATTGGATACAAATTCTTTGATCCATTTTTTTTTCACAAAGGAAAATCGCCGAGCTCGAGAAACACGCCATAACGTTAGCGGCTAGAAAATATGTAAGAAAAATATATGAATAAGAAAAATTTTATACAGGCGGACTCTCCAAGCCCGTGGAATTTGAATATTCTCGTTACTTTTTGGACACACCTTGTATGTATGTGCACATATAACATTCAAATGTTATGTATACTTCCCAGACAGCACCGAAAGTTTTCGAAACTTTTCAAAAACGTGTCAACAGTCCCACAGATTGGAGTTTTAGAAAGCACGTTTTCGAAATGTCTTGAGAACATTCACTTGCTATGCTGAGATTCACGTTTTTGGGACGTTGTTTACATATCCCAAGGTACGTTCTCAGAACGTTTTCGAAACATTGTATGCAAACCAAGTATTTCATTCTTGACCCTCATGTATATTCATAGTTTCACAAGGGATTAAAAGATCGAACTATAAAAATGAACCTTGTCTTGAATATTTCAAAACATTTCAATTCAGAAGTTTGGAACTATTTGAAAAATATGGATTATCAAAAAGTAAGTCAAAATATTAAGATTCACATAACCTACAAATTGAAGCAAAACAAAAATTCATTACGTGGGATGGATTAAAGAGATGCAAGTGTGATTTATTGAATACGATACTGGTTCCACTGCAGTTCGTTTCTATCACTTCAAAATGAAGAATGTTGAAGGATTCGGCTCAATTTCAATCACGATGAAATATTCATTTCAAATGTCTCATGAACATTCCATCAAAACCTGAATGAGACCGCACGGACATTTGCGTGTCCCTGGTATGTACATGCAACGTTTTCTGGACATCTTGAAACATTTTGAGAACATTCCAATGTTTCCGAGAACGTTCCAAGGATGTTGATAGTACCTTCTGGTGCTGTATGGGTTCCGGCCGTCCTCCCTGATTATATCGCTCACTAGCGGTCAAATTTGAAACTATCGATAATAAGCCGCCGTAAGCCGATCATTCCCGGTAGACCCTCACAGTCCCGAAAGTTCATTTGCCCGAAGGTGCAAAATCCCAACATTCAGATGCTCGAATGTGCATCAATCTGAAGGTTCGTTGTCCACATAGTGCATTATTCCGAATTGTAGATCATAGGAAATGATGTGGTTCATTTTTGGGACAAGGAAATTTCAGGAATCTGAATTGAAAAATTTTTCTTTTCTTTTCTTCGAAATTCAGAATTCCGGCTCTATACAGACCTAGATAAACCTTTGAAGATTCATCCCTGAGTTTTTCAGACTTTTTTATGCGCTCAGTCTCGAGTATTTTGTTGCAAACAAAAATGCCACCGGATGGAGCCACCTTATAGGAATATACCCGAAGTCAATTGATTTGATAATGCACAAGAATCTCCAACAGAGATCCAAACATTGTACAAGATTTAATGGGATTCGGCAAGAATTAATGAGATTTGAAGAGACTCAATGGATCCTTGCAACCAGGGAATAAGTAATTGACATGAATTTCATGTCCAATATAGAATGACATTAGAATTCTCACAAAAATTATAGATGAGCATAATAATGTTCAAAATAATCGGTCTGAGAGAATATCTGGAGGGAAAAGAAAAAGTGCATGTGTGATGATGACGCCAGAATCTGCAGCATCTATTTCGCACGACAGTAATGATGGAGGCCGCATAAACATTTCGCTTAATCACAAATCTGATGATGCCAGGAAAGTTGAATTTTATGAAGATTATTGCGTAGGAAACCTTGATCAAAATATCCATCTTCAGTCATCAGTCAACAGTCAAACAGGCATCAGTGTTGTGAACGAATATGAAAATGCGGAAGATAATAAATGTAAAATATGAATTGATAACATGAAATTCTCATTTCGCATCATTGTTACAGATGAAGGACAAATTGCTTTGTGTGATCTTCCATCAGTGAACTTTGAAGATGTTCTGGTCACACAAAAACATTCAAAACAGGAACCTACGAATGATAATGATAACAATGATGATGATCACGGTGATGATGATAACGGTGATGAAGAACCTTTATGTGAGATGCCACGATACGGGGATGAAGCGAACAAAACGAAAGGTAACAAACCTGGTAAAGAAATAGGATAGAGCTTCGGAGACCATTGTGATCTGAGAGATTTTCGTTTCGGAGACAGATAATTGTTCGATGCTTCGAAACGATCACAAAGCTTCTCTCCAACAAGGGAACAAAAGTCTAATCCACATGGGCGTACCGCTGCAAGTCACAATTATGAATTTAGAACAAAGAACCAAACATTTTCTCTGAATATAGTTCAAAATCTAGTGAATTGTCGTAGGATTCTTTCGATAAATTGAATCCGACAGATTTGAAAAAAGAATTTTCGACCAATTCATCAAAAACAAAAGTGGAAAAAAAAATTCAAATCGATGCCGTTATTTTGTCAATCAATTTTTTAGAAAAATCGTAGGATGTTCATTAGATTTTAGACTATATTTTAAGAGAGTTTTCGGTTTTTCGTTCTACATTCATAATTGTGACCTGTAGCGGTAAGCCCATTTGAATAAGCACACTTTGTTGAGTATGCTGATGTGCTGCCATTTTGTATTTCAAAAATATAACAAAATTTATTTCTGATACTCCAAGAGTATTACTTTCATATATTCAAACTCCCATAATTCTGAAAGGTTCCTAACGTTTGTGGTACGTTTCAGAAAATTCCTCAAAATTTTTTGGACACAGGGTGATATTAACCCGTAATAATATCAACCCATGTTTCAGCATATCAGATCCTCATCAGAATTCAACAACACTGTGACAAAGTTCTGCATTAATTTTAATGTATTTTCTGGAAAGTTTTTTCAAATACGTGCATGAATTGAAGTTCATACACATTGTACATTGAATTTCATGTGGTGTATAGCATAATCTATATGAAGGGTCGATGGTCTAAACCTGTTAACTGACATTTCAGAAATTTTACACGGCGAAGAAAAGTTGATCCAGATCTTTCAATTTTTATTCAAATGATCTGAAATTTGGAAGTATCATTCACCCTTGTAACCCGAAGAGAAAACTTTTCATAGACTAGGAAAATATCAAAAATTAAAGAAATGCTAACGTTCTTTCTTCGCCGTGTGAAATTTCTGAAATATCAGTTAACAGGTTTAGACCGTCGACCCTTCATATTTTTCAATGTTTTTGTACATTCAATTTAATGTAAAATGTCTCTTAACCTGAATTCATATACGGTATTGGAAAAAACTTCCAGATATTTCTGACAGTGAATATGTCATGCAGGGCGCCAGAGCAAGGCGTCCTGGGCGGCAAGTTCAGAGGGGTGGCAAAAATAATGGCGCCAGCTCTGTCATTATGTAATGATGTATTATTATATTGTCATTAGAGTCAGAATTTCTCAAACGGGCCACCCAAATTCGATGAAATTTATTTTTAGTCACTAATACATTTTTCAGTAGTATTTCACATAAATCACATGATACTATACGGATTTCGCGGCAAAACTTTTTTTGTCGACAATATAAACAATCAAACTTTTATTACGGGCGATCTAATGGACCGATTTCAACGTTCAACCCCGCATTCGATTCGTCTTCAAACGCAGATTATTGGTGATTTTTTTCAAGTCGAAAAAGTTCATTTTAGTGAATTATTTATAGATTTTTTTATAACAAATTGGAAAATAAAAGTGTTCTTCATCATGTTTTGATTGAAAAAAAACCAAATATACAACTTTTATTCCGAAAACATATTCAATTGAGAAGAAAAATCGCCCGCAGTTTGGAAAACAGTTATTTGAACTTGAACATTACGTCCTTGCGCGAAGCCTATGATCTCGTTCGGACGGGTCACGCTATACGTGTCTGAACGTGGTCGTTGCTCGTGTCTCGGTCTAGTATGCAATTAAAAAAAACTCATCCGCAGTGTTCCTTGGGAAAATTTATGCCATGCCGATCAAAACGGGATATTTCCGCCGAAAAATGGGAGGTAAAGTGAAGCGTTTTGGTCGGATGTACTGAATTTTTCTGAGGGGTGAGAAAAAAGCGAATTGGGAACCTCTTCATGTGAAAATCTCATAAAATTCCATAAGTTCCCATCAACGCTCGAACCAATTCCAAAAATTCCTAAAATATTCTGGTTCCTACGAATTACCATTGCATCTCGAAATTTGTTTTCCCTGGTAGAAAGCATTCTAGCTTCTACTGTGACGCGAACAAGGCGCAAGCGAGACACCCTAGGCAGTACTCAGGCCCACTTCCACGCCAAAGATATGCCTAGAATGATTCCTACTGGGGTTGCGATTGTCGTGAATTCTCGTACCAATTCTCATTAATTTACTTGAAAACTCATGAAATCTTCGACAAATGTTCATAACAGTCTCATAAAATTTTGATTTTGGAAGCATCTACGAAAATTTCTTGTGCAAACAGAAACAATAAAATTGAGAACAATTAGGTCGTTCAAATGGTCATTTCATCCGGCTTGAAAACCATTATATTTCAATTTCGCGCGAATCGCTCTTATCCAAGGCTGAAATCATTTGATAGTGAATGTTTTTTTGTTGTTTAAGACTGGTTCAAATGAATGATATTGATTGAAATAGAGAAAAAAATGATATTTATACCTACTATCTATACCATTCATTGATACCATTCCTCCCATTCATACCATTCACCACAAAGCTTCACTTTCCTCCAAGTTTTCAGCAAACGTGACCCGTTTGGATAAAAAGACATGGGATGGATCATGCACATAAGAATTGCGCACTTATTTATTATGCACATAAAAAAGTTGAATTGAATTTGTTCACATATCAATTTTAGTTGTTCCTAATATGTTTGATAAATGTGCACTGATAGTCGTGCACAGTGAATTGTACACATGAAAAAAAATGAAAAATATAAAATGTAAGATTGTGCACCTTACATTTTGCACCTTTGAGAATATTCAATATTGTTTTTTATGCGCAAGTAATCATGCACAAAATTTTTATTCACAAAAACTTGCGCATAAAAAACAATATTGAATATTCCCAAAGGTACAAAATGTAAGGTGCACAATCTTACATTTTATATTTCTCATTTTTTTTCATGTGTACAATTCACTGTGCACGACTATCAGTGCACATTTATCAAACGTATTAGCAACATGCAAAATTAATATGTGAACAAATTTGATTCAATTCTTTTATGTGCATAATAAATAAGTGCACAATTCTTATGTGCATGATCCATCCCATGTCGATAAAAATGGCGTAAATTTTCTCAAGGAACACTGTGGATGAGTTTTTCTTAATTGCATACTAGAACGAGACACGAGTTACGACCACGTTCGGACACGTCTAGCGTGACCCGTCCAAGCGAGATCATAGGCTCCGCGCAAGGACGTGATATTCAAGTTCAAATAAATGTTTTTCAAACTGCGGGCGATTTTTTTTCTCAATTGAATATGTTTTAGAAGTAACAGTTGTACATTTGATTTTTTTTTATTCCTAATATAATAAAGAACCCTTTTATTGTCTAATTTGTTATAAACAAATTTATAAATAATCTACGAAAATGAATTTTTTTGAATTGAAAAAAATCCCCAATGATCTGTGTTCAAAGACGAATCTGATGCCGGGTTGAACGTTGAAATCGGTCCATTAGATCGCCCGTAATAAATCAATGAATGAAAACGAGATGAAAAAGTTTGATTGTTTATATTGTCGACAAAAAAAGTTTTGCCGCGAAATTCGTCTAGGATCATGTGATTTATGTGAAATACTACTGAAAAAATGTATTAGTGACTAAAAATAAATTTCATCGAATTTGGGTAGCCCGTCTGAGAAATTCTGACTCCTTACTCTTACATCTTCAACAGGGAGTAAGAAGTGCGCGATTTATTTTTGCATGTGTGACGTATGGGGCACATTTCAATGATAATGATATTCAACTCAAATCCCAATAAGTGGTATGTGAATTCCAGAGGATCGTAAATTGGATCCGTCAAAGATAAAATTGACCGCAAGTATCCCAAGACAGGTATCGTTCGAAAAACGTGAGTTACAACCGGGTCACAGTGGGGCCAAATGCCAAAAAGCTGGACAAAATTATAAGGGGCTCTCAAATTCACTTGCGACTTCGTACTCGGGAAGTTGATGGGGTCACTGATTACGAATCCGTTGTCAGAATTTCAAAATTCAAAATGGCGGATCCAATATGGCGGACGAAAATTGAAAGAAACCATCGGATTTTCTTCAAACTTGGTGATCAGGGGTTTTTGGGGTCGCTGATTACGAATCTGCTGTTTGAGTTCCAAAATTCAAAATGTCGAATCCAATATGGCGGACGAAAATTTTAAAAATCATCGGATTCTCCTCAAATTGGGTACCCAACGGTTTTTGGGGTCTCTGATTACGGATCCGTTGTTTTCATTTCGAAATTCGAAATGGCGGATCCAATATGGTGGAATAAAATCGGGGGGATCATCGGATTTCCTTCAAACTCGGCATCCAGGAGTTTTTGGGGTCACCAATTACGAATCCGTTGTCAAAATTTTGAAATTCAGAATGGCGGATCCAATATGGTGGACAAAAATTGAGAAAATCATCGCATTTTCTTCAAACTCGGTACTCAGGGGTTTCTGTGGTCGCTGATCACGAATCCACGGTCTGAAATTCAAAATTAAAAATAACGGACCCAATATAGCGGACGGAAATTGTAAAAATCATCGGATTCCCTTCAAACTCGGTACCCAGGGGTTTTCGGGATCGCTGATCACGAATCCGTTGTCAGAATTCCGAAATTCAGGATGGCGGATGCCAAAAATCAAAACTTCATTCATAACTTGATATTAAACAAGAACTAAACGGCCCATTTTGTTGTTCCTATTATGATCATTATTATTATTATTTCCAACATTGAATCATTATTAATATAATTATCGAATGATATTGACACACCAAATGTGTTAAATCGAAAGATATATACATTCACAATATATACAATAATATAAAAAACTGAAATCGTAATGGTTTTTACTTTTGCCACACTTTTTTTACTCAGATCAGTCTTCTTCTTCACTCTCAGAGGAAGATAATGGGAAAGTTACGTTGTCTTTATCAAGTATATCCGGAGTTTTGATCAGGCTTAACACGTCTCTAGGGAGAAACTTTAGTTTTTTCTTGGGCAACTGTCTTTTACTCGATAACATTGGATCAGAACTCAAAAGGAACCATTTAAAAATGTCTTCATTCGTTTTTTCTCTACTGCATTTCCTGGAGTGATGCTCTCGGTACCTTTGGAAATGAATGTTGTTAAGATATTTGAATATAATTGTGTATTCATCGACACCGTTAAAGCTTTTGATCTCAACATGACAAGCAAAATCAAGGAAAAACAAAAAGCAGCTGCACTTTGGGGTCATCAGTATAAAGTTTTGAATAAATCCTCTAATTCATAAGTTCACTTGATTTTCAAAATTGTTTTCTAGTCTATGAATTCATGTTTCCAGAGGATGAACAATGTGGCTTATTAATAAAAAAAAGTATATGAATATTCATAATTCCCCGAATTCCTTACCAGAACAAAACAATCTTCGCGAACATATATTCTCGTGGTTACCATAAATATATGGTTTGCCTAGTAGTCGAAAACGTATTGTGCAATGTATCAAACTGATTGCAGTACTTGAGAAGTCAAATTTTTCCCTTCAAAGTGTCGAGTCCACTGTGACAAATATAGACTATTATTAAGTGATATACATCATTTTCACCTTTTAAAATCTTTGTTACGAGCCTCTTGTGCTTCCTCAGTCAATTGGCCTATAGGTAGAAGAGCAGATGCAATGATTTCAGGTCCGTGGATCAAAAACTTGTGCATCGTAGGTGACATTGGGTACCACGGATATTTTGTCGCGTAGTAGCGTGCCGTGTCTAAAGCGTAACTCCGAAACTTTTCAACGTCTATTTCATGGCCACTTGAAACGGTAGCTAATACTACATGAAGTCGTTGTATTAGGTTGACATCCACCCCTGTGATTTCGGCAGAAACTTCGGGTTGTGCGAAAAATCGCCTAGCGGTATTCCCATCATTTGAGTTCCCAAACCCTGGCTTAGGAACATCGACAATGAGGCCACATTTTTCTTCAAAACTTTTCTGTACAACCTTTTTTCGTTCTTCCACCAAAGCTTAATCTTGTTTTCGTGCTTGCCACTTCTGAATAGGGAGCTTATAAGACAAATGCAGGAGGCCCTCAAAAAATCGTATCCAGCCGTGTAGACAAGACAAACCAAACTGGAGGTTTTCGGTTTTGACCGGCCTGGATACTATATCATCAATTTTGTTGAATTCCTTAGATGTGGCACCACATATATAGCACTTCTGGGTATAGGTTGTCTCAGTTATGGCATTGCATACCTTCCCGTCCACCATAGAAAAAATCATCTCATGTTTCACTGAAACATGTTTTTCATCAGTTCTGAAAGAAGTAGCCCTCAGATTTTCTATTTCATTATCAACCCGTAGCTTCTCTGCAACCGAAACTTCAGTTGATTCTTTCACAAACTCTAGTTTGATTGGCCTACAAAATCTGGTTGATGATGGCCTTGGATTCTGCCAAATTATTTTTGAATTGCAGTGTAGGCGGAGAGGCACAAGTGAAGTAATGAACACAGCGGAATCACTAGCTTCCGAACTTTGATATGCTTGTTTGTATGAGGAGTGGCCAGAGCTCCCATCAAACCCCCATTTGGAAATAAGTACCAGGTTTTGTAACTCTTCATCAGATAAAGTTGACAAAACCGAATTCTGTAGCTTCAAAATACGTGTAGCTGTGTGATCAAGAAGTGCTTGTAGTTGCACAACAGCGCAGGTTTCTGTTATTTGAATAAATTCCTCGTCAGGAAACACATGCGTTTGGCCAGTTGAATTTTTTTATAAGGTGGAAATTTCTGCGGATCAGCTTCACGCAATAAGCAGTACTGATGTTTTGAGAGCTCGGCATCTACTAGGAGAGCTAGAGCATCTTCATCATTCAACATCTTTGGCTCATTCCGCTTGAAAGTTTGATAACCTTTCATATACATTTTGGCAAGCTCAGGATCAGAAGATGTAACATCCTTTACAATTTTTGCGGCTTCGATCTGTCCAGACGCTCTCAAACACATTTGTGTGGCGTAAGACAGCTCTGAGATAGGAGTATTTACTCTGATATTCTCCGTTTTCCTACGTTTCGTTCTTTCTGAACATTCGTTGAATTCAACAAGAGGTCTTCCCACTTGCGTGTGAACAGTTACAGAATGGGGATTCCTGAAAGTACAAAACACTACCTCTTGTTTTAACCATTCTTCATTATTTTTAAGAAATCGTTCTTCGGTCCTTTGAGAAGATTGCCATCTCTTTTTGAATACACATTTAAAAGTAGATAAAAGGTTAGAGATCTCTGTAGTTTTGTTATCCGGACAACACGTTATCTCGATGATTTTTCCTTGAAGGAAAGTGAACTCTTCATCCAACGTAGGTAGAGGACTGCTCCTTAAAATATCGCACATCTCTCTCCGAGTCATAGATATTGAATCATCTTTGAAATCTACAAACGTTGTAGAATTCGATGAAATTCGCTACAGAAACCCCATGTGTTCCTAAAAATTTTCCTAATTTTCTTGGGTTGGATTCAACCCTCTTAAGCTAATTTTTTTTGCAGTCAACTGTTCAAATTAAACTACTAAGAAAATATAGGTTGTTGAAACACTCACCTATGGCAGCGGAATCCATCTCATTTGGAATTGTATGTTGACATTGAATGATTTTAAAAAACGAAAAATATTCACCAAGCTTCAAACTTGCATGCGGAAAAAAGTTTACGGTGACGATTACTAGCAAGAGTAAGAATTCGGTGACAGCTATTGCACAATTGTGATAAGCACCATTTGAAATCAGACCGATTACAACCAACTATTTACGTTGCCATGGAAACGATAGGTTAACATAAGAACGATCACCAAATCGCGAGTCATGATTCAGTTCACGAAAAGAAAAGAGATATCAATACTTGAATAACATTTATAAACATTTAGGAAAATGACGGTTACTTTAGGGAAAAACAGCATCGCTGAAGAATGTTAGCAGTGAAGTTACCAAAAATTCGTAGTAATAATACTAAATGTTGGTAGTTTTATTGTCATTTCCCATAGTGAATTCATCAACTCATAGTAAATTCACTACGAATATTCTCCAGCAATACTGTTTTTCTCTCAATGGTCCATCATCTTCCTAAATATCAATGATTTCTGGCTTTTGTGTACCCTAAGCCCGCGATGAGAAGAAAAACGAATGGTAATCAATCTCATACAGTTTTCCTCGTGCAGCAAATGTACACTGGAAATAAAACACATACTAACGTTGAGATAAAATTCAAAGCGAATCTACTGAATTCTGAGTTTTGTGTCCACCATATTGGATACGCTATCTTTGATTCTTGGAATTTGACAACTGATTCGTAATCAATGACCCCACAAAACCTAGGATACCGAGTTTGAAGGGAATCTGATGATTCTTTCAATTTTTTTCTGTCAAACTGGATCCGCCATCCTGAATTCCGGAATTCAGACACCGGATTCGGAATCAGCGACCTTAAAAACCTCAGGGTACCGAGTTTTGAGGCAATCCGATGATTTTTTCAATTTTCATTCGCCATATTGGATCCGCCATTTTGAATTTCGGAATTCAAACAACGGATTCGTAATCAGCGACCTCAGAAACCCCTGGGTAACGAATTTGGAGAAAATCCGATGATTTCTTTCAATTTTCGTCCGCCATATTGGATCCGCCATTTTGAATTCCGAAATGAAGACAACGGATTCATAATCAGCGACCCCACAAACTCCTGCATATCAAGTTTCAGACGGATCTAAGGACTCCTCATCACTGCGTCTAATTTTTTGTGATTTCCTGCACAAAAACATGGCGGAATTGCTTAGGGGCAGACATGGGCAGCCGTTTTTTTTCCTGATGTTTAGGTAAGAGTCCCATCTATCACCTCCAATAATTTAAACGACGTAATTCTGCGTAATTCTCTACTATTCCTTCAAAAACCAAACACATTTTCTCATTTATAGATATAGAAATTACATCCAATCATTGCTCTGTCAGTATTTTCCACTCATCAAATTGATACTCTCTTAATTTTTAGTGTATTCTACATAGTTTCAGTAATAGACTCCAATTCGAAAAAGTTAAATCGGTTCATTTTTCGAGACACAGCGTCTTTTTGAACATGCTCGTTATTTTACTATCTTTCAATCACGCGGATTATACTCCAAGGAGGGTATTTCGCAACTGGTACACAAGGGCAGGGGGAGAGGATCAGATCTTCTCATATCAGAATTCCAATACTTGGGACATCACCTTACTTATCCCAAGGGTCAAATATCCCCAACTACAAACTTCATTTTTGGGGTTTTGGCCAGCTTTTTGGCATTTGGCCTCACTGTGCGGTTGCGAAGCAAGATTGTCAATGCGATGGTAAGTTCATGAATAGATGATAGAATCAGGGAGCATGAATTCAAATATATGATTTTCAGACGCATTTTTAGCGGTACCAAGCGGTAACATACTTGAAATAATGTCACAGTCATTTACCAACGCAAGGCAAAGACTTATCATGAAATTTCGAGTGTTTTTTGTGATTTCATACATTGGAAATAGTTCAAGTGTGTTACCGCTTGGCATCGCCGTAAACGCGTGTAAAAATTGCACGTTTGAGTTCTTATACCCCCTGGATGCAACAAAGAAAAATTTTACAATAAGTTTTCCTGTATGGGTATGGGTACCATAGAGGTGCAACTTCATTGGAAAGACTGATTTTATGAAATTACTCTAATCCAAAATTTTTCTAATGCGAAAGAACAATAACCGTGCCAAGCTCATCGAATCAAAATCGAATCGTACGATATGAAAATCCATCATTACATGATAATATTTTCCAATCGACGTACTGTGCACGATCATTGCGCTCTTACACTAAAGAAATTTTGATGAACTAAATTCATACCAAAAGTATTTCCAATGAAGTTGGTGCCTCCCCCCCCCCCCCCCCCCATCCCTGCTGAGTACGCAAATGAATCATGTCGGCCATGAATCAGAGAGATATGAATTGAATTTTCAATTACCATAATTTATTTCCAGTAAAATTGGACGCTTCACTCAAACGATTTAAGACTCATTCAGAACATTTGCGGTACATCATGCGTAAAGTTGAAAGTGTCAATTTCAAAACAACTGGAATTGATTAGTCAGATTTAGAAGATATAGAGAAATTGTTCCCAATTCAGAACGAAAGAGGCATGGCTGAGGTGGAAAGATGAATCTCTTCAAACAACGAAATCACAAAGAAAATAGTGAGTGGTTTTATAAATCTCATTATATAAAGGGTATCTCGTACAGAGCGAAGTTGCTAGATCTCTTCACCTAAAACACTCAAAGATGACTGAGTGAAATGAATTCAACAACCAGCCCAAACCTTCTGCTGGTACGGACAGAGATCTGGCTGGTTGTTTTATCCTATTCTATTGAGTCATTTTCGAGTATTTTGTGGAAAAAATCTAGTAACTTCGATCTGTACGGGATACCCTGGAAGTATTAGGTTGAAAGGAAAGTAATGAGCGATTTCTTTGGAATTTCTATTTCTTCGTAGGAACAGTATAGAACTTTCCTAAAATATATTGTGTTATGCGTGTGTATGTAGCTTACCCCGAACACATCATAGAATATAGCTCAAGGAAATTCTATACTATTTCTAGAAAGAAATGGAAATTCTAAAAAAAAAACGTTCATCACTTCCCTCTCAACCCAATATATGTGTATTGTATCTTGTGGAAAATGCGAGGCAAATTCCGGTGAAGGACAGCAGATCCTGGGACAAAATTGAGCAGAAATGGCACTGATATAGATATACCTGGGTTTGGTATTGTAGTGAAAACTGTGACACGATTTGGAAGCAGCCATTTTCCTTCATATATAGATATATTCCGTGTACATATTCAGTTGTAACGTTTACTCTCAGAGGGCGCTGATTTATTATATATAGATATATTTCTTTTATAGTTTTAGTTCTTGGGTTTACTACAGCGGCGCTTTTAGGCCCTCAATTCATGTCGCAGTTTTTTACATTCCTCTGAGGCAATGCCGCATCCACTTATTACACATATCAGTGAGAAATGGGCACACCCGAACCAATCCGACCAGTTCAGTCTGACTGTGTCCGCGGTCATACCCGACTTTTGACCAAGTATTGGCGGGGCTTCACTTGGCTTTGCCCGGCACTTTTCGTCACGTAGAAATGATTCGAAAATTGCGAATCAAGGAGATACTATCGATTCCTGAAGATGTAGCCGAAGTGTATTGAGTGAAGCAAAGAAATGAAAATATCGCTCTGCATAGTAGATGTAACTAGGGTCGCTGTAACAGAGGCTGGCCATCGATAACGTTTCACCAGATCATGGTGGCGGTCCGTCAATTTTATAATGATTCTAATTTGATTTCCCAAGTCTTGGCGATTTTTCAACCGATGATGTAATGTAGAACTTGACCGATTGGTTTTCAAATCTCGATCTGCGGCCAGGCTCTGTTGTGGGCCCCTGGATGTGACAAAAGACCAATGATACTGCTGGAAGGAATATCCATGAATACGTTGTTATTGATGGATCTCGAATATTTTTCTCCAATTGTATAAAATCATAAATGTTTCTTCTATCATTCTGATAGATGATGAATTCTCAAATAACAGTGGTGAAATGTGTTCTGAAGATATTCCAATGACAACTGTTGACAGACTTTTGATATCGATTTACACAGACCCTTTCCAATCACTGAAGATGTTCTGTATAAGACCACATTTTGATTTGAATATTTCATTTCTGATTAATTTGTTAGACATGATTTGACTCGGGTCTTATCGTCAGGAATCGCTGGTATCATGTTCAATCTGGCAGAATTAACACATGTGTTCTGTCAACAGGAAGAATACCCATGGTCATTCGGTGGAGAGAATGAAAGTGAGGCAGTGTACGCCATACTAAGAGGGATGCTGTGCAATGAAGTCGCTGTCGGCTATTGTTGGGAAGGCCGAAATGAGAAAAAAAGGCTGCTCCGACTCTTCGCATTATAGGATTATTCACGGGTACAAAACAAACATTCAAATGTGTTTTGTTTCGAAAACTTGTACATGCCCGGGAAAAAATATTTCAGATCTCAATAGATCTACTTAGATCTACGTGGATCCGAATAAGAGAAGAAATTTCACGGTACTTGACCGCAATTAGCCCTCATCGACCGCACATTCTCTTCACTTTTATATATGATTTATAAGAAGTGTTTTTACGTGCAATCAGGTAATCATCATAGATCGGAATAGATCTAAGTCTATCTGCACAGAATTCGATTTTCCATTTTGTAGACCTACGTAGATGTAATTGATTTTTCCTCGGTTGTAACGTTGAGATAAGGAAAACTGGTGATCTTGAAGAAAGATATTTTGTTTCAGATGCGATTCTATCCACAGTAGAAGGAAGCAAACGATCCAATATGCGACGTCCTTTAGCCATTGTATTAAAAACCTGCAAAGGAATATAATTAGAAATTTCATACGGTCGAGATAAGAGGAACGATCTCTCTTACCTAGGTAGTACTGCTTACATAGTACCTCATGTGAACCGGAACCCTCCACCTTGGAAAATAGCCCTCCGTCCCATCGACTCGAGGAAGCGTACCTTTGAAATATGGGATTCGTCAGACTGAGAACAGCTAACGGAGAGCCCGAGACGTGAACGACTCGCCTGGGTTGTCGATTCACGGCAACAATCCATTTTGTTGCAGTGTACCTGCGTAAAATATATTAACCCATTGGGTCCCAAGATGACATTTTTGCGTTGTATTTTTCAACGGCTGTACTTTCGAAGGAAACGGGTTATGAAAAATTCCAGACCAACCAGTTTCGATGGAGAATTGACTGATCTTCCAGAATCTGATATTAGTTTTTCCGAGAGATGCACCTGTCACAAGATATACAGGTTTTTTTCTGAAAAAACGCGAATTTTGAAACTTCTTTTTTTCTTTATCTCATGTTTTCACATTGGAATCGTGTCATCATCCTTCTTGTAACTACAGAAACCGCGTCAATTTACTTCAAACCTCAATTCATGCTTCGGACAATTGGAAAAACTCACGTGGAAACAACAAAGATGGCGGCTCAAACGTGGAAAAAATGTCAAAAACTCCAAGAATTTTTCATTTGAAAACGATGGACTTGAGGAAAAGATTTGACTGAAACGAAAGTTCTTAGAATTGATCAAAGAACACGATCAAATTTTCTTCAGGATTTTTTGACGCTTTTTCTGAATTTTCAAATTTTTGTGATTTTGGAAATTCAAAAAAGTTGTCAAAAAATTCTGAAAAAATTTGAGCGTGTTCTTTGATCAATTCTAAGAACTTTTTGTTCAGTGAAATTTTTTCGTCAGGTTCATCGTTTCCTGATAAAAAATTCTTGAAGTTTTTGTCCACTATTCTGCAGGTTTTTTAGTTTGGCATTTTTGAATATGCCTCTCATAATATATTTTACATGTAATATTATGCGTATCTCTGATATTTTGTTCATTCACAAAATTGTCTTTTCACAACATATAGTCCATGCCTCATATGTTCTCTAAACACTATCGGAGTGATGACTCTGATAGATGATCGATGATTACATATCATCTAACATATAAGAGAAAATCGGTATTTTTGTGACTTGGTATTAAATTGCATTCTCTTATAAATCGCGAACCGTATTAGGACAATATATCAACGGAATACTTCATGTTCCACAGAAATAGAATTCAATAATAAACTTATCTATTGTGGGAGAAACATTGATTCCATAAAATAAACAATTAGCACTTTAGCCTGACGAAACTGGTGATATTATTTATTGAAAGTGGAACAGACAATGTCTGCTTCATTAGGAAAACGCCGGAAACGATCAAGTCACCAGCAAGATGTAGAAATTGGAGGGCGTGAAGATGGTGACTTTGATGCAATAATTGTTCCTCAGGATGATTGCTCTGGACCATCTGACTCTGATTCTGAATCTGAATCTGAAGGTTGTCAAATTTCTGATAACAAAGTTACAAATATTAGTTATCTTCAGGTTATGAATAACTATGTAGAAAATCAGTCGGAACTGGAGCCTAATCATATTTACACATGGGAGAACGGAGAGAAAGTGTGAACAATATCCTGAAAATGAAAACTTACTCTCTGAGAAAACGAAAAAAATTATTCTTGAATCTCCATATGTACAGTTGTTCGAACTTTTTTTCTCCGCCGATTCAAAAAAATATATCATTGAAAGTACTCGTATGACTGACTGCGATTTGACATTAGATGAATTCGATATTTTTTAGGGATAATTATAATGTCAATCTTCAATCAAAGGAAATCTCAGGAAGACTATTGGTCTAATCGGCCATTACTGGCCTGTCCTCCTGTGGCAAAAGCAATGAGTCGTAATAAATTCCTCAAAATTAAATCAAAATTAAAATTTTCGAAACCTGAAGATCAGAATTATAATGACAGAGCTTGGAGAGTACGTGGTATTTTCGAAATTTTCAACAGGAATGCTTTGCAATTTGGTTTTTTCTCTATCGCTTCGTCGATAGATGGAATGATGGTGAAGTTTCACGGAAAAACCATTTTGTTCCAGTTTATGGAAGATAAGCCCGCGCGGTTCGGCATCAAAATGTGGGGCATTTGTAACTCAGAGGGATATCTGTTCGATTGTGAGATTTATTGTGGCAAGGGGTCGAATATTTATTCGTCTGATAAACAAGTAAAACTATACAAATGTCCCTTAGGAAGTCGTGTCGTTATGCAGATGATCCAAAAGCTACTTGTTGATGTTGTTCCACGAAGAATAATTCAATATCATTTATATTTTGATAACTTTCTTTGTAGTCCAGACTCACTGATCCATTTGCAAACAGTCGGCTTGAGAGCAACTGGGACCGTGAGGGGGAACAGAGTGAATACCGATTATGAATTGGATAAAAAAGTAATAAGAGGAACGTTCTCAATCAAACACGAAGAAAAAAGCGGTTTGAACTATATCACAATCATGGATCCAAAACCAGTATCTTCGCTTTCCACCGCGGCAGGTGTAACTCCAATGTCAACAGTCAAAAGATATTCGAAAGAATCAAGAACTAAAAACGATATTCCATTTCCCAGAGCTTTCTCACAATATGATGAATACATGGGTGGTGTCGATCTACATGATGGACATTGTAGTAATTTGATGCCATGCATGAGGGCAAAAAGATGGACCCGGGCCATTTTTCTTCGACTAATCCAATCATCGATCACAAATGCCCTTGTAATCCATAATTCATCAAATCGTGACGAAAAAATTGGATCTGAGGTGATGGCTTCAGAACTCGCTGAATTTTATTAGGCAAAAGGTATCAAAGGGAAAGGAGTCCATGAAATTGTTACTGGTATGGTAAGGAAAAATTGTAGGAATTATGAAAAATGTGGGATGAGGACATACAAAATGTGTACAATTTGCAATTCTTACTTTTGCAATTCCTGCCCTACATCGACCTGTAGTGCAACATAAAACTTCATCTTCATGTATGGAAAAAAAAATTTTTTTAAATTAAAAAACTACCAAAAAATTTTTAAAATTGAAAAAAAAAGGAGAGAAGGGTCTTTTTATACATTTACCTCCACGTGGTAAGGATCGGACAACGGCGGAAAAATTTTGACGGCTAAAGAATGTATACACATGGAGTCAATGAAACAGTTTACGATAGGAGGTGTTGGGTAACGTTTTCAAAAGATTTTCAATAATACGCAATCGATCCACTACATGAAAACATATATAAATGAAATATGTTCACCAAAAATAACGTGTTACATCCCATATGAAATATATTATAAAAGGCATATTCAAAAATGCCAAACTATGAAAAAACCGCAGAATAGTGGACAAAAACTTCAAGAATTTTTCATTAGAAAACGATGGACTTTAGGGAAAAATTTTACTGAACAAAAAGTTCTCAGAATTGATAAAAAAAAAATGCTCAAATTCTTTCAGAATTTTTCGACGCTTTTTTTGAATTTTCAAATTTTTGCGATTTTGGAAATTCGAAAAAGTTGTCAAAAAATTCCGAAAAAATTTGACCGTGTTTGTTAATCAATTCTAAGAACTTTTTGTTCAGTAAAATTTCCGCCTCAAGTCCATCGTTTTCGAATGAAAAACTCTTGAAGTTTTTGACATTTTTTCCACGTTTAAGCCACCATTTTGGTCGTTTCCACATGAGTTTTTCCAATTTCCCAAGGCATAAATCAAAGTGTGAAGTAAATTGACGCGGTTTTTGTAGTTACAAGAAGAATTATGATACGATTCCAATGTGAAAACATGAGATAAAGAAAAAAAAAAAGTTTCAAAATTCGCGTTTTTTCGGAAAAAAAAACCTGATTATCTTGTGACAGGTGCATTCCTCGGAGAAACTGATATCAGATTCTGGAAGATCAGTCAATTCTCCATCGAAACTGGTTGGTCTGGAATCTTTCATAACCCTTTTTCTTGAAGAGTACAGCCGTTGGAAAATACAACGCAAGAATGTCATTTTGGGACTCAATGGGTCAATAGATTTATGGGGGAGTAGTATTGAAGGAAGGAACGATACGATTGTTGTCTTACCCGAACGTATTCCCCTCACGATCCTGTAATGAAGGGAAAAAGGGCTCCAGTTCTATTGTTCATAATAATATCAGTAAATAGGAATGAGTATAAATTATTGAACTTCACCCCGCGCTCTCCGAAGAGTCACCGCGTAGAAATATCTCTCACTAGACTTGGCGTACACGAGACTTGCGCAAAACGTATTAAGGAATAAAGGAAAGAACTAACGTGACACTCATCACACGCGTAACTTAATCAACAGTTGCGGAAGGGTTTTCTCAAGCCGAAAATAACCCTGAGAACTCGCGAACGCGAAATATGAAAGGTTGTCACCAACCCCGTCAACCATATTGGAAATTTTACGCGCGACGCGCAAGCGCGAAAATAATACGGGCGAGCTATATCAGAAGACGGAGAGACGACCATGCTCGGCGGTTGAGTTTCAAACCACCAGATGGCTTGTCACACTACCGCGTTATCCATGAGCAAAAGTGGGCTTCTGGGTTTCATGAAAGACTCAAAAGGAGGCATAATCATCTTCTTCCCCGACTTGTCTGCTTACACCAGACATATTTGGGAAAGGTAAGAGCTTACTCTTCACCCATAGGGGAAGAAGGTCTGATCGTAGTGCGCAGCACTCGAATAATCAACGCAAGATTTGCCTAGGGAAGAGGGGGGCAGTAGCCGGCAATCAACCGCTGCTGAAGAGTCAAAAAGAGTTGAGGCGAATTCTAGACGAAGACGGTAATAGTCCTCTTCGGGCCATAGGGCCGCTCTCTCACGGCCACCAAGGGTGAGCTAGAGCCACATTCTGACGGCTTCTCCCATTGGATCAACCACTCACGGCCCCATGGCACATAGGAAATGATACCCATTTTAGTCCAACCAATCAAGAACTTGTATTAGAGCATACCCTTAGGCCGAAGTAATCCCGACCAATCACAGCTCGCGACCCCGCGTATGTAGAATAATCCTTAGGATTATTACTTTTCTCGTCACGAACGAACCAAAGGGGGTACCCTTTCACTCGGAACCGTCCATTCACGCGTCACTTTCCGTTGAATTCATCTTAAATGACGATATAATCGGGTTATAGGAATGACTGACATAGACTTTCCGTGTGCACACGAAGTAGGGTTATACAGGGTGTCCCATCTCAATCTTTAAATGCAAATATCTCAAAAACATGCATCTTAGACCAAAAGTACTTCATACCAAAGTTGTTATACAAAGGAGGGGCAACAAAACTACGATATCAGTTCAGTCATAGATGGCGTTATGATCGATTGGAATGGGGTCAACATCATTTTTTCAAACGGGAACCCCCACTTTTTGTTGCATATGTTGATTCTACGCAAAAAACTCAGTAACTTTTGATGGAAACGTTTTTCTAAATTTTTGAAGATGACACCATAATCGATGGAAAGTAAAGTCTATGGAACAATATGCGGGTATCTTGTGGGATGCATTCGAGCGCCGGAATATTTCCTCCGAATGTTGTTGTTAAGAGAGGGGACGACACAATGGTAATATCGGTTCCATAGTACATGGCGCTATGGTCAGTGAAACTGAGGTGAACTTCAATTTTTTGAATGGGAACTCCTACTTCTTATCGCATATCATGATTCTACGCGAAAAAATCAGGAAGATTTGTTTGAAACATTTTTCCTGGATTCTTGAAGTTCAAACAGTGGAAAATGAGATTGATGGAATAGTTCTACTGCATTAGAAGAGTTACATTGAATTGAAGTCATTTACAATGTTTTGGACATGACCTTTGTTGTGTTTTGTGTTCAATTTCTTCTCTAGAATTATTATCGTTTTTATTTGTTTGTTGACCGTTGCTTCACACATAATGCAGTAGAACTTTTCCATCAACCTCATCTTCCATCGTTTCCATCTTCAAGAATTCAGGAAAAATGTTTCAGACAAAACTTCCTCATTTTTTCGCGTAGAATCATGATATGCGATGAAAAGTAGGAGTTTCCATTTGAAAAATTGAAGTTGACCTCATTTTTTCCGACCACAGCGCCATCTACTATGGAACTGATATTGACATTATGTCGTCCCCTCTCTTAACAACAACATTCGAATGAGATATTTCGGCTCTTGGATGCATTCCTCAAGATATCCGCATATTGTTTCATAGACTTCATTTTTCGTCGATTGTAGCACCATCTTCAAAAATTTAGAAAAACGTTTCAACCAAAGTTACTCAGTTTTTATTGCGTAGAATCAAGATATCCAATGAAAAGTGGGGGTTCCCGTTTGAAAAAATGATGCTGACCCCATTTTAATCGATCATACCGCCATCTATCATGAAATTGATATCGTAGTTTTGTGGCCCCCTCTTTGTATGACAACTTTGGTCGGGAGTACTTTTGGTTTAAGATGCATGTTTTTGAGATATTCGCATTCAAAGATTGAAATGGGACCTTGTATAGTCCGGACTAATAAGTTCACTTTCCGTTAGATCCTACTATCGCAATCTGTCAATAGCTTCTGCGCAAGCTCCTAATATTTATTATTTCTCTAAGTTTGCGTTAAGGCTTTCCTCCAATCAGTGACTTGTCACGGGTAACTAACCCGAATCGTAATTATTCTATTCCACTCTGTTTATGATAAGAATTCGTTCGAAAACTTGGAATAACTTGAATTTGTCTGTCTTTTGGTAATCTGTGACACGCGTTCCCCATCATCATGAAGTAATCAGTCTTACAACTGGTTTGATGAAACCCTCCACCCCTGTCTATTATCCGCCAAACGTTTAATTTCTACATATCTACTACATCCCTTGTCTTGTACGATTTGCTTCATATAACTTGCTCTAGGTCTACCTTTACCAGTTTTACCATTCATTTTCCCTTCCAATATTGTTTTCAATAAACTCTCATGCCGTAATGTGTGTCCTATAAGATTGCTTCTCCTTTTCACGATGTGTTTCAAAAGATTTCTTTCTTCATTCATCTGCTCGAGTACTTCTTCTTTTTTGACTTTGTCTATCCATTTTATTCTGAGCATCCTCCTATAACACCACATTTCAAAAGCTTCAAGTCTTCGTTGATCAGTTTTCCCCATTGTCCAAGTTTCGCAACCATATAATGCTGTGCTCCAAACGTAACTTTTCAAGAATTTCTTCCTTACTTCCAAGCTTATATTTTTTGAGCATAATAACTGTCTCTTTTGATAAAAAGCCTGTCTCCCTTGTGCTATTCTTGCTCTTATATCTCTTTCGCTTTTACCGTTCTCTGTAATTATGCTTCCTAGATATTTGAATTCTTTCACCTGTTCAATTGTCTCGGTATCTATTTTGATTCTCGTTCTTCTAGCTGTTCTCGCTGCTGTACACATCATGAATTTTGTTTTGTCTCTATTTATATTCATACAATAGTTTTCCAATAATATTGTTCTCATGGTGTTGAGAATATTTTCTAACTCAGTACTACTCGTGGCCAATATAGCTATGTCATCCGCGAATCTCAACATACTTATATTTTCTCCCTGAATCTGTAATTTCGATTGAATTTCCTCCTTCACTTCGTTCATTGCTTCTTCTATATATAAATTGAACATCAGTGGCGATAATGAGCATCCTTGTCTCACCCCTCTTCTCATTTGTGCTTCCCCTTCCTGACCCTCTATGTCTATTATTGCACTTTGATTCTTATATAATTCGTATATTATTCTTCTATCTTTATAATTTATTCCCACCTTCTTCAGGATCGCAAACATCTTCTCCCAGTCCACATTATCGAAAGCCTTTTGTATATCTACGAAACCTATGTACACAGATTTCTTCAGCGCTATCCTTTTCTCGATTACTGCCCTGAGTGCTAAGATTGCTTTTCGCGTTCCCCTATTTTTTCTAAAACCAAACTGATCTTCTGCCAATCTACTCTCTATTTTATTCTCCATCCTCCTGTATATGATTTTGGTCAGTATTTTCGAAGCATGTGAAGTTAAACTGATCGTACGCGTTCCCCAACCCATCTTAATCAAACCCCGGATTCAGACGAGCCGGAGGCATTTATTGGGGGCTAACTCGTCAAGTTAGCGATAATTAACATTCATCAACGCGAGTAACGGTTTGGAACGTCACAAATATATTCAAAAGAATGCAAGCATGGTTCAGAGATGCGTCAAAACGCATGAAGTTAGGCCTTGAAAAGAATAAAATCAAAAAAATGAAGCACTTGCTATACTTGCTTCGAAAATCCCATGGAATACAAGTGCCGTCCTCTTCCCAAAGGATTCTCCGTCGTCAAGAAGAATGGGAAGATGCAACTCATCTGATGATTGAGATGCAAATGTTCTACAGAATCAACTCTGGTTTTCAACGTATTTATCCAAAACTCAATCCATGGAGAAGTTTCAATTTTCCTGAATTGAATAGAGATCAACACCCACGATTAGAAGATGTGTGCACAGCAAAAATGTTCAATACTCGATAATGATTGTTGAGAAACTATATGTTTCCGTAGAATTTTGGGAGTAATGTCTGAGCATTGTGATACTCAAATTTAAACCTTCCACCCAAGGTGCTGACCTTCCGCTCTTCTTTGACCCGTTTATGATCTGTGCACAGATACTCGAAGTCCTGAATGGAGGATCGATCATTGTGTTGTACGGCTTTCAATATCCGAAGACATTTTGAATATTACATAAACAACACATTATTATGAAATACGTGAAGTGATTAATTGAACCACCAAGATTGATATTTGAAACGTTTATTCAATCAGGTGAATCACTATCATTATTAATATTTTCAGAATTAGTTGTAAGAAAAACTGTTCAACATTGTACATATTAGCACGGACATTATGAATCTTGTGATATTTGAGGAATCTCGAATCTGTCGACTTTTATAATATAAAATATCCCAATGATATCTCGGAATTTACTACGACGTCACTGATATATTTGTTATGGATAAGATCGTACATATTGGTACTGATGTGATGGAACTTGTGACACTCAGAGAACGTTCAATCACTCTCACAATATAAAACGGATATATTTGTATCATTACGAACTTTCGTTTCAATTTTTTTTCGTAACATACGTAAGAAATATATGATGAAGAAATATATGTTTCAGATTGGACACTGGAAATTAATCTTCATTCCGAAGTGGTTTAGAAGAGTTGGGAGACAAATTTTTTAAATAATATACTTTCCAACTGACAAGATTGTCCCTGCAACACGTCCCCAGTACAGAACGATATAAAATGAATTTTCTCTATCGTTTTTGATGAGGTTTCTGAATACGGAATTCACCACGTTGTATCGTTATCAAACGATAGGAACTCCATCGTTTCTGATCGTATTCTATGGAATTTGAAAGAATATATGCCGTTTTAACGTGACATTCGTATAGAAAAAGTACCCATGATTTGAAACAAAAATAATCATGTGTTTCAGGGTAAGTGATACTTCTTGAATAAAAATTTCACGATAACATCGCATAGAATTCTCAATGAACCGGCAGGACATTACTGTTGGATACAGATTTATACTGATTAGGTATGAATTTGAACGCATGAAACGCGTAACACGGGTATTGTATGCCATCATTCGAGGTGACTATTGCCGAAACATCGTGTTCGAAATTTTTTTCGCCAGGTCTTCACAATAATCGTTGAACTCTTGAAGAATCCCATTCGTACATGTACGAGATCTTTGACTATACAAGTATGGACTGATAGCAGCTAACTCCATACATAACACCAACATGTACTGGACTTACAGCGCTGCCATGTCCCATGAAGTGACATCAAAAAACAAATTTTGTATAAATTAATACAATAATGATGTACGGATTACGTATAAATTATAGTCCAACGCATAATTTCAACAGGAATTTATGTTGTAAGCTTCACAATCTCAATTACTAATTCTTTATACTCATAAGACTACTATCACTATTTTATTCTTGGATATGTTGCCAATCATCTATTCTAATACTCGAATTATCCACGCTTTTGGGACATGAAGTTCAAGATATTCCGCAAGATGTTGGCATAAAATTTCACGCATTTATATGGGGAAAGTGGAGGGTGCTAGTCGTTCAGGCTGCCTGATGCCACCCGTGTTAACCATATGGATAAAATAGAGGATACACTCAAGGTTCCACATCAGGATCCATACTACTGACAATTTTTGATTCTTCGCTCTGTTTGTTGCGCACGACAACATAGGATTCCGGTATTTCTCCATCCGCATTGGTAAAAAATACCGCGGCGACTTCGTTGCTCCTCTGAGAACTGTACCGACGTTGGTCCATCCCCGGTTTTAATGTAAACAGTGACTGCAATTCGGAGGGCGTTCGATTCGATTCATTGGACAAATTTTGAGATTCCAATTCCTCCCAAATATGGCAAAATATGGCCAGTACGAAGACGCGAGAAACCACTACCGTCCAGGGTGGATCGGACCTCCCAGGGCCGGCGCTAGATAGGGGTGTGCGAACGGGACCCGCAGCGTCGTTATCATGCAACCGTAGTACAATGAAGGTGGCTCACTTGGCCTCCATTGTGAACATTGCGCCAAGTGA
Organism: Gonatopus flavifemur; assembly: GCA_018340375.1. Taxonomy (NCBI): domain Eukaryota; kingdom Metazoa; phylum Arthropoda; class Insecta; order Hymenoptera; family Dryinidae; genus Gonatopus; species Gonatopus flavifemur. The sequence continues at coordinate 1,560,937 of JAFFJZ010000046.1, read as the reverse complement.
TGGAGAACGAATAGGAGAGGGGGGTGACGGTGGAGATGATTTTGCTCCCCTTAGGACGCTCATCATTGAATCGGAGAGGAAGGCGGAAGAGAGGCTCGCAGGAATGCGTCGCCTCATCCAAGGCATGGTAGATGCCATCCAGAAACAGCCTAACGTCAATCGAACTGTGAAGGATGGTATCCTGAGACTGTTGAGGGAGCTGGATGGGCTGCAGGAGGACACGCGGACGTACACTCATGTTCGAAAGGCCATAGACCGCGGAGCGGTCGATAGGCGGACATGAAGACCGATACCCACCCCACGGAATTCCCCTGAGAGTCCGCCTTCAACAAGTAGTCAGGAGCGCTCCGCTGTGAGCCCACCGGAGCCTCCAAGAGCTCCAGTCTGGATGCTCAAGAGGAGAAAATCCACTGTGGCTCCCCCACAAGAGGAGTGGACAGTGGTCGAGTCGAAGGAGGGGAAGAAGAGGGAGAAGGAGCAGGAGAAAGGACAGAAGGAGAAGGATAGGGCAACAACGGCCGACCCTCTGGCGCAGCAGGCTCCGTCAACGGGACCTCAGCGGAAACGACAGCGGTGGACCGTGAAGCCGGACGCAATCGCCGTAAAACCTGCAGGAGGGAGAACGTACGCGGATGTCCTGTTCACCGTTCGCCACGCTGTGAGACCGCAGGAGCTTGAGGTCGAGGTGAGTTCGGTCCGTCGCACAGGGACCGGTGAGGTCCTCATTGAAATACACAAAGCGACGGACCAGGCCAGGCCGTCTTCCTCGGAGGCGCTCAAGCAGGCTGCACAGGAGGTGGGCAGCGTCCGGGAGCTGAGGCCAACAGCCAGCCTCGAGATTTGAGACTTGGACGTTTGCTTCACTGAGGTGTAAGTGGAGGCTGCACTGCGGAACGAATTGCAAGAGTATGGCGGGATCCTGCAGGTTACGCTTACGAAGCCCACCTTGCGCGGTCAAGTCTCGGCCCTTGTCACGATTGAACGAGCGGCCGCAAAAACACTGATGACCAATGGCAAGATCAGGGTGGGCTGGATCAACAAATGCAGGATCCGGGAAAGAGAGGTCGTACCAAGATGCTACAAGTGTCTCGGTTACGGTCATCAAAGCCGCGGCTGCGAGGGCCTGACCGGAGCAAGATCTGCTTCCGGTGTGGTGCAGAGGACCACAAGGCAGCGGGATGTACCGAAGATCCCGTCTGTTGACTCTGCACCGCGGCGGGGAAGCCCGTAACTCATCAAGCGGGTTCCGGGAAGTGTGACGTTTCCCGCAGGGTCCTCGCCCAGGCGAAAGGCAGCAACATCCAAAATGGTGGTCGTTCTGCAGTGTGACCTCAATAGGAGTAGGGTGGCTCATGACCTCCTGGCCCAGATCTGTCTCGAGAAAAAAGCTGACATAGTCCTTATAAGCGGACAGTATCGAGACAGGGGGGGTCAGGATGGTTCTACGATGCCCTCGGCACGGCAGCAATTTGGATCCCTGACACGCGACACTGCCATGTCGCTTTCCATGGTTCCGACAGCGGCTTTGTGTGGGTGAATTGCAGGAACGTAACATACGTGAGCTGCTACTTTACCCCCAACGAGCCAATACAAAACTTCCAGGCAAAACTTGACAGCCTGGAAGATGCTGTGCGGAACATGGAGGGCCATAGAATAGTAGCCGGAGACTTAAACGCCGGGTCTCTCGAATGGGGCGGAGCCAGGCCAGATTCCCGGGGTAGACGAGTTATGGACATGGCATCCAGGACTGGTCTGTTGGTGCTCAACACCGGTACAACGTCTACCTTCCGGAGGCCTGGCTATCGACAGACGATCTTGGACATCTCTCTCGCGACGGAAGATCTGGTGCGCCGTGTCGAGGGCTGAAGGGTGATCGAGGACTACACAACCAGCGATCACCAAGACATCAGAGATGTAGCTCCAGCCCGTGGCGCGCGTAATCACCTGACGCCCAGATGGAACGTCGCGAAGATGTGCCCTGAGAGACTGTCTCCGGCGTTGGAACGTGGACAGCTGGCTTTGGACGGGATCCAACTAGAGCTGCCCTCCCGTGAACGAGCAGAAGCAGTGTTGGATATTGCAATGAATCACATCCACCGTCCTTGTCGGGAGGCAGTGCCGAGAAGTCGGAGAAGAAATGGGAGGAGACCGCTATATTGGTGGACAGACGAGATCGCGGCGCTGAGGAGCGAGAGTCTCAGACTTAGACGCATCGCCCAGCGCTCGAGGCCCCGCGATCGTGGTGACGCAGCCCCCAAAACCGCCGCTTACCAAGCAGCGAGGAAGAGGTTGGGCCAGGCCATAGAGGAGAGCCAGCACTGATGCTGGAAGGCGCTTGAACAGGATGTCGACGACGATCCTTGGGAGTTGAGGTATAGGATAGTGGTCCACAAATTGGGGACATACTCAAGCGGTGCTCCTAAAAACGCGGAGACCCTCAAGAAGATTGTTCACAGCCTATTCCCCCAACACCCTGAGCACCCGAGCCGTCCTCCAACACCTGGAGACCCGGAGACTCCTCCCTTCACGGGGGGGGGGAGCTAGGGATTGCCGCGCGCTTGCTCAAGAACAGGAAATCCCCGGGTCCGGACGGCTCACCAGCAGAGGTGCTGAAGGCAGTTGCGCAGAGCCATCCAAAGCTCTTGCTCGACATGTATAACGCCTTCCTGCGAGCGGGGATTTTCCCTGCCCGCTGGGAACTGGCTAGATTGGCGTTGGTGAGCAAGGGCAAGGGGCCAGCAAACGACCCGTCATCTTACAGGCCCCTGTGCATGCTGGATACAGCCGGTGAACTCCTGGAGAAGCTCCTCAAGTTTCACCTCCACGGAGCCATCAAAGCCGCTGGAGACCTCTTCGGACGTCAATATGACTCCAGTAGAGGGAAGTTGACGGTTCACGCTATCCAGGAGGTGATTGAGGCAGCCAGGGGCACGGAGTGCGGAAATCACTATTCCCGCCCCGTTTGTCTGCTGGTCACCTTGGATGTGCGCAAAGCCTTCAACTCGGTTAGATGGAGTGACGCTATAAGCGCGCTGGGGCGGGACTTCCGAGTGCCGGAATATCTCATGAGGGTACTCAACGACTACCTGAGATCCCGCTCCCTAATGTATGAGACCGAGGTTGGCCCGGTGAAGAGAGAGTTGACCTCTGGAGCGGCTCAAGGCTCCATACTGGGACCCGATATATGGAACGCTACCTATGACGGGATTCTCCGTATGAGGCTGCCGGGGGAGAGGGTGTTCCTGGTTGGGTATGCGGATGACGTCGGTGCGGTCATTATCGCACGCACCGTCGAACAGGCGCGGATGCTGCTCAACTAGACCATGCGTCGCGTCCGTTCCTGGATGGACGGTCACGGGTTGCAGCTGGCATTGGCGAAGACCGAGACCGTGCTCCTCACCGAAAAGCATATCCACATGATCAAGGATATGCAGGTAGGACAGGTGACGGTCCAGACGGTGAAATACTTGGGGGTGTGCTCAGATTCACGGCTCACCTTCTGAGGCGAGATAAGGAGCAGAGCGGACAAGGCGGCGGAAATAGTCACATCGTTGAGCAGGGTCATGGCCAATATCGGCGGCTCGGACCCTGCAGGAGAAAACTACTCCTACGAACCGCCCAGTCCATCATGCTCTACGGTGCCGAAGTCTGGGCCGATGCGCTGCGGTACGAAAAATACCGGGAGCGCCTGGCCGCAGTTCAGCGGAGAGGGGACCTCCGTATCGCCTGCTCCTACCGCACGGTCTCGGAGCCTGCAGCGTTGGTCGTTGCGGGGGTCATACCAATTGACCTCCTCGCCCAGGAACGGAGGTCCGTCCACTATAGAGCTTCCGTTGCAGGGAGGGATGAAGCGAGGCGTCAAGCTAGAGACGTGTCTTTGCGTACCTGGCAAGAACGGTGGGAAGGGGGGTCGCGAGCCAGATGGACAGCGAGGATAATACCTCGTCTAGATTCCTGGCTCAACCGTCAGCATGGGGAAGTCAATTACTCCCTCACTCAGCTGCTGACGGGGCACGGTCTGTTCCAAGCCCACCTCTGGTGCAGGAACCAAACTGTGTTTTCTGTGACTCCAAACGAGACGATGCCCTCCACACGTTCTTTGAGTGTAAGGAGTGGCGGGCGGAGAGGAGTCGTCTCGAAGAGATCCACGGCAGAGTGACTCCAGAGGACATCGTTGGAGCCATGCTGCTGAGCCAGGACGCATGGACTAATGTCGCCAGCTTTGCGGAGTCGGTCCTGCGACGAGAGAAGAGGGGCCTCGATGCGAGAGCCAGCAGGGGAGGGGGGAGGCCACGTGAAACGAATCCAAGGCATCCCCCCCGAAGTAATGTGTTGAGCAGTTCCGGGGGGGGGGCGTCAAATGCCTGCCAAGAGGGGGTTTCAGTGGGCATACTGCGATCGGCAACTGTCATCTCTAGCCACAGCAGGAGTCCCACACACCGGGGAGTGATGACATCAGCTCCCTGACGGTGCATAAAGCATTTCCCCCTCTATGAAAGAGAAAAACATAATAATAATAATAATAATAATAATAATTATTATTATTATAATTATTATTATTATCATCATTATCATCATAACTCCGCTTTGAACCGGCTCCAAGCCCGGGACCCCATCCCGCACGGGATGGGGGAGGAGGAGGGATAGAGGAGTAACACCTCTCTAAAAAACCGCGGTTCATCTGGCTCCGGATGGTAATACCGCGTAGGGTCACAGGTGACTCTCGGTGAACGTCCCGTTGACGGTGGGGTAACCATTCCTCAGCAACGACGAGGGCGGAAAATCGAGACGCGTCTGTTCCCGTATCGAGCGGCGTTCTGGTCGGCGTCTGTTCCTCATGTTAGGGGCGGCCGTTAAACGTGGCAATCCTTTCCCTTTTGAATAAAATATGGATAGCGCAACGAAGGAGAATCAACTTACGGTGCAGGGGGTATCGGAACCTCCAGTACCGCAGTCAATCGGGTGTGGGCAAACGGGCCCCGAGACTGCGTCAACATGTGACCGTACGACAATGGGAGTGGACCACTTGGCTCCTATTGTAGCGACCGCGTCAAGTGAAGCGGTGAATCGTAATGGGACCTCGGATCCTCGTACGATTCCAGGATCAGCGGGAGAAGGCGTAGAATCAACACAGAGGGCGGACCAGATCGAGGACAACATCATGATCGGTTCCCCCTCAAAAAGACATTACATCCAGAAGATGCGAGAAGAAGAAGAGAGCATGTGGCGTAAGTGCAAGGGCATCCTCAACAAGATGAAGAGTACCACTCACAGACAAGGAACATTAGCATGGACGTCAAAAATGGCATCGACGATCTACAAGAAGCCCTCACCGAGTCCAGATGTACAGGACGTCCTGGAAGGGAAGAGAGAAGGAGCTGCATCTCCAACTGCGCTCTTCTACTTCCTACGCCACTCAACAAGCTACACGAACACCATGTGGAAGCCAAATTGCAGCGGAGCACATGCCAACCAACAAGACTCCTAAGAAAAGAGCTGTCAACAGCTCGGCTGAACAACAGGTGGTCGTGCAGAAGAAGAAAAAGAAGACATCAGGCCCGGCTCAAAACTGGCAAGAAGTCAAGTCACGGAGACAGAGGAGAGTTGCTGCACCTTCAGCCACCATAACTCCTGTGCCAGCAGCAGCCGGCTCGGAACAACAAGGGGAGAAGGCGAAGAGGAAGAAGAAAAAGAGGGAAAAGATCGAACTGCGGAGAGATAAAAGACGCGCAGATGCTTTCTTGATCAAACCTGCACGAGGAACTAGTTACGCCGACATCCTGGAGAAAATCAAAACCAGTCAAGAGTTAGGAGGGAAAGCTGCGGACGTGAGGTGCATACGTCAGACGAAATCTGGGGACCTCCTAATGGAACTCGGCGAAGGCACAAGAGATAAATCTGCCCCCGGCAGTGCTCTCACATCTGTCCTAGGGGATGGAGCTACTGTACAAAGTATGGAGCCCACCGTAACCCTGGAAATACTCGACCTCGACAGCCTCACTCCACCTGAGGAAGTAACTGATGCTCTGGAGCGTGAGATTGGTAACGAGATTGGCGATGTACGAGTTCGCCTCACAAGACCAAACAGGAGGGCAGTCCGCGCTCAGCGGTCACGGGTATTACAGGGCGTACCTATACAAGATGGGGAGAGCTACATTCCCGGATTGTATGTACTGCCCTGAAATGAAGGACGACGTGGAGCACACTTTTTTCACCTGTGCGAGATGGATTGAGCGAAGGAGTGACATTGAAGAGGATGCTGGTGATTTGACACCGGATACGATCATCCCGTACATGATGAGAGGCGAAGAGGAATGGAACCGGGTGGCACATTATGCCAGAGCGGTTCTCTCCGCAAAAAAACGTGACCTAGAACGTACGAGCTAGGTTCATAGCTGATGAGAAGAAGTTGGTCAAAGAAGACCCAAGCGACGGACCTAGCCCGAAGTAATGTGTCAAACGGTCCCAGGCTAACGTCCAGAACGGAGAGGTGGGTTTTGGTGGGTATACTGCGACAGGCACCTAACATCATAAGCCATAGCCGGAGTCCCACACACCGGAGCGCGATAACACCTGCTCTCTGACGGTGCATGGAGCATTTCCCACCTCTATAGGAAAAAAAAAAAAAAAATTATCATTATCATTATCGTGGGATAAGAACAAGAACAACGGGGACATGAGGGGGGGAAAGAGAGCCGTAGATAGCTCAGGGGAGGAGGGAGGAACTGGTGCGCCGGACACTGTGACAGGTGTTGTCAGCCTCACCGTGCCTATAACACCTCGGCACGGTGGAGCCCAGATACGCAGGGACAGCGTCACTAGCATGGCCAGCACCTCGAGCGCTATCTCTGGGCTGAGCGTGGACACGACGGTGGAAGCGCGAGGCCTGAGAGAACGGAGGAAGGAGCTCGCTAATCTCCGCAAGGAGATGGGCAAGTTGCTTTCTCTAGTAGTGAGCGAGGTGAGGAACATGATCGAAGCCTGCGGAGTCCAGAGAAACGTCAAGAATGGGCTCCCCAGGGCGAGAGAATGGACGGATGCCATGCTGTGGACGCTCAAACGGTTAGAAGAAGGGGAGAGTATCTTTGATACCAATTTTGAGTGGGTGGAGAAGAACAGAGTTGCTAGTGTTACGTCTACGATTTCATGAAAGGAAGAAATCGATCGACGATATACACATGAATATAAGGACGACTCAGATTTTGAATCTTTCGCGCCCTTTTTATTCGTTTTCACTATCTAGATATGTGTATATACATATATATATATGTGTGTATGTGTATATACATGCGTGTATATATATATATATATATATATATTTTAATTTAAATGATCATTCTGTGGAGATAACTTCAAAATTGAGGAATATTTTTCATTGACTGCAATCGTTGAGTCGATACGCTTGTTCGTGTTCAACGAAGGTTCCGTTACTTTCGTAGTTCGCGCCCCTACGTTCGGTTTTCACAACTCGGTGCGTGGTGGCTTGGCTTGGGGAAGCGACGCCTATGTAGAGTTGAGATATGGCTGCGTCCACACAAGTGACATGTGAGTGGAATAAACAGTGGTGATATATATATATATATAGATATATATATATATATATATCACATATGTGGTTTTGTGTTACAGGTAAGTAATATCTGGTAAGAAGGGTAAGGAAATTGTATAAAAAAAAATGATTTAATATGTTTGATAATTAATGATGTTTGTTTTCAGATTTTTCTTCAAGGGAAAAACCCATTGACAGAAGCTCAAATGTGAGGAATGGTTTGAACCCACAAGTCTCTGGAGAGACTCATATGGAGGAAAGAAGAGGAGTCTTACACGGATGTAAATGCTGTAAGTATCTCAATATCTTTTTGTATATATATATATATTCATATCGTCATATATTGAAATAGAAAGATAGATGACTTTTTCCAACTTGTGTATTGAGAAAAAATCATGTATCTCTCTATGTATGTATGATATGAGAGTGTTCAATGTGTTATTCTAACACATTTTCGCTCTCGATACTGAATATTTGTTCCCCTGTGTCCAGACTTGTCATTTTACAGGTTCGCTAGAGTGAATTTGGGGAGTATCGTCTCCAGCGCTAAGGAGATTTCCCTGACGGAGAGGAGGAAATACTTCAAATTAGGATTCTATGGCTTCGTCAAGTATTTCAGGTGAGATAGACAATTATACTTATGATTCATTTCTTTCAAATAGTAAGATAGATGATTTTTCAATTTGTATATTGAAAAGTCATGTATCTTTTTATATATCTATCATATGAGAGTGTTTAATGTGTCTTTTTAACACATTTTCACTCTCGATAGTGAATATTTGTTCCCTTTTCAATAGATTTTACTTTTACAGGTTCACTGGAATGGAATGGAGGTTTAGCGTCTCTGGCGCTAAGATGTTTTCTCTGACGGAGAGGAGGAAAGATTGCAGATTGGGGTTTTATAACCTTATTGAATACTTTAGGTAAGATATAGGCAATTATATTTATAATTTCTTTCTTTCAAATAGTAAGATAGATGATTTTTCAATTTGTATATTGAAAAGTCATGTATCTTTTTATATATCTATCATATGAGAGTGTTTAATGTGTCTTTTTAACACATTTTCATTCTCGATAGTGAATATTTGTTCCCCTTTTTAATAGATTTTTCTTTTACAGGTTCGATGGAATGGAATGGAGGTTTAGCGTCTCTGGCGCTAAGATGTTTTCTCTGACGGAGAGGAGGAAAGATTCCAGATTGGGGTTTTATAACCTTATTGAATACTTTAGGTAAGATATAGGCAATTATATTTATAATTTCTTTCCTTTAAATAGTAAGATAGGTGATTTTTCAATTTGTATATTGGAAAGTCATGTATCTTTTTATATATTTATCATATGAGAGTGTTTAATGTGTCTTTTTAACACATTTTCACTCTCGATAGTGAATATTTGTTCCCTTTTCAATAGATTTTCCTTTTACAGGTTCGATGGAATGGAATGGAGGTTTAGCGTCTCCAACGCTAAGATGTTTGTCCTGACGGAGAGGAGGAAAGGCTCCTAACTTTCATCGAGGGATGTTATTTTTCGTCGTGGGAATATAAAATAGTGTTGGTTCATCGACAGCAGAAAATAAGTACCAACACCTACGAGGGACCTTGAGAAGGGAATACGTAGTTCCCTTCACTTCGTTGGAAAATATGGGTGATGGAATCACCTGTTCGGCTTGAAGAGTTGAACAAATAGTGTAAATTTAGTGTTTCGTGTAGTGTTTCGTGTAGTGTTTTATTGGTGAATCTGGTTTTAAGTTATTTGTCTCCTTCAATCATTCAGAGAATGGATATTTTTCCATTCCTGTAATGATTGATATGGAATTTGTTGATTGTCGACCAGGTGTTGGTCATATAAGTAGATTCATCGATTAGACAAGTCGATGAACCAGATTGTATATTAAGTGTTAGTGATTTAAAGTGATAGTGGTTTGAGTGTAGTGAAAACTAATGGGATCATTATTATGACAACAATGCAAGGTTTGTGGTTAGTTGTATTTATATATGATTTTATATGGTTGCGATGGAGTCACACACGTAGGTTGAATAAAAATTGAAAATTTCCAGATATGTGTGGTGAATTTTATTTAAAGAATAGAAATTACAAATTCTCGGGGCGATCCCCGAAAATTCTCATACAAATCACTCTTTTATTTTCTTCTGGAGTGAAGGTGATAGTTTTAATTTGATCTAAAGTTAATTTAGCGTATTTATACACAAAATTTTTACAAGTGGGGCATTTAAAATATTCTTGCTTTGTTTTGATGCATTCTTCGCATCGCCGGGGTAACTTTGGCCGAAGATGAATCGGTTCTTTGGATGGACGTCGCTTTTGGGGTTGTGGCTGGTGGTTGGGCTGGAGCAATGTTCCTTGTTGTTTACAGGCTTCTTGGTACTCCTTTAAAAATCCTTTATATTTTTCGGTACGTTGATTTATTTTCTGTTTCGTCCTTTGCAAAGCCTTTTTATTCAAATTATTGCCGAACGTGTTTAATAATTTCTGTTTGGCCGAAATATGCTGTTTATATGCCCGTAGGTCATATTCTATCTCCTGGATTGATCGAGTCACTAAAATAAATCAGATAAATCCACAATTGATGACACTCGGGGTTGTTTAACCTATTCTAGCAAATGTAGAGTCGCGACAATAAAAATGAAAACTTTAAAGGGATGGTGATATGATACTCCTATTTTGTTTATGTTGATTAAAAGGAAAATCTTGTGCAATTGAATGAGAATATATTTTATGATCACGATCGCGTGTATCGTGACCAAAATTGTAATGTCTTTTACTGTTAACAATCGCGAGTATTGTTAACAGTGAAGAAATATCACGAGTATATTTCTGTACAAATGATCACAAGTATCATAAGAATTTTTAAGATTTGATCGCGAGTATCATATCTTGAATGTGGAAGGTATATGGATAACGTATATTCTGATAACGACCACGAGTTTCGTTATCAGGGTAAAGGACAGAAATTCGAAAGGATTAAGACTAGATCGCGAGTATCTCGTCTTAAAACAAGGAAAATTGTGTAGTATGTTCTGATAACGACCGCGAGTTTCGTTATCAGGGAAAAGGATTGAAATTTGAAGGGATTAAGACTAGATCGCGAGTATCTCGTCTTAAAACAAGGAAAATTGTATAGTATGTTCTGATAACGACCGCGAGTTTCGTTATCAGGGGAAAGGATAGAAATTTGAAGGGATTAAGACTAGATCGCGAGTATCTCGTCTTAAAACAAGGAAAATTGTATAGTATGTTCTGATAACGACCGCGAGTTTCGTTATCAGGGGAAAGGATAGAAATTTGAAGGGATTGAGACTAGATCGCGAGTATCTCGTCTTAAAACAAGGAAAATTGTATAGTATGTTCTGATAACGAACGCGAGTTTCGTTATCAGGGAAAAGGATAGAAATTTGAAGGGATTAAGAAGGAATAAAATCGCGTGTATTTTATCCTTCCCAATTAAATGATGGTTGAATATATTTGAAAATTATCAAGTACAAGGAACTTAACTTTGAGATTATAACGTAATATTTTGAATTGAACTATAAGTTGTGAAAAATTTGAGAGTGAGTGAGTGAGTGAGTGTCAAAGGGCACGAGGTGGCTCCTTATATACTGTTCTGGGAGCTGCCCTCCAAGTGGGGGTCAGTTGTTTAAGAAAGAAGGAAATATGTTTTCATTCTTTCTATGGCTCGACAGTTTTTTTCATATAGGTTTTCCTACGTATCAATGCTTCTTGTGTTCGCATAGCTTTTCCTCGTAGACTCAAGTTAAAAATAATAGATTTTCTAATAATAATTGTTCAGAATTACAATGATAATGATCTTATATAATATATTTGTTGGTCTTTCATAGTTTAAATAGATTTTCCCAATGAGAAGCAACATAGAAATTGTTGAATCATAATTCAAATGTTTTTGAATAGTTTCTTGAACCTTGTTACATCCTAGTTATATATTTGTTATAAAAATATCATGGAGATATTCTATTGAGTAATATTCATCAAAAATATGATTCAATACAATTGAATATTTTCAGAATTCGTTTAAATTTGTGAAAAATATGTTTTAAATATTGCTCAAGTTGGAGAAAAAAGACCATTTTCAATGTATTATATCTATCTATAGCTTCATTTGGGAATTCTAGTCAATATTAAAAATGTAATCTGAACAGTTTATATTAGATTTTGTAATTCTATTGCATAGATTAATTCTTATCCAAAGTTTGGGGGTTGAATCATATTGTTAAAGAAAATATACAGTTGATAATAACTAATACTTAAGAATCTGAATTTGGTTATAATTATTGCCCAATAATATTGCATATCTAAAAATTATTTCTGAAAGTATACATAGAGTTAGGAATGCATGGGTTGACGTCACATGCGAGGTATCGAAACAGCACAGGCATTGTTCTGGTCTCGAGTTTTTCATAAACGCTTTTCCGTAGCGCACAGGAGTTCCCTTCGAATCTGTCACCCAAATGTATACAGAATTTGTATACATTCCGACGTACTTTCAAAAACAATTCGAAGGCGTAGGAAAAGAATATATCTTAAAATATTCGCATTTTTCATTGAATATTGATTGAAATTTAAAATTATATAATATATATAAATATATATATATATATGTATATAACTATCTATGTGTACATATATATATATATATATATATAAAGAAAATACGAATTATGAGAGAAAAAGAGAATATATATATATCATGAATGAATGAAAATTACATAACGCAAAAATTTAATTTATATATATTGTTTTATGAATTAATTGAAGAACTTTACATGAAAGATTGTTACTTGCATGTAATTGGATTGTTGAAATCATGGTTCAAATATAATTTTCCTAATTATGAGATTGTTATTACATGTTATGTAATTTTGATATAATATTTATATAACAATGTTATATGAGTAAAAAATATAAATATATCTATATCCTGATAGAAGAGAGACAAAAAAAAAGTTAAAAAAAAAAGATGAGGATGTTACACTAGGAAGACGGGGAACCGCAATGGGGATCTCAACAAATCGGGGATCTCCGGGCCCGCGACCACCACCCCGCAAGAACGGCCGAGAACTCCCGGGAATAGCCCGGAGGAAAGGAGGAGGACGCCGAAGCGAGAGAGGAAGAAAACTCCCCCCTCAACTGAAGTCGCACCATTAGAACCGGCGCCTGATGATGCGACCGCTCCCCCGCACCCCGTAGCCCTACCTTCCCGGGAATGGACACTTGTCCAGTCACGGAAGGAGAGGGGCAGGGGGACGACGGGAGACAGTTGAGGAGGAAAAACGCGGAGGAGTGTGGTTGCGTCCCCGCAGCTCCCTGATAAACAGGGCGCAAGGGCGACAAAGGAGAAAAAGGAGGGGAAGAAGGGAAGAAACAAGAAGGAGGGGGTATCAAAACCCAGGACCGAGGCTATCCTCATCAAGACTAGCCAAGAGAGGACATACGCCCAGGTCCTGGGTGAGATACGTAGGAGCGTTAAACCCGAGGATGCCGAAGCGGACATCGAGAGCATTCGCAAAACACGGGCCGGGGATCTCCTCATTGAACTTGGTCAGAAGACCAGAGACAGGGGGGAGTTTGCCGGCGCCCTGAAAGGCATCCTCGGAGAGAACGATGTGGTGCGCAGTCTTGAACCTCGTGAGACATTGGAGATCCGGGGTCTGGACTGCGTCACCGAGGTAGGGGATGTGGTGGTCGCCCTACAGAGGGATCTCGACGACGTGACTGGCGTTAAGGTTCCTCTGACTGGCAGAAATGTGAGGGGCCAGAGGGCGGCCATCAAAGAATGTGGCCGGAAGACCGCCGCCAAGTTATTGAGCCGACCACCGAAGAAGATCAAGGTCGGTTGGCTCGAGTGCAGGTTCAGGAAGAGGGCGGTGGTGGAGCGTTGCTTCAGATGCAACGGGTATGGCCACCTCGCCCGATCCTGCACTGCTCCCGACAGGTCCACCCCCTGCTATAAATGCGGGGGAGAGGGACACAAGGCGAGGGAGTGCACCGCTACACCAAGGTGCATGCTCTGCATAGAAAGGGAGATAGAGTCTGCTCGACTGGCCCACGCCCCCGACACCAAGGAGTGTGTGGTTTTCAAGGAGGCCTTGGAGCGGCAGAAGCAGAAAGAGCGTTCAACGTCCTCCAGGCGAACTTGAACGGGAGCCTGGTGGCGGATAATCTCCTGCTCCAGATGGTGCGAGAGAGGAACGCTGACCTGGTGGCGATCAGCGAGCAGTATCGGAACCGGGACTCACCGGACTGGTACCGGGACGTGCTCGGCACCGCTGCGACCTGGGTGACGAATCGCAGCAAGGTGCTCATTCGGAGGCACGGCGCCGGCGAGGGCTTTGTCTGGGTCGATTGTGGAGGGATGGTCGTCTTTAGCTGCTATCCCTCCCCGAACGACCGTATGGCGGGCTTTCGGCGGAAGGTCGACGCTCTGGAGGACGCGATCCTCAGCACAACCACGAAAGTGATTGTCGTTGGGGACTTCAACTCTAGAGCGGTTGAGTGGGGCATGAATTGCACCAACTCCAGAGGGAAATACATCCTGGGTATGGCGGCTAGGACAGGTTTGGTGGTCCTCAACGTTGGCAACATCTCAACGTTCCTTCGCCCAGGATACTCGGAGACCATCCCCGATATTTCCCTCGCCTCCGAGGAACTGACGGCCCGAATCCAGAACTGGAAGGTGGTCGAGGATGACACTGGCAGCGACCATCAGTACATCGAGTTTGGGGTCCTGGAGAATGCACGGGAGGGCAGGGCGCCTCCTCGGCGGCCGAGAAGATGGAACGTCGACCGGGTCGACGTTCGAAGATCTGAACTGGCGATATCCTCGGGGGCAGTGACCCGCGAGGCTTCGGCCGCTGGTGAGACTCAAATGGTCGACGATTTTGTGGACTCGACCATGAGCCTGCTCGCTTCCGCGTGCGATGCCTCCATGCCATGCAGGAGACCTCGACACGGGAAGCAACCCGTGTACTGGTGGACTCCGGAGATTGCTGACATGCGCAGGAAGTGTCTTCGACTACGCAGGGCCGCTCAGCGGGCGAGAAATCGCCCAGAGGCGGCGACCAGGTCGGCAGAACACAAGGCAGCGAGGAGACGGCTCCGCAGGGCTATCAATAGGAGCAAAGACTCCTGTTGGAAGAAGCGCCGCTGGCTGTCGACGCGGACCCCTGGGGTCTGGGTCACAAAATTGTGACTCAGAGGCTGGGGGCCTGGCGGTCGGCGGTCACGCTGGATGGAGCCCTCGCGGAGCTAGTTGTCTCGGAGCTCTTCCCGGCGCACCCTGTCCGGCCGCGCCGAGACTTCGGTGACGTGGGCGACGTCCCGCTCTTCACCACTGGGGAGCTGAGCGTCGCCGTACGTCAGCTGAAGAATAACAAGGCTCCGGGTCCGAATGGTGTGCCGGGGGAGGTTTCGAAAATGGTGTGGCGCTGTCGACCCCACTCGCTGTTAGACATGTACAACGCATGCCTGACGGCTGGGGTCTTCAGCGCGCGCTGGAAGCTCGCTCGCCTCGCTCTCATCGAGAAGGGCAAAGGCGATCCAGGAATGCCGTCCTCTTACCGGCCGCTGTGCATGTTAGACACAGCGGGAAAGGTGTTAGAGAGGCTCCTCAAGGGGAGACTGCCTCAGGCGATCAATGAGGCGGGTGGCCTGTCGCCGAAGCAGTACGGGTTCCGTGTGGGTCGCTCGACCCTTGATGCGGTCCAGGAAGTAGTGGAGGCCGTGCGGCGCGCGGAGGATCACAATCGTCACACTAGACGGGTGGTCTTCCTCGTGACGTTGGACGTGAGGAACGCGTTCAATTCCGCACGCTGGAGCGACATGCTCTGGGCATTGGAGCATTTGTTCCTTGTGCCTCTGTACCTCCTCAGGATGGTGGACCACTATCTACAGGGCCGTGCTCTCGTTCACGAGACTACGGGCTGGAAGAGAACTGCGGTCACGTCGGGAGCGGCGCAGGGGTCCATTCTGGACCCCGATCTTTGGAATGTCGCTTACGACAGTCTGCTGGAGTCGGAGATGCCCGATGGTTCCCTACTGGTTGGG
This sequence comes from Gonatopus flavifemur, assembly GCA_018340375.1. Taxonomy (NCBI): domain Eukaryota; kingdom Metazoa; phylum Arthropoda; class Insecta; order Hymenoptera; family Dryinidae; genus Gonatopus; species Gonatopus flavifemur. Next base: position 1,545,309 of record JAFFJZ010000046.1, on the reverse strand, counting down.
TTTGCGGACGACGTTGGCCTACTCATAGAGACCCGCGACGTTGCGCAAGCCCAGCTGGTACTCAACCAGGCGATGCGACGCATCAAAGCTTGGATGAGGGGGCATGGGTCATCTCTGACTCTCGGCAAGACAGGGATCGTGGTTCTCACGAAGAAGAGAATCCCTGCTGTCCTCTCTCTGCGGGTGGGGCAGGAAGTAGTAGAGTCAAAGCCCACGGCACGGTACCTGGGCCTCACGATGGACCGGAGGCTTAGCTTCCGGGATCACATCTGAGGGGCTGCCGACAAAGCCGCTAAGAAGGTTACAGCTCTTAGCAGGCTTATGGCGAACGTTGGTGGCTCCAAGTCGAGCAGGAAACGATTGCTGATGTCCACGGTCATCTCGGTCCTCCTATATGGTACCGAGATCTGGGGGCATGCCACGGAGAAGAAGAGCTGCAGTGCGCGACTGGAGCGAGTCCAAAGACTCGGAGCGCTTCGGGTCGCGTCCGCATATCGCACGGTCTCCGGTCCTGCGGTGTTTGTTGTGTCCGGAGTCGTTCCCATTGCGCTTCTCGCTAGGGAACGACAAAGCATCTTCCGGCGAAGCAGGGCTGGGAAGCAAAGAAGCGCAGTGGCGGCCGAGGAACGTACCCGCACGTTCCTCGCGTGGCAGGCCTCCTGGGACGGGGGGAACAGGGGAAGGTGGGCCGCAAGACTCATCCCTCTGGTCAGACCGTGGACAGAGCGCGAGCATGGAGAGGTGGGGTACTTCCTGACCCAGTTCTTTACTGGTCATGGATACTTCAGGAAGTACCTGCACCAAATGGGGAAAGTAGCGTCACTCGGGTGCCCCTATTGTCCCAACGAGAGGGACCATGCCGAGCACACGTTTTTCGAGTGTGCTCGGTGAGAAGCACATCGGATGGCGCTACAAACGGAGCTCGGAGACATCACTCCCGAGAACATGGTGGGTCTGATGCTCCGAGATGACTACAGTTGGCGGGCGGTGGACTCCTTCGTACAGTCCATCCTTCGCCTCAAGAAGGTGGACCTGGACAGGGCAGGGTAACTGGCGGCGGTCTTCCGGCTACAGGGAAAAGAAGGGCCCAGCCCGAAGTAATGTGATGAACGGTTCCGGGCTGGGTCCGAGGGGGGAAGAGGTGGGTTTTAGTGGGTAAACTGCAATAGGCGCTCAACATCTTCAGCTGAAGCAGGAGTCCCACACACCGAGGAGCGATGACATCAGCTCCCTGACGGTGCATAAAGCATTTCCTCCTCTATTAAAAAAAAAAAAAAAAAAAAATTATCATCATCGTAGGAACGGGAGTCGCGAGCCGGATGGACAGCGAGGATAATACCTCGTCTGGATTCCTGGCTCAACCGTCAGCATGGGGAAGTCAATTCCTTCCTGACTCAGCTGCTGACGGGGCGCGGTCTGTTCCAAGCCTACCTCTGCAAAATGGGCAAGGTGCAGGAACCAGACTGTGTCTTCTGCGACTCCAAACGAGACGATGCCCTCCACACGTCCTTTGAGGGTAAGGAGTGGCGGGTGGAGAGAAGTCGTCCCGAAGAGATCTTCGGCAGCGTGACTCCAGAGAACATCAGTGGAGCCATGCTGCTAAGCCAGGACGCATGGACTAATTTCGCCAGCTTTGCGGAGTCGGTCCTGCGACGGAAGAAGAGGGTCCCCGATGCGAGAGCCAGCAGGGGAGGCGGAGGGGCCACGTGAAACGGGGCCCGGAATCCAGGGCATCCCCCCCGAAGTAATGTGTCAAACAGTTCTGGGGGGGCGTCAGATGCCTGCCAAGAGGGGGTTTTAGTGGGTATACTGCGATCGGCAACTGTCATCTCCAGCCACAGCAGGAGTCCCACACACCGGGGAGCAATGACATCAGCTCCCTGACGGTGCATGAAGCATTTCCCCCTCTATAGAAAAAAAAAAAATTATTATTATTATCATTATTATTATCCCTCCCCGTGGTGTCAGAAAAGAAAAAAAAATCTTATAATTATTGTCATCATTATTATGATTATTATCATCATTATTATTGTCAATTATCAATTAGTACCCAAAGGAATAACAACGAAAATTATAACAGACTTCTTCGAGGAAATGTTCAATCATTTACTGCTGTAATGATTGCTCATTTGGACTCATTTGTTTCAAACTCAATGAAAATATGAATAAAATCAAAAAATACCATGTCAAGATTCGCTACACGCGTACATGTTTCACATGAAACCGTACACACTTACTCGCCAAATCGGGGATTCTGCTTCTCAATGACGTAATGTGCTATTATGCACATACACGAACACAGAAAAACTCCACTGCACTGTGAGATCATCACTGATAATATGTTTATAAACGTATCTTCGTACACCTTGGACATTCGCACTGGTTAGTATCTTCGCACGATGCGAAATGAACGTCGTACGGTAATGTCATGGAAAAAAAAGTGGGGATTGTGATTGCGATTGACGACAAGTGATTTCGCATACTCCACTTCCTGAATGAAGAGGAAAGGGAGAGCGCGGGAACATCGAGGGCCAATCAGCATTGCGGGAAAGGTGTTTCAAACATTGCGTGGCTGTCTTTTTTGAGATAGGAGGATTGCATAAAATACGATGAGAAACGATGGAGTTCCATCGTTTGACAACGATATAACATTGTGAATTCCGTATTCAGAAACCTCATGCAGAACTACAGACCAAATTTATCGTTTTGTATCATCCTTAATTGAGAGAATTCAGCAGGAGTTGTACTCATTTTATAATCCTCCAAAACTAGTACGGAATGGAAATCCATATTCGATGTGTAATCCTAAGCTCATCCCATTATCATACACTGAGAATTCTAATTTCTTACGTATTTGACGGAAAAGTCAGAGAAAAATTTCGCACACTTGATTATTGCTTGATGGGCTAGAGGGGACTCGAGCATGGGGAAGCGGGGGAGAGGAATAATCGAATTTTGTGTGAACTTTTCCCAAAAAGTATGTAATTCATACAAATTCCAAGTGAATGATAATGAATTGCGCGCCTGGAATTGCGTATTGCCGCAAACTGAGAATGTTCCAATGATCTCTGGAGGGTAAAAAACAAAATTCTAACATTTGTTGATGTTTGCATGTTGAAGTTGTACAATTTGATTCTTTAGCCTCCAGAGATCATTAGAATATTCAAAGTTTCCGGCAATACACAATCCCTGATGTGCAATTCATTATTATTCGCTCGGAATTTGTATTAATTACATACTTCTTGAATGAAGTTCACGCAAAATTTAACTATTCACCTCCCTCACTTGTCCATGTTTGAGTCCCCTCAACACATGATTTTTTGAACACTATACCTACATATCTTCAAAACGATATCTCAATTTTTTCTATGAGAAAAAATGTTTGAATTCATAATCTTTCATGATGAATTAGAACTTCTATGAATTCCTGTGACACTTTAACCAGGGCAGGAGGGAAACCAGGTTGTCTGAAATAGGAAAAAATCAATTCACACCAAGTGTTCGATTCCCTCTCATCCAGACTTCTTAATTTTCTTCCTGTTCATCGGTTGGAAAGAGGGATCACGCGGGAGAAAATTCAAACACTTACTGCATTTAAGATCAGTACAAAGTTTAGTTGACACGAATAAAATGCATCTGATGATACTGAATGTTTTCAGTCGAATATCATGACGAATCATCGCTCTGAGTGTGAGAAATATGATGGTATGGTAATAAGTGATTCATATGTCCCCAACTAACTCAAAATCGTTGATCGTTAGTCCAGTCTTGAAGTGGCACTGTTCATGATAGATTCCCATGGTTGTTTCGAAGTTGAATTTGGAGAATCTCCATTATTGGAGCAATTGAACCTCACAAATGTGAAGAATTTGAACAAGGATTTTTTGTTTACACGGATTTCTTCGATTCAAAGTGTTATTTTGACCATGGGATCAATATCTTGTCATGACATGAAAACGTTTGTGGGGATGAATTACGTCACGTTGAAAAACCTGGATTTAATACATAATTTTTCATGTAATCGTATGATGTTGATGCGGATGGTGGAAGAAGGATTGTTATGTCCAGTGACACAGCTCCTCAACGTCGGCATGAATCCAACGTTCTCAAAAGAACTAAAAAAAGTTGAACGAAATTCAAAAGATGACAAAAAAATACAATCCAGGATTATTCTGTATGATAAGGCTTCGAACAATCAGGTACATCAATTATCATTATAGTTTTGAAAGCGTATCTGGATATCATTCATTCCAACATTTGCATGGTTCACAACAGGTCATCAATAACCAACGATTCCCGGAGAGCGTGACAATCTCATCGGACGGGATAAGATATTTCGACTGAGAACGTTTTCGTCTTCGAGGTCTCGATTATTGCTTGATGGACGTCAACACATTCATGCCCATGAGGGAAATCCTTGGTCTACGGAGAAGTAATTGCTGGAAATAGAATATCTAGTGCGGAGTTGAAGATTTTCGGGGGAAAAATTTTTTTGCAATTTGTTTCAACAATTTGTTTGAAATATCATTCAACGTGAATGAAAACCTCGAAATCTTATTGTACGAAAAATTTCATGTAAGAGTCAGTACATTTGAGAATTTTTGTCCATCGCGATTGTTATCAATAAAATTCATAAAGAATTTCGGATTCTCCATACCCGTTGGTACCCACGGAAAAACTACTCACTCTACGGGGGAAGTGACTCCTGGAAATAGAATATCTAGTGCAGGGATCAAGATTTTCGGGAAAAAAAATTTTTTGAAATTCGTTCAACCCATTGACGCCGAGAAAATCAAAAATCTCAACTTCACTTTGCGTTCATTTTTGAAGTACTTCAACATCAAGAGTATGTCTAAAAATGACTGACTATATGTCTTTGGGGTCGCTCCACAAGATTCTGGAGTCGGGATGATCATTTGATTCCAAGAAAAAGGAATATGGCGACTTGTTCCGAGAAACGCACTGAGAAATTTGCCGAAAAATTTTCAAATCAAGTTTTCTATCGGAATCACATGTTTTTATTCAATGAAAATGAGCACAAGTCTGCACAAACATTCCAAACTTCCGGAGTATGACCTATAAAAATGAAAAATTCCAAAATGGACATCTCAAAATGGCGGCAAAGTAGAAAATTTTTTTCCCAACTTCAGAAGCGTTTTTTCGGAGACTGGAGACTTTCGCAAAAGATCATCAAGAACAAAAAAGTCCTCAAATTGGCCGAGAAATAATTTGAAATTCTCTCGGGTTGTTTTGAGACAATTTTTGACTTTTTGGAAAATCCGGGAAATCTAATCTTCCAAAAATGTCTCTAAAAATTGTGAGAAAATTTGATAGTGTTCCTTGACTGACTCCAATGCTCCTTTCTTCTTATGAATTTTTCACCAAGATCTTTTGTTTTTGAGAAAACAATTATTGAAACCTTTAAGGAATCGAAATTGAGGTATTTTACTGTTTTTCGTTATCGAGACATGAACATTGTGTTGATACGTTACTTACATGAAAAAATTCTTCTTTTTTCATAATTACCAAAGTGCACAATACTTCTTGGCGAACACAGTGTTGTAGTGAGAATCTGAAAACTGATGTTTCCAATAAGATATCTATTGTTATGCAAAACATTTATTCCAGTTTGTTATCCGAAAAAATTTTTCTCCTGAGGTTAGACTCAAATCATCTCTAACCTAAATTTATTTTCGCCACCCATTCGATTCACATCAAGTTTGATATTTTGTATATCAACAGATATTTTTTTCTATGAATTTTTTTTTTATCTGAAACTTTTACACTTACAATATTGTGAGTAGGGTATTGTACGGTGAGTACGGTTTACAGTCTTGTGAGTACCGAGAATGAAAAAAGTTCAGAAGACTTTGCAGTAGCTATTGCAAAGCATTATTCACAGGAACGGGCGAAAGAAACTAATATTGAGCATCAATCCAAACGTGTGCAAAAACGAAAGGAATGTTCAACATGTTTTGTAAGAACGTATAAATTTCGCGAAGTATGTCAATTATATTCATGCAAAACATGCTTTCCTAATGAAGATGAGGTATTTATAGGAGTTTGGGCAACAAATTTTTGACTTAAAAAAAACAGAAAATTAATAAAAAATGATAAAAAAATTGAAGAAATGAAGAATTAAAAAATAAAATAAGAATTGAAAAAACAAATGAGACAGTCTTGTTCGTCTACCTCCACGTGTTGACTGTTGGTTAATGTCAGAATGACAGCTGAACGACGAACGAATATAATACAAAAATAACGGACTGTAAGACCATCACCCGTCTATTCATTTTTTTTCTGACGAACTATGGATTCTCATGGGAAATTCATGAGAACAAAGGAGCATCAAAGTCAGTCAAGGAACACTATCAAATTTCCTCACAATTTTTAGAGAAATTTTTGGGAAATTGGATTTTCCGGATTTTCCAAAAAGTCAAATATTGTTGTAAAAAAATCTGAAAGAATTCCAAGTTATTTCTTGGCCAATTTGAAGACTCTTGTTCTTGGAAATTTTTCGCGGAAGTCCTTAGTTTCCGAGAAAAACGCTTCTGAAGTTGAAAAAAAAATTTTCTACTTTGCCGCCATTTTGAGATGTCCATTTTGGAATTTTTCATCTCTATAGGTCATATTCCGGAAGTTTGGAATGTTTGTGCAAACTTGTGCTCATTTTTATTGAATGAAAACATGTGATTTCGATGGGAAAATTGATTTTTAAATTTTTCTCGGCAAATTTTCCAGTGCTTTTCTCGGAACAAGTCGCCATTTTTTTCTTCCTTGGAATAAAATCATCATTTTACCTCCAGAATCTTGTGGAGCAGCCCCAAAAACACGAAGTGAGTCATTTTCAGACATGATCTTGATGTTTGTGTGCTTCAACAATAAACTCAAAGTGAAGTCAAGATTTTTGGCTTTGTCGGCGTTAATGGGTTGAACGGTTATTGTCTGAACAACTCATTTAAAATATCATTTGAAATGAATGAGAACCTCGGAATCGTATTCTACGGGAAATTTCATGGAAGAATCAGTGCTTTGGAGAATTTTTGATCATCGCGATTGTTATGAATAAAATTTATAAACAATCCCGAATTTCCCATACCCGTTGGTGCCCACAGGGAAACTACATGGTCTACGGGAAACGTAACTCCTGGGAATAGGAAACCTAGCGCAGATATGAAGATTTTCGGGGAAAGAAAAGTTCTTGCAATTTGTTTGAACAAATTAACAAACAACTGTATTGTATTAGTTTCATTTCTTTTTCGTCGGCGCCCACTTACAATTCTTGTGAGCACCACCCTCCCTTACAATTCCCCCACTTAGTCTACTCACATCTATCTTAACCTATTTCTCTTATCCTACTTCTACCTCACATTCAAACACACAAGCCTGAGAGAGAGAGAGAGAGAGAGAGAGATTGCCATTCATCCATCCAATCCAGCATTCATTCTCTCCGTCCCATCCTCCTTTTCCCAACCCCCTCCCCCCCTGCCCTCCTCCTCTTCCCCTCCAATTCCCTCATCCACCCCTCCCCCGTCCCATCCTGTCCCAATATTTCCCTTATCCTCTCACCCAACCCCACCTGACCACCCCCTGTGCACCTCTCCAGCACATGTTCCCACAAATTGACAAACAATTATTGTTTGAAAAAATTGCAAAATTTTTTTTTCTCCCCGAAAATCTTTATCTCTGCACTAGGTATCCTATTTTCAGGAGTGACTTTTTCCGGAGACCAAGTAGTTTTCCTGTGGGCACCAACGGGTATGGAGAATTCGAAATTGTCTATAAATTTGATTTATGACAATCGCGATGGGCGAAAATTCTCATATGCACTAGTTCTTACATGGAACTTCACGTAGAATACGATTCCAGAAATTTCATTAACGTCACATGATATTTTAAACAAATTGTTTGAAGAATAATTACTTCAAAAAATTGCAAAAAATTCTTTCCCGAAGAGCATCTTTATTTCTGCACTACATATCCTATTTCCAGCAATTACTCTTCTAGTAGACCAAACAGTTTCGTCACGGGCATTAATGGGTTGAAAATGGATCTTGGTAAATTATGTATTCTCATACATTAGTCTTTATCCTACAATCAAGATGAAGCCTTGTGAATTTCTCGTAGAATTTGAGGAATAATGTTAAACCACGTGATATTTAAATGTAAGCCTTTTATCTAAGGTGCCGACCTTTCTTCCTTGTGCGATATTTTTGTGATTGTCATTGACAGGAATTGTTGAATCCTATGTATCCTCGTAGAATTTCAGAAATAATGTTGAACCATATGATATTCAAGCGGTCTTTCTGGTTGAGATTGTTGTTAAGGAAAATTTGTTGTTTCGAACATTTTTTTCTCACGGAAAAAATTGAGATATCGTTTTGAAAATTTCTGGGTATGTTCATCAAACATCCAATATCACAGAGAAAATGTTTTCGGATTTGAACAAATTTTTTTTCGTTATAATAATTTGAACAAAAAAAATCTAAGTAATGACGGTGGGAGTGATTTGAGGCGACCGGATGATCTGAAAAAAATGGCAAATCATCCCTTGCTGAAGTGACTATGGCATGAACTAGGATCTTTTTGGTTGGTCAAGAATTTCCAATTTCCATCCGATTTTCCACCCTCAAAAATCGATTTCTCCGTAAAATGGCCGCCATTTTGTTATTCTCTGATGGACAAAAAATATCCTAGTTCATGCGATAGCCACTTCAACAAGGAATAATTTGCCATTTTCTTTCAGATCATCCGGTCGCCTCAAATCACTTCCACCGTCATATTTTGATGTTCTTTTGTTCTAATTACTATAACGAAGAAAAAATTTGTTCGAATCTGAAAACATTTTTGTGTAATATTGAATGTTCAATAAACATACCTCCATATTTTCAAAACGATATCTCAATTTTTTCTACGAGGAAAAATGTTTGGAAAACAAATTTGTCTTGACAATCTTAAACAGAACCACCCCTCTAAAGTAAACCTCTTATCCAAGGCGCTGACCTTTCTTTCTTCTGCGATACTCTTGTGACTGTCTTCGACAGCAATTGTTGAATACTGATAAGACTGTACATATCGATACTGGTGTGATAGAATTTGGTGATATTCAGAAAACGTGGAATTACTATTATAATATTGAATATCTATGGATATTACTACAACGTTAACGATATACAGGGTATCCGCAGAAACTGCCAAAAAAATATTGATGATTTGATTTAGGATCAAAATGCGTTAATTTCCTGTATGAAATAACTTTTTTCGACACTTGGTTTTTAGGAAAGGGGCATTCTTAGATTCTTTTCGAAATCTGAATCATTCAAAAGCATTGCGCGCTACATACTTGTTGAGCTCCCTACCATTCGCTGGATTGGAAAACGGCGGATCTCTGGAAAAAAATTGAACTATTGTATCATTGTTGGTTCCGGAATTATAGCGATTCGAAGTTGCTGAATTCTGATTGGCTGAAAGCTCAAAAATTCCAAATGTCTATAACTCCGGACCTAACAATGATACAATAGTTTGATTTTCTCTTAGAGATCCACCGTTTTCCAACTTGGCAAATGGTGGAAAGCTCAAGTATGGAACACACAATGTTCTTGGATGATTTGAATTTGAAAAAAAATCTGAAAATGCTCATATCTCAGGAATCAAGCCTCGTCAAAAGTTCTTTCATACGGGAAATTATTGCGTTTTGTTCGCAGAATATGCCACAAAAAGTATTGATGATTTGATCTGGGACACCCTATATTTGTAACATGATGAACTTTTGTTTCAACTTTCTTCCTAAAATATGTAAGCAATATTTGATGATGAAATATACGCTTGGAATTGGACACTTCATATTCCTTTTCATTCCGAACTGATTTTACGAAATTGGGAAACAATTTTTTTGAATAATACTTTCCAACTATCCAGATTGTTGTACTGATTCAATACTACTTCTAAAGTATTAATTACGGAATTGAAATTCGTATTCGATGCGGAATCCTAAGCCTTCATTCCATCATCATGAATTGAAAATTTTTATTTCCCACGTATTAGATGGGAAAGTTGAAGAGAAATTTCGCACATCTCGATTACCGCTTGACCTTGAAAAAATATGTATTATCATAGAATCTTAGAAATAATGTCGAACCATTGCGATATTTGAATGTAAACCTCCTAACTGAAGCGCCGGCCTTTCTTTCTGCCCCGATATTTTTATGGCTGCCTTTGACAGAAAGTGTTGAATACTGATGAGATTGTACACTTTTGTACTGCTGTGAAAGAATTTGTGATATTCAGAAGAAGTTAAACTACCTGATTCAACTCTCATAATATAAAATATATTATCAATATCTGGAAGTATTACTTCGACGTTACCGATATACATATTTGTAACATTACGAAATTTTCTTCCAATTTTCTTCGTAAATTACATAGGAAATTAATGACCTTCAATAACTATTCTTGGAAAACTATGTATATTCAGAAGTTTTAGAATTTTATAAATGATGTTGAACCATTGTGATATTAACAAATATATGCATATGTATTTTCACTTACCTGGTGTTGTTCTTCTTTTTCCATGTACCTGCTTGATAATTTTTCTTGATGATTATTCACGTAAATTTGAGTACTTTCTCCACGTGGAGACCACGGGGAGGTTCGGTGGATTCAAATATCACATCCACATTCGGGCGAGGTCGAGGCTACGTGGAGACCACGTGGAGGTTCGGGAAATTTCGATCTCATATCCACGTCGTGGCTACGTAGAGACCACGTCGAGGCGAGGTGGAGGCTACGTGGAGGCAACGTGTATGGACCGCCGCATGCAGCGCCCCGATTCTGAAAGTGCCTGTTCAACAACGTCGCCTCTCCGTCCTCTCCACCTTTTCTCTACTCCCGTTCCACGTCGCAGCTACGGTTCTCGGGGCGGAGATTTCTCCGGTGCCTCTACGGAGACTCTTAGTATTTTCCACTCAAACGCTACGTACGCGGACCTCTTTCTCTCTTAAATGCCTACGCTTAATAGAATGAGGGAGATGGTAGCATGCAATAAGCCTGACTCCGCAATGATTGGTTCAACGCTAGGAATGTTCAGTGATTTCACTAGAAATCACCAGTTTCCAGCCAATGACGAGCATTAGGGCTGATTACCGGCCGGGCTTCTTGCATACTACTTGGAAAATACCATCCGGCACTATTGAGAGTGGACTGTACATGTTACGAGGTATGAAAAATCAAATTTTGAAAAAAAAGGTGATCATTTCAAAATATGCAAATGAGAATTGGATGTTGGATATAACCTTGAATGAAACGAATAACCCTTAGCACAGTAGTTGTCACCATATTATCAAACAATTGTTCGTGAATCCTCACAATTGCGAAAGGATTCAATACGAATGTAGTTTGAACTATCGAGCTGCATAGGAACGTTTAGTTGCATCAAGAAGCGGAAAATAAATACATCGCATCGAAGGAAGATTCCTTCAATAATAATCTTCAAATTTATTAAACTTTCAAAAAGTACAGAAGCAAATGAAAAATCACGTAAAAACTAATAGGAACAAATTATACAACTTATCACGATTATATTCATCGTGTTGTTAGGTAGACCCTCACAGTCCCGAAAGTTCATTTTCCCGAAGGTGCAAGATCCCGAAAGTGCATTTTTTCGCAGGTTTGTTGTCCAGGAATAAACAACTTCACTCTCTGTGGTCTGTAATTCAAGATAATGCACTTTCGGCACAACGAACGTTCGTGATAATGCTCTTTCGGGATTTTGCACCTTCGGAGGAATGAACTCCGGGACTGTGAGGGTCTATCATGGTGGTAATTCACAGAAAATGGTAAATTATGATTGAAAACAAAAGGATGATCAATACAAACCCTACTCTCCGTCACTTACACGGAATAAAAATATTGAGTAAGTATTTAGATTCTCATATTATTGCACGGCTACATCAATTCTTCCCATTTTTTCTGAAAAAAAAACAATATTGTTGATTGAAGGGAATATTAGCTCAGTGACTTCACAATGGTATATTACACACCTAGGTCAGTAGAATAAGAAATGGCTGAGATCACATGTATTTGTCGGCCGAGGCGAAGCCGAGTTCGACAAACATGTGGTCTCAGCCTTTCGTTTTGACTGCCCGAGGTGTGCATACTATTTTTCTCCCCGACAGAGCCAGGAAGGCTTCCTGGCCGGAGGAGAGAAATTTTTTTTTCCAATTACTGTAAATTATAACACAGGTCAACATTTGATCTACGCTGGAACACCAGAACAGAAGTGGATACCTATGAGTTTTGGAGGTCGCGGATCACGATTCCTGGATGCATATTACCCCATCACTTCAGAATCCAGGTCAAATCAAGGTCAAACCTCAAATGAAAAGATATAATTCTTTTGACCCCGGATTCCGAACCAGCGTGAAATTTTACATCCAACTACATTCTCACATTCAGATTAAAGTCATCTCCGCAGGACATATAGAGGTAATATGCAGGTAAAATCCTTTTTTTGAACCTTTTGTTTGATTCTAGCGGTTATTACGTGTAATTGCGCTCAGGGCACCTCCCCGTGGTGACGGCGGGCAACAGAGTTGTCCCAAGTTCCGGCTAAGTCCCTGAGTTACGGCTTCCATGCTGTTATGGCAACCACATGGGATAATCTTACGGGACAGGGTTCCGGAGACCCAGAACCGGCGGCTGGTCAGGGTGGGGAAGCGGGCCCGCAGGCGTCGTCATCATGCGACCGCAGCTCTACATTGGCGGGAAACGTGGCCTTTGTAGAGTCGAATGCGACAAGTCAATCCTCGTCCTGCATGAACAAGGTGAACAATTCCTGTGTCGTGTGTGGGGAGTTCCCCAATCGTAGAAATTAATGTTTTCGGATTGAATGAAAAAAAATATAACGAGTGCTTCGATATCGATAGGTACACATTCAACAAAATTTGGACGCTTGAATCTATATGTTCTAGATGTCGCAGTGCCCTAATGAATCTGATGAACAAATATTTCCGAGGCCAATGATATGGAGAAAACCAACAGATCATACTTCTGATTGTTACTCTTGTTTGACGAACGTAAAAGGCTTCAATTCCGTCGATAGGCAGGCAATTTCCTATGCGTGCGTGACATCTGTCACTTCCCCCGTGTATATCAGCGCCCAAACCGATGGGGACGACAGTAAAGATGTAGATGATGAGGCCAACATTGATGAAATTCCCGCAGATAATATCACTATCGATGCAGAGACGTCAGATCAGAGTTTGAATACTTCAGGAAATGAAGAAAGTGATAATTTTAGTGAGAAAGAATCAGACATTGAGGACAATGAATTGAAGGGTCGGTGCCGAATGAACGAAAAACCAAATCAACGAAAAAAATTTACTAGCAGTATGAAGTTGTCATTTTGTTGCAGTATGAAATGAAATTAGTCATAGATCATTGATTAAATTAAACGAAAAGTAAAAAACATTGATTTGCTAACACAACCCCACGGTAAACTCAATTTCCCTTTGTTATTTTTATGATTATGGTATGGTTATGTTTATGATAACAACAAACCGATTTTCGTTCTGTACAGACGTTTGAAACAGTTTGGTTGTACCGATCGATTGGGAAGATCATTAATGATTTCATTAGAATGATGAATTACGTGTCTACTGTAATGAACGGATGCAGTGGATAGGTTAACATAAAGAATTTTCTATTAATTTAATCAATGATCTATGACTCATTTCATTCCATACTGCAACAAAATGACAACTTCATACTGCTAGTGAAGTTTTTTTCGTTGATTCGGGTTTTCGTTGATTCGGCACCGACCCAAATTGGATCGAGAAAAGATGAATCAAGATGAACTCAGTGACTTGTGCCGAGACTTAGGATTCTCAAAAGATAAATCTGAACTATTAGCATTCAGACTAAAAGAGAAACAATTTTTGACTCCAGGAACGCGTGTAACACACTATCGTTCAAGAGAACGGCCCTTTAGAAAGTTTTTCCCGAAGTTGCCACATTTAGTTTATTGCAATAATACCGAAGGTTTGGTCAAAGAATACAGCATAGAGTATACAGCTAGGGATTGGTGTCTGTTCGTAGATTCTTCGAAGAAAAGCCTCAAAGCTATCTTGCTCCACAACAGGAATGTCTACGCTCCTTCACCAGTTGCTCATTCTGTCATACTGGATGAAGAGTACCATAACTTGGAATTCTTATTGCAAAAACTGAAGTATGAGATTCATAACTGGCAAGTTTGTGGAGACTTGAAGATATTCACAATTTTGCTTGGGCAACAATCAGGATTCACATCATATCCATGCTTCATCTGTGAATGGAATAGTCGGGCTAGAGATAAACATTATGTTCCAAAAAATTGGCCGTTAGGAGAAAAATTGATTCCTGGTGAAAAAAATATCACAAGTCTGAGTCTGATATCAAGAGAAAAAGATCTATGTCTACCGTTACATATCAAATTAGGGGTAGCAGAGCAATTTGTCAAAGTAATGAGAAAAAATGAGAGTGCTGCGTTTATGTACATTTTTCAAGTATTACCTCATCTTTCTGGAGCGGAAATAAAAGAGGGCGTATTCACAGGACCCGAAATAAGGACACTCTTAAAAAATGAAGAATTCGAGAAGCGAATGAATGATAAAGAAAAAGCAGCATGGTGCAGCTTTAGGGAGGTTACAGAAAAATTTTTAGGGAACAATAAAGACCCCGAGTATAACAATATTGTGGCGGAAATGATGGATGATTATAAAGAAGTAGGATGTTTGATGAATCTCAAGCTTCACTTTCTTGATTCTCACCTTGACTTCTTTCCAGAAAATCTTGGAGCATTTAGTGGAGAACACGGTGAAAGAATGCATCAAGACTTAAGTGAGTTTGAGAAAAGATTTCAAGGTATTTGAGGGAAGAATATGTTGGCAGACAATTGCTGGTGTTTAAGAAGAGACACAACTGTGTCACATAAAAGGAAAGGTGTTAAGAGATCATTTTTAGGAAGTAAACGTTAGCATTTTGGGCGGTGACACCACATTGTACTTTCAAAAAAATCGAATCAATTTTTCTTGGCTTGAAATACTCTTCATAGATTGTGAAATGATAGGCCATGTTCTAAAAATCGAAATGTAAAGTGGACAGACAATTTTTGAAACGTGGAAACAGAGGCGTGCACAAGTGCGTTGACGTTCTAGCATGGTGACTTTCGGAAACCAAATCTCTGGCTCATCACCTGCCTATTTTCACCTGTCAGAAGAGAGTGAATATCGATCACATAGATGTGGAAAAGATGCAATATGGGCCTAGTAAAGGAAATTAGAGGTGATGTCTATCCAAGTCATCTTGATCCGCAACAAACCGTTATGAAAACTTTGAACGTTTATCTGAGAACTGTATCTTGAAAATCGGTGGGAGCGTTAGCTCTGCCAACTTTCAATCAATTGCCTCGGTTGTTTTTTTAATTGTATTCGTCATATGGTCATCCAATGAAACACATACGGGGGGGGGGGGGGGCGCAATATTAATATTCACGTTTCTCTTGAGTCACGAATTTTCGGGTGAAAATCCTACGTTTTTCTTCAACTCGATGCCATTTCCTCAAAAAGCATATGTTTCAAAAGCGATACGTATTTCACCACATTTTGGGTAACAAAAACGAATTATTTTTGGTGCATTGTTTTGGTTCAATCTTGGACTGGGTTATTTTTAACACCGAACGACCATGAATTCACGCAGCGCACCGATCAATCGCCTGTCAGGCCGCCATATTTGCAGAAAGAAATTGAACAAAGATGTTATCCTGAACTCCAATAGTAGCATAATACCTTCCTGCATATCAATTTGAATGGCACCTCTCTGATTATTCACAAACAAGAATCTTGAAAATTGGCGTTTTTGGGGGGATCACTTTAGTCTTGTCCTTTAAAGCTGACTCTCATGACGAGCAAGAGTGAATCGTTTATATTGAGGTTGAACAGATTTCGGAAGACAGAGGATTCGGAAAAAAAACATTTGACCTGCAGATGACCTCTATATGACCTGCAGATATCAGCTTGATTGGATTATAAGAATTCATCAAGATTTGAAATTTCTCGGCCGTTCAGGATCTGGGATTGGAAAAAATGATATCCTTTGATGTGAAGATCTTTGTCCTCAATTTGACCTTGATTCTGACGTGATGGGGGCATATAGTCCCCGAAATTGTGATCTGCGACCGCAAAAACATAGAAGTCAACTAATCCAAGACCCTGCCCAGCCAATATCAGAGGAGAAATTCGAAAAAAAGGATTTTACTCACATATGACCCCTATATGACCTGCAGATATAACCTTAATTTGGATGTAAGAATGTATTTGGATGTAACATCTCCCGCTGGTTCGAAATCCGGGGTAAAAAAATTATATGACCTGCAAATAGCACTTTCATTTGAATGTGAAAGTGTATTTGGATGTGAAATTTCCCGCCGGTCCGGAATCCGGGACCGAAGAAATTATATCTTCCGATTTGAGATGTTTGACCTTGATTTGACCTTGATCCTGACGTGATGGGGTCATATGGACCAAGGAATCGTGCTCTCCGACCCCCAGAACATAAAAGTCAACTGATACAAGAGCTTGTTTAGCCTAATATCGAAAAAAAGGTTCAAAAACAGGATTTTACCCACATATGACCTCAATATGACCTGCAAATACCACTCTTATCTGAATGTAAAAGTGTATTTGAATGTAAAATTCCCCGCTGGTTCGGAATCCGGGGGCAAAAAAATTATATCTTCCGATTTGAGATGTTTGACCTTGATTTGACCTTGATCCTGACGCGATGGGGTCATATGGACCCAGGAATCGTAATCTCCGACCCCCAAAACTCATAGATACCCACCTTTGTTCTGGTGTTCCAGCGTAGATCAAATGTTGACCTGTGTCATTATTATTCCCGCTTGAACAAAATCCTTATGCGCAGCAATTTTAGATACGTTATAGGATTGCTATGGAGAATATTTCAATTCGATTCCAACGTTCTTGAATAACCAGGGAGATGCAAATTGACTGAAGTTAATGATGTGCCCAGTTCGTTTCCTTCCTCAGCAGAAATTAATTCAATTAATCACAGTTGACTCGCAATAATCTGACACTCGTTTGGTCCCACAACCATCGGAACGTCAAATATTTTGGATTACCAAAGTTTGATTCTGCCGAAGTGAATCAAAAGTTCTGAAAATCAACTTTTGGTAACCCAAATTTTTTTATAATCTGATAGTTACGGGGCCAAACGAGTATTGGATTGTCGCGAGTCAACTGTACATTGATCTTCCGATCAGAAAATTCAGAATCAATCCGAGAATTCGGCTCTGGTCTCAAAATCCTTGGAGATGGGTTGTATTCATTGTAATGTCAAAAAACGGAATAGAGGTTTCTCATTGGCTGATAGCGAAATTTTGTTGTAAACGATTATAACGGGTTTGTTCAACGACAGACAGACCAGAACCAGATTGCTCGATCGATTCTGAATCTTTCGATCCCAAGTTCGACGTAATCGATTGAATATTGTTGAGGTAAAATGGTTGAAACGATCTGGCAGTTTTTTTAGAGGAAAAAAGACTAGTGCATACCCTTCACTCGTTCGTATCATCTTGATAAAATTAGGTTGCTGAAGCTGTTAGCCTAAGGGGATATGGTAGCCCTGTTACGTTCCGAAAGATGAATACTCCCAGAAACGTTGGATCCGAATAATGAAAAATAACAGATTTCTGAGTAACCGGAATGAACAATATTTCCGCGGAAACACTCTCAAAAAGTTATTGATTATTATTCTATGAATATTTCACTATGTTCAACAAAAATCTAGTATCTAATTCAACAATGACAAAAATAAATGAATTTTTCTCAAATATATCTCGAGTAACCTCAAACCACGTAATTGGACTCCATACATACTGGAATCCCTGGTTCAAGTGTCATAGCAATTCATAAGGAAATGCTCTTCTCATAAAATGTTATGGATTTTGCAACAGAATATTCATAAGTAAACCATGAAGTCCTATGAATTTCAGCTCATGATTCATCATGAATGCCTATGAGAATATATTCATAAGTATTTATGATGAATCATAAGCAGAAACTCATAGGACTTCATTGTTTCCTTATGAATATTCTGTTGCAAAATCCATAACATTCCATAAGAAGAATTTTCTTATGGATTGCGATGACTAAGGCCAGGAATTTGGTTTCGTTAAAAGACAGAGAGAGAAGATAGGCGGGGCTAATATTTCTGATTGGTCGTTATGGATTTGATGATTATTCGTTTTCGCAATCTAGTGGAGCAAGCAATAAATATGAAAATGAATGAAAAAAAAACTTTAACCGGTAAGGGTCGATTCTGCAGAATAATCGATTTGCGGAAATCTCATTTTGCCGAAAAGTCACTAACTTGAAGTTCGATGACAATGCGATACATTGAGAGGTAACGGCCCCGTGGGATTGTGAACACAGATGTCTCTGTAGTCGCGTTGAACGAAAGATTATGACATTGCAGGAAGATATGATGACCGAAGGATTCAGGGGCGTACCCAGCATCTAAGAGGGGGGTAGCTGGTCGCCCCTTGATCTGTTTGCAACATGTATGTTTGAACGGACGGCAAGGGAGGAAGAGAAGAAGCTGCGTGAGCCCATGAAACAGATGGCATACATATATTCCACGAATTATATATGCATGCGCACGTGATTACATCACGTAATTGGAAGAACCGATCATTTGTATACTGAATAGAATGGATACAAAAATGACTGAGATGGAATTATATGTAATGCAGAGAGAAGTTGATGCTGGAGGTGCGATGTTTATTTTAGTGCAGGAAACACTGTGGATAGAATGCGCATCGCGATATGATAGAATAATTCCACATCAGGGAAGGAGGAATTGGGAAGGTTCGAACACGCATCGGAACGAACAATTTGTGAAAGCGACCCTCCGACTGTTTGAGGGTAAATTCACCTCTCGGAGTGAAGCAATTCATCCGTGTGGTTCCCTTTTGGAATAAGATTGGATGACGGAACCTTCACGAATAATCCTAATCCGGTCGGTTTCAGCATATATCCGAAGCACGAGATCGTGAGAACAACCCTCTCCTTTTTAGGGGATGGTTTTCATTCGTGAAATAAGTAAATTGAGCTGTGATTCGTTCTATGAGTGATGGAACGACAAAATCTTCACTCAAAATCCTAATTCGGTCAGTTCAAGCATACATCCGAAGCACAAGGTCATCAGAAAAACTTTCTCCCTTTTAGGGGATGATTTTCAATGGTACAATGAGTGAATTGACCTGTAATTCTTTCTATGGGTGATGAAACGACGGGATCTTCACTAGAAATCCCAATTCGGTCAGTTCAAGCATATATCCGGAACACAAGGTTGTCAGAACGACCCTCTTCTCTTTAGGGGATGATTTTCATTGGTAAGATGAGTAAATTGAGCTATAATTTTTCCTACGGGTGATTAAACGACGAGATCTCCACTAAAAATCCTAATTCGGTCGGTTCCAGCATATATCTGAAGCACGAAATCGTAAGAACAACCCTCTCCTTTTTAGGGGATGATTTTCATTGGTAAGATTAGTAAATTGAGCTGTAATCTTTTCTATGGGTGATTAAACGACGGGGTCTCCACTAGAAATCCTGATACGGTCAGTTCGGCATACACCCAAAGCGCAAGGTCGTGAGAACGACCCTTTCCTTTTTAGGGGATGATTCCAATTGGTAAAATAAGTGAATTAACCTTTAATTTTCTCTATGGGTGAAGGAACGACGAGATCTCACCTCAAGATCCTAATTTGGTCAGTTCAAGCATATATACAAAGCACAAGGTGGTCAGAACAACGCTCTTCTCTTCAGGGGTTGATTGTCATTGGTAAAATGAGTAAATTGAGCTGTAATTTGTTCTTCGGGTCATTGAGCGACGAGATCTCCACTAAAAATCCTCATTCGGTCAGTTCAAGCATATGTTCAAGGCACATGGTCGTAAGAACAACCCTCTCTGTTTTGAGGGATCAGTCCGATTGGTAAAATGAGTAAATTGACCTGTAATCTGTTCTATGGGTGATGAAACGACGAGATTGTCACCAAATATCCTCATTTAGTCAGTTTAAACATATATCCAAAGCACAAGGTCGTGAGAACAACCTTCGTCTTCTTAGGGGATGATTCTCATTGATAAAAGAAGTGAATTGACCTGCAATTTTTTCTATGGGTGATGAAACGACGAGGACTTAACTAAAAATCCTCATCCCGTCTGTTCAAGCATATATTCAGAGCACGAGGTCGTCAGAACAACCCTCTTCTCCTCAGGGGGTGATTTTCATTGGTAAAATAAGTAAGTTGAGCTGCAATTTTTTCTATGGGTGATGAAACGACGGGATCTCCACTAAAAATCCTAATCCGGTCAGTTCAAACATATACCCAAAGCGCAGGGTCGTAAGAACAACCCTCTCCTTGTTAGGGGATGATTTGCATGAGTAAAATACGTCAATTGACTGTAATTTTTTTCAATGGGTGATGAAATGACGAGATCTTCACTGGAAATTCAAATTTGGTCAGTTCGTGCATATATCCAAAGCACGAGGTCGGCAGAACATCCTCTCCTTTCTAAGGGATGATTTTCATTGGTAAAAGTAGTAAATTGAGCTGTCATCTTTCTCACTGAAAATCTTCATTTGATCGTTTCAAGCATATATCCAGAGCACAAGGTTGTGAGAACAACCCTCTTCTTTTTAGGGGATGATTTTCATCGCCGAAACGCGTAAATTGAGCTGTAACTTTTCCTATGTGTGATGGAACGACGAGATCTTCACGACTCCTGATCCGGTCGGTATAAGCCTATATCCGAAGTACAAGGACGTCAGTACAACCCTCTCCTTCCTAGGGGGTGATTCCAATTGGTAAAATAAGTGAATTGACCTGTAATTTTTTCTATGGGTGAACAAACGACGAAATCTCCACTCAAAGTCATCATTCGGTCAGTTCAAACATATAGCCAAAGCGCAAGGTCGTAAGAACAACCCTCTCCTCGTTAGGGGATGATTTTCATGGGTGAAATACGTAAATTGACCTGTAATTTTTTCTATGGGTGATGAAATGACGAGATCTTCACTGGAAATCCAAATTTGATCAGTTCGTGCATATATCCAAAGCACGAGGTCGGCAGAACACCCTCTCCTTTTCAAGGGATGATTTTCATTAGTAAAATTAGTAAATTGAGCTGTAGTCTTTCCTATGGGTGATGCAACGACGAGATCTCCACTATAAATCCTAATCCGGTCAGTTCGAGCATATATCCAGAGCACAAGGCCGTGAGAACAACCCTCTCCTTTTTCGGGGATGATTTTCATCCTTAAGAGAAGTAAATTGCCCAGCAATATCTTCCATGGGTGATCAAACGACGAGATCTTCACTAAGAATCATAATTCGATCAGTTCAAGCATATATCTACTGCACAAGGTCGTCAGAATAACCCTCTTCTTCTTGGGGGATGATTTTCATGGGTAAAATAAGTAAATTGACCTGTCATTTTTTCTATGGAAGATCAAACGATGAGATCTCCACTATAAATCCCAAACCGGTCAGTTCAAGCATATATCCGACGCACAAGGCCGTGGTACGACCCTCTTCTTTTTCGGGGATGATTTTGATTCTTAAAAGGAGTAAATCGACCTGTCATATTTTCTACGGGTGATCAAACGATGAGATCTCCACTAAAAATCCTGATCCGGTCAGTTCAAGCATATATCCAAAGGGCAAGGTCGTACGAACAACCCTCTCCTTTTAAGGGTATCATTCCGATTGGTGAAATGAGTAAATTCACCTGTCATCTGTTCTATGGGTGATGAAACGACGGGATCATCACCAAATATCCTCATTTGGTCAGTTCAAGCATATTTCCAAGGCGCAAGGTCGTCAGAACAACCCTCTTCTTCTTAGGGGATGAGTTTCATGGGTAAAATAAGTAAGTTGACCTGTAATTTTTTCTATGGGTGATGAAACGATGAGATCTCCACTGTGAATCCCAATCCGGTCAGTTCGAGCATATATCCGAAGCACAAGGCCGTGAGAACAACCCTCTTCTTCGGGAATGATTTCGATTCTCAAAAGGAGTAAATTGAGCTGTAATTTTTCCTATGGGCGATGAAACGACGAGATGTCCACTAAACATCCTAATTCGGTCAGTTCAAGCATATATCCAAAGCACAAGGTCTTAGGAACAACCCTCTCGATTTTAGGGGATGATTTTCATTGGTAAAATTAGTCAATTGAGCTGTAATCTTTTCTATGGGTGACGGAACGACGAGATCCTCACTGAAAATCATAATTCGGTCAGTGCGAGCATATATCTAGAGCACAAGGTCGTGAGAACAACACTCCTCTTCCCAGGGGATGATTTTGATTGGTAAAAACAGTTAATTGACCTGTAACCCTCCTACGGGTTATGAAACGACGAGAATGCTCGAACTGACCGAATTATGATTTTTAGCAAAGATCTCGTCATTTCATCACCCACAGAAAAAAACACAGGTCAATTTACTCATTTTACCAATTCAAATCATCCTCTAAAAAGGGATGGGGGCCAAATTAACGAAAAACCAAATCAACGAAAAGTTGGTTGAAAAGAGAGATACGTCACACTCTCTCTTTTCAAACACTGATTTTTGTTGATTTGTCTTTTCATTGATTTGGCCCCCATCCCTAAAAAGCAGAGGGTTGTTCTCACGACCTTGTGTCTTGGACATATGCTTGAACTGATTGAATGACTTTTAGTGAAGATCTCGTCGTTCCATCACCCATAGAAACAGTTACAGGTCAATTTACTTATTTTACCAATTGGAATCATCCCTTCAGGAGAAGAGGGTTGTTCTCACGGCCTTGTGCTTTGGATATATGCTCGAACTGACCGGATTAGGAATTATAGTGGAGATCTCGTCATTTCATCACCCATAGAAAAAGTTACAGGTCAATTCACTCATTTTACCAATGAAAATCATGCCCTAAAAAGAAGAGGGTTGTTAGCACTTCAACCAGGGATGAGCACTCCCCAGATTAATGCGGTCGGAGAGGGATATTTTGAGTTGTACGTTGAAAACAGGTAAACACATCGTAAGGTACACACAGAAGTGTCGAATCGCGTGTATCTAAAATAGAAAAGGAGTAACGATTTACAACAGCACGTGGCTGACCAGACTAGAGTACAGAATATTCAGAGAGTATTCATTCCAGTATGTACAGAGTTGAATGTATCACAAGCAAGTTTCGCAATTTTTTTACAAGTTTGTTGACTTGATAACGATCACAAATGTCCGTCTTCACAAATCATCGGTCTCCGTCAACCATCAATCCCATTATCCGCATTGAATTTAGCGTCGCGGGAAGTACAAGACATCTCCCCTGTCACAGGATCTATCAACGACTCATGCATTGCTTCTTGTACTAATTCTCTGGAGAAAAGATCCAATAACCTGTGAACGGAACCAGATAATCACTGACATTCTGGAAATCAGCGTATGTTAAAAAATACTTAGAATCACAAATTGGTGATACGATGACACAATGACAAATTAGGGTGGTCCAAATTTCCGTCATGTTTTTTTCCTTCGGTGCGCAACCGGGATATGAAAATTTGTGATGAAAAACGCATCCTCAATTTTTCTCAGAATTTTCTGAGAACATTTGAGAGGTCGTTGACGTCGCGAGAAGATGAAAATTGGAATGTACGTGAATTTGATTTTTTTTTCATATGACACCAGAATGTTCTTGTGTTGAATTCTATGGAGTATTATAGCTGCATTGTTGGGCTATGTGCATGAATTTTCTCGATGGAAAAAATTTCGATCCAGTCAGTGTTTAGCTCTCGATTTGCTCAAATTTTGGGAGGAAGCGAAATTCAGAAGGCTCAACAAGTTATACAGGGTGATTCAAAATTCCCGCACTCTTTTTTGGGAGTAGATTCCTGATGGAATTCTAAAACGATTTGTCCTTCTGCACAATGCTCTCCGACGCATAATTTCCGAGATTTAATTGATTGATGTTGACTAATTATGAGGTGGATCCATCGGTCATTCAGGAGCGTCATAACAGAACAAGAGAGGCAGGTGCTTGCAGAGGGCGCTCATACGATCAGCTGATCGGTATAATCGATACGATTTACCAACATACAAATTGGTAAATTTTCTATGTAGAACGATTGAATTCGTCGACACTGTGGGAAAATTGATTATTGTCATGAATCCTTATCACGATATGCTGTGGGTGAAAGTTGTAATTTCAGTAATGATTTTTATTACGCAGACGAATGTAAAATAGTGTTATTTCGTAGGGATAGGGATTGAAGTGGGAGAAAAAAGTATAACTACTCGTTTTTAATCAGAATTTTCATGTAAAAAAGAGAACATGAGAATGTTATTCATCCGATACCCAATTTGAACGGTTCGATTAGTAAGTTTAACACAAGAGATTGGATTCCGAATCCTGTATTCTGATTGGTCGAGAATCAATGTATGTTGGATCAATCCTCGGCCGTTTCAAATGATTCTTCTGAAGAATGTGTTTTCGACTCATCCCAACCACAACATTGAACAATGATGAATTTATTCGAATTCACCCTTTTTACATCATTCGATGATTATAAAGGGTTTATCGAACGTTAATAACTCACTTGAGATCACCCAAGATCATTCATGTTCAAATCAAAATCTAATTCAGATTTTGTGCAAGTTCGAGCGCGTTTCTACGCTTAGAAAATGTATTCGTCCCAAAAAGGACGGATTTGGTTAATCTTCGAAGACAATTCTTTTTCCATTTGAAATAACAATGTGCCCTTTGGAGTCATATGTGCTTTAAATGAAACTGTTTCGAGCTGTCACCTGATTGGTTGATTCGTATTACGAATGGTTGATTCAAGCTAAACAAACCGTATGTGATGACAATGTCAATCAAGCGCAATGATTGGGTCGTATACGATGTCACACCTTGTATTTTCGTCAAAATTGATGGATTCTGCAAGTTGAAGTAAGTTATTAACGTTCGATAAGCCCTTTATAATCATCGAATGATGTAAAAAGGGTGAATTCGAATAAATTCATCATTGTTCAATGTTGTGGTTGGGATAAGTCGAAAACACAATCTTCAGAAGAATCATTTGAAACGGCCGAAGATTGATCTAACATACATTGATTCTCGACCAATCAGAATACAGGATTCGGAATCCAATCTCTTGTGTTAAACTCACTGATCAAACCGTTCAAATTGGGTATCGGATGAATAAAATTCTCATGTTTTCTTTTTTACATGAAAATTCTGATTGAAAACGAGTAGTTATACTTTTTTCTCCCACTTGAATCCCTATCCCTATGAAATAACACTATTTCACATTTGTCTGCGTAATAAAAATCATTACTGAAATTACAACTTTCACCCGCAGCATATCGTGATAAGAATTCATGACAATCATCAATTTTCCCACAGTGTCGACGAATTCAATCGTTCTACATAGAAAATTCACCAATTTGTATGTTGGTAAATCGTTTCGATTATACCGATCAGCTGATCGTATGAGCACCCTCTGCAAGCACCTTCCTCTCTTGTTCTGTTATGACGCTCCTGAATGACCGATGGATCCACCTCATAATTAGTCAACTTTCATTAATTATATCTCGGAAATAATGCGTCGGAGAGCATTGTGCGAAAGGACAAATCGTTTCAGAATTTCATCAGGAATCTACTCCCAAAAAAGAGTGCAGGAATTTTGAATCACCCTGTATGTCATTATATGTGAGTCAATGCAAATCTTATCCATAGCGAAATCAGCTCCTTGGTCTGCACTTTCCTCTCTCCTGTCCATACATTTCAATACCCCACCTAGGTGGCGCTACAGTCGTCCGATTATTGTCGGAAACCGAATTTTCACCATCATGAGTTGATTTCATGGAGAGACTCCAGTTTTTCAGGTGTTTTTTGGAGAAGAAAACACGTCTTTCCTAATGATGAGACATCGACTTGAGGAAAAGAAGCAGAAAACAAAAATTTTTTTTTTCAAATATTGTTTTCGAATTCGTGTTTCCTGCTTCTTTTTCTCAAGTCGATCATCATCGTCATGGAGGAATCAGTCTTACGACTGGTTTGATGAAACCCTCCACCCCTGTCTATTTCCAACCTCAGGAAAGATGTCCACATCTCTCCTTTCTTCACGCGCCTCGGCAGGCTCAAACTTTCTGAGCGACGGAAATTTTTCCTGGGGTCGTACGTGCATCATCTATTTGCTTTCAAGGATCCTCCTTTCCTTTATGATCGTTTTAACTTTGGTACCTCTGATGCAATTCGTTGCACTAGATCGAATAGGGGGCTCCTTAAAATACCACTGCATCGTACTACCACATATCAAAAATCTTTTTTGATAACAGGTATTAAACTCTGGAACACGATCCCAGATAACATCAAGTGTAGCTCTTCCCCTAACGTCTTCAAAAAGAGGTATTATGACTTCTTGCTCACCTCCACCCTTTCTCACTCATAGACATATACTCCTTTTCAAGTAGGTTCATCGTGGTTCATCTTACGCTTTTCTTGCCTTCATCTTCATTCTGCGCATTTATAACTATTGTATCTCTATTTTATATCTGTATTTTCATTTGCCTTCATCTTCATTCTGCGCATTCATAACTATTGTATCTCTATCTTATATCTGTATTCTCATTTCTCACACCTTTGTAATCTCATCCTCACTCTCATTCTCATTTCATCTTTATTTTTGAGTTCATTCATTCTGCCTTCTCTTTGCTTTTCGGGCTGTGGGTTTAATGCTGTATATATATAAGTATTTTTGTATATAATATCTTTGTTATTGTTTATACTTCTTTCTCAATTGTTTCACAGGATGTTCATCCTAGAACATAAATAAACATATCTATCTATCTATCTATCTATTATCCGCCAAACGTTTGATTTCTACATATCTACTACATCCCTTGTCTTGTACGATTTGCTTCATACAACTTGATCTAGGTCTACCTCTACCAGTTATACCACTCATTTTCCCTTATAATATTGTTTTCAATGAACTCTCTCGCCGTAATGTGTGTCCTATAAGATTGCTTCTCCTTTCCACGATGCGTTTCGAAAGATTTTTTTTTTCATTTATCTGCTCGAGTACTCCTTCATTTTTGACTTTGTCTATCCATTTTATTCTGATCATCCTCCTATAACACCACATTTCAGAAGCTTCAAGTCTTCGTTGATCAGTTTTCCCCATCGTCCAAGTTTCGCAACCATATAATGCTGTGCTCCAAACGTAACTTTTCAAGAATTTCTTCCCTACTTCCAAGCTTATATTTTTTGAACATAATAACTGTTTCTTTTGGTGAAAAGCCTGTTTCCCTCGTGCTATTCTTGCTCTTATATCTCTTTCGCTTTTGCCGTTTTCTGTAATTATGCTTCCTAGATATTTGAATTCTTCCACCTGTTCAATTGTCTCGGTATCTATTTTGATTCTCGTTCTTCTAGCTGTTTTCGCTGCTGTACATATCATGAACTTTGTTTTGTCTCTATCTATATTCATACGGTAGGGGGTCTTTTTGCCGGAAACGTTTTTCGCCGAATACACTGTAATTTGACAATCGATAGTCACCTCTAGGAATCACTAGGAGATTTCGTAGTGATCTCTAGAAATGACTAGCAATTGTCGGATTAAATTTATTCGCGAAAAACTTTTTCGGCAAAAGGACCCCCCACCATTCATACAATAGTTTCCCAATAATATTGTTCTCATAGTGTTAAGGATATTTTCTAACTCAGTACTACCCGTGGCGAATATAGCTGTGCTATCCGCGAATCTCAACATACTTATATTTTCACCCTGAATCTGGAAATTTGATTGAATTTCCTCCTTCACTTCGTTCATTGCTTCTTCTGTACATAAATTGGAAATCAGTGGGGATTATGAGCATCCTTATCTTACCCCTCTTCTTATTTGTGCTTCCCCTTCCTGACCCTCTATGTCTATTATTGCACTTTGATTCTTATATAATTCGTATATTATTCTTCTATCTTTATAATTTATTCTCACCTTCTTCAGGATCGCAAACATCTTCTCCCAGTCCACATTATCGGAAGCCTTTTGTATATCTACAAAACCTATGTACACAGATTTCTTCAGCGCTATCCTTCTCTCTATTACTGCCCTCAGTGCTGTAATTGCTTCTCGCGTCCCCCTATCTTTTCTAAAACCAAACTGATCTTCTGCCAATCTACTCTCTATTTCATTTTCCATCCTCCTGTATATAATTTTGGTCAGTATTCTCGAAGCATGTGAAGTTAAACTGATCGTCCTGTAGTTCTCGCATTTGTCTGCCCCTTGTTTTTTCGGGATAGCGACAATTTTATTCTTTTGGAAATCTTCCGGTACTTCTCCTTTTCGGTACATATCTCTAATCAATCCAAACAGTGCGTCACGGGTTCCCTCACTGGAGGCTTTTATAAGGTCCGCACTCATGCCATCTATGCCTGGCGCTCCATTATGTTTCAATTCTTTCAAAGGCTTGTCGAATTCTGATCCCAATATCGAATCTCCCAATTCTTCCCCATCTACATCCTCCTGCTTTTCTAAAAGTGCCATATCATCGTTCCCTCTATACAAGTCTTCCAAATGATTGATTCCCTGTTCTATTTTCTCTTCCGTTTCTATCAATTGTCGTCCTAGAATGTTTCTAATGGGTGGGGGCGAATTAACGAGAAAACAAATCAACGAAAAGTTGGTTGAGAAGAGGATACGTCACACTCTCTCTTTTCAAACACTGATTTCGTTGATTTGGCCTCCGTCTTTTCTAATCTTATTGCTTCTAGATTTCATTTGTCCGAAAAATCTTTTAATAATCCTATATGCTCCATCTATCTTTCTTAAATGCAATCTTATTTCTATTTCCTGACATTTCTCTTCTAACCACTGTTCTTCCGCTTTCCTTGATTCTCTTATTATTTTATTTCTCAATAATTTGTATCGTTGCTGGCCTTCTTGGCTATCATCATTCTCGTTTTTTCTTCTTTTATTTATCAACTCTAAAATTTCTCCCGTTATCCATGGGTTTTTAGGTTCTACCCCATTATTCTTCAAAATCTTATTCGCACATTCTCCTATATTCCCCTTCATCTTCGTCCATCTCCTCTCCATTCTCAAGTCTTTCTTTTTTTGATCTCCCAATTTTTCATCCAACATTTTCTCGAATGCCTCATGTGTTTGTTTTTGCTTGAGGTTCTTCAAATTCCATGTTTTCTGCATTTTCTTTTTTTTCTGCAGAGATTTGAATTCCAGAGAACATTTCATCACCAACATATTATGATCACTATCTATATCTGCACTGGGATAAGTTTTACAGTTTTTCACTTGGTTTCTAAATCTTTGTTCCACTAATATGTGATCAATTTGGTATCTTGCTGTATCTCCTGGCATTTTCCAAGTGTGGATTCTCCTTGGATGATTTTCAAATGGAGTGTTTGTGATAACCATCTTATGATTTCCACAAAAATCGACTAAACATTGTCCTCTATCGTTCCTTCTCCCTAACGGAGAATCTCCTATCATGTTGCCCTCCCTCCTTTGTCCTACCACCGCATTCCAATCACCCATCACTATCAAATGCTCTTCTCCCTTCACATATTCTATCACTTCTTCTATTTCTCCGTACGTTTTTTCAATACCTTCCTCTGGATATGCAGATGTGGGCATGTATACTTGGACTATGACTGTGTCTACCGGTTTTGTTCTGATTCCAACCATCATCACACGTTCATTATGTTGCAAATAATTTTCTATTCTATTTCCTACTTTTTTATGCATTACAATTCCTACACCTGCTTGGCCGTTCTTCGATCCTTTATGAATTATTCTATAATCCCCACTCCAGAAATCGCCCTCTTGTGGCCATCTCATTCCGCTAATCCCCATTACGTCTATATTCAACCTATTCATTTCTAATTTCAAATTCTCCAATTTTCCCGCTTGCCTCAGTGATCTAACATTCCACGCTCCGACTCGGAGAATGTTGTTTCTCTCCCCTATCTCATTCTCCGGTTTTCGTTCTTCGCTGATGAAGCTTCCTCGAGCAGCCTCCACCTGGAGATCCAAACGGGAGACTAGTTTACCTCCAGAATATTTTACGCGAGAAAGCGCCATCGTGTACTTATTTATTTGCTCGTTTGTTCTTCTTTCACGAGTATAATATTCCAGGTTTGGAAAAGGTTCCATTCCCTCGGGAAGTATTGAAACATGTCAAGGAAGATAGTTTCCCCTTGCTTCCCTTCCGTTTTTGCCGATGTTTCTGGCATTGGGATGATTTCGTTTCTCTCAGTTTGTATTCTTTCTCTTGAGTAGTTCATTCCGCTCAGAAGAAAGATCCAACTCTGAGATCCTTATCCTCCCCACCACGTCAAGGAAGCAGATACTACCAGGGATGGATAAAGAGGATATCAAAAACAGGTATCATGAATATCCCCCTGGGAGACCCGCAATCATCCACGGGGAGGCTCAAGTCGATGTGTCATCATTAAAAAGAGCATGTTTTTCTCTTCAAAAAACACCCTTCAAAAATCTCCTCATGAAATCAACTCATGATGGTGAAAATTATGTTTTCGGCAACATTTGAGCGACTGGAGCTCCACCCAGGTGAGGTATTGAAATGTATGGACAGGGGAAAAGAAGTTAAGAACAAGGAGCTAGTTTCGCTTTGAGAAAGATTTGCATTGACTCACATATAATGACTTGTTGCCTTTCGAATTTTGATTTCTACCAAAATGTGAACAAATCAAGAGCTGAACACTGACTGAATCGAAATTCTTTTCATCGACAAAATTCATGCACATAGCCCAATTATACAGCTATAATATCTCATAGAATTCAACAAAAGAATATTCTAGTGTCATATGAAAAAAAAATCAAATTCACGTACATTCCAATTTTCATCTTCTCGCGACGTCAATGACCTCTGAATGTCCTCAGAGAATTCTGAGAGAAATTGAGGATGCGTTTCTCATCACAAATTTTCATATCCCGGTTGCGCACCGAAGAAAAAAAAACATGACGGAAATTTGGACCACCCTGATGACACATGTTCATGACGCATGGGCCTATAATGTATAGAGACCCTATCCAACTCTATACCATATTGGAATGAGTTCTCCCATTAGGAAAGCATTAGAGGGGGTAACTAACATGCAAGGGAAATTGGCGGGGTTGTGAATCCCATCCTAATGAACGCAAAACAAGAGATGGAATGCAAACGGCGGGGGTGTGCGACTTTGATTAACGAATGGAGCAAATTTCGTGTCAGCGCCCATTTCACTTTGGTATAGAATTGAACGAGAGACCCTCAAGGGAGGGATGAGTCTGAGAGGGGGCGATTTCGGATTGTTTGACGTCATATCAGCAAAACTGCAAGTGTGAAAAGGACATTATGATACATTTTTATCAAAGTAGAAGAAGACGTGGTTAATCTTGAATTGCCCCCTCTACAACAGGATATTCTTGGCGTCACCGAAACAACGCAATTTGGCGGCGTGTTGACTCTCCTCTCTCTTGAGGGTCTAGTATGACCCAAGAGTGAGTTAATGAGTGTGTTTGTGTGTAAGAGAGATATGGATATATAAAACTTTATAGGCCCATCATATCACGTTCAATTGTAATACAGATTACTTGAAAATATTTTACCATTCAACGGATTAACACTGGGGATTGTGAAGGTTTGGAAGTTCAGGACAAAGTTTCTCTTTGTTTTCCCCACCTTGAATTTTTTCATTCTTATGCCCGCTCCAACACATGTCAAAAGCCTTATTAGATAAATCGGCTGGAAGTTCTTTCACCGCGTTCTGTAGAGCCAACTGTTCGAACTCCTGTTTTCCCAAATATTTCTTGAAGTGAACTGGAACGAAACATTCAATCAATGAAGCACGCATACGAATAATATTCTCAAGAAAACGTAACTGCATAATTAAATCATTTCCTAACAACGTAGATAGAGATAGAAACTTGAAGCTTGGAAGCATAACAATGATGATCTGGGTCGTACTCGGCATGAAAACTTTCGAGCGTTGGATGTGAGACAGGAGTCCAAACCCGAGTAATGGCGTTACGATTATCATTAAATCCTTTTTTCCCGACGTTTCGGACTGTTCCAGTCCATTTTCAAGGTATAAATTAGGAGAGAGGGAATTGTAGACTCGTTCGGACCCCCCCCCCCCCCGAATTTATACCTTCCACGGTCGTATATACAGGTCTGGAAACTCCGACAATTTTTAGTGGTGGGGGTGTAGCTCTGATCGTATTCAAACGAATCTCGTTTTACAATCTATAGATGCCGCTGTATTCATTTAGGGGTATGTTGACAAATTTAAAACTTAACCTGAAATACGAAATTCTTAAGAGTGGTTTGATTACTTTCCATTATAGACCTTTGAAAATGGATTGATCCAAGTTTTCAAATGTATTGCTAACGCGAATGAAAAAAATTTTCTCAAGTACATGATTCAAAATGGATTGAAATCCATTACGGATTTGAAATGCAGTGATTTAATTAATCAGCTCCAATTTCCAATGACAATAATTCTCTAGTTGTAATTCATTACTGAGATTTTCATTGAATGTTAATCATATGATCAATTTCACTTTCATTAGTTTATTCTTCATTATGATCAACATAAAAGTTTGGGTTATGTATTAAATATGTAAACATACTCCTAATGACATTCAGCGCCAGCTCGTGATTATCGGAGGAGTTATTTTTTGCATCAGGAATGATCACACCCCCACCACTTGAGTTTCCAGACCTGTATGTATGACCGTGATCGACTTCAAAATGGACTGAAACAGTCCGAAATGTTGGAACAAAAGGATTTAATAAAAATCTCAACGCAATTACTCGGGTTCGGACTCCTTTTTCTTCTTTCTTACGTAAGAGCATAAGTTCAGAGAATACGGTTTAATGGCCATGGAGCATCAAAAGACAAGGAGGAAAGTTCGCTACGTACTTTCATAACAATTAAATAATAAATGCACATATTGAATATGCAGCGTTCGAAACTGCAAAGCTAGTACTCCGCTCTGAATATAGTATATTAGAAAATTGTATATTATTACGTTTATAATTGTTTACATAATCTTGAAGAATGTTTTCCAGATTCGATCTGACATTCGAAGTCTAATTCTGGCAGTGTGCTTCATAACTGTATATAGCAAATTTTTATTTATTGCTTAGTTGTTTGAAAAGCACGCAGCACAGTTTTGCTCGGTTTTTTGGTGCTTCATAAGCCTTCAGCTTACCCACACGGAGAGAAAAAATGAACTCTATAAGCATGAAACTTCACGCCAAAGGGTTCTGTCATATCGTGCCTTTGAGGGTATAAGGCCATGTCAGAGATGAGTTGAAGAGATTGCTAACCAGATATGGAAACCATAGTCCAGTTTCTGATTGGCAGTATCACGTTTTTTGTCTATCTCTTCATGCTGATTGACTTACAAGAAGAATTCAACCAATCGCATCATTTTCTTCAAAAGAAAAAAACGTGATACGGACCATGATTTCGAAATTGCGTTAGCAATCTCTCCAATCCATCTCTGGCCATGTTCAGAAGGCTGGAACTCACACTCACTGGAAAGGAGAAACAAATTCTAGAAGCAACACGCACTTCATGCCTTTAAGCATTTGTCATACGGTGCGTTCAACGTAAGAATCCATGCTCTGCAAGCATGAGCTTCATGCGTTGAAAGCACATCATTACGAATGCGTGAAGGCAAGAAGTGCGTCATGCTTCTGGTGCCTATTTTTCCTCTTCGTGTATCTCTGTATATATGAGTATATTTTTGTAACTGAAAATTACACCATCGCTTCAATATCATTGAAAAAATGGATAATTTATGTGAACTTCGATTTCATTTGATACGAGAAGCAGGTTCATCATAAATCAAAGAGCATGAATACCGAAAACTTCAAAGCAAGCATCAGCGTAATTTTAAAGAACTAAGAGTATAATTGAAGCAAAAACAACTGTACTTTCAAGGCATCAATCGCCTTTCATATAAACAATGAAGTTTCCGTCTATAAACATAGATTTCTTCTTGTTCATTCATGTCCTGCACAACAGCAGGGATGAGCAGTCTGAATTACTTTTTGTACTTCAAATGCTTTCGATCGTCAAGTGCTTTCATATTCCGGCGGAAAACATCTTACGCTTCATGGGAAAAAAGTACACGGGACAAATAAATTTACTGCAGCAGCCAAATGACTAGCACGAATACGGACAGCCATCAAATTAGTTTCCACAGCCAAATGTCAGCTACTACAGCAAAAACATAGCTACAAATGCCAATTTTTTGCTGTGCAAGCTAAAATTTAACTGCAGAAGCTTACTCAATGGCTGTCTGTATACATGCTATCTACTTTGCTGCCACAGCTCGAATCATTTCTTCCGTGTGCTGAATCACAAAAATACCCATAACACAAAAAAGTAATTGAAGCTGCTCATCCCTGCAGTGGAGGACATCGAGTACTAAGACATGTTAAATGTTTACTGAATGTATCTGAAACGTGTACAGAAAATTCAACCCTCGCAAACATGTTTTCATTTTGTTATGAATTATATATCAACTATAAAACATTTACCTTTTGCAATTCCTAAAGATGATACTGGAAACTTCCGTAACCCCGGCGTCCTTGGGAGGCATCTGTGTAATTTCGCCTCCGTTTTGAAGACTCCAGTTAATGTACTCTTGTACCACTCATTTAATGAAGTGGTGTTAAACATAATTTTCCACGAAACGATGTGGCATTTGAAATTCTGTCCGAGATCGACCTTCGAAATCAAATGTTAATATTTTTGTGTTTATAAATAGAACATATCATGAGTAATGGAATTGAAGGTAGATAGTTTTGAATATCAATTCGAAGAAATCTATTGTTATGTTATTTTGTGACAATACTTCCATAAGATATATGAATTTCAACTTTGATGAATTGATACTTATTAAGACTCACATGGTCATCAGCACCTTGCAAACCGTATAAAGTTTTTTTCTTTTTTCCTGGTGCAGTCGATGTGTCCATAAGGTCGCTATTTGGAGTATGACTTTGGGCTGAAAATATTTTAATATTAACAAAAACGTTCAGTGTAAACAAAAATCTACATATCAACATGGTAGTATTCACTTTCCTCGTTGCTCGATAATATAGAGTTAAATTCATGTGAGAAAGAAAATAAGTATATGAGGCATTCCACTTCAAATCGGACATCATATGACGTTCACATCTCCGATTTTCTCTCCAAGTTTTTATCTTTCAGTATCTATCGAGGAAGATCTCTATGCCAATTTTCAGCTTTTCTGTCCAGCTACTTCCAAGAGATGAATTTTGAGAGAAAAACCTGAACTTCTTTTTAATGTTCATAACTTTGCGAAAAATGATCCGATTGAGATGTTGTTTCGTATGAAATTTTCATTCTCAGACACAATGTTAGAAGAGAAATTGGAACAAAATTATCAAAATCGTATTTTCATAAGATTTTTGAGTTTTCAATACTGAATATGTTGGTGTTTGAGAAAAAAACACGTAAGAATCGGTTTTCTGCAAAAAAATCTCACTCAGTATGCAATTCCCAAGTCCAGCATGGTGAAGGTATGACGTTAAGATCCACATTTTTTCGAATTTAAAAAATCGAAATCTTGACATGTCTTCATTTTTCTTCTAAAATTTTGTCTGAAGAAGAATTCAAAAGAACGAACATCACAATCGGATCATTTGTCGTGAAGTTATGAGCATTCAGAAGAATAAGTATATTTATTGGAGTGAAGTATTGAAAACTCGAAAAAAAACATGGATTCCAACCAGTGTTGCCAGCATTTGGTCGACCGAGTCGATTTACCCTCTCCATCTGACCATTTCTCGTCCCCACCATTTCACCCGGGTGTACGCACACATTGAAACCCGTATTCATGTGATTCGGGACCGGTCGGTTCACTTCGAGTCAGCTCGGACAATCGAGAGAGAACCAACTATCCGTCGGTCTTTGTCTTTTCAATATGTTTTACGATCGGCTAACTCCGTGCAAGATCGGGAGAAGTTTAAAGCCCACGCGGTCGACTTACCGAAAAGTTTCACCGCTTTTTCTTTTCCAAGCGACAATTTTATTGTAATCAGTATCGAACTGACTTACCCGGCACCCCGGGCAATTCTCGGCCGGGGCCCTTCGATATTTTTTTCGTTTTTTTTTCGATTAAGGAGCCAGTTCAATACTGATTATTGAATTATCACGATGAAATATAGATTTGTCGCATAGCATCATTCAATTGAATTAAAATCGAATATGAGTAAATAATTTTTCGATTAATATTTATTCTTCATAAATTTTACAAGATTATTGGTTATTCTTATGACTGATTATGAAGCTTTCAAGAACTCCTATATGTATTGTATAAAAATTTTCTAATAGTTACGCATTTCTAATCATTATTTTAAATCTTGATGATTTTTCAATGAATTTCATTAGAATTGTCAATCAATCGATGGTTGAAGAATTCTAAGATAGTTTGGGGATCTATGATAAATGTCCTGCGGTGAATTCCATGATTTGCCCTGATGAATTAATTCTCAGAGACCACTATGATATTCCAATGAGGATAATCAAATCAACATAGATTATCAGATGTTGATCAACATCAAAATAATAAGACTGAATATTCAATTGATTGAGTGCAAATTATTTTCAATGGACTGAATAATTAGATTTGAGCATTCAAATTGATATTTCATCATTTCACGCACTATCAGTCTCTTCCCTTCGCTGCATTACTTCATAGACGTAATATGTGGATCGAAATATTACAAGACCCTATAGCCTGGCGGCAAAAGACATGGTTCTTGCGAAAGAACGGTCGGGTTCGATGCTGTGTGGAGACATTTCATTTTTTTTTGTCCTCTCTCTGGTGAATAATTAAATTTCACATCCGATTATTACTTTTTATGTCATTACATCGTCATGTTATCAATAATCCTGATCTTTCAGAATGCACTTGCGGATTCGACCGAGTACAGGTTCGAGTCGATTGGAAATTTCCCAAATATTCGTGTCCATGAGATATACACAGTAAGAAATTTTTCGTCAAATTCAACACACAAGCGAATGTTAACAATTCTTCTTCACACTCAACGTGTGTTGATTCCAAAGTGACACTCACAAAGTGTTGATTTGAACTCGAATAACATTTCAATGTGTTGAAAATGAATCGATCGAACAGCGTTTGATCAGTGTGTTGAATGAACACACAGAAATGTTGAATATTCAACACTTGAATTTTGAAACGTCGTTAAATATTCAACACTTGAATTTTGACACGTATTTCTTTTTTACACAATGACGGAATTTTTTTTTACTGTGTAACCGATCGAAGCAGCATCTTTTGAAATGAGAAATGAATAGCACTTCAGAGCAACGTTTTTGAAAAAGTGTACTTGCAAATTCCATCAATTCCTGTGACGAATTGATGAAAAAATTTCAAAGATTTGTGTCAATCGAATAAAGACCGATCGATTCGCAATCTACTGAAATGAGAAATGAAATCACTTCGGAGGAATGTTTTCAAAAAAGTATACTTGCGAATTCCATCAAACCCTTTGACGAATTGATAAAAAAATTTCGAAACTTTGTCTCCGTGGAATATAGACCGATCGATTCTGAATCTCCTCACGGAGAGCAATGGATTCTAAGGAGTATGACAGATATCATGAAGGCTGGAATATTTGATGATATATTTTCGAGTGTGAGGACAAGTATCTAGATTATAAGTGTTATAAGTACAAGTATCCATTATCAAATATTCCAGCCTTCATGGTATCTGTCATACTCCTTAGAATCCATTGCTCTCCGTGAGGAGATTCAGAATCGATCGGTCTATATTCCACGGAGACAAAGTTTCGAAATTTTTTCACCTCAGGACATTTATCATAGATCCCCAAACTATCTTAGAATTCTTCAACCATTGATTGATTGACAATTCTAATGAAATTCATTGAAAAATCATCACGATTTGAAATAATGATTAGAAATACGTAACTATTAGAAAATTTTTACACAATACATATAGGAGTTCTTGAAAGCTTCATAATCAGTCATAAGAATAACCAATGATCTTATAAAATTTATGAAAAATAAATAATAATTGAGAAAATTATTCACTTATATTCGATTTTAATTGAATTGAATGATGATATGCATCAAATCTATATTTCATCGTGATAATTGAATCATCAGTATTGAACTGGCTCTTCAATTGAAAAAAAAAAACGAAAAGAATATCGAAGGGCCCCGGCCGAGAATTGCCCGGGGGCCGGGTGAGTCAGTTCGATACTGATTACAATAAAATTGTCGCTTGGAAAAGAAAAAGCGGTGAAACTTTTCGGTAAGGCGACCGCGTAGGCTTTAAACTTTTTCCGATCTTGCACGGAGTTAGCCGATCGTAAAACATATTGAGAAGACAAAGACCGACGGATAGTTGGTTCTCTCTCGATTGTCCGAGCTGACTCAA
The DNA here is from genome assembly GCA_018340375.1 of Gonatopus flavifemur. Classification (NCBI taxonomy): domain Eukaryota; kingdom Metazoa; phylum Arthropoda; class Insecta; order Hymenoptera; family Dryinidae; genus Gonatopus; species Gonatopus flavifemur. Next base: position 1,506,720 of record JAFFJZ010000046.1, on the reverse strand, counting down.
AGTGAACCGACCGGTTCCGAATCACATGAATACGGCTTTCAATGTGTGCGTACACCCGGCTGGAATGGTGGGGACGAGAAATGGTCAGATGGAGAGGTGAATCGACTCGGTCGACCAAATGCTGGCATCACTGATTCCAACGTTATCCCATCACCGGATCAGGCTCAAAAGTTGCATGATAAGTGATGGAGGAAGAGTTTGAAGGGAATCGATTGCTATGTGCTTTTCAAAACTCAACTATTGATATTTAGACCCTCAAAATCTTACGGAAATACAGTTTCAATCATTCTTCACTAGTTTTCTTCTGAAAGTGCGTGTGAGAACAAGAATTTCAACAGGAAGAACATCTGAATCGAATCACTTTTTGTAAATTTATAGGGATTGAAAAAAAGTATCGTTTTTTCTTTTTTTTCAAAAATGTATATCTTGGTAGTGGCTTAATAAAAAAAGCTGAAAATTGACATGAATACCCCTTTCAATAGATACTAACAGACAAAAAATTATGCAAAAAATCGGAAATGCAAACGCCAGATGGTGTCCCATTTGGCGTGGAATGCCTCATATGTATGAGATGAACTGTTCTTAAAGATGAACCTGCTTTAGAAGGTCACAAACAAAAGGGATTATTTGAGAATTTTTTCAGTCAATAGGGTGTCTAGCAGTCGCGAATCTCAACGGAATACGTCAAATGAAAATTCAGGTTCAACGCAATGACCCATCAAAGATATAAAACAAACAGGGAATTCCCAAAATATATATCCTGGTTAGGACAAAAAACCAGTGAATAAAGTGAACTTTTTCGGATACGTCGTATGTACATTTGGAGTGTGCAAAAAAATTTCGTTCGACATGAAATAATGAAATGAAGTGTTTTTTCTCTAGTTTCCATTTTCATAGTGATTGAAAATTGGTGGGCGTAATTACAAACAAACTAATTGTACAATTGAAACTAATCAAAACTAGTTATTTTCAGTTTAGTAATCTGTTCTACGTGAACCAAAAAATTAGTGGAAAAGTCTATTCAAATCATTTTTTCAAGCACCTCACACTGATTTTTTGTATTGAAAAAACCGCATTCTTAGCTCAAACTCGAGAAACGTTATGATTTCACAATTTCTTGTACGTTTCTCAAGTTCACGTAGAAGGAAAATATCCAACAGGTGGACATATTTTTGGTCTTTTCATTTCCATTAAGTGGATACCAACGCATAAGTGACTCCATCTGGAGGCATTTTTTTCGCGACTCAAAACTAGACTTATAAAAAGGTCTGAAATTCTCAGGGATGAATCTTCGAAGGTTAATCTAGGTCTGTACAGAGCCAGAATGCGGAAGCTGGTAGCCCCCATCACGCAGTCCTTTGTGACTACTCCAAACTCACTGCACGTCCAAGTGAAATACAAAAGATTATAATGTAGTGCAATGTAGTCACTGGCTACAATGTACTTTTTTTTCTTTCACATTGAAGTGCGATGAGACTGTGGTAATCTTCAAGAGGAAAATGGTGGGGGTCGACAGCTCATGCAATCTGGGATCACTGGTACAGACCTAGATTAACCTCCGAAGATTCATGCCTGGAAATTTCAGACCTCTTTGTAAGTTCAGTTTCGAGTATTTTGGTCGCAAAAAAAGGCCACCAGATGGAGCCACCTATACGCCCGTATCCTCTTAAGGGGATGTCCTGGTACACAACATGAAGAAATAAACACCTTTTTGTGGATTTTTGTTCAAACAAACTATTGAATATATATTCTCCCAATTTTCAGGATTCATTATCCGCATATTGAAGAACTCAAATGAATCCTCCAGTGCAATCACATTAGAGTTCAAGCGAGGTATTTCAACAAATATGAAAATGTTTTCAAAAATCACGGCGTGCAGTACAACTCAACAAATGCTTGATGGATCGTAATCACCTTCGTTTTAAATTGAAGGTGAATAAATTCCTTTGAATATGTACATAAATTCAGTACGGAAAACTTCATTTGAAAATCGCTTTTATAAACTGACAGATGTTGAAAACATGTGCAAACTGCGATTTTTTTTCGAATGTTGATTTCAAAAATGTTTTTGCGAAGAATAATCAATTGTTTAGGAATATGTACAATAGGGTGTTCATTAGTTTATATATAAAAAGTGTTTTTTCATTTTTTTTGTCAACAAAAAAAGTTTTCGGTATGGACACCCTCTCATTTTGTTCTACATCATGGAGGAGTGCTACAGTATTTTTTAAATAATTTTCAAAAGAGATTTGGCAGTGGCGCAACGGCGTTTCAAGTTCAACTCAAATCTCTTCCCAAAATTATGTAAAAAATACTGTAGCACTCCTTCATGATGCAGAACAAAATTAAACGGTGTCCATACCGAAAACTGTTTTTGTTGACAACAAAAAAATGAAAAAACACTTTTCATATATGAAATAATAAACACCCTATTGTATAAACCACATCCATACACTTCACAAAAAAAATTTTTCCCCTTTTTTCAGACAGGTTCAGGAGATACTAAAGTGCACGCCGTGAAGGAACAATTTCTAAAAACACTTGCATATTCGCTGCTGTAGTTGGCTCAAACTTTCGTATAATTGCACCGAAAAATTAATGTGAACTCTTCAATATTACGTGAACAATGAACGCTGCAATTTGGAGAAATGTAATTGGATCGTTATTTAGAAAAAATCCACAAAAACTGCTCGTTTTCGATGTCCTATACCAGGATGCTCCTTCAAGGGAACCTGAGCATGAGGAAGCGGGGGAGGGGCATAGTCAAATTTTGCGCGAACTTAAAAAAAAATACGTAATCAATATAAATTCATACCGAATAACAATGAAGTACATATTTGGGATTGCGCATTGTCGCAAACTTTGAATGCCCCAATGATTTCTGAAGGCTAGAAAATAATGCGCAATTCTATTAGAGATATGGATTCTGCAAAAAGTTCGCGCAAAATTTGAGTTTTTCCCTCCTCCACTCCCTCATACCCGAGTCCCAAGCTGGATCTCTCCCATCGATCGGGGACTAGTCGCGAGCTACTCTATGAATGTAGACATAACTTTCGTATATCTGATCATTTTACGTTGGGAAAAAGTTTTGTATTCACTTAACACATCCATAAGAATATCCCCAAAAGCTGGTTTTCTTCAATCACTGTTCTCCTACCTAGAACATTCCTGGGAAAAAAACTCTTTATAGACCTCGTAGAGCAGGATGCCTCCTTAAGCAATGAACTGGTCATAATGAATGAAATTTTTTTTGAAAATATTGCAACATAATCATGAATAATTTCAAAACAGCAACTGATTTATAAATACTATCAATTGCAGTAAAGACATAAATTTTACCTTTGGAAAATGGAAAAAGTTCCGTTTTTGTTCAATGCTTTCAATTATTTCAAAAAATATACAAATATTCAATAAATCAAAATAAATGACACTCACCGATATTGCACAATCGCTGATCTATCTCATTCAATCGATCCATGATAGTTTTTTCAAAATTTGAATTAGAACCTGGAGTAGGCGGAGTAGATTCACTAACTGGTAACGATTTTTTGTCTGCAATTTCTTTTCTTGTATTCATTATATTCTGTTCTTCGCTTATTATTTGTTTTTCTGCGCTGATTGAATTATTGTCATTCCCATTCCAATTATTCAAAGTACTGCCATTATTACTTCTCGCATCTACGGATTCATTTTGGAGTGAAATATGGATATTCAATTCATTCTGCTCTTCGAGATGTGAATCATGAGTTTTGGAACTTGAGGGCACTGCTTCTGTACTTGAACGTACATTTTGGGACAATATTTCTCTTCGATTTATGAGAAATGCATCCCATTCAATGCTGGCCTCTTCACGTTTATCAGCCGTAGTTTGTTCCTGTTGAATCAAACACTCATGAGTATTCCAAGCAAAACATGAGGAAATTATGCAAGCCTTCATGATATTATAATATATGGGGCATTCCATGCCAAATTGACCTATCGCATGAGTTAGTAGTAGTAGTATTTTATTGCATATAAGTACATCAGTTCTTCTTGCAAGGCGGTACACTTTTTCACTTAATTTATAAACTTAATCTATATAACACACGTTTTCGTACGCCTTATTAACCTTCTGAAAGAGCGACAGAGAGAAGAAAGGAAGGAAAGAGAACACTTCTCATTCATTCAGTGCGAAGGTTCAGAATTCCAATACATTCGTCATGGATAGAAATATACCTTTTAGCTCGGCCCTGGAGCTGCTATAGAGCAGCCTGAGTGAATCGGTGTTCAGAGGGGCGTTATTAGACAAGTTCAAGTATTTCTCTCTAAACATCTGATACATAGGACATACCAGTGATAAATGCTTGATATTTTCCTCCTCATTCAAACTGCATAGAAGGCATTTTTGGTTCGGGTCAATCTTATACGTGATATTCCTAATTCTGAGCCTTAATTCTAACTTATTCGCTAGTCTTGAATTACTCAAGGTCCTAATCCAATCGACTGAACAACGTAACGTCATGTAACCTGCAGGTGATCCAAGTCGACTCACATCATTAATAGACTGACAGAAGGTTGACTTTGCATATCTATTTAAGTCCATTTCTCTCAAATATTGAGCGTACTGATCTAGCACCCTGTTTTCTCTAGCTTTCTACAGATCTGCGTCCAATCTCCCCCAGAGATCTAAATTACCAGTCAGTTCAAGGAACTTACGAATTTGTATCATCCACCTGAATTCTTCATCGCCAGGGTAGTTAGTCGCTCATTCTTGCAATCCCATCATACATTTCCTAGGGTACCTATTTTGTTCCATCTTTAATATTCTAACGATCAACTTCAACGTGACTTGCCAAATCTTCTGAGCGATTGGTAATAGACCTAATTCTAGCCTCAGGGCATAGTTTGGGGTGCTTCTAGGGAGTAGGTAAGACCGCACCTGTAGCTTTCCTGGCTTTCTTAATCACCACTTTAGCTGCGCTCAAACCCAAGCTAGAACTTTTATAAACTACGCCAAGATATTCAAGCTCGTTTACTACCTCCAGTTTCTCTGAGTCATATTTGAAAGAGTGTTTCATTGCAGTGCGGATGTTGCCTGTCCTACAAAAAGGTATAATCTTGGTTTTCGAAGGGTTCACCGTTAACTTATCGATCTCACAATACTCCTTCAAGATTCTTAGCTTCCTTTCCAAGTCGATAGGGTTATTTGCGAAGATGACAAGGTCGTCTGCAAAGAGGAGCATCAAAATGTCCATTACCCCAACGTACAATCCTTCACAATTTCGTTCTCTGAAGAAACTTCCAATATCCGATATAAATAAATTGAATAATAATAATGGGCTTGATGATTCACCTTGCAGAACACCTTCTGTGATGGAAAACAAATCAGATAAGGTACCGTTTTGTATAACTTGAGCAGCGGCATAATCATAGAGCTGTTTTATAATTCTGATTTATTTTGCACTGATCCCTAGTCTTAAAAGTTGGTGCCGAAGTAATCTATGACTAATAGAATCGAATGCCCTTTAAAAATCGACCACCAAGGCGTATACCGTATTTTCCTCGAATCTGAGCTGCGTTTGTATGAGAGCCCAGAAGGTGAACAGGTTGTCATAACATCCTCTCAACCTTCTGAATCCCGATTGGCATTCAGGTATTAAACCTTCCTCATCCACCCACTTGGTAAGACGGTTTCTTAGGAGTGTCGTATAAAGCTTCACTATACTATAAAGTAGCGCAATACCCCTATTGTTCCTAGGATCATCTAGGTCCCCTTTTTTATGGATCATAGTTAGTACGGAACGGGACCAGGAATTCGGTATATGTTCTTTTCTCGTAATCACGGTAAACAGTGTAAGGCAATACAATTTCCAGTTGCTCGGCAGGTGTTTATAACATTCGTTTGGGATTCCATATACACCCGGTGCCTTCAAGTTTTTCAAATTATTCAATGCGTGCTGGAACTCCAATTCAGTGAAATCATTGTCTAAAAATGGGTGAGTGACACCGTAAAAAACATTCTCGATTTTTTCCCTTGGGAGGAAGATATTACTATAAAATTCTGTCCATGTCTCTAAAGTGACAGTAGAGGATCTTGGTGCCTTACGCTTATACGCCTTAATGGCTGTCCAAAATTCGCTTGCGTCTCGCACATTCGCTATTCTGTCTTTGACCTGAGTTTGGTAAACATGTTTATTAACGTTTGTGATTTTTCTATATATACTTTTGGCTTTTATCATTTTTTTCAAAAGGACACTGCGGTCAAGGGATTTTCCTTTTTCATATGCCTTGAGGGCTTTTTTGTACGTGTCTTTGGCAGTATGGCACTCTTCATCGAACCATGGGGAACCTCTATATGAACCTGTTTCAATAACCTGCTGCTCATGATAAATGTTGGTAGATTTACATACTTCTATACTTGCAAGTTCCAGATTTTCTGCGTATATATCAATATTCGTCGAGTCAGAATTCATTTCAACTCTTGGTGACCATTGAAGACCACTGGAGTAATAGTCTGATTTCTCAGAAATCCATTCAATTTTATTTCTGTTGAATATTACCTTGGATTTATGTACTTCTAGCCTGTTTTTGTGTGTAATAACATTAATGTGCAGGCGAACCGGAGAATGATCAGACTGTGTTGGGAGGAATGATACCTCCAAATCCTCAATGGCCTCCAAGCAATCAAATTCACACCAGTACAAATCAATAATGCTTCGACCGGAAGAGCTTGCGAATGTGAAGTTTGCTGGTAAGTCACTTTTAGCTCTACCGTTGATGGCCACAAACCCATTCTCTTCCATGAACTCGATAAGAGCACAGCCTCTCTGATTGAGAGTTCTTTCATGTGATGAACGCATTGCCTCCAATGCAGTTCCCTCTGCTAATTCAAATGGTAGCGTATTTCCGTCGGAGATTCTCGCATTGAAATCACCGTTTAGTATGACTATATCGCCGGGGTATTTACTAGATGCTTCAGTGATTATCGATTGGAGTAGATCTCAGATCTGTGCTGTGTTCAAGTCAGGTTTTGAATAAGAATTCCCTAATATTAGACCTTTTCGGCTTAACTTGATCCTAACTATAATCCATCAGGGTGATATGTCGAGAATCTTCGGCATGTTTATTTCCTTGGTTATCGAAAGCAAAAAACCACCACTGGCTCTGCCGAGACTTTTTTCTTTTATAGTTCGAGACCAGATGGAGTGAAATTTATTCCTGATGACTAAGTTAGGCTCACAAGATTTGACCTGCCAGGTTTCTACAATACCTATAATATCTGTGTTTAAGATTTTCGTCGCGTCGCTCAGGTGCTTTATTCCAGCGCGGTTCCAGGTGATCAGTCTCAGCGCAGAGTAGATGTCGTGTGTGGGAGATCTCGGTCGGTGGATGTCTTGTAGCGCTATGGGTTGAATTATGTTTCCATTTGTTGAGTTTGAGGTTAGGAGAGGTTCATACCTCGGGGATTCTGGAAGTTTTTTGGCACGTTATGACGTGGTACACGTTACTAGGAGATTGTCTGTGTCTCTCCCTCACTGATCTCTATGATACACTGGATAGGAGGTTGCCCGTATGTGCAATAGAAATTTTCGTGAGCATTAGGAGACCGGAAACCGCTATTTGTCATTGCGTGGAAGTGGTTCAAAATGGTGGCAAATTCACAAGTAGATGGATTCATTTGTGTATAAATTGATATTATAAATGAAATGAGATGTGAAGAATTGATGTGAAATGAATATATTTACAAATTTCGGATATATACAATAATTTATGTAATGAAAAACAATTATGAACGCAAAATTAATCACAAAAATATTTTAATAAACCAAAAAACCTAAAAATACTCGTGTACATACAACATATTGTTGAATATGAATATGTATAAAATCACATGTACACATTAGGGTGGCCTAAAAAAAGGCGATGGTGGAATTTCCTCAGTCACACCCCCCAAAGTGTTTCCATTTGCTGAAAAAATGAACTGGTAAAAATTTCAGACCAATCGGATATGATTAAGTGGTGCCACAACGGGCTCGAAGTATGGTATTTTGAAGCAAATTTGTTGTTTCCCATCAATTTTTCACAAATACCCACCGTCCCGTAGTTTTGATCAGGATTCAACTAATGGCATATGAATGAGCATGCGAAACCACACGAAAATATGTATGATAATATTCGTGCAAGATGGAAAAAGACCCAGTTAGAAATTTGGAAACTCATGCGTAACTCACTTTTGTATTTAAGTGTGAAACAATAGGAATTGCTGATCCCCTTCTATTCTGATGAGATTGAATGCATTTGCATGTGAAAAAGGCGATTTTGTTTTTCAAAAAATCTCCCCATTTTTTCATTGCGCGTGACTGAAGTGCACTTCGAGAATTTTTATAAAGTCCCTCAAAATTTATAAACGCATTTTTAGATGAATGGTTCGAGATCTCCACTCAATTTCCGGTCGACTTCATGTGCATTATTGAAAAAATCCACAACGATTTGTCCAACATCTGTATGAAGTTATTTTAATATTAGTCTTGGAGAATTTTATCATCTCGGATATATGATTGATCTTATTCGCACAAACAAAATATCATCCATGTAAGTTCACAAAAGAACTGAACGATTTATTATTATGTAATCCGACTAGAAAACGACGAATCAAATTGATTGAACATTCGAACTAATGTGCGATTTTCGATTGTTTGATGATAGTCAATTGTTTCTAACCTCATCATTTGTCGTGAATTACGGGACACGAAAAAAACGTTCGTATCTATCTTTTTCCACTCTTCATTATAAGAAGTGTAATCACTATTAAATGATTGATTTTATCGTTATGAATGTGATTTGAAGTAGCATTCACAATGTCGCATATTATTCTTCGCGTGCAAGATAATATATATTTAATTGGAAATGTCACCAATCAGATTATCGGTAGTGAATTACCTTCTTTGAAGTAAGTCTTGCAAGTATTATTTTATAATTTACGAAAAGTGAATCTGAGTTTACGTGAAAGTGTTGAGTTAGTGATTGAAGAAACATATGTATTTTGGCAAAAAGCGCGAATCCCAACTCGAAATCTTCAACATTGCATGGAAAAACTTGGAAAAATTTATGGATATTGGAGAGATTTACAAACACTGGCGAAAAGAAATTCAGCGACTCAGAGTAAAAAAGTGAATGAATTTGTTGAGAAATCAGATGACCTTTTCGATATATCACATGCAAATGCATTGGAACTCATGAAAATTGAAGGGGACAAGCAATTTCTATTGTCTCAAAGGCAAAAAGGCAGGCCTGGCTGTATGCTTGGGATTGACAAAAAACTTTGTTCGAAAGAAAAAAGATCGTCCGAATACGCTGAAAAAATAGAGAACAGAAGGGAAAGATGTTATGAGGAAATGAGACAATCAGGTATGTTATCTCAATTGTGAGGGTAAAATTCGGGTTGCTAATTCAGATTTATGTCTTCTACCATTGCTTATTTATAGAGTAAATTGAATTCGAAAATTGTGCTCACGATGTTTTTTTTCCAATTTCATTCCATATATAAATTACATATATTCAAACTCATACTGAGAAAAAAATAGTGGAGCCAACCCCGTAAACGTTTGGATACGGCGAAATTCGCCGCGTGGTTGAGACAACTGAATATCGATTGAAATGGATCTTTGCTCAACCATTCCAATCGATATTCAGTTGAATCAACCACGTGGCGAGATTTACCGTATCTTAACTCTTACAGGGGTGAGGCAAACCTGGTGATTTCTCAGTGTAATTCACTCGAACACCCAGTATAATGGATTCCATAGACTGTTCTGCTATATATATATACACATTTGTGTATTTTTTTTGTTTTATAGAATACTCTGGAGAAATCGAATTCGCCAATAGTAGTAGTGAAAACGGAATCCCAGGAAATGAGGTAAAAGAATATAAACCAGATACAACCGCTTCAACGTCCAAACCACGGAACATTAGAACATTGTTTTTCACTTCAAAACTGTTGTCTGCGTTGTATGAATGCAAACTGAGCGATCGTGATGCAGTGCACATAATCATTTCGACGGCTCAAGCTTCAAATATTGATATTTCCAAATGAACTATGAGTTGCAGTTCGTTGCAACAGGCCCGAGAAGATTTCAGACAACAAAGAGCAGAAGAACTCAAAGAATCCTTCAATTTCTCAGGGAAAGAACATATTGTGGTGCACTGGGATACAAAACTCCTCTCAGATTTGAATCAAAGAATCAAAGTCGATCGTACTGTGATTGTTTCTTTTGATGGCCGAACGCAATTGCTCGGTGTGCCGAAGCTGGAGAAAGGAACGGGTAAAAACCAAGCAGAAGCAGTGTATGACGTGTTGAATGAGTGGGATCTCGCAGATGAAGTGCAAGCATTATGCTTTGATACTACCGCCTCGAATACTGGGTGACTGAATGGAGCTTGCATTTTGTTGGAACAATTGAGTGAACAGGACTCACTCCATCTACCTTGCCGTTATCACATTTCAGAATTACTATTAAATAGCGTGTTTGATCTCAAATTAAAATTACCCACGTCAGGACCAGATGTTCCTATTTTCAAAAAATTCCAACAAGCTTGGGCCACTATCGATAAGAGCAGATTTGTTCCTGGAATCCGAGACCCAGTAGTGGATTCGAGTTTGCAAGATGTAAAGGATGAAATAGTAGGATTTTGTATGGCTCGCTTGGAAGAAAAAAATACGTATAGAGAAGATTACAGGGAATTCTTAGAACTAACTCTCATTTTTCTTGGAAAAACTCCACCTCGCGGCATTTTTTCCCGCTATCCGGGTGCTATGCATCACGCGAGATGAATGTCAAAAGCCATTTATACTTTAAAAATTTTCATGTTTCAAAATCAGTTTCCACTTGAGAAAACAGAATCTAAGGCCCTGGGAGGAATATGTATTTTTTCAGTTCAAATATATGTGGAAGTATGGTTTGACGCTCCTAAGGCTATTGAAGCCCCTTTCAATGATTTCAAGTTGATAAAAAAATTGGAACAATACTCAGATGTAGTAATTTCTGATACGTGTATACGAAAATTGTGTTCTCATCTGTGGTATCTGTCTTCAGAAAATATAGGGTTCGCTTTTTTGATACGCGTATTCCTAAAAATATCAAGATGGAAATGGTTAAGGCGATAAATTCAGATTCCGCAACAGAATACGTATCCACAGAAAGACCCTCATACCAATCACAAGAACTGAAGAAGGTTACACGTATAAGTAAATTTGTAACACCCGGAACATTTGATTTTTTTTCGAGGTTCAAAATTTCAACCGATTTCATGTCCACTGATCCTGAAATTTGGGAACAACAAGAGAGTTATCAATATGGATATGAAATATTGAAAGAATTCCTTGTAGTGAACGATGTAGCTGAACGGGGATTCAAATTAATACAAGAATATAATAGTATATTGACCAATGATGAAAACCAAAAACAAATGTTGCTACAAGTGGTAACTGATGATCGTGAAAAATATTCAGATCATACGAGAAGAATATTATCGCAATGAATTTTGCTTCCATAGAATTTAATATTACTATGATAAGATAAAGTAAATGATAATAAAATGGAAAATCTCGTTATAAAATTTTCAATATTTTATGAATGAAATGATTTTCTATGAACTGTTTATTGATTAAAATAGAGTTGAAGAATATCTTCAGAGAATATTATTATACATATTTTTGTGTGGTTCCGCATGCTCATTCATATGCCATTGGTTGAATACCATGCAAAACTACAGGACGGTGGTTATTTGTGGAAAATTGATAAAAAACAACAATTTTGCTTCAAAATACCATACTTCGAGCCCGTTGTGGCACCACCTAATCATATCCGATTGGTCTGAAATTTTTACCAGTTCATTCTTTCAGCAAATGGAAACACTTTGGGGGATGTGACTGAAAGAATCCCACCATCGCCTTTTTTTAGGCCACCCTAGTACACATATTATAGGGAAAAAATATGGGCCTAAGTATTTATGATATTAAAAAATAGGTATCAGTGAACGAATTGATGATATTTAGATAATTGAACGTCTGGAGTGTTATAATGATTCAAGAACAGTGAAAATGAGTGCATTCTGTGATGAAAATAATATTATTGTATCGATTATAAAATTGCATTTTCAACATTAGTATGAATGAAATTCATGAATATTGATGAATACCCTTATACAGGGTGTTTTAATGAAGGGGGGGCTACATGACTACGATATCAGTTTCATCGTAGATGGCGTTATGATCGATTAAAATAGGGTCAACATCATTGTTTCAAACGGGAACCCCCACTTTTTATTGCATATCTTGATTCTACGCAAAAAGCTGAGTAACTTTCGCTTGGAACGTTACTCTAAATTCCAGAAGATGGCACCACAATCGATGAAAGATGAAGTCTATGAAACAATATGCGGATATCTTGAAGAATGCATCCAAGAGCCGACATATCTCATTCGAATGTTGTTGTTGGGAGAGGGGACGACATAATGGCGATATCAGTTCCATAGTAGATGGCGCTGTGGTCGGTAAAAATGAGGTCAACTTCAATTTTGCGAATGGAAACTCCTACTTTTCATCGCATATCATGATTCTACGCGAAAAAATGAGGAAGTTTTGTCTGAAACATTTTTCCTGAATTCTTGAAGATGGAAACGATGGAAGATGAGGTTGATGGAAAAGTTCTACTGCATTATGTGTGAAGCAACGGTCAACAAACAAATAAAAACGATAATAATTCTAGAGAAGAAATTGAACACAAAACACAACAAAGGTCATGTCTAAAACATTGTGAATGACTTTAGTTCAATGTTTTGGAAACAGCAGTAGAACTCTCTCATCAACCTCATTCCCCACCGTTTCCATCTCCAAGAATTGGGGAAGAATGTTTCAGACAAAACTTTCTCATTTTTTCGCGTAGAACCATGATATGCGACAGAAAGTAGGAGTTTCCATTTGAAAAATTGAAGTTGACCTCATTTCCACCGACCACAGCGCCATCTACTATGGAACTGGTATCGCCATTGTGTCGTTCCCTCTCTTAACAACAACATTCGAATGAGATATTTCGGCTCTTGGATGCATTCCACAAGATATCCGCATATTGTTTCATAGACTTTATCTTTCATCGATTGTGGTGCCATCTTCTAAAATTTAGAGTAACGTTTCAAGCAAAAGTTACTCAGTTTTTCCGTAGAATCGAGATATGCGATAAAAAGTGGGAGTCCCCGTTCAAAAAAATGATGTTGACCCCATTTTAATCGATCATAACGCCATCTATGATGGAACTGATATCGTAGTTCTGTGGCCCCTCTCATGTAACAACTTTGTTATGAAGTACTGTTGGTTGAGGATGCATGTTTTTGAGATCTTTGCATTCAAAGATTGAAATGGGACACCCTGTATAACATGAATGACATATTATTGGAATATAAAAAGTTTTCAAATATATTAGACTCTCACTTCAGGCTTCATTTGAGTTTCATCGACCCACTGTATATAACGTCATCTAACGTAAGAGAAAAACACCGATGGGACTTGGAGTGAAAGTCTATTATACGCATCTTTGTGAGAACAAGAGTATATTTGAGTCTGGAATAATGAAATAATAACAAATTGTTCCTCATTGAGCATTCATTTCATATAACAATCATCATCAATTAAAACAGGTAAGAATTCCATATTTGTTACTATGAAAAGAATATTGAACACAAATAGATTGATTTTCAACATGATTATATATGTACAATCGGGAATTCCAAACAAATTACAAGCACAAATTCATAAATTATGCCTTATCAGATCATAGCTCTAATAGCACAATTAATTTACCCCTTTGCGGCATACGTTTTTCAGATGAACGGTTGCTCATGAAACTTGGTATATATGGGTTTTTGAGGTCGCTGATTACAAATCTGGACTCGGATTTGCAAAATCAAGATGGCGGATTCAAGATGGCGGCAAGAAATTTTCAAATATGGGGGATTTCGCTGAAACTCACGTGTCGGGGATTTTTTGGGTCGCCGATTAAGAATCTGGACTCAGATCTCCGGAATTCAAAATGGCGGATTCAATATGGCAGTGGAAAATTTCGAAAATTGCGGAATTTCTCTGAAACTCACGTTCCGGGGTTTTTTTTTGGTTGTTGATCACGAATCTGAACGCAGATCCTCGAAATTCGGGATGTCAGATTGATGGTGGTGACGGAAAATTTTGGAAATCGTGTAACCATGCTGAACTTCATGCACGGAGGGGCTTTCGGTTCGTTGATCGCGAATTCAAACTCAAATTCCCAGAATTCAAAGAGCAAATTCAGATGGCGTTAGAGAACTTGGGGAACCGGGATTTCGCAAAAAGCTTGTAAACTCATTGTTTTCGAATCCATCACCGTAGACCAACTTCTTTTTTCCGGAATTCAATATTTTTCAATCGGATAATGAACAAGAAATAAAAGGGATGAACATTTGAAGATCGAACAATTAAGGAAGAGGAATTCATTTATCAATCATCCAGAGAACCTTGTTCTTCGACAATGAATTCTCATAGATTTAGGCTTCAATGGGAGTCACCGCGTTTGGTTGATTCCAGAGACACGGACGTGGACGTAGCGGCGATTGTCTCCATTTTGTTTTTTAATTTTTTTTCAATTTTTTGATTTTTAATTTTTTTGATTTTGTATTCTTCAATTGTTTTTATTTTGTATCCTTTTTCCATTTCGTATGTTTATATTTCTTTTATTCATTCCAAATTTCTCAATTTTTCATCAAAAATTTTTCAATCGTTTCTCATTTTCAACTCTTCAGTTTCTACAGTTTTCCTTATAGCATAGAGTTTCACAATCTTGTGTTCTCGATTCTATGGTTCTACAATTTATGTATAAGAATGTTCATGTATAGTAATTTCGAAAACAATTTTCATCATGTTTTATGCACAATGGCACATTGCGAGTACTGCAGGTACATAAAGTCCTGCAAGGTTGACTCTTTGTACTACAAAAAGCACAACGTCTTGGAACGCTCACACATACGGGCATATGACATGATTGAGATCGTCTTGTCTCAATAGATACTGTAGAATTTCTGACTACGTTTGATGGAGATGTTTTTTGACATTTTCTTCCCGTTGGTGTGGGTAAACGATGGCTTGCCAATTGATCTACTGAAAATAACCTGAATTTTTTTGATGCCATTGGATGTGCTGGATTCCTGGTATTGTAAATAATCAATGCATTCATAATAGCTACCTCCAAAAAATGCCAAGACATGCGGTGCCACCATTTTTTTGATTCCCTATCAATTTTGTAAGCCGATATTAGGTGATCAGATTTATCAACATATCCCATATTTTCATGATAGTCGGAACACATAACTGGGCAAATTACTTGTCTCAGAGAACCATCTTTTTGTGTACGATTTGTCACAGTAACCTCACAAGGATCATGATAGTTGGATAAACAGAAAACAGCTTTTTTATTCATCCACTCGATCCAGCTAATTCCAGCACCACAAGTACGGTATTCATACTGGCCATGCGCCATTTTTTTTATCAGGAATAATGCTTTTTGGTAAACCTTTTCTGATGGAACGAACAGTTCCACAAGCAAACACTTCATCTTTTCTCAAATCTATCATAGGATCAAGACCGGTAAAAAAATTATCGAAAAATACATGATGATTTTTTCCTACTAAGTTATGCGTCAAATCTTTCACTGCTCGGGCACCCAATTGCTTCCCAGCACTTTCAGCTTCACCTGTGTATACCTGAAACTGGCACACATATCGCGATGCATCTGCGCGCGTCCAAACTTTGTATCCACGTTTCATGGGTTTTGAACTTGATCATTGATTCATCAATAGATTGGTTTTGGCTGGGTTCCCAACAATCCTTGAAATTTTCGGATAATTTATCTAAGAATAGTCTTAGCTCATACAATTTATCATAATTTTCATCTCCTTTCCTCGGTTCTTGACTGTTATCAGCCATGTGTGAATGACTCAGAAGAAATCCAAACCTATTAACCGTCATCAATTCGCATATAAATGGATCATTCAATTTTGGATCTGTCGACCAATAATCGCGGTAAGAGGGGGATTTTTTCACGCCCATCATTATATTTATAGCGAAAAACACTAGTAATTCCTCTTTGGTTATTGAATCAACTTTAGTTTTTTCCTGTTTCAAGTACAGGTTTGTTTGTTCAACAATTAAATCTAAAAGTTCATGGAGGAACAGACATAAAAATATGTCTAAAGGTGTGGTAACATCATCTGTAATATTTGGACCGAAAGTTTCAGTATATGGGGAATCATCTTGGGTTTCTCTTTTTTCCGCCCACATAAAATCATTATCATTGAATTCTATGTTATCATCATCAAAACTTTCTGAGGCAGGATAATCTTCAGAAAGATTCCTTTCGCCATCACATTCAGTATAATCATTCTCAATATCATCATCATCACACAACCCATCGATAGATTCAGCATCACTGGGAATATCAGTTATTTCATCCATATTTCGAAGTTATATGAAGTGATATGTCTTGTGCACCAAATATAAGTGATGTATGAACTTCAGTCGTTTCCACGACTGATGGACAGGAATGCCTTTTCACACGAAAATTTGCGGGAGACAGTTTTTCAGAATCCGGTTAGCCTGCCACACAAACACGATCTTCAACACGGATAAGTTGTCTTTACTCAATATTAAATAACAATAGACATATCTCAGGTAATACTAATATGTACTACAATAATTAATATTTCGATCATAGATACAAAAAACCAGTTGCGAAGTAGCGATGAGAACCCTCAGTCTATCATGCGTAGAAAATCAATTTTGAGTGGTAAAGCTTCAAATAAATATTATAATGGTATTTTGCACAAAAATAATAATATTTTGGAATATTTGTATGGATTATGAAATCTGTACTTATTAGTATTTTTGCGTGAGTAATTCACGTCCCAGATAGCACAAGAGTTCTGAAAATTTTTTCCATCGCCCGTTTGCCCTCACCAACTCCTTGATGGGGGTTGAATTTGAAAAATTCGGAAAAATTCAAATGTACGTGTATATATATGTTTTTCGGGACGCTGAAACCAAAAATGATAGGGGAAAAGAATTCCAATCCCTCTCTCACCCGCTAGCACCCTCCTACCACCCCCTGATGAGGGTTGAATTTTAAATTTTCATCAAAAATTCAAATGTATGTGGATTTCTATGTTTTTTGGGATGCTAAAACCGAAAATGATAACAAAATAGAAATTCAACCCCTCTCTTGCTCGGTAGCTCCCTCCCACCACCCCCTGATGGGGGCTGAATTTGAAACTCACGTCAAAAATTTGAATGTATATGTATTTCCATGTTTTCTGGGACGTTTGAATAAGAAATGATAACAAATAACAAATTTCACCGCTTTGTTACCCGCTAAGAGTAGAACCAAATCATGAATGCATCTGATATTTCTATTTCATGAAGTATTGACGTTTACAACATAGGATACTGTTTAACCTGTTGAATCAACAAGTGATTGACTTTGGATCGCCGGAATTTTGAGTATTGAGCCCATGAAAGCTTTGGTTCTTCTGTTTTATCCTGAATCGTTGGCGTAATTCGCTGAGAACTGACTTTCATGTGGATTCTACTAGGTTCTTTTGAATGATTGTACAGGAGTGTGAGGAGGTAATCGAGTCAGTGGATATTGTTGATTGCAGTCGTTTATGATCCCAGTATCTCAAAGAACATAGAAATACTTCAATATAGAAAAATTTCAAATTCAACCTTCTTCAAGGGGGTAGTAAGGGGGTACTAGCGGGTAACAGAGGAGTTCAATTTGTTATTTGTTATCATTTTCGATTTCAGCGTCCCAAAAAACATGGAAATAGACATGGATTTGAATTTTTCACGTGAGTTTCAAATTCAACTCTCGTCCGGGGGTGGTAAGAGGGTGCTAGCGGGTGGAAGAGGGGTTGAATTTGTTATTTGTTATCATTTCTCATTCAAACATCCTAGAAAACATGGCAATACATATGCATTCAAATTTTTTTACGTGAGTTCCAAACTCAGCCCTCATCAGGGGGTGGCAGGAGGGTGCTAGCGGGTGAGAGAGAGGTTGAAATTCTTTGTCCTGATCATTTTGGTTTCAGCATCCCAAAAAACATAAAAATCCACATACATTCGCATTTTTTATGAAAATTAAAAATTCAACCCCCATCAGGAGGCGGTAGGAGGGTGCTAGCTGGTGAGATAGGATGGAATTCATTTTTTCTTATCATTTCTGGTTTCAGCATCCCAAAAAACATAAAATCCTACATGGATTTGAATTTCTTACGAAAGTTTAAAATTCAACCCCCAGCAGGGGGTGGTGGCAGGGTGCTAGCGGGCAAGAGAGGGGTGGAATTTCTTATTTGTCATCATTTTCGGTTTGAGCATCCTAAAAAACATAGGAATCCACATACATTTGGATTTTTCACGAAAGTTTGAACTCCAACCCCCATCAGGAGGTGGTGCTAGCGGATGAGAGAGGGGTTGGAATTCTTTTTCCCTATCATTTTTGGGTTCAGCGTCCCAAAGAACATAGAAATACACGTACATTCGAATTTTTCCGAATTTTTCAAATTCAACCCCCATCAGGGGGTTGGTGAGAGCAAACGGGCGATTGAAAAAATTTTTCATGGTCATATTCGGTTTCAGCGACCTCATAAACGTAGGGATAGTGGGGTCTACCCTCTGGTTCATGACAATTTTTTCTGTGTGCCTGTGTTATTCAATGAATACGGCTTTTTTTATTGTTTATTCATTTAAATCACAATTTGTAAAACGATTGACAATGTATACGTGATGCCGGATACTCCCTAAGTCCTCATCTAAATCAAATTGAAAGAAAAAACTGGGGGAAAAAGCGTTATATTGTCTCTGGTTAACTGTAAACCTAAAACACATTGAGGTGGCTATTATAATAGCCACCATGCCGCAAAGGGTTAAGTCAACTTCATGAAACGTGTTTGCGTGGAATAGACATATATTTGAAAGATTTCAGAAAAGAGTTGTGCTGTTAAGGAATATAATTATAAATATTAATTATTCTTATGATAACCAGTGTTATATGTATCATCATAAAGTTTCAACGATGAATAATATGGGAATGGTTAATGAAATATTAATAATGAATGAATTTACATGGCATAGATATTTTAATAGATTTTTTATGGTGTGTAAAATATGTCATGAATGTAGTGCAAAAAACACGTTTCAATGTCAGTAGACAAGCTTGAAGCAGTTCATCAAATCAATTTTAGGACTTAGGATCATGATCATAATGATCCTCTTACAATTCAATTGATCCCAATATAATTTCATTAAAACTATTATCATTCTAATGATTCAGTTTTGTTTGCATTGGCGTCTGAATATCATTCCATATTTTATTCGTTCTGATCACATTCCATTAACGTTGACTGAATGGATAGTCCAAATTTATGTATCTGTAAAAAATAAATCAATTAATATTGAGAAATACAAATAACATTTTATGAATGAAAAAAGGTCAGAGCTGCATTTATTTTTCACAAATGAAATGAGTATAACAGAAAACTCACCAGAACATGCATTCCCAAGTAACATCAATATGCGTGAGATATCCTCCGAATATCTTAGAACATTCTAATGTTCTATGAACATTCTTGGAATGCTTTACGTGCATTTTGTGCTACTAGGATCATCGATTATTACCGAATATTTACTCAAATGATCTGAGTATAGTCATGTTATCAAAGAGAATTGAACAGAAATGGAAGCATCTGAAATTTTGCGATAAGCGTTTCATCAAACCGACTGATGGATCAATAACGACAAATTATAAATCAGGGATTGGATTTTTTGATACGATGATGATTATGACTTTTTCTTCGAAGTTAAATATTCCCACAATGTTGTTTCATAATCTTCAAAAAATACCAAGAAATTATCATTAATATTCCGATTTTAATCTCAAGTATGACCTGCGATTATGCCAATATAAAATACCAATGCATCATACAATTGAAGAAGAAATTCGTTGAAAACTTATTACATTATGTCCAATGCTGGAATCCCTGAACACTAATAATGATAATAATAATGATGATTTAGAATGTGTCCAATAAAATTGTTAAATATTGCAATCTTTTATTTATAAAATTAACAAAATTGTTGTACGGTTCATTTTTAGAATCGCTATTTTGAAGGACAAGTTTTAGTTACGTTTTTGCAATGTTCCTAAAGCATAACAGAGTGTTGGAAATATTTGAGAAACGTATATCAAGCCGTGAATGCTCTTACAGCATATGTTCTGAACCATACCAGTTTCAATCACGATTTCAAATGTACGGCGCACAGTGGGGCCAAATGCCAAAAAGCTGGCCAAAACCCCAAAAATGAAGTTTGTAGTTGGGGATATTTGACCCTTGGGATAAGTAAGGTGATGTCCCAAGTATTGGAATTCTGATATAAGAAGATCTGATCCCCTCCCCCTGCCCTTGTGTACCAGTTGCAAAATACCCTCCTTGAAGTATAATCCGCGTGATTGAAAGACAGTAAAATAACGAGCATGTTCAAAAAGACGCTGTGTCTCGAAAAATGAACCGATTCAACTTCTTCAGATTGGAGTCTATTACTTAAACTATGTAGAATACACTCAAAATTGAGAGAATATCAATTTGATGAGTGGAAAATACTGACAGAGCAATGATTGGATGTAATTTCTATATCTATAAATGAGAAAATGTGTTTGGTTTTTGAAGGAATAGTAGAGAATTACGCAAAATTACGTCGTTTAACTTATTGGAGGTGGTAGATGGGACTCTTACCTAAACATCAGAAAAAAAAACGGCTGCCCATGTCTGCCCCTAAGCAATTCCACCATGTTTTTGTGCAGGAAATGACAAAAAATTAGACGGAGTGATGAGGAGTCCTTAGATCCGTCTGAAACTTGATATGCAGAAGTTTGTGGGGTCGCTGATTATGAATCCGTTGTCTTCATTTCGGAATTCAAAATGGCGGATCCAATATGGCGGACGAAAATTGAAAGAAATCATCGGATTTCCTTCAAATTCGTGACCCAGGGTTTCTGAGGTCGCTGATTACAAATCCGTTGTTTGAATTTCAAAATTCAAAATGGCGGATCCAATATGGCGGATGGAAATTGAAAAAATCATCGGATTGCCTTCAAACTCGGTACCCTGAGGTTTGTAAGGTCGCTGATTCCGAATCCAGTGTCTGAATTCCGGAATTCAGAATGACGGATCCAGTTTGGCAGAAAAAAATTGAAAAAATCATCAGATTCCCTTTAAACTCGGTATCCAGGGTTTTGTGGGGTCATTGATTACGAATCAGTTGTCGAATTCCAAGAATCAAAGATAGCGTATCTAATATGGTGGACACAAAACTCAGAATTCAGTAGATCCGCTTTGAATTTTATCTCAACGTTAGTATGTGTTTTATTTCCAGTGTACATTTGCTGCACGAGGAAAACTGTATGAGATTGATTACCATTCGTTCTTCTTCTCATCGCGAGCTTAGGGTACACAAAAGCCAGAAATCATTGATATTGAGGAAGATGATGGACCATTGAGAGAAAAACAGTATTGCTGGAGAATATTCGTAGTGAATTTACTATGAGTTGATGAATTCACTATGGGAAATGACAATAAAACTACCAACATTTAGTATTATTACTACGAATTTTTGGTAACTTCACTGCTAACATTCTTCAGCGATGCTCTTTTTCCCTAAAGTAACCGTCATTTTCCTAAATGTTTATAAATGTTATTCAAGTATTGATATCTCTTTTCTTTTCGTGAACTGAATCATGACTCGCGATTTGGTGATCGTTCTTATGTTAACCTATCGTTTCCATGGCAACGTAAATAGTTGGTTGTAATCGGTCTGATTTCAAATGGTGCTTATCACAATTGTGCAATAGCTGTCACTGAATTCTTACTCTTGCGAGTAATCGTTACCGTAAACTTTTTTCCGCGTGCAAGTTTGAAGCTTGGTGAATATTTTTCGTTTTTTGAAATCATTCAATGTTAACATACAATTCCAAATGAGATGGATTCCGCTGCCATAGGTGAGTGTTTCAACAACCTATATTTTCTTAGTAGTTTAATTTGAACAGTTCACTGCAAAAAAAATTAGCTTAAGAGGGTTGAATCCAACCCAAGAAAATTAGGAAAATTTTTAGGAACACATGGGGTTTCTGTAGCGAATTTTATCGAATTCTACAACGTTTGTAGATTTCAAAGATGATTCAATATCTATGACTCGGAGAGAGATGTGCGATATTTTGAGGAGCAGTCCTCTACCTACGTTGGATGAAAAGTTCACTTTCCTTCAAGGAAAAATCATCGAGATAACGTGTTGTCCGGATAACAAAACTACAGAGATCTCTAACCTTTTATCTACTCTTGAATGTGTATTTAAAAAGAGATGGGAATATTCTCAAAGGACCGAAGAACGATTTCTTGAAAATAATGAAGAATGGTTAAAACAAGAGGTAGTGTTTTGTACTTTCAGGAATCCCCATTCTGTAACTGTTCACACGCAAGTGGGAAGACCTCTTGTTGAATTCAACGGATGTTCAGAAAGAACGAAACGTAGGAAAACGGAGAATATCAGAGTAAATACTCCTATCTCAGAGCTGTCTTACGTCACACAAATGTGTTTGAGAGCGTCTGGACAGATCGAAGCCGCAAAAATTGTGAAGGATGTTACATCTTCTGATCCTGAGCTTGCCAAAATGTATATGAAAGGTTATCAAACTTTCAAGCGAAATGAGCCAAAGATGTTGAATGATGAAGATGCTCTAGCTCTCCTAGTAGATGCCGAGCTCTCAAAACATCAGTACTGCTTATTGCGTGAAGCTGATCCGCAGAAATTCCCACCTTATAAAAAAATTCAACTGGCCAAACGCATGTGTTTCCCCGACAAGGAATTTATTCAAATAACAGAAACCTGCGCTGTTGTGCAACTACAAGCACTTCTTGATCACACAGCTACACGTATTTTGAAGCTACAGAATTCGGTTTTTTCAACTTCATCTGATGAAGAGTTACAAAACCTGGTACTTATTTCCAAATGGGGGTTTGATGGGAGCTCTGGCCACTCCTCATACAAACAAGCATATCAAAGTTCGGAAGCTAGTGATTCCGCTGTGTTCATTACTTCACTTGTGCCTCTCCGCCTACACTGCAATTCAAAAATAATTTGGCAGAATCCAAGGCCATCATCAACCAGATTTTGTAGGCCAATCAAAACAGAGTTCGTGAAAGAATCAACTGAAGTTTCGGTTGCAGAGAAGCTAGGGGTTGATAATGAAATAGAAAATCTGAGGGCTACCTCTTTCAGAACTGATGAAAAACATGTTTCAGTGAAACATGAGATGATTTTTTCTATGGTGGACGGGAAGGTATGCAATGCCATAACTGAGACAACCTATACCCAGAAATGCTATATATGTGGTGCCACATCTAAGGAATTCAACAAAATTGATGATATAGTATCCAGGCCGGTCAAAACCGAAAACCTCCAGTTTGGTTTGTCTTGTCTACACGGCTGGATACGATTTTTGAGGGCCTCCTGCATTCTTCTTATAAGCTACCTATTCAGAGGTGGCAAGCACGAAAACAAGATGAAGCTTTGGTGGAAGAACGAAAAAAGGTTGTACAGAAAAGTTTTAAAGAAAAATGTGGCCTCATTGTCGATGTTCCTAAGCCAGGGTTTGGGAACTCAAATGATGGGAATACCGCTAGGCGATTTTTCGCACAACCCGAAGTTTCTGCCGAAATCACAGGAGTGGATGTCAACCTAATACAACGACTTCATGTAGTATTAGCTACCGTTTCAAGTGGCCATGAAATAGACGTTGGAAAGTTTCGGAGTTACGCTTTAGACACGGCACGCTACTACGCGACAAAATATCCGTGGTACCCAATGTCACCTACGATGCACAAGTTTTGATCCACGGACCTGAAATCATTGCATCTGCTCTTCTACCTATAGGCCAATTGACTGAGGAAGCACAAGAGGCTCGTAACAAAGATTTTAAAAGGTGAAAATGATGTATATCGCTTAATAATAGTCTATATTTGTCACAGTGGACTCGACACTTTGAAGGGAAAAATTTGACTTCTCAAGTACTGCAATCAGTTTGATACATTGCACAATACGTTTTTGACTACTAGGCAAACTATATATTTATGGTAACCACGAGAATATATGTTCGCGAAGATTGTTTTGTTCTGGTAAGGAATTCGGGGAATTATGAATATTCATATACTTTTTTTTATTAATAAGCCACATTGTTCATCCTCTGGAAACATCAATTCATAGACTAGAAAACAATTTTGAGAATCAAGTAAACTTATGAATTAGAGGATTTATTCAAAACTTTATACTGATGACCCCAAAGTGCAGCTGCTTTTTGTTTTTCCTTGATTTTGCTTGTCATGTTGAGATCAAAAGCTTTAACGGTGTCGATGAATACATAATTATATTCAAATATCTTAACAACATTCATTTCCAAAGGTACCGAGAGCATCACTCCAGGGAATGCAGTAGAGAAAAAACGAATGAAGACATTTTTAAATGGTTCCTTTTGAGTTCTGATCCAATGTTATCCAGTAAAAGACAGTTGCCCAAGAAAAAACTAAAGTTTCTCCCTAGAGACGTGTTGAGCCTGATCAAAACTCCGGATATACTTGATAAAGACAACGTAACTTTCCCATTATCTTCCTCTGAGAGTGAAGAAGAAGACTGATCTGAGTAAAAAAAGTGTGGCAAAAGTAAAAACCATTACGATTTCAGTTTTTTATATTATTGTATATATTGTGAATGTATATATCTTTCGATTTAACACATTTGGTGTGTTAATATCATTCGATAATTATATTAATAATGATTCAATGTTGGAAATAATAATAATAATAATCATAATAGGAACAACAAAATGGGCCGTTTAGTTCTTGTTTAATATTAAGTTATGAATGCAGTTTTGATTTTTGGCATCCGCCATCCTGAATTTCGGAATTCTGACAACGGATTCGTGATCAGCGATCCCGAAAACCCCTGGGTACCGAGTTCGAAGGGAATCCGATGATTTTTACAATTTTCGTCCGCTATATTGGGTCCGTTATTTTTAATTTTTAATTTCAGACCGTGGATTCGTAATCAGCGACCACAGAAACCCCTGAGTACCGAGTTTGAAGAAAATGCGATGATTTTCTTAATTTTTGTCCACCATATTGGATCCGCCATTCTGAATTTCAAAATTTTGACAACGGATTCGTAATTGGTGACCCCAAAAACTCCTGGATGCCGAGTTTGAAGAAAATCCGATGATCTTCTCGATTTCATTCCACCATATTGGATCCGCCATTTTGAATTTTGAAATTCTGACAACGGATTCGTAATCAGTGACCCCATAAACTTCCCGAGTACGAAGTCGCAAGCGAATTTGAGAGCCCCTTATAATTTTGTCCAGCTTTTTGGCATTAGGCCCCACTGTGCGGCGAATCAATTTCGTAACACCTCACCATTTTAATATTATTATGAAGTGTACAATTTTTTTTGTGAATTCCATATCACGTAGAATAAAATATAATTCACCATATGACCGAATCTTATATAATATAACACATGTATAACACTATGTAACACATTATTACATTATACTGATCAGTCTTTGATTGAAGTTTCAAGAAATATACACAATTACAATTTTGGAAATAACTCTTCATCTTTGATGAATAAATATTTGGAAATATAAAACATTCATTACATGGACAAGTTGAAACAGAAAATATATTCACTTGGTATCCATAAGAAAAGGAAATTTATAATTTTTTTCAAATAACCGAGTCCTATGTATTATAACATATCATCAAATTATGCTAATCAGTCTTTCATTGAAGTTGAGACGTACACAATAACATTTTTTGAAAACAGTTCTTCATCGTTGATGAATAAATATTTGAAAATATGAAATAGTAATCATATGGAAAAGTTGAAACAAAAAATATATTCACCTAGTATTCAGAACAAAGGAAATTTTATAAATTCTTCAAATTATGATTAATATAAAACACTTTGATTTGTCAATATTCTTTCAATATGTAACGATTGACGAAATATTAAAATATGATTTGAAAATAACTTCTATGATATCTGAATCTGTATTTTATACATCATGTAATACTGTAAAATCAAATATGATGTATAAAATAAACTTTATTGGTGTTTCCACACTATTTGCCTATTCATGTGGTGACAGATTTTCTTCCTTACCATGTTTTCTGTTGTCGAATGCGCCAATGCAAATAGTCTTAATGTAATATAAGCTTTAGACACTGTTTTTGTTAGAGAATACAAATGACTAGACAATTCATCAACGGCATCATCGAAAATATGATCGTCCAAACTAGTAAACAGAGTACATGGGGGTTGAAGAAGGTCTTGCATGATTTTCAGACAAAGGACAGCTGCCAAATTTCTCTCACCAGGTATCAAACCTTTATTCCTATTCAATGAATGTCTGAGAATAACTTTGGTACGCTGACAAATGGTCAACACTGATTGACTGGGGAATATTAATCCACCTCTGTTACAAGTTACAATAAGATGATTATCAGGAATTTCAGCAACTGTTTGCGACTGTTGTAAAAGGGCCAACTTACATGTTTCACAAGCAATTTCATTATTTTTTGTGATTTTCCTAACCACCCATCCAGCTATTTATGCTATAGAACTTTTAGAAAAATCAGACAAATCTTCAGGCAAAGTATATTTAAGAATTAAAAATTCATGTGAAATATCATTTTCTTCATCTAATGAATTTTCTTCTCCCATCAACCCATACCTTTTTGCTACTCTGATATTTTGTATGGCATCATACACAGTAGGGTCATACAGATCAATTTTTTTCTCTTCCGATGTCCCAGAAGAAGAGAGAGAAGCAACATTTCAAATTTTAGTCGAATCTATAGCTTCAGAATTTCCATTACTTGATTGTATTTCGTGTCGTAAGAGTAATCTCTTATACGCCGAGACACACTGAGTGGGAGTAGGATTGGAGCACCAACCCCCACAACTCCTAATGGCACAGGAGAACAGTTCCAGATGGTCTTGGCTCAATTTATTAGTCAACAAATATTTGAGTTTTGAATCATCTGGCTTAACATATTTGTCGTATATTGAAATTACTGAGAAAACGGCAGTGATTAGTCCTACAAAAGGAACGTATCTACGGGTCTGCCACATAAGTTTGCCATCAAAATCCGTTATATTTTGCAAATATTCAATTTCATTTCAAATTTGTGTTCTCCGGAACATTTCATTTTGGCGACGCAGCGGAGCTTCAAACTCTTGCGCGAAGGGATTGCGTGAATTTAAAAAATCGGATAAACGATCAACGCATCGTATTAATCTCACGGTTGCTTCGCTTCCTCGAAATTCTGGGTAATGGAGTTCATCATCACAATATTGAATAGAATCGGCAACGCTGCTGCAGGGTCTGAGCAGCGAGTGCTACTTTCATTTTCATCAACCAATATTGAACCTGTGCCATTCTCAATCTGTTACCGGCACGTAACACTTCTTTCTGTTGTGATTCTGCCAATGAAACCACATATTTCCATTGGATTGAATTGCCTTGTGAATCTTCGGAATTTTTGTGATCTGCCAAACAATTTCTGATCAATTTTAGCATGTGGCAGGCATCCAAAATCACATATATCTCATCTTGTGTTGAAGGGTGAAGAAAAAAAGGTTTTGGATTCGGTAAATTCAAATTTGCCCCCAATAATCGTAATGTAGCCAAATGCTCTGACGGCCCATCTAGTGTCACGGAAACAACCCTAACTCCAATTTCGTGTAAACAGATCAAAGATTCTGATATAAGACCAGAGTTTGTAGTGGAATCAATGCCGTTCATGAGGAAATATTTGATTGGAATTTTACAACTGTGTTTCAATGACACGACCATCATCACCAAGGCATTTTTTGCTAACGGGATTGTTCCGGAAGTTTCCATATTTGTTCCTGAATCGACGTAACCCCTTATTTTTCCGTTGAGAAGATACTGTATGATTTTCTTTAGACCCATTTGGTCCAATACAAAACTAACTAATAATCCCTCGTTATTACTTTTCGCTTCTACAGCTTTGAATTTCACAGTTTCGAAGCTTTCATCAGTGAAACCGGGTTCATCATTAATCTAGGAATACCAGGATCTCGAAGTACGTGGTTCAGGTGAGGCTTTACAGAATTCATTCCTGAAGAAAGCGTAAGCCTTGGGAGAGTAAAAATGTAGAGTGATGGCGAAAGCCCTCAAACTGGGCGGATATTTTTCGCGACAGATCCCTTTCGTAGCATTGTTTTCTTTTGTTTCCCATCGCTGTTTTGAATTTGGTCTATAGTGTTGCGTAACAGTTTTAGAATTTTTAATGAACCGTTTGAAGAACACTGACACATCGGTCTGTGCAATTGAATCCAAGCATTCAAGACCTGAATTAGGAATTGATTCAAATTTACGCAACTCACGTACAATATCCTCCAATGAAGAGACAGTTTTATTCAGTCTGCTGATGCGTTGCTCTCAAATTCTGGCTTGCTCTTGCAGTTCTTTCACTCTTGACGTGGCCGATTTTAATTTTTTCTTCAATGTCCGTGGAGAAGTCTCGTAATGGTGATCATGATGAATATCTGCTTCACAAACAATTGTGGATTTGCGTTGTGCATTAGCAGTTTCCTCAAGTTTGTCACTGAGATTGCTCGAAAAACGGACATGGCCTCCTAATGATTCAGGATTCCCTGAACAGATGGAAATAATATTACTTTAGAAACGTATAATATCAGATTATTACATGGATGTATTACAATATTCGTTGGTCTCTTCACATTTGATCAAAATTCATTAGGAAATCTGAATTCAAAATTTTTCAATAAATACTCCCCAGTTAGCACACAATGTACAAAAAACATCGCTTTCATATGTCCAAGATCTCATCCAATCAGAACATTCCGACTTCATGAACACTGTCATTATGGGTTCGAAGTGCTAACCTTGAATAATTTCATAATCTCAATTGAGGTGCCGGGAAGAATAACTCGCTTAGCGCTCGGAACGCATCACAAATTTGATCCAAACGGTCCCGTCGGAGGTCGAAAAAAAAAGTCGGAATTTTGAAAATTGAAAAATACTAGGTCATAGAGCTTGAAAGAACAAGGCCAGTGTCCCTTCACTATTTTTTCCTAGGATAAAGAGTTTTCGAGAAAAAAAATGAAAACTACACATTTTTTCATACCAAAGATCAATGTTTTCCAACATTAAACTCGTTGGATCTCATTCATTTTTCGGCGAATCGGAATGGAACTTACAGTTTCTGATTTGTGAGACTTCACCGAAGACGACAATGTCGGAAAAATTGGTGACAATTAATAATAAATTAATTAATTTTTCATTCGAAGTGAAATTCATGTGTTTTATGCTTTGCATTGAAAAAGTGTCGGGGGAAGTATGAGATACAAAAAACTCTCAGCGACAAAGTCGTTCGCTGAGGTATGAACAAACTTTTTGGGAAGTTCCAGATCGATTGGATTATTAGTTTGCAAAATACAGGGATTTTTTTGTTGGCGCGCAACGGAAATCTATCACGATTATGCGTCTTTTACCAGGTGACTATCAGGGTCCGTAGGAAAGATTGTATTCACTTACTCTTCCAACTTTAGATGTTTTTTTGGGTCGGGGGATTCGAATATCCAACTATCTCCACGAGATTTCATTTCCTTCATCCATGTTCTTGTTTTCAAAAATTTGATTGAAAATACAGGAAGAATAACTCGCTTGGTGCTTAAAATCACGTAGAAGAGTGATCATATTGGGCAATAAAAACAAGTAGGTGGGAACAAGTAATAAAAAATATGAATATTCAGATTCTTTTAAGTAAAACTTCCTATTTTGACACATACTTCTCAAGATGAGAAACATTCTCGGTCTCAAATCAATAGTTTTAAAAACATACCCCACGATTACATTGATTGTAATACGACAACCGTGATAATAACGTTGAATTCAGCAGTTTTTTAACAAATCAAAATCGAATTCCGTCGGCAGCACTAGTGTAAAAAGGATTAGAGGAACATCGGAGGATCGGAATTCTCAAAATTCAAAATGGCGGATCCAATATGGCGGACGAAAATTGAAAGAAACCATCGGATTTCCTTCAAACTTGATGATCAGGGGTTTTTGGGGTCGCTGATTACGAATCTGCTATTTGAGTTCGAAAATTCAGAATGGCGAATCCAATATGGCGGACGAAAATTTTGAAAATCATCGGATTCTCCTCAAATTGGGTACCCGACGGTTTTTGGGGTCGCTGATCACGGACCCGTTGTTCTCATTTCAAAATTCAAAATGGCGGATCCAATATGGTGGACGAAAATTGGAAGAAATCATCGGATTCTTTTCAAATTTGGTGTTCAGGGGTTTTCGGCGTCGCTGATTACGAATCCGCTGTCTGAGTTCCCAAATTCAGAATGGCGAATCCAATATGGCGGACGGGAATTGAAAAAATTATCGGATTCTTTTCAAATTGGGTACCCAGGGATTTTTGGGGTCGCTGATTACAAACCCGTTGTCTGCATTTCGAAATTCAAAATGGCGGATCCAATATGGTGGGATAAAATCGAGGAGATCATCGGATTCTCTTCAAACTCGGCATCCAGGAGTTTTTGGGGTCACCAATTACGAATCCGTTGTCAAAATTTTGAAATTCAGAATGGCGGATCCAATATGGTGGACAAAAATTAGGAAAATCATCGCATTTTCTTCAAACTCGGTACTCAGGGGTTTCTGTGGTCGCTGATTACGAATCCACGATCTGAAATCCAAAATTCGAAATAACGGACCCAATATAGCGGACGAAAATTGTAAAAATCATCGGATTCCCTTCAAACTCGGTACCCAGGGGTTTTCGGGATCGCTGATCACGAATCCGTTGTCAGAATTCCGAGATTCAGGATGGCGGATGCCAAAAATCAAAACTTCATCCATAACTTGATATTAAACAAGAACTAAACGGCCCATTTTGTTGTTCCTATTATGATCATTATTATTATTATTTCCAACATTGAATCATTATTAATATAATCATCGAATGATATTAACACACCAAATGTGTTAAATCGAAAGATATATACATTCACAATATATCAGATAATATAAAAAACTGAAATCGTAATGGTTTTTACTTTTGCCACACTTTTTTTACTCAGATCAGTCTTCTTCTTCACTCTCAGAGGAAGATAATGGGGAAGTTACGTTGTCTTTATCAAGTATATCCGGAGTTTTGATCAGGCTCAACACGTCTCTAGGGAGAAACTTCAGTTTTTTCTTGGGCAACTGTCTTTTACTCGATAACATTGGATCAGAACTCAAAAGGAACCATTTAAAAATGTCTTCATTCGTTTTTTCTCTACTGCATTTCCTGGAGTGATGCTCTCGGTACCTTTGGGAATGAATGTTGTTAAGATATTTGAATAAAATTGTGTATTCATCGACACCGTTGAAGCTTTTGATCTCAACATGACAAGCAAAATCAAGGAAAAACAAAAAGCAGCTGCACTTTGGGGTCATCAGTATAAAGTTTTGAATAAATCCTCTAATTCATAAGTTTACTTGATTCTCAAAATTGTTTTCTAGTCTATGAATTTATGTTTCCAGAGGATAAACAATGTGGCTTATTAATAAAAAAAAGTATATGAATATTCATAATTCCCCGAATTCCTTACCAGAACAAAACAATCTTCGCGAACATATATTCTCGTGGTTACCATAAATATATAGTTTGCCTAGTAGTCAAAAACGTATTGTGCAATGTATCAAACTGATTACAGTACTTGAGTAGTCAAATTTTTCCCTTCAAAGTGTCGAGTCCACTGTGACAAATATAGACTATTATTAAGTGATATACATCATTTTCACCTTTTAAAATCTTCGTTACGAGCCTCTTGTGCTTCCTCAGTCAATTGGCCTATAGGTAGAAGAGGAGATGCAATGATTTCAGGTCCGTGGATCAAAAACTTGTTCATCGTAGGTGACATTGGGTACCACGGATATTTTGTCGCGTAGTAGCGTGCCGTGTCTAAAGCGTAACTCCGAAACTTTCCAACGTCTATATGATGGCCACTTGAAACAGTAGCTAATACTACATGGAGTCGTTGTATTAGGTTGACATCCACCCCTGTGATTTCGGCAGAAACTTCGAGTTGTGCGGAAAATCGCCTAGCGGTATTCCCATCATTTGAGTTCCCAAACCCTGGCTTAGGAACATCGACAATGAGGCCACATTTTTCTTTAAAACTTTTCTGTACAACCTTTTTTCGTTCTTCCACCAAAGCTTTATCTTGTTTTCGTGCTTGCCACTTCTGAATAGGTAGCTTATAAGACAAATGCAGGAGGCCCTCAAAAAATCGTATCCAGCCGTGTAGACAAGACAAACCAAACTGGAGGTTTTCGGTTTTGACCGGCCTGGATACTATATCATCAATTTTGTTGAATTCCTTAGATGTGACACCACATATATAGCACTTCTGGGTATAGGTTGTATCAGTTATGGCATTGCATCCCTCCCCGTCCACCATAGAAAACATCATCTCATGTTTCACTGAAACATGTTTTTCATCAGTTCTGAAAGAAGTAGCCCTCAGATTTTCTATTTCATTATCAACCCGTAGCTTCTCTGCAACCGAAACTTCAGTTGATTCTTCCACAAACTCTATTTTGATTGGCCTACAAAATCTGGTTGATGATGGCCTTGGATTCTGCCAAATTATTTTTGAATTGCAGTGTAGGCGGAGAGGCACAAGTGAAATAATGAACACAGCGGAATCACTAGCTTCCGAACTTTGATATGCTTGTTTGTATGAGGAGTGGCCAGAGCTCCCATCAAACCCCCATTTGGAAATAAGTACCAGGTTTTGTAACTCTTCATCAGATAAAGTTGACAAAACCGAATTCTGTAGCTTGAAAATACGTGTAGCTGTGTGATCAAGAAGTGCTTGTAGTTGCACAACAGCGCAGGGTTCTGTTATTTGAATAAATTCCTTGTCAGGGAAACACATGCGTTTGGCCAGTTGAATTTTTTTATAAGGTGGAAATTTCTGCGGATCAGCTTCACGCAATAAGCAGTACTGATGTTTTGAGAGCTCGGCATCTACTAGGAGAGCTAGAGCATCTTCATCATTCAACATCTTTGGCTCATTTCGCTTGAAAGTTTGATAACCTTTCATATACATTTTGGCAAGCTCAGGATCAGAAGATGTAACATCCTTCACAATTTTTGCGGCTTCGATCTATCCAGACGCTCTCAAACACATTTGTGTGGCGTAAGACAGCTCTGAGATAGGAGTATTCACTCTGATATTCTCCGTTTTTCTACGTTCCATTCTTTCTGAACATTCGTTGAATTCAACAAGAGGTCTTCCCACTTGCGTGTGAACAGTTACAGAATGGGGATTCCTGAAAGTACAAAACACTACCTCTTGTTTCAACCATTCTTCATTATTTTTAAGAAATCGTTCTTCGGTCCTTTGAGAAGATTCCCATCTCTTTTTAAATACACATTTAAAAGTAGATGAAAGGTGAGAGATCTCTGTAGTTTTGTTATCCGGACAACACGTTATCTCGATGATTTTTCCTTGAAGGAAAGTGAACTTGTCATCCAACGTAGGTAGAGGACTGCTCCTCAAAATATTGTACATCTCTCTCCGAGTCATAGATATTGAATCATCTTTAAAATCTACAAACGTTGTAGAATTCGATAAAATTCGCTACAGAAACCCCATGTGTTTCTAAAAATTTTCCTAGATTTCTTGGGTTGGATTCAACCCTCTTAAGCTAATTTTTTTCGCAGTCAACTGTTCAAATTGAACTACTGAGAAAATATAGGTTGTTGAAACACTCACCTATGGCAGCGGAATCCATCTCATTGGGAATTGTATGTTAATATTGAATGATTTTAAAAAACGAAAAATATTCACCAAGCTCCAAACTTGCACGCGGAAAAAAGTTTACGGTAACGATTACTAGCAAGAGTAAGAATTCGGTGACAGCTATTGCACAATTGTGATAAGCGCCATTTGAAATCAGACCGATTACAACCAACTATTTACGTTGCCATGGAAACGATAGGTTAACATAAGAACGATCACCAAATCGCGAGTCATGATTCAGTTCACGAAAAGAAAAGAGATATCAATACTTGAATAACATTTATAAACATTCAGGAAAATGACGGTTACTTTAGGGAAAAAGAGCATCGCTGAAGAATGTTAGCAGTGAAGTTACCAAAAATTCGTAGTAATAATACTAAATGTTGGTAGTTTTATTGTCATTTCCCATAGTGAATTCATCAACTCATAGTCAATTCACCACGAAAATCCTCCAGCAATACTGTTTTTCTCTCAATGGTCCATCATCTTCCTAAATATCAATGATTTCTGGCTTTCGTGTACCCTAAGCCCGCGATGAGAAGAAAAACGAATGGTAATCAATCTCATACAGTTTTCCTTGTGCAGCGAATGTATACTGGAAATAAAACACATACTAACGTTGAGATAAAATTCAGAGCGAATCTACTGAATTCTGAGTTTTGTGTCCACCATATTAGATACGCTATCTTTGATTCTTGGAATTCGACAACTGATTCGTAATCAATGACCCGACAAAACCCTGGATACCGAGTTTGAAGGAAATCTGATGATTTTTTCAATTTTTTTCTGCCAAACTGGATCCGTCATTCTGAATTCCGGAATTCAGACACCAGATTCGGAATCAGCGACCTTGAAAACCTCAGGGTACCTAGTTCGAAGGCAATCCGATGATTTTTTCAATTTTCATCCGCCATATTGGATCCGCCATTTTGAATTTCGAAATTCAAACAACGGATTCGTAATCAGCGACCTCAGAAACCCCTGGGTCACGGATTTGAAGAAAATCCGATGATTTCTTTCAATGTTCGTCCGCCATATTGGATCCGCCATCTCGAATTCCGAAATGAAGACAACGGATTCATAATCAGCGACCCCACAAACTTCTGCATATCAAGTTTCAGACGGATCTAAGGACTCCTCATCACTCCGTCTAATTTTTTGTGATTTCCTGCACAAAAACATGGCGGAATTGCTTAGGGGCAGACATGGGCAGTCGTTTTTTTTTCTGATGTTTAGGTAAGAGTCTCATCTACCACCTCCAATAAGTTAAACGACGTAATTTTGCGTAATTCTCTACTATTCCTTCAAAAACCAAACACATTTTCTCATTTATAGATATAGAAATTACATCCAATCATCGCTCTGTCAGTATTTTCCACTCTTCAAATTGATATTCTCTTAATTTTTAGTGTATTCTACATAGTTTCAGTAATAGACTCCAATTTGAAAAAGGTCAATCGGTTCATCTTTCGAGACACAGCGTCTTTTTGAACATGCTCGTTATTTTACTGTCTTTCAATCACGCGGATTATACTCCAATGAGGGTATTTTGCAACTGGTACATAAGGGCAGGGGGAGGGGATCAGATCTTCTTATATCAGAATTCCAATACTTGGGACATCACCTTACTCATCCCAAGGGTCAAATATCCCCAACTACAAACTTCATTTTTGGGGTTTTGGCCAGCTTTTTGGCATTTGGCCCCACTGGGCAACGATGACCACGACAACGACTACCACGACAACAGTAAATGTAGACGTACGGCCATCCATACTACCCCTAGACAAGGAAGCATCAAGAAACAGACGAATAATGCACCCAATCGTGTCAGATTTCAGCATAAACCCAAGAACACACCCAACATCGGCACACCCATCCTATCTGAACGATTTATTTGCAGAACCGTCTCTACAGATAGGACAACCTCAACGAAATTCAACGATCAATCACCTGAACCAGAGACCTCAACACCCGCACAAGAGCAGAAAGCCAATAAACAATCACAAAAACAAGTCAAAGTAACATCTATTCAAACACCGATACAGAGACAGACGCACGCGACGACCGCAGCAACCCATACGAAACCACAACGGACATACCCTCAAGGAAATAGAGCGACAAATAACCCACCCCCGTTAATGTCAGTTCCCGTACCAAGTGGATATCCCCCATGGGGAACACCAAGATTCAGAAGCCAGAGAGAGCACCCACAAAACCCCAGAATCAACCCCGAAGAAGTAAGTTGCTGGCGCTGTGGTAAAACAGGGCACTTCAGCAGAGGATGCGCCATGCCAAGGAAAGATTTTTCCCCTCCCACGTCTCGGAAGCCACAAACAAAGTTTCCTGAAAATCCGAGAGACGGGGACCCGGAAAACTAATCGGAGGCACGGTGACAAGGGTCCACCAACCCTCTATAGAAACAGTCCCTAAGACCCTTCGGAAACAAGAATATCGAACAATTAAATTCAACCCCAACGTTGAACCATTCAAACCACGAATACCAGAAAATACACCAGAGATAACACAAAAGCCCGGAACGTATGTCCCTGAAGTAGGAACGTCAGAACAGAACATACAAGAACTAACACAGCCATCTACATCCACAGGCAT
Organism: Gonatopus flavifemur; assembly: GCA_018340375.1. Taxonomy (NCBI): domain Eukaryota; kingdom Metazoa; phylum Arthropoda; class Insecta; order Hymenoptera; family Dryinidae; genus Gonatopus; species Gonatopus flavifemur. The sequence continues at coordinate 1,470,083 of JAFFJZ010000046.1, read as the reverse complement.
AACGAAATCGGCGCACAAAATACTATATGAAGACCCATACGACGAAGTAGAATCGAACAAATCAATGCAAACTTCTCCCCCGAAGTTAGGAATTACTCCGTATGAAAAGAGAAGGAATTTCACAAGTCAAAAGAACCCTGTTGATAAGGAAGTACAGCCTGAATTGATTGATCTAAAACAAGGAAATTATCCAATACAATCAAGAATCTTCATCGACATGGAGATTGGCCCCCTATAAAACCTCTGCACTAATAGATACCGGTGCTCCATGCACATTTTTCGGCAAAGCGGGTGCGACAATAGTAGAACAATTACAGTTACCTACCACGGAATCGATCTGTGCTACAGTAAAAGTAGCAAACGGGAAATCAGAGCCCATTTCGAGGGAATGCGAGGTACCGATAAAAGTCCTGGGAATTGAGGAAAAATTATTATGTAGAATCGTCCCCACACTAGAAATAGACTTTGTATTAGGAGTCGACTTTCTATACCAGTGTGGAATGGTAATAGATGGAGACAGGTACCGTTGGTCACTCCGCGACAAACCAGGCAACTGGCAATATTTCAACCCGATACACGATACAAGCAACACCAACATGTCCTTATGCGGTTTAGTTCCCCTAACAGAGCCCCAACAAGCCCGTTTGAAGAAATTCTTGGAAGAAGAACTAGAGGATATCCCAAATACAAATGGGATGACCCTGTTGACTTCTCATTACTTCGACACACAGAATCACCCTGGAAAGAAACAACGGTATTACATGGTTTCGCCAAAAGTGCGCGAAGCCATGCACAGAGAAGTGGACCGGATGTTAGAGACGGGTATTATTGGACCCTCAACAAGTAATTGGTCAAGTCCGGTAGTAATGGTCGAAAAACCAAATCCCATCGATGCGGAGGGAAACGTCAAAACAGACAAGAATAGATTCTGTGTGGACTACAGAGAAGTCAACAGGGTCACCAAAAAAGATGCGTACCCTATCCCCTACATGAATGGTATACTGAACAAATTCAGATCTGCACCCTACATATCTACGATCGACTGAAGCCAAGCGTATCACCAAAATCCCCTGGATCCTCGTTGCAAGGAAGTCAGTGCATTTACGGTGCCCAGGAAAGGTCTTTTCCAGTTCACCCGTATCCCCTATGGCTTAACAAATGCACCCGCAACTTTCCAACGATTAATGGACAGACTCATTGGCCCTGACCTAGAACGACACGCATTCTCCTATATAGACGACATTATTATCGTCACAGAAACGTTCGAGGAACATCTAACGTGGCTTAAAAAAGTATTGAATAGAATTGAAGAAGCCGGTTTAATCATCAACCCTGCCAAGTGTGAATGGGGTGAGACAGAGGTGAAATACCTAGGTTTTGTGGTGAACCAAAACGGCCTCCAAACAGACCCCAGTAAAGTCGAGCCCATGATCAACTACCCTACCCCAAAAAACCTAAAGCAGTTGCAGCGATTTCTGGGAATGGCCTCTTGGTACCGTAGATTGATTGAAGGTTTCACAACAATAGTCATTCCGTTACATCGTTTGACGAAATAAGGTACCTCATGGAAATGGGGAGAGGAAGAGCAGATTTCGTTTGTAACGCTAAAGGGAACGTTAGCATCGGCCTCCGTATAAGCCTACCCCGACTTTTTCCCAGACATTCACGCTCCAGACAGATGCTAGCAACACCGGACTTGGAGCTGTCCTCACCCAGTTTTAGGGGGGGAGGAGAGAGTGCTCGCGTTTGCGAGTCACATTCTGAACAGCGCCGAACGTAACCATTCAGTTACAGAGTGTGAATGTCTGGCGGTGGTCTGGGCAATCGAGAAATTTAGGGAGTGCCTTGAAGGGTATCGTTTCGGAGTCATCACAGATCATGCGAGTCTTAAATGGCTGTACCATCTCCGTAACCCCACCGGGAGATTGGCCCGCTGGGGACTGGAACTACTGGAGTATGACTTCGAGATCATACACCGGAAGCGTGCTCTCCATCACGTACCGGACGCATTATCTGGGATGCATGAGAAGGAGTAGATCCCGCTGGCATCAATTAAGACCACAAATTCTCCACTTACCCAAACTTATCAATCCACAGAAGGCCCCAGAGCCCATCAACTTGACTGGTATACGGGGAGGTACCATTCCACTCAAGAATATCCTAAACACTACCCGAATTGGAAGATCGAGAATGGACGAATCTATGTGAGAAAGCCGGATCCTCTCATTGGTGCCGTCACCGACGACATTGATGAGTGGAAGCTGGTGGTTCCAGAAGCATTTAGGGATTCGGTTATTAGCGAAAGCCACGACTTACCCGAAGCAGGGCACCTTGGCATCGAGAAAACATACAAAAGAGTCGCTTTGGGCTACTTTTGGCCACGCATGTTTGGTGACGTTAAGAAATACGTTAGACGATGCCAAGTATGCCAAGAAGCGAAAACGTCCCAACTGGCTCCCCCAGGTTTAATGGGTTTTCGGGAAATCACAAGAGCATGGAGTGTCGTAGCGGCGGATATAATGAGCCCGCTACCCACCAGCACGGTTGGCAATAATTCCGTATCAGTTTGCGTCGATCTGCTGACGAAATACATTGAAGTCGCTGCGTTACGAAATGCTACTTCCCGTACCATCATCTCCCGCAACAACGACCTAATAGTAAACCGTCATGGTGCCCCCGAAGTTCTAATCACTGATAATGGGACAGAGTTCTCCAACCATGACATGTCTCAGTACTTGGCCCACCACGGGATTCACCACACTCGCACCCCAGTATACCACCCGCAAGCAAACCCAACAGAGAGAGTGAACAGGGTTATCAAAACAATGTTGAGAGCGTATTTGGATGCAGACCATAAACAATGGGACCGGTACCCACCTGAATTTCGAATGGCATTTAATACGGCCATCCATTCCTCGACCCATGTAAGCCCCGCATTTTTGAATTATGGTTATAACCCCCGACCATCGGAAATATATCGCAAGGTTATCGAGGGACCCGAGAATTATGTACCCGAATTGCCTAGCAGGTCCGATACTCACAAATGGAGAGAACATATGACACGGATTAGGGCACCCCATGAAATTGTAGGTCATCATTTGGATGAAGCCTATGAGGAACAGTCCCATTACTATAACCGAAAGCAACGGGACGTTCGGTACAAAGCAGGAGACAAGGTCTTAAAGCGAAACTTTGTCCTACCCAACGCTTCTCAGCATTTCCCTGCCAAATTGGCCAAACGTTTTGTGTGACCGTTCCAGATCGTTGAAATCTGTTCCCCTACGGTTTTTGACTTGGCTGATGACACCGGAAAAATAGTTGGTAGGTACCATATTTCGGACATTAAACCCTTCACGGCTGATGACAGGGATCCAAACAGAGCAGCGAATGAGAGGGTAGAGGTTGAGAATCAGAGGGATCCGGATAACCCACCTCCGAGACAGCATCCTATGGAGTTGAGGTCGAGGTCACGAAGGGAGGAGGAGGCTAGGAACCCGTGAAATCTTCCCCGAAGATCCCAGGAAGCGAATTGACTTATTACTTTCACTTCATACAGATGAATAGGACAACGAAAGCGGACACGGCAAGGGCTAGGGTAGCCACTTCAGCTTTCCTATGTCGACGAAACCCTCAATACTCGCATCGTCCCCCGTACTGTCCGCCTCGCTTTATGCCCGTCCTTCAACCTCTCCGAATAGGAGAAGTATCGGAGAACTTCCGGGCCGCTTACCCCCCGTTGGAAATTCCCCCGATAATAACCCAGTCAGCAACAGTTTCTCGAGTACCCCAACAGGGAATTCGGGAATCGGAAGTAGATCCTCTGCGAGAGGTGACCCAGGGAAAAGCCGGACTATCTGCGGGCCAAGGTCCGATTGAGGAACCTGTGGGATGGGAGCTGGAGGGCGTGGCGAGACCCCGGGGAAAGTTCCAACCTACCTCATTGGTGACCCCATCACAAGCTTTGCAGGGGGAATTACCCCCTCGCACGTTCACACCCTCCGCCGTATACGGGGTGAGCTTTCGCTCCAATAGTTCCATCCCACCCTTGATGAGTTCAAACGTCGAGGAGCCTGTGAACTCAGGGCGCCCGGAAACGAACGCGTATGCCCCAGATCGGTACGTAGAGATTGCAGGGACTTCCAAGCAATGTTTCAACTGTGGGGAAGCTGGCCATCGACACCGGGATTGCACCTCTAAAACGGGTCTGTTTTGCCACAAATGCGGCGTTCACAGCACGGCATCCTATGAATGCCCGCGCTGTCATCCTCCCGACTCCACTACGTGAATATTTCCCCGTCACTCCCCGCACCACCCAACCCGATCATGAAGATCGAAATTTTGCCCATTCCTTTGCCCGAGGGTTTTGCCCCAGTTGTGCAACTCAGCCAGTTTGAGCCCCGCCGGGAGTAAATGACCGTGGCTCGGTTCGGTCTACTGTAGGCCCGTCGCACCCAGGAAAAACCCAGTTACCTCATATCTTTCCGTAGTCACCACATCTTCCCTATGGAACCCTCTTCACTTCCTGTATCAGTTCGACCAACCACCCGACCAAATCTCACCCGGATCACCAGACCACCGACGGTATCGGAGGGATTCATCCAGCCCGAATCTAGGCATCCCGATAGACTCAATCTCGTGAGTTGCATATCACAAAAGTGTTGTACACAAGGTGTTTAACGTCTATGTTGGTGGAGGGAAAAGATGTGCCGTCCTATGGAATCGTCGGTGAAACGTCTAACCAGAGATGAGTTGGGTCCGGGACACGTTGGCTCGCAGCTCTAGAGTGGGACGTCTCCTGGACTCAGTTTAGGTCTTAGAGGGGGGGCAGTTGTAACGTGATGAATTTTCGGTACAAAGGAATTGTTCGGTTCTCTCTCTCTATCCTGTTGCAAGGAAAAAAGATGAAATAAGTAGAGAAGGGATCGAGAGAAACGCCAGCGAGTCCCGAGTACACCTTGAAAATGGAACTAGAATAATATTAATTCGAATGTATTTTACGAGGTAATGGGACCGGATGATTATCGACTCATGGGGGGCCCCATGAGTGACGAGGGGAGGCACGGACGACCAGGCCATACAGAATCCGATGAGAATTACGGATCCTCCTAACCATTGATACCGCGGGGCAGTTTGAGACTCAGCACACCCACATCAGTCCAGCGACCTACGAATGACCGGGCCAACCTTGGTCAAAGAAGCGATCTACACCCGCTGTTACGATGGATACAGTTATCAGTCGACAAACGATGTCCCATATCTGGCCCTCGATGCCATATGTGTACTACATCGCCCGTCAATGAAATCATAATGATAATTCAACGGTGAGTTTGGATTTATCAAACCCTTCGGGTAGGGATGTAAGTCAAGATCCCTACGCTGATCGAGGAATAGGATTGTATGTCGAATATCACAGTCTCGACATTCATAATGTAGAACTTCGCTTCGGAAATAAGCTGGTTGGGAAACATGCGTCCCGTGGGTTCCTGATGAAAAGCTCACTGTATTTGGTTTGTGGTCTTAGGTCACGGTTAATAAGGGAAACATGAGTCTATATTATCCTAGGTACGTTCAAGAGCCCTGGATGTCACCCCACTCCGTTGGAAGTACCCCGTTCCCCTTTTTTGGATTGTCAGCCCTGACAACTTATTTCTTTTTGAACGTAAATTGTGGAGTGATGTTAAGGATTATCCCGTTTACCCTGTGAGTCGAGTGAAAGCATGTGAGGGTAAGTGACGAGTTATCGTGATCGCCGATAACGGAGATCAATCTCCCGCACACATTTTCCGTTCGATACTTGAGGGCAGCAGGTCCCGTTCATTTTCATAATTAGGCCATTTGCGCAACTCAACTTGTGACGTCACGGGAAGATAGATCATCGGTGACGGCCCCACGCTGTCTCGTCACTCTTGGTGTGTCTCTTGGTCAAATTAGTTCATATTACGTAGTGTAGATTTACTGGTTCTTCTTCTGTGTGAACCTTCATCTACGATCAATCTTGGATAATTTCCGACTGCCGTAATTTTTCATGCCAGTTAGGGTGAGTGAGGACCGATCAACCCTTCATTTATTAATTTCATTCTTCAAGTGGTAATTATGACATTTTGAATTTGAGTGAACGTGCCCGGTGAGTGTGCGTGAGTTCTTCCTGTTCCCCCCAATCGTCTAGTTGTCCTGTTTATAATTGAAACAGAGGTTCAAATGATTCTTTCTGGGACAAGCTAAAAAGGAGGAAATCAAATGGAATCTCATTGGGAGTTATACCATACGATTCCCCTATTTAATCTCATTGAAAATTCTGATTCAACGATACCTTCTTCAGTTTCATTTATTTTCGAACTACCCCTTTTTCCTATTCAAATTCTTCTGAATCAACCGGGAAGAACCCTTCAAGTTCCTCATATAAGGAAATTTCATGCACGGGCTCGGGAGGAAAAGTCTGGAGATACGGTTCGAGAAAACCGTAGGAGAAATTTCCCTTCCGATTTCGTCATAATGTATCTGGAGATGAATGGGGCCTTTTTTTTCTATCTTTACGAGTGATGTTTGTGTTTCTGAGTGAGAAATAGATATTCCATCTCGTTTGTACACTTGAATTCATTCTCAATATTTTCTTCGTTCACAGAACTGTTCATAAGTTGATAAGTTCATGATACGACTCATTGGAAACTTCATCCAACTTCAATTTCCAGTAACTCCGCATGAGATAATAAAAAAATTCGTAGAAAATGAAATTGAGGATAAGATTCAAATTCGAGGGGAAAATTCGAAAAAGTTCAATGGCAATTTCGAATATAATTCAGAGATCAATTCAAATATTGAAATGCGTTCAATACCATTCCAAGCTAATAGTCTGTTTACATTGGAATCTACTTGAAATCTGAGATGACAAAACTTTCCGATAAGTGATCTCTTACTTATGAACGGTACTGTATATTGACGTAAGATCATACAATACAGTAATTGACATATTCCCCAGCAGGAATGACTCTAGTAATTCTCTAAGCCCTACAAGGGCTTCGTGAATACTTACGAGGCCCTTGTGGGGCCTAGAGAATTACTTGAGTCATTTCTGCTAGGGTTACTTTTTGTTTTTCCTCATGGAAACACAAACCAATACGCTGTGTCGATTACTTGCGTATTATTCACGTACATTGAAGAAAGCATACAATTGAATTTCCATACCAATACATCCAACATTCTGTACTTTTCCATTCTCTTTACAAATTACGGAACATTTTTCATGACGTCGGGGATCCTCGGAAGATGCAGTCTGCGTTTATAAAACTGGATTGTGAACTTGATTTGTCATATCTGATAATGGTTGCGATATTGTTTGTTCGATTTCTGTAGAAGTTGTCTCTGTTTCCAAATCAACAAATCACATTGGGTAATTTCAATTGATTGACATTCATTTCTTGTCAAATATGATTTGAAAAATCAAACATCCTTTTCACGAGGTTAACCCTAGAACGGGCACGTGAAGAACACAGGAAATTTCAAATGGCTGTAACTCATTTGGAACTAAACGGATTCCAACTCACTATGGGCGGTTTTTGTTCGTCGGGATGTATACTCTGAAAATATTTGGGTGACAAACTACTGAGTTGAAGAGAGGCTCAGATGCTGGGGTAGAAGAGAATGTACCGGGGTCCTAAAAGACCCCACATGCCTGTTCTAGGGTTAATACTTCATTGATATACATTTCAATCGATTGTTGGGTTGAGTCCACCCTGTCGAAAAGGTCTCATGAGGTCAAATAAAATCTAGTCATTTCTAGGACAGAAACCGCATGAAATCTAGTACATAAACTTGATTTGTATTACGATTTATGAGATCTTTCAAATAACTCTGATCAAATCTTCTAAGGTTTTCATAAAACTCATATGAAATCATGAAATCCCATAAGTTCTAGGACAGAAACCGCATATAAACTGATAAGCCTCATGAAAATCTTATATAAACTAATAAGATTTGTATATGAGAATTCATGAGACCTGTTCAATAGGGCATACACTGAGTGATTCGAGTAACATTTATGAGTACATGTATAGAATTGGAGAAGCAATATAAACCAAACTGTATTACTATACCATCATACCTTTGAATTTTCCAACTGCGGAAAGTGTTGGTACTGCATTCCGTTTTAAACGACAAAAACCTCTACCCTTGGGTATTTCAAAACAGTTTGTATCAAAATGATCAGAACATAGAATGCTCGTACCATCAATCATTGAACTTTTAGAACCTATCGCTTCTCCCCATTTTTTAAGTAGTGAATTTTTTAAAGGAAATCTGAAAATAATGGAATCAACACCTTACTATAATTCATATCAATGTAATCATCCAAGAATGTTGCCAATTCCACATAATCATCATAAAAATTTTCATCACGCCTTGAATTATGAACTGTTTTTAAAAGTTTTTAATCACATTTATGGAAGATATTCTGATAAAATACAAAATTCAATGTTCACGTCACAACTTATTGCTACCAATTAATGCCTAAGTAACGTTACGTACATCAAGATGTATTTAAAATGGTTTTATTCAGATGCACATTGGGTTCCTTGGGTATGTACTCATACACTGAGAGAAGAGCTTTCTAAATTTATTTCAATCAACTAAGGTCTGGTAAGTATTACCAAATCTTATTTGACCGAAACATGGTTTGTTTACAATGAATAAGTCTTCGTTGTCACGAACAAACTCTTCTCTCAGTGTATATAATATGAAAATATAAACACATAAAGATACGTTACTTGTGAAATGTACGAAGACCTTCATCCTTTTTGGTTTTCTTACAGTAAACACATGACGATTTATACGTCCCAAAAATAGATGGATACTTCCTTCAATCACCATTTATCCAATACCTTGCCTGAAACATTTTTCATCAAAATGATCAGTACAAAGTTGCATTCTATGTGAGAATTTGAATTGTGGATCGGATCTCATCGCCTTCCTCCACGATTCCAAAACTGCTCCATTTTCCAAAAGGAATCTGTGGGGATTAACACATTCATGGTCATAAAATTGAACATCACTTTTTGTCAATTTTTACTGTTTTTACTAATATTTGAAGTTTCAAAACTATTATGTACAAATATTCTACATAAAATATAGTTTCAATCGATTCATCAAAGATAACCTTTACCAACGTTACCGTTCAAACCAAATGTGGACTGAATTATTTTCATAAACAACTTACTCATGAGAAGTTCTAAGACTATCCTCGTTTGCAGTTTTACCACAATACAAACAATTCGCAACCATCATTTTAATAAATTCAATAAAACATAATTTGCAATTTCATTCCACGTCTTCACTCTATGAATGCCACTGATAAACTGACGCCATATTGACCACTCAGACGCGATGGCAGATGGCGACTTCAGATTTTCCAATCGTTACACGGATTTCGATCTATTTCCCATCCAGTGTATTATAGAAATCAGTGCTCTTCCTCTCTCGTCGGCGCCGTTTGGAATTCCCAAATATTCGTCCAACTCAGGGTCCTCTAATGCTATATGAGATCGTTGTATGCAAGAAGATGAAAGTCTCTTGCCTAGGCAAACAGACATCCACATTCGGAATTAAATTAGGGAATTACATTCTAATTTGTTATGGAGTAATTAAATTACGCGGCATTAACGAATTGGAGCTTGAACTGAGTGGTCACTCGTGGTCAGTAGAGATATTTCTTTTCTTCTTCCGGAATTTTCGTATTCTTTCTGTATATTCAGGGCGGAAGAGAGGGCCAGAGAGGAGGAACCAGACGACGATAAGCCACGAATATCATCTCCCCTTGCGGCCACGCATGGTCGGATCATTCTTTTTCAGTGGCAGCCAATAACCCTTCCCAACGTGGGGAATATGCAGCAGGCCCTGGATACAGAGTACACCCATGGCAGACCCTGAGCTGAACGACGAAGGGGAGAATTACCCAACGAGGGACAACTTGCTCTATCTCTGCTCAAAACGTCACACAGTGGAACGAAATGACAGGAATTCAGAAAAAACTATTAGAAGTTATTAAATTTGCTTGCAACCCCGCACTCGGGGGTTCGTGTGGTCGCTGATTACGAATCTGTTATCAAAAATTCGGAATTCAAAATGGCGGATTGAATATGGCGGACAGAAATCCGAAAATCCATTGCATTCCCTTCAACCTCGGTACACAGAGGTTTTTGGGGTCGCTGATTACGAATCTGTTATCAAAAATTCAAAATTCGAAATGGCGGATTCAATATGACAAACATCAATCCGAATATCCATAGGATTTTCTCCACACTTGGTACACAGAGGTTTTTGTGGTCGATGATTACGAATTCGTTGTCAAAATCCGTGAATTCAGAATGACAAATCCAATATGGCGGACAAAAATCCGAAAATTCATCTCATTCCTTTCAAACTCGGTACTCAATGGGTTATGGGGTTGCTGATTACGTATGACTTGTCAGAATTCCGAGATTTAGAATGGTGGATTCAGTATGGCGCGTTCAAATAGACCAAAAATTGGAAATAATCCCATATCTTGAGAACGGATGGTCGTATCGACCAGGGATTGATCTCATTCGATTTGGAATTGAATAAGTACACTGAAATATAGCCACATTCTGGGGATGCAGACATTTTATTCAGAACAATCGAGGAATATTAATGAAAAATTGCAGTTTATTCGCAATACAGGATGTTTTCACACGAATTCACCGACAGTCAACGGGTAGAGAGTAATATCTGTTTATACAACAAATACAGGTATTCTAATCAATGGAATGCAACATCCTTCCTTCGAAAATGAATCCGTTTTTTGCGACGATCATTCTTGAATTATGTATGAAAAAACATGCACATAAAAATATTGATCAGCAGCTATTTCAAATGTAGTGTTCATCGATAACAATACACGTGAAATTAAAATTACAACAGTCCATACAAACACTTACTCAACACAACAATTGTATTGCTGATTCCCTGAGTGGGAGATGTTTTGTCGTTGGTTGAGGTCGCAGAGATGTTATTAGTGGGTCCGACGATATCAAAATCATGTGGAAAACGTCTTCATTCGTTGCTTCGCGAGAAAATTTTCTAGAATGATGGAGCCTATTGCTTTTATAATTTTCATTCTGACTCTCCTGTGCCTCTTCTGGAAGAGTGCCAATAGGTAGAGCTGCATTCTCTATTATTTCGGCTCCGTGCATCAGTATCTTATGCACAGATGAGGGCATGTAGTACCAAGGGTACAGCGAAATCGCTAAATTCGCAGTCTCTCTTGCGTATGCACCAAATTTTGCTGCATCGATCGGGGAGCCACAACAAATAACCTCCAATATCGTCGCAAACCTTTCAATGAGTGTGGAATTCACCTCAGTAATTTCTGCGCATATTGGAGCGTTTGCAAAAAACCTGCGCGAGGTATTTCCGTCATCCGTTGTTCCACTACCTTGCTTCATAACGTCAATTTGTAATCCGAGTCTTGATTTGAACTCTTCTTGAATCCGTTTCTTGGTCCTCTCTTTTATTAGGCGAGATTCCGCTGTAGTTCTCCATTGCTGAAATTCAAGATTGTAAGCTACGTGCAATACATACTCCATAAATCTCATCCTCGCATGTAATGTGGACGTGCCTGATTGAAGAGCACCTTCATCTGTTGTTTTTCCTTGGAGCTTTGATAAATCGTTCATTTCGGACGATTTTGCTTCACATATCACTCAGTTGCTTGCTGAATTTGTGTGGGTCACAATTTGTGCTACTTTCCCATCTATCATCTTGAAATGAAGGTGGTGTATCACGGTTATAGTATGCCCTCCAATATCTATGATGGTGCTACTCAAATTTATGATTTCATTATCAACACGAGTTTTTCTTCACGTATCAATTCAGGCGTTTCTTTTTCAAATTGAAACTTCGATGATCGGCAATAACGCGTTGAAGATGGACTTTGGTTTTTCCATATGATTAGACTATCATCGGAACCAACAATTGACTACAAAGGCACAATTGAGGTCATGAATGAGTTCGAGTCGGAAATATTGAGGTCTCCACTCGAAAATCTTTGCATGAACTCACTCTGTTCTGATGCTCCATCACAACCCCATTTCGTATGCAGCACGAGTTCATTGTTGTTGTCCAGCAAGTCTTATAAAGGAACTGTAGCAGAGGACTCGGTAATGTTGATTTTATCTGGATAACATGTTTTCTTACTTTCTAATACTTGTTGATAATTCGGAAAAATATCATACCCAATTTCCTCCGTCGCTTTTCTGATCACTTCATATTGATATTTAGATAGTTTGGCCTGGGTAATAAGAGCTAACGCAGAGTCGGGGTCGAATTTAGTTTGATTTTCATATTTGTGCGGGGTAGAAGCAGCATCGATTAGGTTCTGACAGTATGAATCTCTGAGAGTTCGCACCTTATACCGTTTTGCCCTATCAGTGCAATCTCCGAAGGATTTCACGGGTCTGCCTCCAACATTGTACACTTGTTTACTAGTAGAAGACTGCGAAGCACAACTTACAATATCAACTGAAAACTCGCCTTCCAACCACTGTTTGTATTTTGTCATGAATTTCTTTTTATTTTGATACACTGACTTATATCGCTCACTGAAATGGGGTAAGAACCGCTTATGAATTTCCGAACTAATTCTAGGAATTTGATCATCCTGGAGATGTGGAAAGTTCTTGGATAGATATTGCTCAACACTCTGCGTTTTATTCGAAAGAATTTCACATAGACGTGTACGGGGAATTCTAAACGAAGTCATGTTTGATTGACTCACAACACTGATATAACACAATAAATCAGAAGTCTTGATATGTTGCCATTTTGAAGAAATCCGTTGTAATTCAAACTGTCACTTATGCATACTAACGCGTAATGTTTGTTCTGTTTGCGCGAAGAACCTTAATAGCTTAATTTTTATTCTGACTAATCAACGGAATTCTATTTCAAATATAATACGTTATCAACTATATATCGTTGACGACAATGAATGCATAGGAAGATGAAAAATGTATCCAAACACGGAGAAAATATTATAGTTGGAATGACTACGGAAAAACACCAACGAGGTTACAAACTTAGCACACAAGACGAAATCGTACGATCTGAATTCAATTGGCTATGAAAAATTTTGAAAAGAGCATCAGTCTTAGAACTAAAACATATGATCAAGGTATTCTATAGCCAACTTCACGTTCATTTGCATCTTTGCGCGGTATGGTCCTCTGTTACAATTTTGTCATAATAATTTGTGATACAATACTTTCTCTGTGAAAAAATATATAATTATAATCTTGTTTAAACCTCGTTAGAGCATAGTGAAAGGTTCGCTTAATAACGCTCATACTCATGAAATATCAAAATATTAAACATGAATTACATACTTCTTCTGAAGATTTGTATTTTGAACTACAGCAGAATCTCGGGATTCTTGTTTTATGCGGTCCACCGGAATTCTGGATTTTGCTGTAGGAGAACACACGGGATTCGGGGAGAGGGGGGCGTGCTCCCCTAGATTTGACCCCCCCCCCCCAAAAGAAAACCCCTGTGTGTTTTCCTACAGCAAAATTCAAAATTCCGGTAGACCGCATATAACAAGATTGCCAAAATCTCTTCAACTGTTGTCCGATCTCTCCTTTATACTTATGAATAAGCACGAAAGGTGGACAGAGAGGTCAGGAGACAGTCAAAAAGATTGCACTGTATATCAGCTTTCAAACGATTTCAAAAATTCTTATGATGATGCAGAAATCAAATAAATCTGAGTCAGATGTAGAAATTGAACACCGCAGTTTTACAGAAATTTATGCTGATAACAAATTCAGCCAGTGTTGGACGGTTATAATTTTCATGCCTTAGCTAGACTCATGTGTCTAGATTGCGGAAATTCATCAAACTAAGTGGAGGTACGTGGAGCTTTCTTTATATACATAAAAAAGCAACAAAGTGGAGACATCGAAGGACACTTTCCAATGAGCCGCCAAGACGGTCATTCATACTCCCTTTCCGGAATAACGCTCATCACTTCGACATAGTGATACAACTATACAACAATATATACAATCAAATGAATGCCAGGATACCCATCCAAACATGGGAGAAAATTTTGAATGCAGGCGTAAACTCGTCTGACTTTGGAGGTTGTCGATATGCGGTATGTTCAATCGCGTATTACTCGATAAATATCAAGGATATGAAAATTTTGATACAGCAACGTGAATCTACGGACAATTTCCTATCGAAAATGTTCATTGACTTCCGTGGTAATAAAATTTGGAAGAATGGGGTTTTTTCCGCTCATTAACCACTGTGCGTCACCCGACGTTATGGAATAATGAAATATTCAAATAATTCGATGAAGGAGACGCTTCGCGGGTTCTCCTGGGCCACTACGTCGAGACGTTATAGGCGCGCGCATAATTTAGGCGGCGCTCACCACCGTACGGGAGAGACGAGCGCTCGACACTCTGTAGTTGAACGCGATCGCGTGTATACGTCCGTGAGGTCGTTACTACGGAATAAGGTCGTAAGAAACGTGTTCCAAGGGCAAAGATGGCGTCTTCCACCGCATGGCACGAATGTGAGCTCTGACACGTTTGGCTGGCTATATCTACACTCGGTTTGGAGTCTCTCGCGCGCTTGAAGTATAACTTCCTTTCTTTTCCTTTTCCGCCGTACCGCAACGGTGTTTGGAAACCTTTCGCTCCGGTCGGACATAGACGTAGTGGCCACGGGAGCTGCCCAGTTTGATGTAACCAAAGAATTGGAGTTTAATCGATCGTGCCGTTTCTACGAGGGGCGGCTGGCGCTCTCGAATTCATGATAAATTTGCCTGAGTACGTCGTCATTACGTCACTCTCGCTCTCTCAAGGAAGAGGGAAATTTTGGAATGTACATAAGTACCCGCTTATTTCCTTCTCCTCCTGATCGCTGAACTTGCTCTCTCTACTCGAAATTCGCTTTCCTTCTCTATCTTTATACGCACGTTTCCGCTTTGCTTTGAACTTCTCCGTGTGCGGAATAGAGAAGGACAGTATCGCGAGACAAGAAGGAGACAAGCGTTACAACATTCATATTTTCCGGGCTTGAATGAGTAAATGTTGTCTTTCTTCCTGTATTCCCCCGTTGATTGGTCTGGTGCGCTTTGGATTTTCCGTCGGCTGCGATGGAATCCTGGTGCACGTACCTCCAAGTTCTCCAGTATCCATTTACGTTGACTTCATTTCCTCTAGCTTTTGCTTGTCCTCCTTTTTTATTTTCTTCACAAGCTAGGCAGCGTGCTCGGTATGCTATCATACGCTCGTTTTCTGTAAGATCATTCCCTAGGTATACAGTAGTTCCTCTCAGCTTGTCTCCCTTCTTTGAAAATATTTCTCTTCTCTTTTGTATTGGAGAGAATCTGATGGCTATGTGATCTGTTTTCTGTTGATCAGGAATGAACGCATCCATTACCGCATTACCCGTAACAAACTTGTCGTAGAAAAATTTGTTCACTTTTTCTTCGACACTGTTTGTCAGACTGATATCAAAACCTCTTCAAAATCCATTGTATCTTCACAACTCCTCTTCATGCTTTTCTATCATGGCATCCCTTTTTTTTCTCGTTCCAATAGCAGCTGGTTGGTTTTCTTGAGTTCAGCGTTTTCTGCCTCTATTCTGGCTGACCTCAGTCCCATATCCTCTTCCAAATCTTGTATTTGAGTAGTAAATGAATCGATGATTTCCTCTTTTTCTTTCTCTTTTTCGCTTTGCAGCTTGAGTTCGGCAATATTTTTTTTGAAAATTCGATCTATTGTTCGCTCTGAGCCTTCCATGTTTTCCTCTGTATTCAAATCCAATGCGTTTATTGAATCACTGCTTGTGTGCGAGTCCGTCTCCCTCCTTTTTCCCTTCTTCTTGTTTTTCAATTGCTCGGGCTCGTTTGTATATCCTTTGCTTATCATTGACGAATCGTAGGAGATGTCGTTCTCTGAGAATGATTTGTCAAGTTCCCGTTTCTTAGTGGGCGTGAAGAAATCAGTTATGGATCCGTCGCTGAACGTCCTAGAGAGACGCCATGCAATTGCTTTGGGTGGTCTACCACGCGAGAATCTTTGGCCTAATTGAGTTTCTCGTGTGAGGGTGGCAACACTTTTGTCAGCCCCGCTCCCTTCATCAGTTCCTTTTAATAAGTCACGCCCAGGGCCTGTCCGGTTATGATAAGGCAGGATTCCGCTCATGAGCCAGCAGCTGCCTTTTAGCGGTGACTATGAGTATTCAGATAAGGAACGAGCCCGCGCATCGAGAAAACGACGAGCTGACAGTTGATGCTTCGAGAAGGATCCACACGTTGTCACTCAAATGTCTTATCTTTTTTTTTGGCCTTCACATTGAACATCGAGAGCGCCTTGATTTTCATCCACAATTCACTGGTCTTTCCTCTGTCAATGTAGTGTAACTTCCTTAATTTGAGGCACTCAACACCGTTCAAAACACTGTTTGACTAGCACGAGATGAACACACGTCCTATCTTACATAGGTTACAGCAGCCCCCCCCCCCCCCTATCACATGAGTTGACCTGTTCGATCTTTCCCAAATTTTTATGTGATATAGTACCCACTGAAAGGAATCTTGTGATGAATTTTCAGACCCTGATCTCTAACCATTCAAGAGCTGTTCATAACAGGGGATTTCATTTTTTCGAATGCCCATAACTTCGCGAAAAATTCGATCTTTTCCAATAACTTTTTTTAAATTTTCGTTTTTGAATGGAGTTTACGATGAAAAATTGAGAAACACTACCATAAGGGTTTTCCACACGCGTTTTTCAGCTTCTCTATTCAAATCCCATTTCTGAAGGTGAGTGTATCGATCAATTTTTCGCAGATTTTTCGGATAAAAAGTACCATCAATTTTACGAACTGCAGTTTTGATTCCTATCCGGTCATGAGTAAATTATTTGGTGTATGTCAATTCAATCGCAACACAAGAAAATACTTTTTTTCCGCAATCTGAATATATTTGGAGTTAAGAATTCGAGTATAAAAAAAATTCAAATATCAAAATCCAAATATAAAAATTCAAATATGAAATATAAGAGGATAATGTATATCATAATATAATAGATATTATAATATGTGAAATATAATATATTGATATCAGATAGGAATAAAAAAATGGAAGAGAATGTAAATATATATATAAAATTAATTTGAAAAGTATTCGAATAAGAAAGAGAAACTTATTCGGGCACAGATCTGATCTCTTCATTCTCTGCTCGATATTGAACAGATGATAGAGTTATTTGGTTATTCAAAATGTTGGATGATACACGAGGAGAAAAATTTTTCGAGTGAAAATTAATTTTTAAACGTAGAAAAGAATTCTTCCTTTTTTCACAGATTGACGTACACCAAATAATGTACCCATAATCGGATAGGGATCAAAATTTGTAGAATTGATGGTACTTTTTTTGAAAAAAAAATGTGCAAAAAATTGATCGATACACTGACCTTCAAAAATGAGATTTGAATGAAAAAACTGAAAAACGCCTGTCGAAAACGTTCATGGTAGTGTTTTCCCATTCTTCATCGTAAACTTTATTCAAAAACAAAAATTCTCAAAAAAAGTTATTGGAAAAGATCAATTTCCCACGAAGTTATGAGCATGTGAAAAAATAAAGTCTCCCCTTATGAACAGCCTATATCTCCTGAATGGTTAGAGATGAGAGTCTGAAAATTCACCACAAGATTTCTTTCAACGAGTACTATATCACATGAAAATTTGTCAAAGATTGAGAAGGTCAACTCATTCGATAGGTGAATTTGGGATGGCCAATAGTATTCCATTCAACTGAAATTATTATGGTCTGACATTCTCATTGACATAAAAATATCAAATGATTGATTTTGAAAAACTAGCATTGAAAATCAGTTGAAAATGAATTCTGCAAATTCTCAACTGGCTTTTCCAATGATTCTTCATATTTTGTGCAACATAGTTGATTTATGTATAAAATTCCATAACCAATTTCACCTCGCGTTTTTTCTTTGGAGCACTATCAGTGTTGTCAGTATCGGTTGTAGAATTCACTGGTCCAGCAGTGACATCGAAATTCTTCCTATGTTTTTTCGGTCTCTTTTGACTTAGAGCTTCTATTAGATCGTGTTCAGTTTCTGTAGAAACAAGATCTTGGTGTCATGAACGAAGAGACGAAATACATCATCAACTTAGTTAACGTCTCAACGACTTGTACTGACAAATGCTATTATGAGGAGTAATAGAATCTAGAAGAGGGTATTCATTGAACATTCAGGAAATCTTATGAAAAGTCTCAACGATTCCTGATGAATACTCATTAAAAATCATTGAAGGTTCGCATAAAATTTCTCACATCTTTCACAGATATTCCGTATCAAATTTCATGATTTTATAATAATTTATTATATTATGAATTCATTTTAGATCAATCAAAATAGCATATCATTTCTTGCTAACAGCCAAATGATATAACTTTTGATCAAAAACAATTTTAACGCTATGCATATTAAAAAGTGATTCAGTGGCTTCGAAGCAGTGATGCCAGGAAAAACGGTGCGGACCGAAAAATCAGCCCCTCCATTGTTCACACAATGACACGTTCTCATACGTGTGACTCACATGTATACGAAAGTTTCATCGTGTGCGCGGTAGAGGGGCTGATTTTTCGGTCCACACCATCTTTCCTGGCATCACTGCTTCGAAGTATATGGTCCGGCTACTTGAATATTGGATAAAACCATCATATCAAAAGTCACATCAATTGATCAATAGTTTGTGGCTGCTAGCTTTACTCTTCTGTGTACATTGAACCCTCAAACGTACCATGTGGTATTGATGTGTCTGTGTCATGTGACGTTATGTAAATATCCAACATACATGTAATCTAACATTAATATACCAAAAGAATGTTTCATGAGTCATTTCACTTCTGATTGCATTGCAAAACAGTCTTCTGCACTTTTAACATCTCCCACGTGGGTAAGAACAATGAGAAATTCTCCACATCGAATGCTATATATTTACAAATTGTGTATGTTGGACGTGAGGTAATTTCATTCAACTTGAATCATTCAACCAGATTCTTTCTCAATCTCTCTAAGAGTTCAGCGTGGAATTTCTTCCAGTGCACCTGTTCGTTCATTTCTGAATTTCTCTGGATCTCTTCAAATGTTACTGAATTTTCATGAACTTGAAATTTCTCGGAATTGGTCTGAATCTCCCTGAATTCTTCTGAAACATGAAATTCTCAAAGAGATTAAGGGGAATTTTTCCCACCACAGCGATTACAAATTTGCGCAAAAAAATAAGTTGAAGGAAAGTTCATATTTTATTATTATACAATTGACAGTTTGAGGTTAGGAAACATCAAATCGGACGATTGGGAATATTTGTGTGATTATTTCATGCGCTTGTAATACAAATTCACTCAGATTCACTCTACGTAACTCAAGATTATTGAATTCCAATCCCATGAACCTTGTGAGAAATGTAATTGTAAATATAATCACCCATATTGTATACAGGAAAATAATAATTTCTAATCGATTGTTATAATCTGATTGTATGTGATTCCGCAGTATTAATGTATATTCAATTCTTGTAAAAGAATGAAAGTGGAGCTAGCAGCCACAAACTAGCAGCTAATTGATGTAACTTCCCATATGATTGTTCAAGCCAGCATTAAAGCAGCTGAACCATATAGTTGGGAGCCACTGAATCAATTTCTAATATGCACAACACCGAAATTTATTCCCATTAGAAGTTATATAAATCGACTGCCAGCTTGTGGCTACTAGCTTCCTTCTCGTAACATAATGAGAGTGAAGCTAGCAGCCACAAACTAATAGCCGATTAACATAACTTATGATGGAATTGTTTTACCCAATACTCAAGTAACCAAATCATATACTTGGAAGACGCAATCAATTTTCAATATGCAGAACATCAACATTCATTTCAATCAAAAGTTATATAAATCGACTGCTATAGAAGAATCCTCGTAATACAAATCTAACCACAAAACTAATCTGATTCACGAGCATTATTCATTAGATGATATATCTGTTGAATAATGACGTCAAATTCATCCATGAATTGAATGATGATAAGGAATAAGCGATTGAAAAGTATGACATGATTCCACTTACCAGCGATTCTCAGAACATGAGCGTAATAATATTGGTCTATATTTTCTTTATTCCATTGCGCTGTTTTTACCTTATACAATTTGTCAGAGTCAAAATCCTCAGGCGTAGTAGGTTTCAAATGTTTGACCTTTTCAACAGGGACATTCTCCTCGACTCCATCATCGTTATACTTGATGTGAGCCCACCATGTTTTCCACAACGGATTCTCATTTACCTCGTCCATGAATTATCTGCGGAAAAGAAAATTTTTTGAGTTTGGAAATGTTAATAAATGTAGTTCGGGAGAGACCAATTTCACGTCGCACATTGTGAAATTCCTAACTCGAGCTCGTCGGACAAAAGATAGGAAAATGAGAACATCCAACAGATTTTGCATTGGAAAAATTTGTTGTTTCAAAAAACCGACGTAAAACCCGAATCGTGGAGTTATCAATTGAATTGACCGTTAAACGAAGAGTGAAAGAACCCCCGAGTTGGGTAAAAGTGGCAAAAACCAGAGATTTTACGACGGAAAAATTGGAAACCTTGCGATCATACCGATACCTTTGCGGTAAAACAATGTAACTGCCAAAACGTTAATTTGACAGGAGGGTTTTTTTAGGGACGGAGATACCACGAGGATTCCAGAAATGAAAAAGAAATTAATAAACTGACAGTTACCCTGTTTGGACAGGAAGGTATCGATACGCTGCTGACGTGAATAAAGTTTATCACCTCGTACGTAAATCGTGGTTTCATATATTTCGAATCATACGTTATCGAACTCACCGTTCATCGTCACGGAAGACTGACACATGCGAACTTGTTGCTTGCGGCATTGAAACGGCTGTAAAAATGGCTGACGATGGCTGACGCTTTGGAAAATAGGAGCCAATAAAGGCCGACGATGAACGACGATAGATTTCGAGATTCAACGGCGTACAACCAATCCAATATTCCTGTCGATTGGAACGACCAATGGATTCTGGTCTGGAGAGAGAGAGAGATCACCAACAGAAATGGCAGTCTGATCCCCCTTCCGTCTTTTCGTAGAGGTTACCGCACCTCCAAGCACGAACCAGAGTATCCCTGGATTCATCAAGGGAGCGGTGAATACAGCGCGCTAAGGCAGAAAAGCAGTGTACAAGCGACGGAGAAATTTCCATACGAAAAAAACGGCCCAGACGTTTCTTCGTCGCCTCTACTCCAGAGAGCATTTTTTAGTTCCCCCTAGGCTCGCGTGCAATTTGCGTACAGAAATTTATCTACGTATGTCGCTTTTTGAGCGTACAAACAGATTGCGCACATCTTCTCTATACAATTCCCTTTGTGAGAACATGTTATCTGGAGCTACATTTCCACATGCGCTAAATTCGGGATTTATGAGTCCATACCTCAAAGAATTCGCAATCCCATGTGTCCATATTTTTGAATCCTCTCTACGATTAGCTGGGATTTATAAATCCATGATTTGAAATACAAGGTAGATTGGGACGCAGCTTCTCTTACATTTGACATTACAATCACGTCTCCCTTCCTTTTCCCTTAATTTCACGAAGAGATCAATCGGCAACTGTCTTAAATAGGCTTTGTTATTGCGGGAATACTTTGAAAACTATGAGTTAAAATGAGCCTTGGACCTACAATAATTGGAATAATAGTAATAATAATAATAATAATAAAATCAATTCTGCAACATATCATAATCTCATGATTATTTGTTGTTTGAATTTCAGAATTCGTGGATTTGCAGCACCTTACAGTAATAACATGAAATCCCATACATTCTTTGATTATTTAGAGACCAAAAAATCGTACGAATGGAATATGATAAAGCCCAAGTAACAACCAAAGTTGTATAAAGGGTGTCCCAGAAAACATTATCGACCTGCAACCAACGTATTCCTGAGAGAAACATGAACAACTTTTCCATTTACCATTTGTTTGTCTGAGACTTAGTTTCAGAGTTGACTTCAACCAGTCTAGTAAAAGATACATGAGTCTACTTATTGATCGTTTAGTCTTCTGAACGGTTAACTTACTTTATTTATAACTTCAAATCTAAGCCTCAAATATACAGGTTGGTTGAAAAGTTCCTGCGTTCACCAAGAGATAGCACTGCTAGCTCAAAACTTTTTTTTTCTCAAGTTGGTATATCTGTCCTGAGAACACATGCAAAGTTACAAGTCATTCTGTCAATTCATTCTTTGTTTACAAGCCATTTGAAGTTGACGTGTCATTGATTTTTCCTAATATGGAAGAAATTGAATATCGTGCAGTCATTAGATTCTTTGTTTTGAAGGGTTTAAAAGCGAAGAGAGTTCATGAAAAATTGTTAGGAGTGTATAAGGAGTCCTCACCTTCAAAACGCACCGTTGAATTTTGGGCTGGTGAATTTAAACGTGGTCGTACAAGCCTTGAAGACGATCCACGCGAAGGACGACCAAAAACTGCAACCACAGCAGAAGTCATTGAGCATGTACATAATATGGTTAGTGAAGATCCAAGTTTGACTAAGCGTGAAATTGCTAATGCCATAGGCATCTCAGGCGAACGAGTACTCCATATTTTACATGAAGAATTACGTATGAAGAAACTGTTTGGAAAGTTAGTGCCGCACACGTTGACAATTCAACAAAAACTGGATCGAAAACAAATTTCTCAGCGTAATTTGGAGCGTTTTAAGCAGAATAAAACCGACTTCCTGCGTCGTTTTATAACTATGGATGAGACTTGGGTCTACCACCATGATCCTGGATTGAAACAAGAACGTTTACAGTGGACTGAAGCTGGTTGTTCAGCTCCAAAGCAGGTGAAGTCACAACGATCAGCAAAGAAGGTTATGGCATCAGTTTTTTGGGATGCAAAAGGAATTTTGTTCATTGATTATCTTCAGAAAGGTAAAAAAATCAACTCCGAATATTACTGCAGCCTTTTGGATCAGCTGGATGAAAAAATTCGTGAGAAAAGACCTGGTTTAAAGGAGAAAAAAATCATTTTTCATCAAGATAATGCACCTGCTCACAAAAGTGTTTCGACGATGGCTAAATTCAAAGAACTCAAGTACGAATTGCTTGAACATCCACCGTATTCGTCAGATTTGGCTCCTAGCGACTACTATTTCTTCAGAAATCTCAAACAATTCCTTCGTGGAAAGCATTTTTCGTCGAATGAAGAGGCCATAGCAGCCGTAGACGGTTATTTTGCAGAGCTTCCGGAAAACCATTATAAGGATGGGATAAAATTATTGGAAGATCATTGGAACAAGTGTATTGAGCTTCTAGGAGATTATATTGAATAAAAAAAATATATCTCGGAACAAAAACAGTATTCTTCCATTTCGAGCGCAGAAACTTTCCAACCAACATGTATGGTAAATGGAAAAGTTGTTCAGTTGCTCTTGAGAAAACGCTGGTGAAAGGTCGGTGGAGTGTTTTTTTGAGACAGTCTGTATGTACTATACACGTCTGTGCCCGTTTATTGTATATGTGAACGTACTAGGAATTTGTATAGCACGTGAAAAATACTGCTGCTACTAGACAATCATCCTCCATTCTTAAAAAGAATTATATTTTATAATCAGCTGCTTATATAATTCCTATATTTTAAATGAAAATATCCACATTTATAATTATACACATATTTGTTTGTCAATTATTTTCAAAATCCAGTCTTGCAAAAAAAGCTGTTATGATTACGTATGTATTATCACTTATGGAAAAAGTCGTCAACAATGTCGTCAACTAGCAGTTATAATCCATTTTATTTATATGCTTTGATTCTTCGTATATGGTATATCATATGAAATGCTCACACAGTAAATTTTCGAGGCATCAAAAAAATGTGTTTTCAATTCCTAACAGAGGTCTTATAGGAATTTGACATCATCAAAAACATCCTTACTGAAGGATTTGAAAACAACTGATTAGACTTCTTCTGACATTTTCCACAATCTGTTCCGATATATGAAAACTGTTGAGTGGAATCGGTTTCAAAAAATTTATGAAAATCCTCTCGATATCTCAAAAAATTTGTGACTGGTGTTCAAACCGTATTTAATTGGGCACTGAATAAAAATTAGGTAACAATTTTATAAGTTTCCGTGGATATTTACCTTTTGTTGTTCATAAAATTCTTCTTCCTCTTCTTCTTTTTCTTCCCCATTTCCTGAATAATTGTGAATTCCACATTTCATATATAGCTCAGGATAATGGGCTGAATGAACCGATTCAATCTGCAATAGAACACTATCAAATAAAAACGATATAAATGTTGATTATTTCATTGACCGATGGTTCTAAGGGCTCGTTTACCCCTGCACGCGTTCGAAATCAAGTGAATTTGAGAAAAGTTATTAAATTAAAAATAACAGTCATTCTTTATTGTACTTTAACAATTATAAAATTATTCATTACATAGAAACCCCGCCACAGCGACAAACTATATATTAAATTATAATGCAATGAACAACAATTATTCTTTGGCATAACTTATCGCTTTAGGGAGGTGGAACAAAGAGGAACTGAGGAACCCACTATTCCTATTCAATGTTGAAACACGATTGACTTCCCGAAAAAAAAGGGACCAATCAAAGCGCTTACGTTATTTTCTTCTGTTCATAAGCGAAATAAAATCATATAATAATTCGTCTTGTGTTATTCAGATAGCCTACCTTGTTGGTACATAGATCAGTAGTGGAATTGGCTCATGAAACGAAAATAAATGGTTATATTTTGTGAATTCTGCGCATACTTATTAGATAACCGCTTGTTACTGATCTCTTCTATAATCTAGATAGCGGATACGTGAAACGTCTGATGAACAATTGAAACTCTGGCGTCATTTATCTGTCGTCTCAACGGTCATTCCCAGCGATAAATTAGAATTATATGAATATATTTCCAACGAAATATACTTGATATATTCATAAAATTATAAAATTATTTATTCATGCTTCCCAATATCGATTGATACCCAAAAATTTGTTGTATACAATTCTGTATGAGCATGGTGATTGTATACGAATAGTAGTTTATTGTTTCGAACTTTACAGTCCATACACTGGAGTTCAATCGTTGCGGTAACAAGATTCGCATTACAATGAAGCTTTACACTTTTTATACATTCAGAGATACTTCGATACATGATAACTGAAAAATGGCGATTCCATGCAGAAGGGGAAAATATTATCCATTAGTTGGTGAGATCGTGCAGTTCCACCAAGTGAGTTTCCAAGGTTCATCGAGATTTGACCCCTGAGAGGGAATTTCTAAGCCGATTAACTTATGTTAACTCAAAAACTATTGCTATGAACTATTATACATCCTGATAGAAATTTCACGTTGAGTGCTTAGGGTTGAGTTTTTTAACAAAGGGGATTACTGATTTAATAGTTGAGACGTCAGGGTTAGAAAGAAAATATTGCCAGGGGTCTTCCGTATCACTCCGAAAAGACTGGAATAACCGTTGCCTGTCGTCCTCATTGGCCGGGCAAGGAAACACGATATGAGAAAGATCGTTGATCAGCCTCCCCCCCCCCCCCCTCACAACGAACACATTCATTATTCGTATCGAATTTGAAGATTTCCGCGCCTATAATGACTCTTTGAGAGATATTCGACAGGGGACGTAATTGCGAAAGGAATCTCCGGAGGTAGATAGGCATTCTGGTATTCAAGTGGGAAGGCTGATCTGAGGAAGTATTCAGGAAAGGGTAAATTTCTAAGGAGGTGGAACAGCGGGCTCGAAGAAGGTCGAATTGGTAGAGGGCATTACTCTAAGTTTGTAGCAGAGAGTTTTTATTTCCCAGAATCGAGGTGGGGTCAACGATCCCCATATAAGGGAGCCTCCTGAAGTGTCAAATAACTCCTTGATTTGCATTGCCTAGTTTTACTGGGATTGAGAGTTACCTCGATCAGCTAAGGCTTTTAGACGGAGAAAACTAATTTTTGGAAGTCTTTCGTCGGACATCTGCAGAATTTTGACCAACCAGTCAAGTACGCGCTGAGAAACCAAAAGGCCCAGATGACGTTTGCCTGCCTCTATCCTAACGGCATGATTCGGAGTGCATTAAAAAAAATTATTATAAATGTTACATAATGAAAAAATCATACTGTTGATTTCGTCTCTTTTATCAGGTTTCCCACTTCAAGAAAAGAAATTGAAACAAAATTTTTCTGAATAATCTCATTATTGTTCAAGGATATAAATGAACGACCGACGAGAATCATTGTACCTCCTTGTCTGCATCATGACTCCCTCAGAAATTATTCGTTCCGTGAAAATCACAAAGAATCTTAAGAAGTAATGTAATACTTGTAGCCTGTCGAGGGGATTTTTCTTTCAGAAAGGAAGAAATCACAGTGCTAAAAAATTTTAGTGAACAATTGAGAAACAAGAAACTAATGTTTGAAGATTTCTAAAGAATCAAAAAAATTCCGCGACAGGCTATACAGCGGATAATTATCAAGATCTTGAAACGTACAGAATTGGAAAATGTCAAAAATTCACTGAGTTATTGGGATGGGAGTCAAATCAACGAAAAGACGAATCAACGAAATCAGTGTTTGAAAAAAGAGAGTGTGATGTATCTCTCTTTTCAACCAACTTTTTGTTGATTTGGTTTTTCGTCGATTCGGCCCCCATCCAGTTATTGTTCAGACACTGTCTACAAACGAAGTATCGTAAAAATGTGTTTACATCTTCTGGCATGAACAACATGGATTTATCGCTATTCTTCCATTTCAGCTTCGTACTGTACACTACTTTCCACCATCTTTGTGTTTCTCACAGTGTTGTCCATCTTTTTCTTCTTCTTCTTCCTCTTCTTCCTCTCCTTCCTCTTCTCCCTCTTTTTCCTCTTCTTCCTCTCCTTCCTCTTCTCCCTCTTTTTCCTCTTCTTCCTCTCCTTCCTCTTCTCCCTCTTTTTCCTCTTCTTCCTCTCCTTCCTCTCCTTCCTCTTCTTCCTCTCCTTCCTCTTCTTCCTCTTCTTCCTCTCCTTCCTCTTCTTCCTCTCCTTCCTCTTCTTCCTCTTTTTCCTCTTCTTCCTCTTCTTCCTCTTCTTCCTCTTCTTCCTCTTCTTCCTCTTCTTCCTCTCCTTTCTTTTCTTCCTCTTCTTCCTCTCCTTCCTCTCCTTCCTCTTCTTCCTCTTCTTCCTCTTCTCCTTCTTCTTCCTCTTCTTCCTCTTCTTCCTCCTCTTCCTCTTCTCCCTCTTCTTCCTCTTTTTCCTCTTCTTCCTCTTCTCTCTCACTGTGAGTATAGCGTGACGTGCGTAGTTTGGTCTCCTACTTCGTGAGCTTTCTACTGCTCCTTTTTGACCCCTCGGGGTTGTCACACTGTTTCAGGTCATCCCTTATCGGCTCTCGCACATTTTGAGCATAATCGATTGGGTTCTCTTCTCTTGCCGTTTGTGGATGACATAATTCATTTATCTTCTCTGTATCCTCGCGTTCTGGAGCCATGTTTGCGCGGGAACTTTGTTGCTGATAGTGTTGCGTGAATTATCAAACGACTACCTCTTCTCTGCGCACTGACTGTGTCCGAATGCTCCACACCTCTTGGCTATCATTTAACGCATCTACTCACGATCGCAGCTTATCACCAGCAATACTACCTTGTATCATTATACCTCGCTCACCTCTACCAACGTACCACTATGTCGTCTCTGCTCTCTGTCGTCTGCTATGCGGGTACATTGAATCGTCGAATCATCAACAGACTTTGACAGGCGAGGTTGTGAACACTTGCTGTATATACAGCTTCATATCAATATCGTCTCTTACTTGTTTATTTTCTTGTATTCGATTTTATTTTATTTTATTTCATCTTTCCATTTGAATTATATCAATTAAATCATGGATACGGATTGGGTTTGTCGCTCATGTCGTGAAGACATTCAAACAGAGGTGGTGAAGTGTACCCTTTGTATCAAAACTTTTCATCCGGGTTGTGCAAGATTACACGAAGTTTTCAATAAGAATAATGAGCTGGTTCCATGCACTGCGGAGTTAATTCCTACGCGTAGGAAACTTGAAGAAATGGAAACTGACTCAGTCTCATCCCATACGCAAAATGAGGCTAGTGCTGCTACTTCGCGGGAACTTGTAGCAGCCGTACATAATCTCTTCTTGAAAATGGATAATTTATCCGAGGAATCTTCATCTCTTGCGACAAAGCTTGTTTCTATTGAAACTTCTATCACATCTCTCGAAACTAATGTACATACTCTCTCGCTTAACATGGATAGTGTAGTAAACAAAGTTGCACAACGTGACCAATTCTTTACATCCATGAATATGAAGTTAGATCAGCTTGAGAATAGAACTAGTGATCTAACTCCTTGTATTACCTCCAAAACTGAAGAGATTCAGGCTATCACAACCAGAATATTCAATCTTAAGACTCGCTGTGAAAGATTGGATACGTAGTTGAATTCCTGTGAACAGCGTTCTTATAACTCTATTCTGACTATCTCAGAATCACCTGAATCTCTACAGGAGAACCTCGCTGTTTTGGTTAGACATACATTTGCGAAAATTGATGTGAATATTGAGAGTCCCGAGATTTTGAGAGTATTCCGACTGAAAAGTACTCGGGAAACAACAAGACCTCGTACTGTTTTTGTTGAACTGTCCACTCCTAGATTGAGAACTGAGGTCATTGAAGCAAAAGAAGCTAAAGGCACCCTTTTGGCGTCTGAACTAAATTCTGATTTTTCGAATATCAGAATTCATATTAAAGAATTTTTGAGCTCCGAGACAGCTTCTCTGTTATCGAAAACTCGTTAATATGCTACATCTGAAGGTTATGAATACACCTGGTGCAAAAATGGGCGCGTACTGGTCGAAAAAGATAATAAATCTTCTACTATTTTGGTAAGCTGTGAAGTTGATATAGTAAATGAGCTGATCTGAGGGTATGGACCTCCACCTGCTCTTTCCTTGAATGTTTATACGAATTGCAATCCACTATTGCTGTGTCATGTAAATGCACAATCTATCATAGCTCACTTCTCTGAATTTCTCGATTTCGTCCTCCAAAACGATTATGATGTGATTGCGGTTTCTGAAACATGGCTCAAGCCTGACATTGATGACTCCTTCTGCTCAATCGAAGGGTATAATATCACTCGATGTGGTGGAGTTGGACGTGGAGGAGGTGGTGTCTGCTTCTATACTGAATCTCACTTGAATATAAACCTTCTACTTTCTTCTTATACTGATAAATATATTTCTCAACCTCAGTATTTATTCATGCAACTTACTGCTCTATCTATGCGTAAACTTCTTCTTGGGGTTATCTACCGATTAATTCTACACAAACAGCACTCATCAATATTATCGATGATATTCGTAAGGGAGTCGATCAGCGTATGGTAACGATACTTGTGTGTTTTGACTTTTCTAAAGCATTTGACACTGTTGATCATGCATTGCTGATTAGAAAACTTGCAAAATTTGAGATATCTAGATCTGTATTGTGCTGATTCTGGAGTTATCTAGCTGGAAGGTATCAAGCGGTTGAAACTCCGGCAGGGATTACTAGCTGGATCCCAGTAAACTCAGGTGTGCCCCAAGGTTCAGTGTTGGGACCGCTGTTATTCGCTCTCCATCTGGAAGATATCAATGAGTCCATACAGTTTTGTGAAGAATGAAAATATGCAGATGATATACAAATATATTTCCATTGTCTTCCTCATTCATTGAGTGATACTATTGTGTTGATTGATCTTGAAATAAAACGCATTGTTGAGTTGTGCAATAATAACTCTTTGAAATTAAATCCCAACAAAACACAATGCATGATCCTTGGATCTTCTACGTACATCAATTCGCTTGAAATTGACAACCTACCTAAAATCTGTGTCGGGGATGTGTCGATTCCCTATGTCAATCGAATCAAAACGTTGGATGTCACTTTTTCTCCAGCGTTGGATTGGAATGAACATGTGTTAGATCTACGGAGGAAAGTTAATCGTGCCCTATATCAGTGAAGACTGAATGGCCACCTTCTCTCAATCAACATGAAAGGCATCTCGTCTAATTATCCCTTATTCCGACTATTGTTGCCTTGTTTTCACGGATATAACGGAGGCAGAGAATCTGAAACTACAACGCTCCTTCAATGCTCGCGTCCGTTCCATTTCCAATGTTAAGCGAGATGGACACATAACTCCCTAATTTCTGAGGTTACGTTGGTTGAAGTTGAAGGAACGACGTGAATACTTTCTTGGTTCATCTGTATATCAGATGTTGAGAACACGATTACCGTCATCTCTCTATAATGGTTTCAAATTCACCTATCAACACTCAACCTTCGATACTAGATCTGATCGTAGCGCTCTAGTTATCCCCCTCCATCGTACCTCAACGTATGGGAAATCATTTACGATTTCGGCTGCAAGACTTTGGAACTCACTCCCAACCCACATTCGGAATCAGCCAACTCTTGCTTCCTTCAGAAGAGATCTACATCATCTTCTCATTGGTAGATACTCATGATTGGGTCAATGACTCGAATGATGATTTTATGTTTGAATTATGAATGCTAGTATAAGATGGAATGAATTATTTAGATCTAGAGAGCATGTAAAGTGAATTCATTAGCTTTTAATTAGTTTCATAAGTTCTTTTTATTGTTGCTAGTTATTAAGAACCACTGTTGAATACTATACTGTATTTGCCTCATAGGTTTTCCCAGGGCATAATAATGAACTTATCTATCTCTTCTCCCTCTTCTTCATCTTCTTCATCTTCTTCCTCTTCTTCCTCTCCTTCCTCTTTGTCCTCTTCTTCATCTTCTCCTTCTTCTTCCTCTTCTTTCTCTTCTTCCTCTTCTTCCTCTCCTCTCTCTTCTTTCTCTTCTCTCTCTCCTTCCTCTTCTTCCTCTTCTTCCTCTTTATCTTAATGAATATCTGCCGTCCGATATAGCCTGTCTTCTCGCAGAAACTGAGAAAGTTGCGAAGTCTAAGGGGTATCTCCATATTTGTTCGAGGAATGGACGTATTCTGGTGGAAAAAGATGATACCTCAAATGTCATTGTCATCTCATCCAACAGGGACTTTGATCAACTTGGGTGACTCCCGATTCGACCCTCAAACTCTCACTCTAATCAAGTTTTCCGTTCGGTAAAAATGTGTCATGTTAATGCACAATCACTTATGGCTCATGTTGATGAATTCTCTGATTTTTTCTGCACTGAGAATCCGAATAAGTACGATGTTATTGCGGTATCTGAGACTTGGTTTAGGAGTGACATGAATGACTCATTCTGCCCATTAGATGGATGTGTGGTCTTTCGTTGCGATAGGGTGGATCGTATTGGCGGGGGGGCTGTCTCTATATTGAACAGAATCTCCAATACGAAATTATACAGAAATCTGAGGACGATGCCACTTGTTCACAACCCGAATATCTATTCGTCCAGGTTTCCAGCACGTGTATGCGCGAAGTACTCATTGGTGTAGTTCACAGACCTCCGAAAATAGGATCTGCTGATTTGGAAACTGTGATCTCTACACTGAGTACTGACTATCACGACAAAATCATTATGGGTGACTGGAACACCGACTTGCGCCGTTCATCTCCTGATAGTACTCATCTCCGTAGAATACTCTCCAGTCTGAATCAGGCCATTGTCCCCTACGGCCCCACTCATCACACGTCCATCTCTTCTACCTTGCTTGACTCATGTGTAGTGGACGATCTCTCCAAAGTGATTGACCATGAACAGAAGGAAATGCCTTTTCTATCTCGGCATGACATGATCTCAATTGAATACTCCTTCAATCTACCCATGAGTCAACAGCAGATCGTCTCTGTGCGTGATTACTCGCGTATCAATGGGCAAGATATTGATATACCATCGATTTTGCTGAACATCGGGAACTCGGGTATTACAAATATTGGTGGGTGTGTTGGGGTTTTCCATGATTATCTCACTGATCTATACAATAGTGAAGTACCGATCAGAAGGTTCACTCCCAGACGTCCTCCTTCTCCCTGGATAACTCAGGAGATTCGTAATCTCATCCGTGAACGTGACACTGCGAGGAGGACATATCCCCGCACAAGAAATCCTGAATGTCATCTACTCTCCACACGACTGAGGAACAACGTTGTTACTTCCCTCAGGAATGCGAAGCGTCGATGGTATAACGACAGATTGATGGGCACTCCCGACTCACGCACACTTTGGAGAGAACCTCGTACCCTGAGAATAATTAAATCTAATAGTAATCATCCGCCCGCGGATAAATTTTGTGTGAACGAGCTTAGTTTACACTTCTCTGCTGGCTTCCATCCGGCCTGTCCTCCACCGCCCATTCTCGACCAAAGTCTCGGCTACAGTGACAACCTTTTCTTTCTCCCTCCCTTGACTCCTCATGATCTGCTACATTCCTATCATTTTTCTAACTCAAATACCATTCCTCCAGATGGGCTTCCTGGTCGATTCCTTAACCTGATCGCTCCGTCCATTCTTCCATTCCTACTGACCTTATTCAATTCCTCTCTCATGCTATCTCTCTTTCCTATGGCGTGGAAACGTTCCTTCATCACACCTATACCTGAAACAAGATCTCCACAAACTCCACGTGATTTTCGCCCTATCTCCATTCTCTGTGAATCATCTAAAATACTTGAAAAGATCGTCCATCACTTCTTGTGTGATTTTTTTACCAAGAATTCTCTACTTGACCAATATCAGTGTGGATTCATCAAACACCGCTCCACTCAAACTGCTCTTTCAAAATTGACTGATGATGTTCGTGAAGCGGTTGATGAGCGCATGATCACTCTTTTGGTGGGGTTTGATTTCTCAAGAGTTTTTGATACCGTTAACCTCTCTTTGCTCATACAAAAACTCGCTTCTTCCAATATATCTACTCCCGTGCTGAAGTGGTTTTAGTCCTATCTATCTGGTCGCACGCAAGCAGTTAGAAGCTCTAAAGGTTGCTCTGAATGGACTCCAGTTACCTCAGGTGTTCCCCAAGGCTCTCGCCTGGGCCCTTTCTTATTCGCACTGTATGTTACCGACATAAATTCGATCATTCACCATTGTAAACTCTCCAAATTCGCTGATGACTCCATATTTATCTGAATACTTCACCTTTTCTCATAGACGAATGTATCTCGGAATTGAATGACGATATACAGAGAATTGCCAGTTGGTGCTCCACCAACTACCTAATTCTGAACCCCTTAAGAACCGATCGCATGATCCTTGGTTCTCCACGTTACGTCAACGATATTTCTCTTCGCTCCTTACCGGACATCATACTTCAGGGCACCCCTATAAATCTTGTCTCTTCGCTTAAATCGCTTGGGATTATTCTGACACCTTCTCTTAATTGGAATGAGCATGTAACTTCTGTCTGTAGGAAAGTCTCGTGCACACTCTACCAATTGCGACTCAATGGCAACGCACTCTCTATCCAGATGAGAACTAAACTGATTTCAACGCTAGTTATACCCTATTTTGATTATTGTTGCTTAGTTCTCACTGATTCCTCCGAAGGAGACAGCATACGTCTGCAGCGTAAACTGAATGCCTGCGTGCGGTTTATTTTCAATCTCAGGAAAGATGTCCACATCTCTCCTTTCTTCACGCGCCTCGGCTGGCTCAAACTTTCTGAACGACGGAAATTTTTCCTGGGGTCGTACTTGCATCAACTATTTGCTTCCAAGGATCCTCCTTTCCTTTACGATCGTTTTAATTTTGGTACCTCTGATGCAATTCGTTGCACTAGATCGAATAGGGGGCTCCTTAAAATACCACTGCATCGTACTGCCACATATCAAAAATCTTTTTCGATAACAGGTAGTAAACTCTGGAACACGATCCCAGATAACATCAAGTGTAGCTCTTCCCCTAACGTCTTCAAAAAGTGGTATTATGACTTCTTGCTCACCTCCACCCTTTCTCACTCATAGACATATACTCCTTTTCAAGTAGGTTCATCGTGGTTCATCTTACGCTTTTCTTGCCTTCATCTTCATTCTGCGCATTTATAACTATCGTATCTCTATCTTATATCTGTATTCTCATTTCTCACACCTTTGTAATTTCATCCTCACTCTCATTCTCATTTCATCTTTATTTTTAATTTCACTCATTGTGCCTTTTTTGCTTTTCGGGCTGTGGATTTAATGCTGTATATATATAAGTATTTTTCTATATAATATCTTCGTCATTGTTTATACTTCTTTCTCAATTGTTCCACAGGATTTTTATCCTAGAACATAAATAAACATATCCATCTATCTGTCTATCCATCTATCTATCTATCTATCTATCTATCTATCTATCTATCTATCTATCTATCTTCTTCCTCTACTTCCTCTTCTTCCTCTTCTTCCTCTTCTTCCTCTCCTTCCTCTTCTTCCTCTCCTTCCCCTTCTTCCTCTTCTTCTTCTTCTTCCTCTTCTTCTTCCTCTTCTTCCTCTTCTTCCTCTTCTTCTTCTTCTTCCTCCTCTTCACCTACTTTTTCCTCTTCTGAATCATTGTGGATTCCATATTGTATATCCAGGTCAGGAGGATGAGCTGAATGAATCGGTTCAATCTGTCATAGAAAAAACATCAAGTAAATGTGTAATGAAAATTTATTTTGCGCCCATTCAATACTTACGTTATTTTTAGTGATGTCATGTTCTTCAATATCGGATCCAAGATTGAATGTAGGATCAATCTGCAATGATGTCATAACTTGCTTACATTTTTATTGATATGTACACTGAACGTAGGCTTTCTTTCCATGAATGAATAGGGGAATAATACAAACAGATGACTTTACACGATAACGTCTTAACCAGCAAACAAAATTGTCTCCTCTTCCAACTATAATATAGTTGAGTATTAACTGGATAGATTCATCATGATAACTCGATTTTTATAAAAATGTTGATTGGAAGGTTATTGTATAAAGCCATCCAAATATGAATTTATTATGCCAAATACTGATCAACAATCGTCTTCTCACATTATGACAATTTTCTATGTTTATCTTGCATCTTTATAATCCATTTACACCAACGAGAAATAACAGGCTTGTTGATCAATGAAAAACAAAAAAATGTGCATTGATAATTATTAGGAACAATGTTGCTTTTGTTATACAATATTATCCATATTAAAAATCATATATATAGTTCATATATAAATCGTATCTAATTCATACATGGGACCTATACGGTCATATCAAATCCATGTATGATTATTCGATCCACATAAAGACAAAAAAAGACAGAAAAATTCAATAAAATCACTTTCGTACCTGTGGTTTTGGGCAATTGCCCAGTTTTCTCGAACGCCACTGTGTGTTCGAGGGATTTTACTGTAATTGTATTCATATTCTTTGTATAATCCTCTTTTCATTTTGTTTCCATACAATATTCCACTTGTAACGATTCAAGTTCTCCGATGAATCTCAGTGTTTATATACAGGCCTCTTCTCTTTGTTTTTGTAAAGGTCGACTATTCTTGAAAATTACATACAAAGTATGTATTGGGCTCACTAAATACCAAGCTGACTCTGATCTTTGAACAGAAGTTTGCAATTTTATTGGTCGTGAATCACACATAATTTTGACAATGGTAAATAGCAGGGTTGGGCAATGGCGCGTTACGGAGGGTTTGTTACATTCATTACGCGAGTATGATACGTGCGTATCAATACATGAATTACATTTATCACGAGAAAAGACCCTGAGGAGACCGTGAGAGAGGAGTTTGTCACACGATATGATACGTAACATTCACTACGTATTATACGTCAAGTTTGATACCTACCGAACTCTGGTAAATGATATAAAAATCGAGTACTTACATATGTTGAAATTCAAATCTGTTTGAAGATCAAAATTGAAACCAATCATAGGTTTACATTCAACTCTCCAACCAATTATAGGTTACGAGGATATAGGTTATGTTGAGGCTGGTTATGGATTAACCAAGGAATAAAACTTCCATTATAATCGATGCATTGATTTATACACTGCCACTATCGATATCACTTTACAAGGGATAGTTGAGTTCGTACGTCCCACAACACGAAACGTCTTTCTTCATGACTGTCAAGAGAGTATATTCGAGAAAATCGACGCGTGCGTACAATTCACCGGCTTCGCCGCGTCCTCTATCCGCCATCTGTGTTTTGAGCGCGTTCATAAATCTTCTCCCATAACAAATGTTCGAATTTCTAGGAGACATCAACGCCCTGTATTTGATGATTTTTTCGCGAATATTTACATTCGTCATGTCATTAAAAACTCAATCATGGATACACGTCACATAATAATATAGCTCCCACGGTGAATACACATTAGATTCCGAAGTTTATTATAATTTATTAGCCTAAGAGAAAGAAATTTATAATCTTCGTAAAGAGTAAAGGAAACGAAATAATAGAGGGAATTCTACACATTATTTCCGAAAAGGCTATGATGCGTTTCGGAGAGCGGAATACTACTCTCCATGAAGCGATATCTAAAGGTGATGGAGAGGGATGGGAACGAATCAATTTAAGACTCTTCAGGGGGCGTTATGTTTACTTTTGCAGGAGAGAGTATTGAAACGTATTTCGCTTTTTGTGCTCTCCATTTGCGCTTACAGCTTACGCTTCATTTTCACCAGGGTTATGAACATCGTCAAATATTCTCATCATGATGAATAACAAAGGACATGAGTATTGTTGTGATCGATTCAGAAGACATTCTCTCCGCGTAAATAAGAATTTAAGAACAGTATGTGATTGGATGATTGGGTTCAATCAGTATGAGATCGGAGAAAAAATTAAAGTTTGCCCATCATGCAGAATGAAATTGTGCCGGGAGAGGAAAGTGTCATCGGATACCGTTAAAAATCTTTCGGAGATCGAAGAAGATGTAGCAGAAGTTGATGAAAACATGGAGGTAGAAACCAACACTCCGGACAGTGAATTTGAATGTGACTCAGCATTTGTAGATCATCAAGCGAGCTTAAAACACTTGAATTCTTCTCTTATCTGTATGGGAGAATCTCCAGTAGTGGATAAGAACCTCATGAGATCAAAAAAATACTGCTGTGATAAAAGTTTAATGTTATTACATTGTATCTTGAATTCTCCTGTTACAGTTATGTTTTAAAATATTTGGAAAATTTTTTATTTCAAATTTGATCTCAACATGAAATACAGGGTGGGCAATTTTAATCTATGCACCCGAATTTATCCGTTTCTGAGTGTGGTACGGAAAAATGATTCGAACAAAAATTGTTCAGGACAATGGGGGTCAGCTAACCGTGCAACCACCTTCGACCTTGAGATTCATTTTCGAGGTCATTCGGAGGTCTGAGTGTTTTCTTAAACGGGAACCCCTAGTTTTGACACCAAATTCGAAAAGAACGGGAAATTTTAAGTCCGAGATGATATTTTCAAATTTTTTTCCGTGACCTTGAGAAGGTCATTTCTAGGTGAAGCACCAAAAGACTGTGTAGTAGGTACTGTTTCCTTTGGGGTGCTTGATTAAAGTGAGTTCCTTTGCCTCTCACGGTTTGGGGTGCTCGATCAAAGTGAGTCCCCTTGGGGTGCTCGATCAAAGTGAGCCTCTCACTATCGATACGGTTATCATTTTGACCACGAAGCAAATGTTCAAAGTTGCCTTCATTGGCTTGTAGGGGAAAAGTTAAACGCCTTTGGAAATGACGCACGGTGTTGAGCAAGGTTTGTCTGGGGATTACAGCGCATGCTCGATGGATGCGTGCTCGCATGTGTGCTCTTGTTGTGGGCCGTTGTTCAAATGCAACATTCTCCAAATAGCCCATAAATGAAAATCTGGGGATGTAAGATCAGGTGAGTTAGGAGGCCAGTGAAGTGGACCTCCTTGTCCGATCCATCTCCTGTTGTCATTTTCATGGACAAAATGTCGTACGATTCGTGCAAAATGTAGTGGTGCACCATCCTGCTGAAACCACATCCTTCGTCTTGTTTCCAAATCAACATCTTCCAATAATTCTGGCAACCGATCTCTTATCAACTCCAAATAGCTTGCTCCATTAACATTTTGCACAAAAAAGTAAGGTCCAATTGAATATCCATTCACAATCCCACACCATACCATAAGGCTCCAGCAATGCTGACGGTCTACAACTCTGTGCCAGTGGGGATTCTCATCTGACCAATAATGGCAATTGTGCCTATTCAGTTGTCCATCACTACAGAATTCAGCCTCATCAGAAAAAAGCACGAAGTTGAGAAAATTCAGATCATTTTCTATCATCTGTGAAGCCCATTGGCAGAATATTCAATGCGCAATTGAATGTGATTTTGTCTCAATTCTTGAACTAGAGTTATATGGTAATCATGATAATTAAGGATATTCAGAATTCTTAAAATGTTCTTCTTGGGATACCAATTTCCCTTTCAAGTTGACGACTGCTGATGTGAGGATGAAGATGAACAACTGCAAGAATAGTTACAACGCGAGCATCATCTTCATCATACTCGTGACAACTGCGTTGGCAAACAAGATGCCCTTGACGAGCTCTGGCAGTTAAACTTCGTATTGTCATATCGGTAGGGTGTCTTCTATCCGGAAAGCGTTCAGCGTGAAGCCTTGCTGCAGCACGATAATAATTATTACACACCCCTAAAAGCATTATCATATCGACGATTTCATTGGGAGGATAGTCAGCCATTTTTGAAGCTTCACTTGACCAGCTTCACTCAGCTTTTGTTTTCGATACGAAAAGAACAATTCTAATATTTATACTTCTTTTTGAAATGGTACTCAAAAATGGTAGAAATAGTGGTGATACCTGCAAGTAACTTTGCATCCGCCATTATTCCTTATCCCCAGATAAGATACTTTTCTCAACAATCTATTGAAGAATTGATGATATTCATGACAGTGTTTCATATGTTTCTTAACTGATTTCCCCCGTGTAAACAATGATGGATGAAAAAATTATGTAAATGATTAATTGGAAAACTGATTTTGAATTGGAACTGTTAGCGTCATTCGATTCTACGGGGGAATCCTCCAAAAAATAAAAAAGACAGATAACATTTCCAACATTGGATATTGAATTGACCTTCCCGAGGTCATAACAGTACATATCAATGACAGTAAAAATAACAAGGCCGACGTTGAATTTTTTAATTCATTTTTTATTCGGGTGTCAAACACCAAGTTTTCCACTAAGCATCCTATTCTAACCTTCTAATGGCCTTGAGGAATGAGTTCAAGGCCAACATTCTCAAGGTCATTGTCACATTTGAGTTTGATAGTCCTCATAAAGGTACCTCACCATGATCATTCCGTCAGAAAACTCAACCAAATAGCTACCACACAGTTTTTTCGGTGCTTCACCTTGGAATGACCTCCTCAAGGTCACGGAAACAAATTTGAAAATATCATGTCGGACTCAAAATTTCCCGTTCTTTTCGAATTTAGTGTCGGAACTAGGGGTTCCCGTTTGAAAAACAATACTCTGATCTCCGAATGACCTTGGAAATGAATCCCAAGGTCAATGCTGGTTGCACAGTTAGATGATCCCCATTGTCCTGAACAATTCTTGTTTGAACCATTCTTCCGTACCACGCTCAGAAACGGAGAAATTCGGGTGCATAGATCAAAATGGCCTACCCTGTATACTCGAGTAGGGGAGACCGGGGCTATGTGTCTACAATTTAGACTCTTTCCAAATTTTCTAAGAGACTAATAAGAATGTTCATTTGAAATTTTCATGATATAATCTTCCAACCTTCTATTAAAAAAAAGTGTCATTAGGATTTTCGATCTCTCAACGTTTCGAAGATTTGAATGTTTGAAGTAGAAAAGTCAAACATAGGCAAATGACCCCGGGCATGGGGCTGTCTGTCTATGCCTGTGGGGCTATTTGTCCACATAATAAACAACACATTATTCATATCAATTCTTATATTTTTTTTAATTTTCATTTATTGTTATTATAATTCATTGATATAAAGAGTTATTCATCAGATTCATTGTAACGGCGAATATTTTCTTTTGATTTCCTGGGTAGACTTCTACGTTGAGTCAATTTTTGTTTCCTTTCGGTGGTATCTGATTGATTTTTAACTTCTTTTAATATCAATTTCGTCAGTTTTCTTTGTTCTTTGAGTTTTTTATCATGTTTTTTCTCGTTGGAAGCTCTTTCTTTTTGTATAGCCGCATCTCTGGAAGGGGATGAGGTTAATACAGAGCTTGCAAGTCTGCGGGATTTTTCGTTTGTATTTTTTCGTGGTGGAGCTTTTGGAAGTGGACGAATCAAATCAACAGGTAAGTTTTCACTGGAAGAGGATTGGTAATTGGATTCTGACGGATTGATTATCGGTGCTGATTCCGTTTGTTGTTCATCCGGAAGGAATGGCAGTTCTGGAAAAACTAGTTCATTTTCATTCTCCAAAACGTTTGGAGCTGCTTCGGTGATAGGAATAGGCCTGTCAGTTACGCTGGCTGGTAAAAAGTCCGATTGACTGAATTTTTCTGAATTGAACGGATAGATCCCTGTCTTTTCGAAGCCCGCAACAATGTTTTTTTGGGTAATTGATTGCGGAATAGCTATTTTAACAATACCTGGGATATTGTGGTAGATCATCGTTTTTCCAGGATTATTTGTGATCCAATTATCACAAGCTGTGTTATAAGCCTTCTTGAAAGGTCCGTAGACAGACACGTCTAACGGTTGCAGTTTATTACTACAATGTGGAGGTAGTGACAGCATGATTATGCCGTTCTCTCGACAAAAATTTATTGCAGCGACACTTATGTGTGATGAATGGTTATCCAGTAACAAAAGGACAGGCTTGTCCTTTGAACATTTACTGTGCAGTGAAAAATGATGCAGGAATTCCACAAAAAGGTCTTCTTTCATCCAACCACTAGGGTTTGCTCCACCAGTACTACCCACGGGTCCATTTTCCACCAAAAAACTTGCGTATTTAACTCGAGGAAACACGAAATATGGTGGCGTGAAATGACCAATAGCGTTCACAGCGATGATCATGGTAACAAGCTTACCCCGCTCACCCGATGTTATACGACCAGTCTGACGTTGACCTTTTTGACCGACAACTCGAGCGGGTTTTTGGACCGTTGTGACCCCAGTTTCGTCACAATTCCAAATATCAGCAGGCATAAAACGATGCTCATCTAAGATGTTTTTAAGATTGCTGAAAAATTCTTTCACGGTGTGTGGGTTGAACGCTGACACTCTGGCAAGACTCGTTGCTTCCGGGGTACGAATCGATGAATTTGGATGTCTTTTCAAAAACGAGGAAAACCAATCGGAACCAGCCTGTTCTTTCTCAACCCAAGATGTTGGCATTTCAGCGTGAATGAATTTCCCATAAGAATAGGCCACTTGTCTCACTTCTCTAGGCGAAAGACCAAAATGAATCGCATTCGCTCGCAATATATAATCCACAAGATTCAATTCTTGTTCGGGATTGAAAACCTACATGAAATAAGTTATTATTTGATTTATTCATTAGATCTAAACTGTATTTGTTGATCATTTGTGTATACATATATTTCAAAGAATGCTCTTTTAGAATAAATTATTCAATGTTGAAAGAAGAAATATTGATCGATAAAAACGAATTCATATTTACTTGACGTGTCTTTTTAAAACGGAAATCTGGTGGTGATATTTCGACTGCAAGGTCGAATAACTGTTCGTAAGGGACTTTTTTACAATAACGAGTGAGAGTCCGAACATTTATTCCGAATTGTAATGCTGTTTGCCGACAAGATTTGCGCTCAATTTTAACTTGTTTTATCGCTCTCAATATGTTTTCATCAGACACTTCGACTTGTTCTCTTTTCCTTTTGTAGTTACGCACCATCGCCTATCAATGAAAAGAAGAAATATCTCATAATGTAAAATAGTATGTGGACACATAACCCCATCAGAAGTAAGACAGATAACCCCAATCGTGTTTTTGAACACATAGCATGATGCAAATTCTAAGTCGAGTGGAATCAAAATTCCATGATGTGCACATCTGATAAGTGCTTATTGAATGATAATATTAACGGATACTCACTTCGATTCTAGTTGAAATATCGTTGTAAGAGTAATTTCACAGACGCTGAAAAAATTGCATAAAATTTTCACCGACAGTTCAATCACGTATAACAAACGAACAGAGCATCGTAGACAAACAAAAGCTGGTGAATGTCGTATTTATGGATATTCAAATATCATATTGGAACGATAGCCACAGAGACATGCATGTTCCCGAGATATCGATACTGTGACACATAGCCCCCGTAGACAAATAGCCCCGGTCTCCCCTATATATGTGCAATATACATTGATCTCCAAAGTTTCAAGCGATGTATTCTAATTAGTAATAATATATTCACTATGTATAGATTATATATATTATATTCGTTCAGAATTTTGAATATTATTTTTTGTCAACCCCAAAGAATATTTTGATTTTTAAATTCCCAAAATCCAATTCCAATCGAGTGAGTCGTTTTATTTAATTCCTCCTCTTCAAAACACCACCGTTTCGAACTGCTGCATTCTGGTTTCAAGGTGAAGAAACGAGTTGAAGTGAGTATCTATGTGGAAATTTATGATGCATACATGTTTTTTCAAAGCCTGGTTTGTTTCATCAGAGGATGTTTTTTTATCAGTTTAATCTTTTTCCGTTTCCCTGTTTGTATGAGCTTCAACTAAAGATTTGATGTTTGCCACCGGAGAATTTTTTTGTGATTCGCATTAGGAATTATCATTTTTTATAAACATTTCGATTTTTATTGAGGTTCATCGTATTTTATTCATATATTTATGGATCCTCATGGTGATTTTTTGGACCGAAGGAAGTATTTTGATACATTGGGTGTGACGTTCCGTTACTGTCAGTGCGTCAATGATATTTCACATCCTAATTGAATAAATTAATCAGCCCAATTTGGATGTCTCTGGCTCGCCGGTTCCCAGGTCCGTTCTTATTGGTTTGGGAACGCGGGTCACAGATTATTGAAATGATTGAGACGAGTTATTGAATTTCAGATAACAATTGGATCCATTCAATGAAACAAGGCAGAAAACTTGTGAGGTAAGATACAAGACTACTTTTACATATTCTACACAAAACGTTAATGACTAAAATTTAATCAGTCTATGTTAGATTCGTTTTTAACTGATCAGTCTCGCAAACCGTGTGCACACGTGGGGGAATACGCGACGCGAAGGTACCGAAAAATATAACCCTCAATCCACGGATGGATCCAACGGAATCCCGGTAATAACGTGATTGGTTCAGAAGGAACCATTAGACAGAGACAGACATGGGTTCAGACGAGGAGGTCCATAACTTCAAAGACTCTAACTTCAATGGAAAACGCGGTGACTCGAGTTCTGTTCTGGTAATTGGCCGTGAGAAAGTGGCCCTGAACTTTACATGCAGGTGGTCTCTATACGGTAGCCTTGTGAACTTGGCGTTACCGTACTCCTTTTTATGGGCTGAGCTTTGCCCCTAATGGAACATGAAGTGAAACTTCAGTCCCTCCCTCCTTCCCCTATTGATTCGATAGCTAAAGGAAACTGGTTATACTAGATCCTACCCCTGTACCTATCCAACCCTACCGGTCTGGTGAGAGAGGCTTTATGCCTGTCACCGGTCTGTGCGATAGACTTACTGTCCCGGGTGAATGAAACAAGTTCCACTCACCTTACCACCTTTATCCTTCATGTGGATTCGGTCAAGATGAGAAAGTGAAGAAATGGACCACGATTCTCCCTAATTATACACTTTCTGACTTCCTCTACCCCACTAGGAATCTTGGTCATCTGGTGTTCAGTTTCGGCACTATCGGCGACTTCGATCGTGCGATCCGCGTTCGATAATTCGATGATCGCAAATTTGCGCCTGCGCGTTGGTTTGCACTATATCCAATATGGTCGCCGTTGTTGACGAATGTCAACAAACGATATCTTGTGTTCGCGACGCGATAACAAATTGAAGGTGGGTGCTAGTGCTAATTCGTGAACGCTACAAGACAATGAAAGCGTTTATCTTGCGGGTGAACCACGTTTAGGATTTTTCTCGTATCATCTTCGCGTTGTGTAAACTATGTTTAATCGACCGGTGATTTCGCGAGTGATTACGAGCTCGGATTTCCGGGGACCGATTCTACACTTATTCGAGGGTTGACACAGGTAATTATAATACCTCCCACTCCCTTAACCTTGCATCTCAAATATACATTATTCACAATATTTCTCCTGTACAG
The DNA here is from genome assembly GCA_018340375.1 of Gonatopus flavifemur. Taxonomy (NCBI): domain Eukaryota; kingdom Metazoa; phylum Arthropoda; class Insecta; order Hymenoptera; family Dryinidae; genus Gonatopus; species Gonatopus flavifemur. The sequence goes on along the minus strand of JAFFJZ010000046.1, from coordinate 1,425,681 downwards.
GTCAATCTGGTAGAACGCGGCGATAGGTGAGGAGAAGTATCGTTCCCTTTCGCTCTTACTCACACAGTTATACTGATATATATTTACATGTTTACAGGTGAAATCTAAAAGGAAGATCCGATAGGTAAATCCTTCACCATTTCCATCGCCATCGTGGGCCCATCACATGGTTTTATCTGGTACGTATGACGAGTCTGTCAAATTATTGAATCTTGATCTTAACGATGTTACAAGTGTCGGAGAGGGTGTATCCTCTTCCCACGGTCATACTGGATTACTCGTAAGATGGGCTGATCCAAGAGACGATAAACATGGTAAGGCTGTATTGTTTCAACTAATTTACTATTTCATTCCCCTCGTTAATTTCTTTTATATGTTTCAGGTAGACGAGCTCAAAACGAGGGAGCTCGTTGCACGGGATAAAAAATACCACTTCAATCCCAACCCAACATGATTCTTTGTTTGTTCTTTGTTTATTTTGTTCTTTTGTTCCACTTCTGACGAGATCCGACAGAGTCGCATGATGAGTATTCAGCGTTACGGTGCGAATGCCAGACAAATTAATTTCTTCCAATATGATGCCGTCGAGTTTCCATCTTGAAACTTGGTGTGTGCATTTGTTATCAGTGTATAAATTTTATATATTCTTTTCAGAGATGGAAAATTTTCCACCCGGAAGTTGTTGGAAAAATCATTGTTTATTTGTTTATAAATTTTTGATTGTTCATGTATCATGATTGTATCGTATACCAAATGAAAGATGAGAAATTCACAAAGAAAATTGACTGGTTATTTAATCCTGTAGCTGAAATAGTTTCCGAGTTATGGTCGGTTGAAATTTGCAAGGAACCGTCATTGTTAGGATTTTCAAAAATGAATATTTTAGAAACCGCGGGTGGTAGGGATCTAATGTGTGGGGGTTTTCATTTTCTCTAGAGGTACTATCGATATGCGAAGTATCAAAAGTTTCTGAGAACCCAAGTTCCCATTTTTGCCGGTTATGTATGGACTCACCCGTATGCGAGCTTGGTTCCCATCAGGGCGCCGCCATGAAGGGTCAATTCCACCGCCTCCCTAATCAACAGCCGCGCAGGATTGGTTGCTTCTATCACATTCTGTTCAATAGGCGCAATTCCACCGATATATATAGCTTTCTAAGTGGACCACGTTCGACGAGCTATACACTATCCAGTGTATAGTTATACATCAGTGCTTAGAACACATTAGTATCCCTATCCTTCCAATGAGAGCAGTGCGATCAAACATTACGGTGTCATTTCCATGGTTGAAAATATAAAGTACGTTCCTCAACGATTTATAAACGCACCTATAATCCTAGATCGTGTCGTGTCGATGCCAGCTAGTGAAAATAACACGTTATTGAATGACCCGTACAGCACAACCACCGATTCTCCACCCAGGACTTCGGTGGACTGGGGGTGGAGAATCAGTGGAGAAATGAGAGCCGTGGAAATAAGGGAGAAATAAGGGAGAGTCCCCGTTGAGGCAACGGAGAGGCGACGTGGATTTGTCCGCCCCCTTTATTTGCAATGAAATTCATATCTGTCGATTTACACAACCAAATTTCAATGAGTGAATCCAGTAACATAAATTTTACTGAGGAGAATCGGGGTGGAGAATCGGTGGTTGTGCCGTACGGAAAGTGAGTATTTTGATTGGAATATTCAAATATTCATTGGTTGAATATTTATTTTATTTATTCTCCATCACCGATTTACATCATGAAGTTCACAATGCAATGAGGAAATAAACATGGGATTCTTGATAAATAGCATATTGGATTGCATAAGGAGCAAAACTTAACCTCTTGTCGCATTTTTATTTTTCATTCAATCTTTCAAGAGGATGCATAGTTATCATCGGATCACGTTGGTTAGAAGGAGACAAACTCATACAATAGAAAGAGAGGTCCAAAGTAAACGCTCGTATCCACTTAAGCAATATGTAGCAAAATATGTGTACATATCAATTATCGAAACAAAACAACTGAATTGATTGGTATATTCATAGCTCCAATTCGTTTGAATTCTTCGATTGTGGGGTACTTATGTGAAATATAATTATTATTCCAATGTTTTTGTGATTGAAATATGAGTTGCGAAGTATGAGTTCGGAAGGCGATTATTACACAGACGAAGAGACTTCCTCACAGCGAAGAAAAAAATTTGAGGATAAAAAACGTCCGATTTCTCAGTTTAGAGCGCAAAAGTTTCGACGACAATGTTTATCAAATAAGAACTTTCAATCTTGGTTACTACGTGCACAAAAGGACGTCTATAAAGCAAAATGTCGGATTCGTGATACAATTCTCACTGCAGAATTGACAGCTATACGTAATCATTCAAAAAGAAAAACTCATCTACAAAAACTGGCATCTTCACCTGTGGTTTCTCAACAAAATTTGCAATCTTCCTTGGATACACCAAATACTCAACGTAACAGCAGGGTCTCGAAATAGAATTAGCGGCTTTCATAGTTGAACATAATCTTCTTTTCCATATATAATAATAGACCATTCAACTGATCTTCTCAAAGAAAATATACCGGATTCAGAAACCATTCAAAACATGCACTTGAAAAAAAATAGTATGTGTAACTCATGCGCATTGGTGATCCCCTCACTCGCGTGATTTGTCACTCTCGCTACGCTCGGGCGACAAGCTTCACGCTCGTGTGGATATCACCAAATTTGCGCCTTTGTTACATAATGTACTAAATCCTCATTATAGGAAATGTTATTGGCGTAACTCGAAGATCAAATTTGACCAGTCAATCAAAAACAACATCATTCAGTGTTTTAGTCGATGAATTCACTAATATTGCAGCACACAAAACTATGTGTATAGTTGTCCGGTACGTAATTAATTTATTTCAATAGTTTTGTTGATACAAATCCATTTTGCGAGCATGATAAAGATTGATATTCTTCTGATTTCTAAGTATGTGATAATCTAATACTTCTCAATCAATCATACTTGTTATTAATTCACTTTTGAAGGTTCTCAAACTACTATTATATTGTTTCATACTAATGTTTTATACTTAGATCATTCAAAAAATATTATTGCATCGTTTTATGAACAACTTGTGTACAGATGAATTCCATTAATTTGTGCATATTGATTTGTTGCAGATTTTTTGACTACAACGAAAATTCAATCGTGAATCCATTATGGCAAGTAGTTCAAGTTTACAACGGAAATGACGATGAAAACGTTCGCACCTCAGCAGAACATTTATTCAACCAAACTGTAAAAACTTTCACTAATAGGAATGTTCCATTGGAAAATATTATTGGGTTTGCATCAGATGGATGTAATGTCATGATGGGCGCACATAATTCTGTGGCGAGTCGATTTCGTTCATTGTGCCCAGGAATATTCATTCTCAACTGTATTTGCTACTCGCTACATTTGTGTGCCAGTGAAGCTTGTCGGAAATTACCACGTACCTGTGAAGATTTAGCATGTAATATATATAATTTTTTCAAATCCAGTGCTAATAGACAGGCGAATGTCACACATTTCCAAAAATTCTGCGATTTGAAAGTTCAGAAGTTATTGCATCCATCTCAGACTTGTTGGCTTTCCCTCGCAGCTGTTGTCAATCGCACCTTGAGCACTGAGATGCTTTACTTCTTTTTGTCACAGATCAATACATCAGTCAAAGATTAATCGCGGCGGAATAAATTCACAAATTCTTCACAGATCCTCTGATGAAATTGTTCGTCATCTTTTCATCATGGATTTTGCCTAAATTTACCGATTTGAATAAATATTTTCAAGCAGATCGAGTCATCACCGCTAATCTTCATTTGACAATTCTTTGCTCTGCCTTCACAGATATTTCAAAAGACTGATCTGAAATTGTTAATTGAAAAGTATCAGTTTAATATTAGTGCTCTAATGATTTTCAAATAAATGATTCAAATTATTCATGATCCATATCGATCTAGCCAGCACAAATGATCAATTAGAATTCATTAGGTTTTCTCTAAGACTTCTTGAAGTCTCCTTCTCGAGTGCCCGTTGTGCGACCAATAATGGATTCAATATGAATTCGATGAATCCAGAATACCCCAACACCATTTCGGCCATCCCCCTTCTGGCAACTCCTTAGGGGGTCGAGAACAATCCGTGGGTATCACTTTCTCTCTCCAACTCCTGGTCTCCGAGAGAGAGGAGCATAGGATGCGTCCTTTTTGAAGATGCCACCCTGTAAAAGGACAAGCGGAAGAGCGGAAGAGACCAACCCTACCACTTCGTGCCAATTCACCTGGTCCCGCAAGGATTAGAGAAGGATGGAAACATCCGCCCCTGGAGAAACCCCGCCACGCACATACCCAACGACCACCATATCATACCATATACCATACGCCACTCATCACCGATTATTTAGATGCCACCATCATCAGAGCCAATGGAAGAGCTCAAACGGATGAGCTCTAATGGAAAGTCACGGACGGTGTTCCGTGTTTTATTCTACGAACTCACCCGTCGGTGAAGAAGAAGGAAGTGGCCATTTTACCTGTCACTTCTTGTGTAACCGAACGACAGCAACGTTTTCAAGAGACACGTTTTATAAAACTTCTGGATACTTTCGGATTTAATTCCAAAAGTTTTAAGCATTGGCAGAATATAAATCATCGAGGATTGAGTCACTATATTAGGATTCACTTGACCTCAGAATTGACACGAAAAGAGATTCCGTGAACTGCAATGTGTACGAACGATACGAATGTAATCCATCAAACCTATCAATACAAGCTTCACCACAGTTCATTCGCATCTCCTCGGAATGAAGATTGAAAAGATATCAGAAGATTTGGCACGAGTTTGATCATTAACAAATTCTTATTCCAAATGTCCCATGAACATTCCATGGAAAACTAAATAAGACTATACCAGGCATTCTTACAACCCTGGTATATACATGGGATGTTTTCGAACGTCCCAAAACATCTTCAGAACATTCCGCTGTTTCAGAAGACGTTCCAAGAATGTTGATAGTACCTCTCAGTGCTGTATAGGTATTATGTTATCATGAAATTCGAATTGAAGAGTTATATTCCTCTCGTGTAATATGGGAATAGACTATCGAAATTATTTGTGAAGAGAGAGAATAATATTCTCTTCGTTACGTTCCCGTCTTTGAGAGTATTACTCAAACTAATCTGCATTATCTTGAACAATGATCTTGAAAAACATCTAATAATTGCGAACTGCTTCAACGATATCATACACACTGAATGAAATGATTCGAAGAAATACCATAAGTATCACTTCCTGATGAAAATTAAGCGTATGGCTGGACACAGTAGTATGACTGATACATCAACTAAGTACCATGAAAGCTAAGATTGACACGCTTTCGCCTCTGAATTCCAATGTTTTCGCTGGGAATGGTTCTCGAATACGTGTATAAATGGGTGACATATACATTTCACATCAAATTCAATGGACAGGGGACATTCAATTATATCTGGCGGTTTTATATTCTTGCACATTCAGAGTAACGTTCAGGTACATGTAACTGGATTCTGTAGGTGACCGAGAATAATTTTTGGATGTTTTTGACAGGTTGAAAATCACAGGAAATCTCTGGAACATAATGAATACTTCTGAAATACTCTGTAATACTCTTCACTGAAAATCTCTTGAACTTTCAGATTGCCCGTGGAATTTTTTCACTGCAGACTTGCACAGGAATTTCAATATAAGAATTTCACGTTGATTCATAAAAAGGATCATCAGGAACATACTATTGATTGAAACATTCTATTAATGGGATGATGATTATGAGATCATCACTCTCGCGGAATGGCAGTTTCGAGGATATCCATTCAGGGATTGGCAGTTCTGAGAATTTTCATGTAATGAAAATGTCAGGACATGTCCAGAAATGGCAGTTTTGAGGACATTCATGTAGGGGATCGGCAGTTTTAAGGACATGTGTGTAGAGAAATGGCAGTTCTGGGGATATTTGTGTACAAGAATGACAGAATACAGATCATCTGAGAAAGGACACCGGGTATTTGTTACCCGAACCGACGTACAAGAGATCATGAACAGCCGTGGTAGGAAAAATTAAGATGTGTAGAAAATCCTGTCAAATCCACGGGAAAATCTTGAAAAACCTTGAGGAATCAAGGAGAATCTGAGAAGCTATGACGATTCTCTCAAATTCTGGAAAGCTCTGGTATTCTTGCTTACTGGACATGGTTCTGCACTATAAGTTTTTCTGAATACCTATGAATAGGGTATACCGAAGCGAATCAGATCAAAATAAGCATATTCACTGTTGTCGATCATTTTTATTGTAAATTACAATCTGTTAACGTGTGAATGCATACATGATCTCATCAACTATTGGAAAAAAAGGATAACATGACCATGACGCACGTTGTTCAGTTTCAGGCAACGAAATAAGTTGTAGCATCGTGTGCATAGAGAAAAATCTTATCGCTGATGGTATCACGATTCTTGAAATTTTCACTGACAAGATATGTTGGAAATCACGCCAATCCACCTCATATGCATAGTTCGTGATGTACTGAATTAGATGCGTAAATTATTTACACGATATTATCACGTCCTTCATGAACAGATGAATACTTTCATCCAAGTAGTATATGGGGTGATTCAGGTCACGATTTGGATCATGAGTGTTTTTTTGGTCATATGAGACTTAGAGGTGTTATGAAGTGTGATGAAGTATGCGTTTATTCCACTCTGACACAAACTATTTATTTTTCGAAACGATCCGAGCGGCTACCTCGAATCGAATTTGTGGGTCTTCTCGCGTCTCAGCTCGCCGAAGAGTTTAAAAGCTCCAAGGTGGCACCCGTAGCTATGTTTTTCACTTTGGGATAGAGAGTATGAGAAAAAATGAATTGAAGAATTGTCTTCTTGTTCGATTGTGTGTATTATTCACAGATATTTATTCTCCAAAAAAAAAAAGTATTACAATAATAGGAAAAGAACGAATTGAATGAAAGAACAAGATCGATAATGTTTTGATCTCGAAATACAAACATCGATATTGGAATGATTCCTAATATGAGGTGTTTGAGAGTAAGTGAATGCGTGTATGTGCGTATGTGTGATGGATTTGACATAAATATAGCTCTATAATTCACTTCACATATAAATTTACTTTACATAAATATAGCTCTCTAACTGACTCTTAGATGACAGTGTACAGGTGACGCGTTTTGCCGAGCTGATCCCAGGACAACACACAGGATGTTGTTGGTATTATGGAGTAAGTCTACAGGTATAGGACAAAAGATGCAAGGACGAATCCTTGCTCCAAGAGCACGCACTGACTTTACTGAAAATCAACTCGAAATTAGAATTTCGAGTGCGAAGAAACTTGCTCACTCATGTGAGAGCAACCGAAACGAGACTTCTGAGCGAGATGGTATTCGCCCAAATAACTGCACGTGGAACTTGCGTGAAATTTGTACTCAGTACCGGATAAGAAACGAATTCCAAGTCCAATCAGTAAGCTGAGTTCTTACGAATTCGTCTGTACAAGGCGTCATCACCGTATCAATCCCGGAAGTATATCCCTGGTGATGGCATTAGAATCGCTCTATTTAAAAAACGATGATTTCTTCCAATCGGGAGTGGGGAATCACACGATTTGATTTTTGCTGATTTTGATATCGTGCCTCTGTTACTATGCTCAATAATGTTATAATGTGTGCGACGAAGAGGTGACGAATTAGGAAAAGGTTGGGAGGAAGGGCACATTGCCCTTTGGAAACAGCTCGATGCGATGTCAGCGATTTTGTATACAGGGTGTCCCATTTTGATTTTTATATCGGAATAACTCACAAACGAGGAGTTTTGGAGGGAAATGTTTCAAACAAAAGTTGTGAGATTCCGAGGAGGACATCTGATGGTAACCTTGACTTTGGCCTCGGATCTCACCTTCAAGGTCATTCAGAGGTCAACTTTTGTTTCTTAAATAAAATCCCCTATTTTTGACTGCAGATTCAGATTTGACGTTGAAAAATAAGAAACTTTTGTCTGAATCATTTTTCCGAATTCCGCACAGATGGCGCTCTAATCGATGAAAAATGAGTTTTATGAAACACTCGTATTGCTTTCTGTGTAAAACGACATTTAACTCTCCAGTGTTTTTTTTCAGCTTCTGAGGATTACCGTCGCCATTAGAGTTACCCAATGTGCACCACGAGGAGGTTAAGCGATCGGATCTTGCACATCTTTTAGGCCCTGAAGAGGGCCGATTGTCTGGACTGTAGAGGTGTGTAATTTTAACGTAACGGTGTTATGAACAGACATAATTGTCAGGATTGGTCAATTGAGAATCCCAGATGGCATCGACAAGTTGACAATCAACATCGCTGGACTCTGAATGTGTGGTGTGGGATTTTGTATGGTCAGATCATTGGTCCTTATTTCTTCTAACATACTGTTAGGGAGGAAAATTATCTGCAATTGATTCGAGACAAATTACCAAGGATGTTGGAAGATGTTGATCTCTACACACGGAACAGGATGTGGCTCCAACATGATGGGGCACCACCTCATAACGCTGCGATTGTCAGAAATTTCTTAAACACATCTTACCCACACAGATGGATTGGTCGCGGTGGATACATTGCCTGGCTGGCTAGGTCTCCGGATCTCACCCGTCGGGATTCTTACTTATGGGGTTTCATCAAAGATGTAGTTTATGAAAGACCACCAACGACCAGAGATGACATGAAACGCCGAATACGAACTGTCTGCCGAACAATTCCACGTCATGTGCTTTTGTCGTTAGAACCACATTTTCAGAGACACATTCGGTTGAGCCAACAGGTCAACGGCGCAAATATCGAACATTTGATACGGTGAATTTTCATACATATTGCAGAGCGTTTGTCATGAAAAACGATGTGGTGCACATTGGGTAACTCTAATGGCGACGGTAATCCTCAGAAGCTGAAAAAAAACACTGGAGAGTTAAATGTCGTTTTACACAGAAAGCAATACGAGTGTTTCATAAAACTCATTTTTCATCGATTAGAGCGCCATCTGTGCGGAATTCGGAAAAATGATTCAGACAAAAGTTTCTTATTTTTCAACGTCAAATCTGAATCTGCAGTAAAAAATAGGGGATTTTATTTAAGAAACAAAAGTTGACCTCTGAATGACCTTGAAGTTGAGATTCGAGGCCGAAGTCAAGGTCACCATCAGATGTCCCCCTCGGAATCTCACAACTTTTGTTTGAAACATTTTCCTCCAGAACTCCTTGTTTTTGAGTTATTCCGATATAAAAATTAAAATGGGACACCCTGTATATGCTGTGTCTAACGCTGTTGAATTTATGTGTGAAGGAGGAGAAGATATAATTCATCGTTACAGATCATGTTCATTTATTCTGTTTCCCGAAATATTCAATACACCTAATCATGATAGAGGAAAATAGGCAAGAGAGAGAAGAACAGAAGAGCAAAAAAGAATTTCGTCTTGACCCTTGCCGCGCGAATGCGCGTTTCCATCTTCGGTTCGTATAGATGTGGGACTAACTTCTGTATTTCTGAACTCAACGAATTTATTTGAAATATGTTCTCGAATCACAATGTTTTTTCTCCATTTTCTTACACGTTTCGATTACATACCTATTCCCTCCGAGAGCACGATTGAGAGAAATGATCCATGGTTATTTTTTCGTCCGCACGGAAACATTTTACCGGATGTAGCTTTCGCTGAAGTTGGATAATTTTTAACCTTGCCGATTCTCTTCCAACCGTTAGGTGTGATTCACTTGAAATAAAGTTGATTAATGCAAATATGGATCATATACATGTAATATGTATTATGTATATATGATCGTATCATATATGTGTAGTATATGTATTATGTTATAAGAAGAAGATGAATGGTGTAACTTTTTGTTAAATACATCACAAAGACAACAATTGTGCATCAACAGACTGGTACTGAAATCTTTTGCCCTGAAAAATTCGTCCATCCACTCAACGAGGACTGGATTCAGAGCGGTGGATGTGAAGATGGTCACACAGAACCGTTTATTTGTCAGAAGTGCGTGGAATAAAGATCTTTTGTATATGAAACGTATTGAGGGTTCAAAAAAAAGTCCCAAAATGTAAATTCGTTTTTCATCAATACCAGGTATCCCAGGAAACACTACTCGCCGTGCACTAGCGTATTCCTGAGAGAAAACTGAACAACTTTGCATTCACCATTTTTTGATCTGAGGCTTAGTTTCAGAATTGGCGTCAACCAATCGAGTAGAAGCTACATAAGTCCACCGATTGCTTATTGGAGTAGCCGGTGTTCTTGCCACCTGACTGGTCAACTTATTATTCTCTTCATAACCCTGGAACTAGGACTCAGGTCAGAAACTGCTACATGAAACAGTTGTCCAGTTTTCTATCTTACAATAAAAAATTTTTCGTTATTGTGTAGAGTGTCAAACTTTGTGTGTAGAATATTTAACATTCTAGAGTATCGATTCAACACAATCGTTGTTAACGCGAACAAAAAAAACACGATCGGGTTGAATCAACACTCTAGGATGTTAAATATTCTACACGCAACTTTTAACACTTTACACAATGACGAAAAATTTTTTACTGTGCAGGAATATGCAGATGGAAGACGGGTAGTGTTTTTTGGGACACCCTGTTCACGTTTCATCATTATTGATGATCCTCTTCACCTCTGATTTTGGGGTGATTCGGATATTTGCCATTTTATGTTTAATTCATTGTAAAACAAAGAACTTCATGTTTGAATATTCTTTTTTTGCATGGATTTCAAGTCAAAGATGTATACAATGAGAATTTATCCACAGACCCACTGAAAAAACTCTCCTTCTGATCATTTTCATTCATTGAAAAAAAAGTGATCCGATTCGCCTAGGTCTACCCTAATAGGATATAAACTGTTGATTATGTTGACACCAATGGATAGGATGGATTTATTGAAATCCATATTTCTTTCATCATTCACTTCCATTGTGTAGAAAATTATCTATGTAGATGATAAGAGATGTAAATTTATTGTTCGAGGTTCTTATTATTCATGGAATAGTGGACAAAAATTTCTTATAGGTTAGGAACCTGATACTAATATTTGGTATTAAATTTCTGCAAACATACCAACGAAGCACTTCTAAACCAATAAAGAACATTCCTAACATCTTCTTTTCCAAACCAAGTATTCAAGTTTCCAGAATGTTTGCGAAACGTTTCTCTGGAAATGGAAACTCGTGAAACCAAAAGGTGCGTTTTACGAAAGTGTTGAAAACTTTCTGTACTGTCTGGGTTGAGATCAATAGATCACTTGAGAAAGAGCAGGCGATGATGAGGGCTTGAGAAGTCGAAACATTCCTACTCAAACGAGGTTTCGTTGGAAGAATCGGAATTAGAATTCATCCCAAATAAGTCATGAGTTCTAGAGTGGGCTGAAAAAATGCAAATATTTTTCACCAAGACCGCGGAAAACTTGGGATTCAAGAAAACAAAATATGTAAGAAATTAAATCAAAAATATTCATTTCTTCCGGCCGCGCAAAGTTCCCAAGGTTCATAAAAATAGGAGAAAATCCACTATTCCACATGAATTTTCAGAATAATTAGATTTGTCACTGTCTCTACAATACAGCTGTTCTTTACGAGGACAAGAAAGATCGAAAATAATTCAAAAAAAAACATCCGATCAAATATTGCATATAGTGTATGTATCAGCAAGGGACTGATGCAAAATATTGTGTTCATGCACTAAGAAAGACAATGCAGCTGTATTTGCGGCTAGCTCCGAACTGTAGTTACCGTAGTTAAATAAAGGTAACCGAATTCGCATGAATCCTTTAAACAAAGAAGACGAATTGGATTAGTGTTAGTTGCTTCGTGTAATGACATGTATGCAATACATGAGCTGATGATGGTTCAAGTCGTGTATCTTTTGAGCTTTATATCTTCCTTCCGTGATTTTCCTTATCCTTCCACTTACCTATCGGCTTCACTGACACGGAAGATCTACTCCACTCTCTCCATTCTATACCTCTATGATTATGGCTACCGGAACTGCAGAATCGTAGCTGGTTTCAAATTCGACTGCATTTTGTTTAACCTTCTGTCGCTGGAAATTTCCCCCACCATTCACCCTTTATATGGGAGCACTCCTGGTCAAAGGAACCTATTGATGCTCGGCAAAATCTCATCGAACTCGGACAAAGGTCTGATTGATTGATCAGATCTTTCTCCAAGTTAGATGAAATTTGGCGAGAATCAATGGGTTCCTCAAAATAGGGAAAACTAGGAGGTACTGTTTCGTGTTGTTCTGGTGGCAAAGGTTTCAATGTGCAAACGTCATGTGCCTTCACTTCTTCTGCCTCCTCTTGATAATCACTTTGACAGATGATGTTCTACGTTGAGTATTGTGTTGTAGAGTTTTTGGAGTACAGAAATGGCAGCCTTGAAGAAAATCAACACAAAACATATTTTTGGATGCCACAATTTTTGTACCCTTGAAAATTTCATACTGAGTATACTTGTGATGCATGAAGATGTGATTCAATGGTAGATATTTGCTTGTATATTCAACACGAGTCCTGGGTCCGACTTCTAAAACATACCCAAGATAGCTTGCAAATTGGAGTTCTTAGAAATATCTTAGAGTTTTCGCAAAGATGTTTTATGCAACGCAATCAGAACAGTTTAAGAATCCTGATGTTCTTCGAGAATCACACGGTTCTCAAATTGTTTTCATTACGTGACATGGATTGCTTCTGGGATACCATCATATATTTTTGGGACGTAATTTCCTGCGAGACGATGGTTGTTATTTGGGTCGGATTGGATGTTTTCTCAAATAAATCTTCCATCTTGCAAGCCACCACGTAAGCCACGCTCGAAGAACTTTCACAGCCAAATTATACCTTTCCTGCACTATCCCAAGTAGCAGAAGGGGTTAGAAATGCTAAGAGCGTGTTTGGAAAATCCTACGAACATGCGTAGAACCTCCAAATGAGACTTTAAGAACCTTTCCGCTCAATTATACTTCAAATGAACTGAATTTATTTCAAGTTCGTATGTAGGCTTAAATTATTACGACTACTGGAATTGAGTCATTGCCGGAATCAAGTTGCAAACAAATCAAGTATTTCTTTTCACTGCGTTTTTGTCTCTGGATCTGCATTTTCATATGAGACATACCTCTCGAAAAAATTGCGCGGAAGGAATTTTTAATCAAATCATTATTTCACAACTTATGGGTAATTTGTTTATTAGGTATGTTTTCCTTCAAAATGCAATAACTTTGGAACGAGTAGATGGATTTGGGATTTCTGTTTTTCGAATTAAAGCTGATGAAATGAACTTCCTTTCTCATGAGAGAATATGGAAAATTGTGCATTTCTCAATAACAAATCATAGATTGTTTATAACAATTGGAATAAAAAGCATGTTCTGCTACCTTTAGACATTTTTTCCAAAATGGAAAATATTCTTCAGAGTATGAAGAATGGAATCCCGTTGACAGAACCCTGAGAATGCTATTGATGCAATCACAATTTGTGTTATCGTGCGTGGAAACAAGCGCACGTGCGAAAAATTCCATTCATAACTTTAAAAGAAGAATAAATAGTGATTTTCAGAAACGACAGAATGTATCCACAAAACATCCTTGAACTAGAACAGAACATTTTTTCTTATCACAAGAAACAAAGTTTTCCATCTAAAATCACTAACACTCGATAAAACATTCATTTCGAATTTCACGAAATTACTCCAACTTCAAAAACATCCGAAGCTGATGTTATTAAATAAGAGCTCATTTAATGGCTGTCCGTGTCCATGCTAGGCACTTTACCTCTGCAGCTGAATCACTTTTTTCTGTGCAGTGCTGTCTCCAGGGAAGATATAGTCCATCTCTGAAAGTTCTTCGAACGTGGCTTACGTGGTGACTTGCAAGATGGGAGATTCGTTTGAGAGAATATCTTTCTTGACCAACATAGCACTAATCGTCTTGCAAAAAACGTAGTCTCCACAAAATTTCGTGGTATTCCAAGACATTCCATCTCATCGAATAAGAACAATTTAAAAACCGGGTGATGGTCGAAGAACATCAGGATTCTTGTGCTGTTCTGATTACGTTGCATGAAACATCTCTGAGAAAACTATGAGATATCTCTAAGAACTCCACCTCGCAAGGTATCTTGAGATATGTTTCAGAAGTCAAGGAGGAGAACGGGCACACGAAATTTGCACATTGAACTCTTTGCCACTGGAACAGCACGAAACTGAGGAACCTATTGATTCTCGACGAATTCCATCTAAATGGGACAAAAATCTAATTATTCAATCCAACCTCTGTCCGAGATCAATGAGATTTTTGCCGAGCATGAATAGGTTTCTTGAACCAGGGGTTCTCCCACATAAAAAGTTAATGGTTGGGGGAATTTCCAGCGACAGGAAGATTATAAATTTGATTGCAGTGAAGTTGGAAATCGCAATTGGGATGAATAAGGGTGGGAGGGGGAGTTACCCTTAGAGTGATGTAATTATTAAGAAGGTATTCGAGATTGCGTTACCAATGCGTTACAATGGAAAAAGAGGGTTTTGGAATTGTGCTAATTTTCCCGTGACGTAATTTATGGATAACGCAAAGTTTAGTCGATGGATCCTCATTGAAATTGTGAGCTCATCATCGGGCCAATGAAACAAATGTGTTCAACTGGAAATTCATTCGATCAAGGATTTATCCAATATGATATTGATTACTTCAATTATGTTATGTCAGATTAATTCCAAATATGAATCACTCCATTAGTTCCAAATGGCTACTGTAAAAAAAATATGTGTACATTGTCCTCTTGCCATAATAAGACAGAAGGGAATCTGAAAACAGATTTGCAATTGCAAACTCTTACTTCATTTTCATCCCATATTACCTCACATATCAAAGTGAGTAATCATGACGGTCTTTTTATTCCCCTCAAATATATAATCAACACACGTTCAAGAAGTCTGCGTTAGTTATTTCCTGTAGTCCACACTTATAAAGTATCGAATTCATCAAATTCAAATATTTCACATCACTCAATATCAATTCATGTGTTGCTTCAGTATTCCCAGACGGCACAGAATCATCAAAATGACTCATCAAAATGGATCCGCTTGGAATAATTGATTGGAAAGACAATTTTGTGACTTCATAATGAATTCTTGAAGAATACATTCGGATGGGGGCCAAAAAAGACAAATCAAAGAGATCAGTATTTGAAAAGAGAGAGTTTGACGTATCTCTCTTTTCCGCCAACTTTTCGTTGAATTGGTTTTTCGTTAATTTGGCCCTCATCCATACATTCAATATGCCAAGTATTCTCCATGAATCCTTCGAGGACTCATATAGGACTCCCCAAAGTACTGGATTTGGATCCACCAAGGATAGCAAATGTATTCCCGTTATGTTACTTCAGAAAGCATTATCAGAGGGATTTCTTCATTGGTCCTAAAAAATGCCTGATGAACTTATTCAGTAAACTCTTTATGAGGTTATTTAAATGTTATTACGGGACGTGATAATTTCAAAATTTTTTCATATTTCTTTGAATCCGAAAAAGATCCCCCTTATTAAGATAATTTGCATACAAATCAATATACACATTATTATAAACAAAGAGAAACAACGTGCGCACGTACGACTTTGTGCGGATCTTACGCCAAATCTGACTCAGATGTTGAATGCAACTGTTTCAGAGTTACCTTGTTTGAAAAGAACGGCAATATACAATCCTTTCATTCAATCAAAGTTCCAAACCATTCACATTCCGGAGTGTCTGCATAGACCCAGTTTTATGGGTATATATATGGAAAGGTTATGAAAAATCTATCAACAGTATTTTCTGATCTGCTAAAATGTGTTATTCTGCGTTGTTTTTTAACTTTTTTTTTATGTTTTTATGAATTTCTTGGTACTTCCTACAAATTTCATTTGATACTCTTTTTGAATCACTTTCCGAAAACATGAAGAACTTTTTGAAGGAAAAATGGATTTCCCTCAGCATATCATTCTGAACTGTCATAAGGGGGCGATATAAAAAGGATTCTTTCCGAACTGTTTACGCTGTTTAGGTCGAAAATAGGGGAACACGTTGTCTGATATTCCTGGTGACATTATGTTTTTCATTTTGATTTCTTTGTATGATTAGATTACCTGACCTAACACAACATATAGATCATTTCAAATCTCGCAGTGCTGGACCATCCCATAATTGTTGGAAGCTCTCCCATACGGATGTAAGTATATCACTTTTATATATGAACCATAAGATCATAATCCTCAGCCAATACATGACAGCTTGATGGATCCACCACATTCTGGAATGAAGAAAAATAAGAATCCAATTATTTGTTTATTCTCTTTCATTTCCCTTTCATGTTATGAATAAGAACTTCTCAATCAGTGAGGTCTGTAATATTTGATACATAAAATACATGGCTGCCGCAGTATACGAATATAAAAACAAAACATCTCAAAACTTCACATTCTGAAAGAAAAGTGAGTTCTTAGCGGCACAAATCATTAGAATAATATCATTGGTCGAGTCTTCTGGAACGGTCAGTTCCCAATAAACATACAAATATTAAAGACATCTAAAAGATGTCTAAGAAAAGGCATCTTTTCGACATTTCTAAAAGACAACTTATAGACTTCTTTTAGATGTCTCACTGGAGACATTTCTAAGAAGTCTCTTGAAGTTATCTTAAAGATGTCTAATAGATTTTATTTCAAAGATGTCTTTAAAGATTTCTAAAAGACATCTTTTAGATATCTTGGAAATCAAAATCACAATATTATAAATTTAATAATATACCGATAATGATTATAGGCCTGAATTAAAAAAAATATCAATTTTGATATAAAATCAAATAATTGGCAACTTTCATTATGAAAACCAGGTGGAAACAATTAATTTTTATTCGGAACTATATGCACATTTGGGATATAGTAATTTCAATCATTACAGTTTTTTCGTGATTTTTCTATAATTCAAATTCTTCAAATTGTTGCAAAATTTTTTCCAAATAAGATGTTGAGATCTCTCTCATGTTGATTCTCTCTTTTCCGCTTCCATGAAGTATTAGTCGGATTTCTATCGTTTCTATTGGTATTTACGGAGCACGTGATTATTCCCATGAATCAATCCAATATCAAAGATAACGGTTCTTCAACTTTATTTTGTTCCTCCTTATCCTTATGCATTGTCGGTTGTTGTCGGTTGGCAGTAAAGTCAATCAACTAACTATTCTTCAACTTTCTGCAAATCCTAAGGTAAGTTTCAATTTTATCTCATGTCATATCTTTTGAAAATTTTATAAGAATAATCAATTCGATCGACATTGTAAATTCGTATAAAGCTCTTAGAAAATATAACCTATTATCACGTGAGGCTATGTACCAGTTTTCAATTATTAAATTATAATAGTATATACTAATTCTTCGGTAGAATTCTTGAAGAAACAACTAACTTTTCGAACAAATCAATTCAGTGCAGTGTTTTTTGTCTGATTCATTATCATGATTTCAGCCTTTGTCCCTCAGGTGTGTACCGTGTTTCCATAGTTGTCTTCAACGAATTCGTAGACTGCCCATACAAATAAGGATTAAATAATTTCAATAAGAAATCGGAACAAAAAGGATTCTCGAATCTTCTATGAATCCTAAGGTAAGTTTCAATTTAATTTTGTTTGATATCTTCGATGATTTTCATGATTATCCATCTCATTAAGATGTTCAATTTGTTAGTTATGAAAGTTCATTGACTAGGCCTTGGATAGAATTCTTTGATGAACTATTTCCACCCAGATGTACATAATTTCCTAATATAACAAACATATTCTAACAGCATCAAGTTGTAGAGCAAGATAATCAGCGTAGACCAATAAAGAAGGATAACCAGTATCATCAGTTGTATTTAAAATATCAATGCATGTACATATAATGTGACACATTATCTAATGTTCATCCTTATGATACTGATTATTATTCTCTTTTACTGGTCTACGCTGGCTACCCTGTTCCTCTGGTCTACGCTAAATCTGTCAAATTTATTTGCTGACTGACGATATTTTTGATTTTCACTGATCTATGAGAAGATACATTTCTGTATAATGATTAAAGAAAGCTTTGAAGATTTATTCAAGTCATCTATCACATGATTCATGAAAAAATTATTCTAAGAATTCATACGTTTCTTTCGAAGTTCATTATTCATTACATTATGAGAACTCGTACATAGAAATGTTTTGTCAGTATTTATGAGTATAATGATGAAAGAAAGTGATTGTACCCAGATAACATTTCATGCGCGCAAATTTCATCACATATTTGCGAGCTAGCTTGTGCGCGATATTTGCTAGTATCTTGCACGTAAAAAATTTTTGAACTGTTCTTCGCGTGCAAATGACAAGCACATGTATCATGCAATGTGATGATGAACTTACGCTCCTATATTCATCATGATCACGTCATATTAATGATGAATCATGACACTGGATATCCTACGACTTGTGCGCAATATTTGCACGTGATGTGTTATAAGTGATTATAAATTACTTGATTTCTGAATAACTGGTAAAAAATGCAAACGTCAATAATTGAGTGAACCTTATACCGTTAGCATTATTTCCCATGAAGAATTAAATGTTTAGATTATTTCACCAGAGTAGTGCACTGGGAAAACATTTGTTCTAGCCGAACAAAATTTTGATTGAAATGAACGCATACAAAATTTTTGGTTGGCTGAAATAATACTTGCTTGGGATTAACAAAATTTGGTCAACAATAATCAATAGCTTCTTACCGACAAATGAATTTTGTTTGTCCTAAACAAATTTTATTTCAGCCAACCAGAAAGTTTCTCCGCATTCATTTCAATCAAAATTTTGTTTGGCTGGAACAAACTGTGTTTTCGATGTATATATTCAGTCTACACTACCGGTCAAAAGTATTCGAGCACCTCTCGAGAAAACACGAAATTTTCAAAGTTTCATATTTCAGCCGGAAATTATCGTACATCCAAAAATAAAAAACCGTTTTGAAGGCTGAAGTGTGCTCTTTCAAGAAATCTTAGTCTCACTCACCTGACTGAAGTTCGTTATCAACCGCGTTCGGGTGAACTTACAACTTTTTTCGATTTTTTTTCCGACTCTTCAAACCTTTGCATGTTTTTGGGTGATTTTTTTCCTGGGAAAATGAGATCATACATTCAATAGAGCATGGATTCAGCTTCAGAATGATCTCTTATTTTTCTCCCTCGGATCATTCCTTCCAGAGTTATGTCCTTTTTTGTGGAAAAAGTGGATTTTCAGACAAACTGCTGTAACTCTGAAAGTATCGTTCCAGTCAAAAACTGTTAAGGGGAAAAAAGTTTCGTTCCAACGTTCTCTACATGCATAACAATTTTGGGAATTATTGAGGCATATTTAATTTTCGCCACTTTTCTCATCCTTGGTGGAATATCTTGCAGTCTCGAGATCATCAATCAATTCAAATATTCAACAAAGAATAATCGTCAGATGAGTCTACAGCGGTGAACATTTTTTTTCTTTGTTGTACATCCATGTTATAATTATGTTTTGTTGGGAACTCCATAGTGACGTGAATTTTGTGGTCAGAATGCCAGTGATTGTGAATATGAAATCCCGGAAATTTCAAAATAAACCGTGTAGGATAAATTATAACAGTCGAGCATGCTTATCATAAAATTGGAAAATCAAATTGTTCTTATTCAAATTATATTTCTAAATCAAAATATGTACATATGTATACAATCAACATTAAAATTCAAAATCAATTCAAATCAATTCAAATTCTGATTTTAAATTGCAGATTCTTCGAAATAGCCACCTCTTGCTTTTACCACCGCCTTGCAGACTCTCGGCATCCTCAATAATAATTCCTCCAATGTCATAGGAGATATCTGACTCCAACATGTTTGCAAATATTGCCATAGTTCCTGGTTGTTCGTTGGTCTCATTTTCCTCACATCTCTATCGAGTTGATCCCACAATAGTTCTATGGGATTGAGGTCTGGGGATTGAGCAGGCCAGTCCATAATCTGCAACTGATGCGCGTCTTCCTTCTTCCGTATGTATCCCGTGCACAATTTGGAAGTATGCTTGAGATCGTTATCCTGTTGCAGAATGGACCCGTTTCCAATTAACCTCTTTCCAGAAGGTATTAGGTGGTTTTTTAAGATACTATGATATCCCTCTTTCTTCAAAATACCTTCAATTTTGAATAAATCACCTACTTTTAGTCCTCCAAAACACCCCCATATCATGATTGATCCTCCCCCGTGTTTCACTGTGGGTGTTACACATTGATTAAGCATTCGTTCACCTTTCATTCGACGGACGTAAACTCGACGTTTCGTTCCAAATAATTCAAATTTTGATTCGTCCGTAAATAGTACTCTCGACCACTCTTCTATGCCCCAACTTAAATGTGCGCGAGCCCAATTCAAACGTTTAATTTTGTTTTGCTTACGTGATAAAGGTTTTCGCGCAGCAATACGTCCCATGAGGCCAGAATCTCGCAGACGACGTTGAACGGTTGAGACAGACAAAGGGGAATCACGAGTTGCATTCAGTTCTTGTTGTAAGTCAGGTGCTGTTCTCATCCTTAGTCGTTTACTTTGAATACGCAAAAACTTATCTTCTTTTTTCGAAGTAACTCGCGACCTGCCAGATCGAGCCCGATTGGAATTCGATTTTGTACTTTGGTATCGCTCCAGGGTATACAATACGGTCGAATTAGTTACACCGACTCTCTTCGAAATTTCTCTTAAAGAATATCCCTCTTCACGTAATGTCACTATCACAGCACCTGTTTCTTGACTTGTTTCGCGGGTTTTAGGCATAACTGATAACCCGTAGAATTATAGTTGAATAAAACAGTCGCGTTATAGGAGGCTAGCCTGTATTTATCACGATTAACGCATTGTTTTGCATGAAGTAGTTGCATATGAAATTTATCATTTGTTTGTTTCGATAAATGAATATCGATAGTTTTTCACGATGAATGCATCGTTTTGCATGGACAAAAAAATTTCACCACTGTAGACTGATCTGACGATTATTCTTTGTTGAATATTTGAATTGATTGATGATCTCGAGACTGCAGGGTGTTCCACCAAAGATGTGATATTTCGCTGAAAAATGTCTGTAAAACTATGAAAAATCTCTGAAAAAAATGAAAAAACTCTGAGAAACTCTGACAAACTCTGAGAATCTCTGAAATTTTGATGAGAAATCTAATATTTTTGGGACATTATTTACAGACTGTTTTCAGACTTTTTTCAGAGTTTCTCAGAGTTTTTTCATACTTTTTCAGAGAAATAGTAACGAAATTGCACTCTGAAAAAACTCTGACAAAACTCTGATGGATTGCCAACATTTTTCTGACTTTTAGAAAAAAATTCAAAAATTTTCAAACACTTTTTCACACATGATATTTGAATACGGCATATGAATGTATTTATTGAATTTCAGGATTTTTCAATAATCAGAAAAATGTCAACAATTTATTAGAGTTTTGTCAAAGTTTTTTCAGAGTGCAATTCCGTTACTATTTCTCTGAAAAAGTATGAAAAAACTCTGAGAAACTCTGAAAAACGTCTGAAAAAAGCCTGTAAAGAATGTCTTGAAAATATTAGATTTCTCATCAAAATTTCAGAGATTCTCAGAGTTTGTCAGAGTTTCTCAGAGTTTTTTCATTTTTTTTCAGAGATTTTTCATAGTTTTGCAGACATTTTTCAGCGAAATATTTCCATACGGGGAGCAAATAGCAAGAGCGTCACTCACAATCGTGCCTAGCAATTATCAACTCAGGTGATGACGCACATGGATACGATTTTGCTAGTTCACTAAGTATGTCCTTCGCGTGTAATTTGAGGGCGAATGACAAGCAAAATGTTAGATAACATTTGTTCTCACACTTAGATAACATTTGTAACTCACACGATTGTGAGTGACGCTCTTGCTATTTGCTCGTATCTTGCGCGTAAAAGTAGAAAGCAGTATTAAGTGCACATCACCTGTCATTTGCATGATACATCTGCAGGTGATTTGCACGTCAACTGAAAGTGAACTGCTTATTTATGTCTATGAAAAATGATCGAGTTTACGTGCAAATTTTTTGCTTCTTATATAGACTGAATATATACACCGAAAACACAGTTTGTTCCAGCCAAACAAAATTTTGATTGAAATGAACGCGGAGAAATTTTCTCGTTGGCTGAAATAAAATTTGTTTAGGACAAACAAAATTCATTTGTCGGTAGGAAGCTATTGATTATTGTTGACCAAATTTTGTTAATCCCAAGCAAATATTATTTCAGCCAACCACAAAGTTTCTATGCGTTTATTTCAATCAAAATTTTGTTTGACTAGAAATGTTTTCTCAGTGAACTACTCTGGTGAAATAATCTAAACATTCAATTCTTTATGGGAAATAATGCTGACGGTATGAAGTTCACTTAATTATTGACGTTTGCATTTTTCACCAGTTATTCAGAATTCAAGTAATTTATAATCACTTATAACACATCACGTGCAAATATTGCGCACAAGTCGCAGGATATCCAGTGTCATGATTCATCATTAATATGACGTGATCATGATAAATATAGGAGCGTTAGTCCATCATCACATTGCATGATACATATGCTCGTTATTTGCACGCAAAGAACAGTTCAAAAATTGTTTACGTGCAAGATACTAGCAAATATCGCGCACAAGCTAGCTCGCAAATATGTGATGGAATTTGCGCGCATAAAATGTTATCTGCGTATCTGGGTACTTGTGGCATCCCAGACAACACACAAGTCCCATATGAATTCAGAATGAATGCGATTTTTTCAACTCCAATAAAATCACATCAAATGAACTCTTGAAGAAGTCTGACAGAATTCATTTCATCTGAAACGAATTCTGCTGGAATTGTTTTCGAATTCGAATAAGAATTCTTAAAGTATTCGCACAGAATTCCAAGGCAATTCTCAGAGAATATCCATTATGTCCGCCTGAAAATATCCACAGTAGTATTCCAATAGAACCAAAATTCAGTTCAGGAAATCATCTAGAAGAATTCTTATAAACGGTTCGTAAAGTACAAGTCTGGAATTTATCTTTTTAAAAACAAAATTCTATAGGTTATATCATCGAAGTTGGAATGTGTTTGTTCTGTTCTTCAAACACTGATTATAATATCATTGATATTTGTTGATATTCATAAAATTCATTTGTACGAACGAGGTGGAATGGTTACTGCAAGTGAGTGATAGATTCATATGGTGAGGATAACTGTGAAGTGACTGTGTAACTTCTTGCGATTGATAATTTTGGTGAAATGTGTGGTGCTTATTTCTTGATGAATATGTATACAAAAATCTGTTATTGAGTGCCAAATGAATTAGTGAATCAGTCATAGCTGTTGTGACATGTCAAGAAATCGTAATTTGTTGATACGGTGAAAATGAATTCTATTCAAATACTTACATCAATATTTCTCAGAAAAAACTCAGGGATTACATTAATTTTGTAATAATATGAGTCATTAAGAACTCTTCGATGAAAAATATTCCGAGCTAATGTTTAAAATGCATTTCAAAACCTTGAACCATTGGATGGTTTCACTCTTCAAGTCAAAGAACTCTTTAAGTTGGCAGTACTCTTGAAGTTGGAATTGTTGAATTTGAGAAAAAAGTCTCATTTTCTGACTTGAATTTGTTGTTAGGTTGGTGATAAACTTGTAGGAAGAGTCTGAAGGTCGGGTGGAATCTATATTGACCAGGAAAGTTCAAACTGTGTGGCCAAATTTAGAAAATCTCTCAACTTAACTGACGACACTTGAGTATCGTATCAGCTTTTCTCTGATAAACGAAATCCAGGCAGGAGAAACGTATCAAAATTCAGTGAATTCCAGTTGGTGCAGAGTAAGAGAGGACAGAAATATTCATTGAATTTTATTGGTTATTATAAAAATGTTGATAAATAAGGAAAGACTATGTAGGACTCAATATATCGTCTCTCAATATTTTTGTTTCAATGATTTTGTACTGTGTACATTTTTGTATTTTTCCACTAATAGGTTGGAGAAACATGTGTATTGAACCTGCTTCATAAATATAATAGAAATTATTTCTAGGGACATGATACAACATTATCGGAATAAAAATATTAACGACACATTGGATATTCTATAGTCTTTTCTTATTTTTTATCAGGTTTGTAATAACTAATAAAATCCAATGAATATTCCTGTCCTCTCTTCGCAACATCTTGAATTTTCTGACTTTTGATGAATTTTTCCTGCCTGCATTTGGTTTAGTGGAGAAAAGCTGATTTGATATCCAAGTGCCATCAGCTAAATTGACAGATTTTCCAACTTTTGCAACACGGTTTTGACTTTCCTGAAGAATATAGATTCCACCCAATCTTCAAACTTCTCCTACAAGTTTATCGTCACCTCAACAACGAATTCAAGTAAGAAAATGAGACTTTTTTCTGAAATTTACAAATTTCAATTTCAAGAGTACTCTTCAACTTGAAGAGTAAAACCATCCAACGGTGAGAATGATCCAAATTATTTGAAATGCATTTTAAACATTAGCTCGGAATATTTTTCATCGAAGAGTTCTTAATGACTCATATTATTACAAAATTAATGTAATCCCTGAGTTTTTTCTGAGAAATATTGATGTAAGTATTTGAATAGAATTCATTTTCACCGTATCAACAAATTACGATTTTTCACATATATATGTCATATTACAAAAGCCATGACTGATTCAATAATTCATTCTGCACTCGATAACAGATTCTTTTTATAAATATTGATTAAGGAATAACGAAAAAAGAGTACTCGGTCGAAATTTATATTTGATTATGACAAAACACATATTCATTCAGATCATATTATATATTAATATTATACTATTTGAATAATACTCAAATGATGTGTATGATGATGTGATTGTAGAAAAGAAAAACGATATTGAATAGTTAATGAATCAACCTTATGAAAATTGTGATAAGTTGTATGAAATAAACAATTATTTCGCTGGTGATGGATGAACGTTTTTCAAGTTTTTTTCTGTGTGCATAACGTGGAAAATCTTGTGGAATTTTCACAAGTTCCGCCTAATTAAAACCCGAATAGATAATTGGGTCAAACTTATCAGTTACTGGCTAGTAATTCATGAGTTCTATACATAACTAGTTTTCCCTCACTAACGCCTCACGAGTTATAGGGAAAAACTTACTTAATGGTTACCGACGACGTCTAGAGAAATTGTCACATGAAAATGCCAGACTACACATAGCAAAACTTGTCCATGAAACGTTGATCTCATACAGCACCCGAGAGGTTTTCTGAAGGTTCAGAAAACGTGCTCAATTTCACAGAGAACGTGCAAATCACGTCTCATGAGGTTCTGGGAATGTCGCATGTAGGTCCCAGGGACATGCGAATGTCCCGTTTATTTCCATCCATGACCACCGTGTGACTTTATGTTTGTGAAAGTTAGTTAGTTTTCATAACAGTACGTTTGGAAGACATGAAGAGAACGTCTCGTAGTAGATGAGGAAGATTGTGCTCAGAACGTGTTCAGAGACATCAAAAGGGAAGGTACTCTGAACGTTCGGAAAACCTACTCATGGGGACCAAAACAAGCAGAACCCAGACTACATTCCCGAAACGTTGAGAGAACTTTCTGTGCTATCTGAGGTGTCTTGGTACACACATTCTGAAGAATTCGGCGTATTATCCTGAACCTCGTGCCTTCTGATTACCATTTTTTTATATCGATGAATAACGCGTTTCAAGGTGTAAGCTCTCGATGATTTAAAAAAGCGCAAAAATGGATTGACAATTTTTTCACATCGAACCGAAAATTCTTCCACCAGGGAATCCATAGATTATCAAGCCGGTGGCTAAAAGTATTGGATAATCACGGAGAATGTTCTGATGAATAGTGTAGCATTTTCTTTGTATAATAAAGTTCGAAAAATCAAAAACAAATTGTCTTATTTTTGCATACACCAAATGCATAGAGGATTGTTAACGGAATCGTGGCATCTGCATATTGTTTGACCACTTCATTTCATTTTACTGTTTCCTTCTCTTATTTAAGAATTCCTGACGATGCCCAAAAAAAAAAAATATCAGGATTTGAGTAAATCTCAACAATACCGTCGACAAAAACGAATCACACAATCAACATCTGCTACAATATCTGATGATGATAACAATCATGATTCTTCTAATAACAATCTTGCAAATTTTCACATTGTTGAAAATCTGGCTGAGGATGAGTCTGATGAAAATCGTGAACAGTTATATGAACCATCGAATCCCAGTGAACAGCTTGACGACGACGACGACGACGACGATGATGATGATGATGAATATTCCGAAGAAATTCACTTCAATCCATATGTAGAAAATTCATTGAAAAAATTTTTGAAGAATTGGGCTCTTGAACATAATATAACTCATATTGCGCTGACCAAACTATTGAAAGGCCTTGGGACAAATGGTCATGAGAATCTTCCTGCTGATGCTAGAACCTTGCTGCAGACACCAATGATCAAATCAAGGTCCATCACTGCTTCCGGATCTTACTACCATTATGGACTGAAAAAAGGCTTAGTAAATCATTTTCAGAGTACGAAACCAATTACTAGAGCTATTGAAGATCCAATTAAAATCAATTTGAGTATTGATGGATTGCCCGTGTCAAAAAGCTCTGAAAGTCAGCTCTGGCCACTTTTAGGCCAGGTTGTGCACGACAATTATCGGGAAGAACCATTTTTTATTGGTGCATTTCACGGAAATTGTAAGCCTTCAACACCACATGAAATACTTGATGAATTCATTAGAGAATATCAGAAAATTCAAACTGAAGGATTTAAATATTCCGGACGAAAATACAAGATTTTTGTAAACGCTGTACTTTGTGATGCTCCTGCGAAAGCGTTTGTCAAAGGTATCAAAAGTCATACAGGACATCACGGATGTGACAAGTGTGAAGATGAAGGTGAGTGGAGGGCATACCGCATGTTATTTCTCAATGAAACTGCTCCATTACGAACGGATGAAACTTTTTTTTGAAAAAAAATGAAGAACATCATTTGAACAATTCCCCTTTTGAAGAAATCGGATTGAGGATGATCACACAATTCCCCCTGGATTACATGCACCTCATTTGTCTTGGTGTGACTAAAAAAATTATGAAATTATGGACGAAAGAAACAAGAGGTGTCAAATTGAGCGCTGCTCAAATAAATCGGTTTTCAGCAAACTTAGAATCAATGAAACCTTTTATATGCATGGAATTCAACAGACGACCAAGAGCATTGGGTGAATTGGACCGGTGGAAAGCCACAGAATTCAGAACTTTCCTTTTATACGTCAGTTTATCGATTTTGGGAGATTATTTACCTCCAGACTATTTGAAATATTTCTACACTTTGCATCGTGCAATTTCAATTTTATGTAATCCTTCTGACTACAATTTTAATGGTGAATATGCAAATCAGTTACTGATCCGTTTTGTGCAAGCTTTCAAAGTATTATATGGAGAAGAACATATTACTTATAACTTGCATAATTTAATTCATTTGCACGGAGATGTTGAAAATCACAAGTGGTTGGATATGTTCAGCGCTTTTCCATTCGGAAATTTTTTATACCAGCTCAAAAGAATGTTACGAAAACACGCAAACCCTTTGGAACAGCTACAGAGACGCCTAGAAGAAAGATCAGCAGGCTGCAGAACATTTGAAACTGAAGAATATGATTATCCTATTCTCAAAAAACCTAAACAAGAAGAACTGTTACTGAGTTGCCCTGATTCCCATGAAGAAATAAAATTTTCTAATTTCACACTATCGTGCACTAAACAGGCTGATGAGTTTTGTTACAACAAAGACGAACGTATACTGAGTATTGAACACATTGGTCACAAAGATGGAGAAGCAATTATTCTCGCAAAAGTAATGAGAAATTCGATGGGTTTACCAATGTATCCATGTGATTCACGTAAATTATAGATTCACGTGGGCAATGAGTGGTCACAATTGGAAATATTTCCCGTAAATCATATCATTGCTAAGGTATTACGATTACCTTACAAAAAGACATACTGTATGATACCGATTTTACACACTTTTCATTGAGGTGAGAAGATGATAATACTCATAAAAAAGAAACAAATAATCGATGGTAGATTTTTTAAATTTAAGGGAGTGGACAATGTTCAACAGTTAAAGTTGTAACGTTATTATACTGAAAGAAAAATCTTGATCACATTTTCTTGTTGGGGGTTTTGTTAAAACAAATGAATGCCATAGTCGAGTCAACGAATATACTGTTAAATTCACTCAAATGGCCGTTGATTCAACTGCATGTAGCTAAGTCAGCAATCAGATTCAGTTGGATGTACGTTACTGTTCCTTGAATCCACCTTCTTTTCAGTTTGTCTCAATAGAATGTTAGAAGTTCGATTTGCAGTACTTATTTTGTTACTAAAATAATGATGAGAAAATTCACTACTCATTCTTTGTTGAACTCGTAATTCACGATGTAAGTAATTTGATTATCAATTATTGCAGATGTATTACGTGATAATATGGGACCAATATTGTTCAGCTGTTCCGAGCAATTGGCTGAACTTGTCAGAAAAATCGTGTATGTTTCCTTCAGGAGGGAAAAGCATCACAAATGCCATAA
The DNA here is from genome assembly GCA_018340375.1 of Gonatopus flavifemur. NCBI lineage: Eukaryota > Metazoa > Arthropoda > Insecta > Hymenoptera > Dryinidae > Gonatopus > Gonatopus flavifemur. Next base: position 1,396,874 of record JAFFJZ010000046.1, on the reverse strand, counting down.
AAAAGAAAATCAAACCTGATAATGATTGGGTGGTTTGTCAATGCCATAAAATTTTAGGACCATATGCCACGTATGAAGCAGCTCGTACTGCAGAAAAAACATGTATTGACGTTTCCAGTTGTGACGAGGCCAAATTGAATTCTCTATGTCAAGAAGTATTAAACAAGCTACCTCAAAAGCGATTGATAAAACAAAAACGTTTTTACGACGACACCGACAACAATGACGTTAATGATACTGATGATAATTGTGATGATGATATTGAAAAAAACCAAAGTAAGTCACATTTAATCACCATTTGATACTGAGATCAGCTATATAAATACGTATGTACTAGGGTGGTCGCTAAAAATTAAATTCTTTTCGACGCCTCAAAAAAACCTTTTTTATGATGCAAAAATACGGGAGAAATTTCCTTTTTTTTTCAACAAATATAATACGTTCTTTAAGACAATTGAAATCCATTTTTTGATAACATTGTAGTTTTTGTCAAGTATCTCTTGGAGTATATATGTATTATAGATCAAGTTATTAAAAAATTTGTGTAAGGAATTAAATTATCTACAAAAAGGGTTTCTCCTACTTTCTTCATAAAATTTATATTTATGGGGATATTCTCAATAATACATTCATCGACTCCAAGTAGTTAATATTATAAGACCTATGGACGTCTTTTTCTAGAATATAAACAATATCGTAAAACTACAATCAATTACAGACATTTCCGGTATGACTGATAACAAACTATTTTTTATGACTTTTCAAAACTATGATTTTATCAAAAAGTAAACGTAGATTATTCTGAGGCATGTTTTATATTCATTATTAAAAGGAAGAAGAAAAAATTTCTCCTGGATTTTTTCGTCATAAAGACAATTTTTTCGGGGTGTCGGCAAAAATTGAATTTTCAACAACCACCCTAATATCTACCATAGATGCTCCCAACAAAAATTTATTTTTTCTTGCTCTTACCCTCCTTAATTTTTCTATTGATTATAAAAAAACTTCTCACCACAGATGGGCGCTATAGCTCAATTCTAAGAGGTCGCTATTTCAATTTGAGTTTCCGATTTAATCAATATGGGAATACATTTTTTTCTTTATTAAAATTGAATTAACACATGATTAACCCAGATTTTTACGAATAACCATTGTATAGTCTTCCAGTCTGAGCTTTCCAAAACTTAATGAAAACGTGAGATTATCATAATTAAAAGATTAGTTACAGCCATTTGAAAAATGCTAAATTCAGCTGTTAATAATATTTTGTAATTTTCAAATAGCTGTAACTAATCTTTGAGTTATGATAATCATACGTTGTTACCGAATTTTGAAAAGCTCGAAGACTCAACTTCAAGAATATACAATGGTTATTTGTAAAAGAAAAATTGAGTCAACCATGTGTAAGTTCAATTTGAATAAAAGGAATTTTTTCCATGTTAAGTAAATGAGAAACTAAAATTAAAATAGCGACCTTTTAGAATTGAGGTACAGCGCCTAACTTTATCGAGAATTCTTTTCATATTAAATAGAAACATTTGAAAGGGTCAATGCAAAAAAATGGATAACATTTTTTTTTTGAAGCACCCTACTGTACATTACATAAGTTTCCCCGCTTAAAAAATTTTATCAAAACCTATATGAACCGATTTAATCCCGATTCGAAATATGGATGAACAAATTGGTGGTAATAATAAGTGATCGGACGCCAAAAATGTCTTATTTATGACGAATGAGAATCAATAGGAATAAACCAGACGCGCATTTCAAATCAGACTGATTCAGAAATATCTGAATGAAGAGTACCCCTGTAATAAGGAATCTGGTGATGCTTCATAAAAATTGGGCTGATAAGAAATTTCCGATACAAAATCCAGATACATTTTGATTTTAATTTTGTAAACCGATTGTAATAAGATTTTTAAGCAGGGTTACGACTTCCACTTTGACTATCGTTTAACTAATCGAATTGCTTCTATTTTTCATAATACAGAACCATATTCAAAGAAATTAAAAACATTACCCAATCCTCCTTCCAATTATAAATCACGTAAAGAACGAGCAAAAACACATGAAAGCTTGAATATTCCTTCTCAGTCGACAATCGGAAAGGAAGCAGATAAAATGACGCAGGTGAGTAAAATTTTGAATGAGATCAGTAACTTGTGAAAATGAATAAGCATTGTTCAGTCAAATATGATTGTAGGTGATGAAAAATTCCATTGGATCCGTAAAGAACGAGGAACTATTCTCAAATCAAAGTGAGAGTGAGGAAGAGAAAGAAAATAATGACCCTGACGTAAATACCTCTACACTGCAGGTAACTAAGGAAGGAATTGAAGATGGTTCAATAAGCGGTATAACTGATTTTTATCATTCTTCACTTTTTGAGTGCACATGAATCAAATCCTGATATGTTCGTTGATATATATATATATATATATATATATATATACAGGGTGGGGCATTTAAAGTGTCGCGGGCGTTTTTTCCAAAAATAAAATGAGATACGAGAAAATTTTTCGGACAAAAATTGTAGGGTATCGAGGGGGACATCCGATGGTGGCCTTGGCTTTGACCTCAAATCTCATCTTCAAGGGCATTCTGAGGTCAACTCTTGTTTTTTAAATAGCATCTCATATTTTTTACTGCAGATTTGGATTCTAGGTCAAAAACCAAGAAACTTTTGTCTGAACCATTTTCCTGAAATCCGCAAAGATGGCGCTCTAATCGATATTGTTCCATACTGAATCTGACATTAGAATAACTCGAAAACGAAGGGTCTTGGAGGAGAATGTTTCGGACAAAAGTTGTCTGATTCCAAGGGGGACCCCTTGAACTGAAACGGAGGTGATGGGGTATAACAGACAAAACACAACACATTTCAATCGTCTACATCACTTGGATAATTTTAATGCAGTAGACGCTCAAAATGATGGCCTTCGACTTCAATACACATTTCAAAACGTTTTACAAAAGATTGCTGAACTCGTGCTAAAATATCTTCATTGATGCTCGCGCATGCATTGATGATTCGTTGACGCATATTCTCAGGTGTAGTCGGTGCTTGTTGATAAACTGTATCTTTTATGTATCCCCATAAAAAAAAATCTGGAGAAGTAAGATCCGGAGAACGGGCAGGCCAATGAACTGGTCCACGACGTCCTATCCATCGTCCAGGATAATCTCTGTCCAATATTTCTCGAGCTGTGACTGCATAATGGGATGGACAACCATCGTGTTGATACCACATATTCAATCGTTCCTGAATAGGTATGTCTTCAAGTAATGTTGGAAGTACTTGATCTAAGAAATGTCTGTACTTCTCTCCATTTAGCGTATCTGCAATGAAGTACGGTCCAATTACTCGAGATCGAAAAATACCACACCAAACATTCACAGCCCATTGTCTTTGATGCTCTACTTGACGTAACCATCTTGGATTCTCTGTCGCCCAGTAATGCATATTATGTCGATTTACTTGACCATGATTGGTGAACGTCGACTCATCAGAAAATAATATGTTGATGAAGTTGTTATTGTGCATTTGCGCTAGACCCCATCGACAAAACTGTACACGATTTTCGAAATCATCACCGTGAAGGTCTTGATGCAAACAAATGTGATACGGATGGAATTTGTGACGTTTCAGTATTCGAAGAACACTTCTTCGAGAAATTCCCGAATGGAGTTCAATTTCACGAGAGCTCACGTGTGGATTATTGGCTACTGCAGCTAGTACATTAACTTCCGCATTTTCTCCGCTAACAGTTCTCATTCGATGTCGTTTTTCCCTTGTAACACTTCCCGTTTCTGAGAATAATTTTGTAATGCGTTGAAAATACCTAATGGATGGCGTTGTTCTTTCAGGAAATCGTTCTGCATACAAGTCATATGCTTGTCTGGGGTTCTTATGCACTTCACCGTGGATGTAGATCATATCGATCTTTTCAGAAACCGTGTATCGGATATCCATGATTTTCAATTTGTCATAAACCAAGTAATAATCAAATGTAACTGACAAACTGACTTTCAAAATCGTGAATTTTCACTGAACCCCGTCGTTTGTTTACATCGCGTGAGCTCTGAATGGTGGTAATGTAGACGATTGAAATGTGTTGTGTATTGACAACTTTTGTACGAAACATTCTTTTGCAAGACCCTTCGTTTTCGAGTTATCCGAATGTCAGATTCAAAATGGAACAATATCGATTAGAGCGCCATTTTTGCGGATTTCAGGAAAATGGTTCAGACAAAAGTTTCTTGGTTTTTGACCTAGAATCCAAATCTGCAGTAAAAAATATGAGATGCTATTTAAAAAACAAGAGTTGATCTCAGAATGCCCTTGAAGATGAGATTTGAGGTCAAAGCCAAGGCCACCATCGGATGTCCCCCTCGGTACCCTACAACTTTTGTCCGAAAAATTTTCTCGTATCTCACTTCATTTTTGGAAAAAACGCCCGCGACACTTTAAATGCCCCACCCTGTATATATACAGGGTGTCCCATTTTAATTTTTATATCGGAATGACTCAAAAACAAGGAGTTCTGGAGGAAAATGTTTCGAACAAAAGTTGTGAGATTCCGAGGGGGACATCTGATGGTGACCTTGACTTCGGCCTCGAATCTCAACTTCAAGGTCATTCAGAGGTCAACTTTTGTTTCTTAAATAAAATCCCCTATTTTTTACTGCGGATTCAGATTTGACGTTGAAAAATAAGAAACTTTTGTCTGAATCATTTTTCCGAATTCCGCACAGATGCCGCTCTAATCGATGAAAAATGAGTTTTATGAAACACTCGTATTGCTTTCTGTGTAAAACGACATTTAACTCTCCAGTGTTTTTTCTCAGCTTCTGAGGATTACCGTCGCCATTAGAGTTACCCAATGTGCACCACGAGGAGGTTAAGCGATCGGATCTTGCACATCTTTTAGGCCCTGAAGAGGGCCGATTGTCTGGACTGTAGAGGTGTGTAATTTTCCACGACAAACGCTCTGCAATATGTATGAAAATTCACCGTATCAAATGTTCGATATTTGCACCGTTGACCTGTTGGCATAACCTAATTCGGCTCTGAAAATGTGGTTCTAACGACAAAAGCACATGACGTGGAATTGTTCGGCAGACAGTTCGTATTCGGCGTTTCATGTCATCTCTGGTCGTTGGTGGTCTTTCATAAACTACATCTTTGATGAAACCCCATAAGTAAGAATCCCGACGGGTGAGATCCGGAGACCTAGCCAGCCAGGCAATGTATCCACTGCGACCAATCCATCTGTGTGGGTAAGATGTGTTTAAGAAATTTCTGACAATCGCAGCGTTATGAGGTGGTGCCCCATCATGTTGGAGCCACATCCTGTTCCGTGTGTAGAGATCAACATCTTCCAACATCCTTGGTAATTTGTCTCGAATCAATTGCAGATAATTTTCCTCCCTAACAGTATGTTAGAAGAAATAAGGACCAATGATCTGACCATACAAAATCCCACACCACACATTCAGAGTCCAGCGATGTTGATTGTCAACTTGTCGATGCCATCTGGGATTCTCAATTGACCAATCCTGACAATTATGTCTGTTCATAACACCGTTACTGCGAAATGTTGCCTCATCACTAAACATCACGTAATCGAAAAAACCAGGCGGTTGCTCCGAGGCCCATTGACCGAATTCAACCCTACGTCTGAGATCATCTTCACTTAATGCTTGCAACGATGTAATGTGGTAAGGATGATATTTACCAGATCTTAGTATGCGGTGTGCCGTTGATCTTGGGATACCTGATTGCGGTGCTGGATTTCTCTGGTACTAACGTGAGGATTCAGGTGCACCATTCCTAAAACGGCTACTGAGCGTGCATCCATACGATTTCCATCATAACGCCTTCTGACTCGTGGGATATTTATTCTTCTGACTCGTCTTTCTATTGAGCGTATCGCCTGAAGTGAAGGCTGGCGTCTATTTGGATACCTCTCTTCATACAATCTTGATGCTGCAGCGTAATTAGATCGACATTCTCCTAGTATCAGGAGAATATCAAGTATTTCACCCCAAGGATAATCCATGGTATTGAGACCTTCACAACACTGATCAAAGATCTTCTTCAAGTTTGAATCGTATATCGAAAAGAATTTGTGAATGAATGAAGGATATTAAACATTCCGTTTCACTTATGTTTGTAAACAATGCTCTAGTATGAACTTTCTTGTTCATAATAAACACCAGTATTGTTTTGTACTTGTGTTTGGCAACAATTCACAGTAACGGTACTACGAACAGACATAATTGTCAATATTGGTCGGTGAAAAATCCCAGCTAGGTCTCCGGATCTTACCACTTTGGATTTTTACTTATGGTGTTTCATTAAATTTTCAGGGCCACAAAGATGTGCAAGATCCGATCGCTCAACCTCCTCGTGGTGCACATTGGGTACCTCTGATGGCGACGGTAATCTTCAGAAGCTGAAAAAAAACACTGGAGAGTTAAATGTCGTCTTACACAGAAGGCAATACGAGTGTTTCATAAAACCCATTTTTTATCGATTGGAGCGCCATCTGTGTGGAATTCGGAAACATGATCCAGACAAAAGTTTCTTGTTTTTCAACGTCAAATCTGAATCTGCAGTCAAAAATAGGGGACTCCTTTCAAGAAACAAAAGTTGACCTCTGAATGAACTTGAAGGTGAGATCCGAGGCCAAAGTCAAGGTCACCATCAGATGTCCCCCTCGGAATCTCACAACTTTTGTTCGAAACATTTTCCCCCAAAACTCCTCGTTTTTGGGTTATTCCGATATAAAAGTTAAAATGGGACACCCTGTATATAGCCTCTTTTGTGTAAGTTGACATTGTTAATAAACTCTTCCAATACCGTTATTAAATTCCAAGAGCAATAGATAACGTCTTAACACGATAAATTGAGGAGCTGGATCGGATCACTCGGCGAGCGCTCGAACCACGTCACAAGTTTGATGCAAGAGGTCCCGTCGGAGGTTGAAAAAAAAAGTCGGAATTTTGGGAATGTAAAAATACTGAGTGGTAGAGCTTGAAAAATCAATCCCAGTTACTCCTCACAATTTTTTTCTATGATTGATGATTTTCGAGGAAAAATTTCAGGTTTATTAAAGATAAACCTAAAAGCGAAAAGTGTGTAAATCCGTAGTAGTGAATGAGAGAAAAAATAAACAAATGTACATATGGAGAATATATTATGTGAATAAATAAATATATTCGAATAAAAAACAACAATGAAAAATGTTCCGCATCAAACTTATTTCTCGCAAGAGAAGAAACTTTTTTCGTCCGAACAGCTTTCCCTTAATACCAATAGTTGATTTGTGAAGACCTTTTGAACAATTAAATTATTTGTAATAAGGCATCGATTATGAATTTTATTCTCAGAAATACTCCAATATTCGTTTTCTCCGACCCAAAAAACAAACGTACGTTCAGGAATCGAGCGAATACCACCTTTGTCGCAGATGCGGATATTCATCCTATAAACGACGCGAAACTATGAAAAATTTTTGCTGCGCGCTAATGCATAAATCGCTGTATTTTGCAAACTATTAGTCGAATCGATCTGAAATTTTCCACAAAGTTAGTTCAAACACTAGCGAACAACTTTCTCGCTGGAAGTTTTTTGTACCTCGTACTTCCCCCACCACTTTCTTGATACAAAGCATGAAAAACGTGATTTTTACTTCGTATCAAAAATTTATTAATTTGTTATCAATTTTTAAGAACTTTACCTACATTTGCATTCTTGGGGAAGTCTCACGAATCGAAATTCGCAAGATTCATCCCGATTCATTGAAAAATGACCGAGTTAGAGCGAGTTGAATGTTGAAAAATAATCATTTTTGGTGTGAAAAAATTGATGCTTTGTGATTTTTTCCTCGAAAATCATCAATCATAGAAAAAAATCGTAAAAAGTAACTTGGATTGATTTTTCAAGCTCTACCACTCAGTATTTTCACATTTCCAAAATTCCGACTTTTTTTTTCGACCTCCGACGGGACCCCTTGCATCAAACTTGTGACGCGGTTCGAGCGCTCGGCGAGTTATCCGATCCAGCTCCTCAATTGTATACTTACCTCATCTTTCCAATTCCAATATGTTTAACGTATACATTTTGTCAAAAGGTAGAAATCCGTCTTTGAATTTATCAGAATTGTTTTTATTACATTAACAGACCTACAGAATTAAAACGAATGGTCACACATGAAACTTCAGAAAGGGTTCATAATAAATCCATTTTGAATTTTTATAGTTTCAAATGAATTGATTATGAATTCTTTCTGAACTGTTGTGCTTTGTGGGCGAATATAATTCATCCCGTTATTGATGCTCAATCCCATTTTCCAAGTTCATTATGGAATGAAATACATGTCATTAAAATTTAGTCGCTCATTGAGCCGAAATCAGAATTTGATTCAGAATATGTAGGTATTATAAACTTGGATTAGAGATCTTCGTTTTTTGGTTTTCAACTGAATATGCTATTCCAGATTATTTTGGAATATGTTAACGTATATCATTACAAATATAGGGGTGCTCAAGATTAATCATTATCATGGTCGATTATCAATTCATTTCAATAAAAGATTCAACGTCTGATTATATTTTTGTATACGATATCAAAATTCTTCCCTGGTATAAATCTTGGAGTGAAGGAAGCGGGTATTGAAACAAATGAAGTGGGGGAATGTTCCAATTCCCCCAAGTTACGCTTAGATGACCCTTAGGTGGCGCTTCCGTCGCGCTTCCGACGCGTTTCAACGCTTCATTTTCATCAGGGATTATATATGATATAAAATCCTATTTTATAATAACCGATCACCATTTCTATTTTGCTTTGTCTGCTGGATACATTTTAATTCTCAATTAATTTTATATCTCCAAACTTGCCATGAATAATCTTTTTATTCCCAATCAACTAGATGACGTTGAATCAATTCGATTTTGAGTAGAAATGCTAAACCTGTTGGAAAAAACCCATAAAATCTACTTCAATCGAATTGGATTCAGTTCACTTATTTGTAAATGAAATTCCCTGGCGGATCTTGCTGAACCGAAAAATGAGAAAGAGTTGCGGATCCCCTCCATTTACATTTTGATGACAAAATGTTGATTTTGGTAACTTAGTGGTAATTTTTGACGTGTTTTGCAGAAGAATTTATCAAAATTGAATCAATCCCACTTGGTAATTTTTCAAGTTATGTCGTGACAATTTTTCCAGTTTCAATATCAAAAACATAAAAAAGATTCTGAAAACGGGCTACATGATTTGATCACCTTTTGATGGAGAAGTTGCACAAATGACCCGTTATTCTCTCACCACAACTCATTCATTATAAAGAGGAACCCATAAAGTAACCATGGTATCTTGTGACCATGTTCTTACCCAAGCAGCACCAGAATATACTATGAACGTTCTTCGAATATTCGGAATATGTTCTATGCACATTCGAATGAAATCGTTCTATAGGTGCTATGCATATTTATCGAACGTATGTAACCGAATATACGACAGCACGTTGATTGAACGTATATCGTAGATTTCGAATGTACTGCGTACGTTCTAAATATATTTGAAACAGTCTCATTCGAACATTCTATGAACATTCATTATATGTTCTTCGTATCTCATCCGTACATTCTACGAACGTTTCTACTTCGTATATACTTTGAAATTCTGTTGCTGCTTGGGTGATTTACTATAAAAATAACTGAAAATTGGTAATTTTGGAGCTATCAGAACATTCTCCCGGTTCCATTTAGATTTAATTGGTGAGATTCAATAGGTTTTTCACTGAAGAGGCTCAGTCAGTCTAATCAGATCTCATTAAAAATCCACAGATAGGCTAGAACAGAGACATTCTGTGAATCTGAACGGAACCTAGTGGAATTTGATAGATTTCTTCAATGAAGAAATTCATGTAATCATATGTGATTGTTTTAGGTGAAAAATGTTATTTTACGTAACACAGTTTCTTATTCTACAGGAAGCGTAAGCAACCAAGTTGATAAGGTTATTACATGAAGAGTTATGTTCATTTCGTTCAGAAATGAGAAACCTAATTGCCAAAAATACGAGGAAAGAAGCCGAGATTGTGGCTTTATTGAATGACAACATTTCACAAAATGACGTAGGGTTTGCGGATCTATTACCTGATATCCCACTATCATCCATGAATGAATATGCAAGATTCGAAAACCAATTAAAAGAAGATTCACAAATCCGTAAATGTTTCGTAAGTGCCTTTATATTCAGTGTAAAATTACCGCCCAAAAAAAATGAAAAAAATAACTCATTCATGAGATCGAATTGGAATTACATAGTATTTTCTTCTGCAGAAAAATAGAATAATGAAACTTGGGGGCGATACAGTCCAAAAAGTTGTATCAAACATCTTAACTTCCACTGTGGATGTTGAACTGGGGCACAAATTGTCCTAGACAGGAGCAAAAGGCTCTGTTGGAATAGATGGTTCTAAGTTTGCAAATATCATTGTAGGTAAGTATTCTTCCACAAGTAACTACTAAAAGTATGAGAATTTCTGTCAGGGATTTTTTTCTATTAATTTTTTTCCATTTTCTATTTCATTGATCCTTTTATGCATAATTTTAGAATAATTTTGACTTATTCCATTCATGTCACTCAGATCAAATATTTGGAACAAAATCTTGATTTTAATCATACTGCAATATTTTTCCTTTTTAAATACAACATTATTGTTGCTGATCTATATATTTTATTTTTCATAGCATCAGTATGCCAAATCAAAGAGCATGGGAGTAATGTTACAATGGCTTCTGTTGTGAAGCACATCAAGAGTTGGTTGCAACACGCGGGAGATAAAATGCGGTACCGGTTGAAGAAAAATCAAAACTGATTAGGATTCGTCAGTGTTTGAGTTTCAAATCTATTTCATGTTGATTATTTTTAAATTATTTTTTCATATGAGTCTTCGAAAAGTTCTGACAATGGAAAAAGTTTATTCCATGTTATGGCTGTACCTTGTGGAGATCAATTTATTACATGGGCTATGTGCATATGTACTATGTAAGGTGTTTCGAATTTTCTAAATAGAAAATTTCAATTTGAAATAATAAACTTGTAGAGAATGTTTTTATACTTTTCGATCAAACTTAAAACAAAATGAACGAATCTCATAGTGTGCATTGTTTCCACTGACCAAATTGGATCACGTCGGACCACAATCGATGTTGCAGGGATTGAAAACTTAATTCGTTCAAGTACTCCTGCTTGAAGAATTTCATTGAACCAATAGAATCTGCATCGGAATCAGTGGGTTCAGTGAGATATTTTGAACAGGCGTGCAAGAAAATTCTACGGTCATAGTTTGTAATTCCGTAAAAACACAAAGGTCCAAAGAATATTCAGTGAAGGTGCATTGAACGTCCGGACATTGGATGGTCCGAACATTCCTCGAACATAAATGTACGTATAATGAACGTGAATTTCACCTAAAACATCTATGTCTTGGGGAAGTTACAGAGATGGAATATATAATCCGCAAGACATTTTCAGATCACCTGACAGTGTGCTTCAACCGTGGTTAATAAAACCTATTCATTCCTATTGAATGTAATAAATTCACATTAAAATTCGAATTCTGTACGTTCAATCGGAATAAATGGGTTTTTTATCAATCAGGACGAGGGTCTAAGAGAAATTTGCATCATATCTAAACCTCGTCTTGAAGAAGTCTAAAAGATATCTTCCAGATATCTAGTAAGAGTTCTAAAAGATGTCTTACTCAAGACATGTTTTGGATGTCTAAAACTGTCACATAAGACATCTTTTAGACTTCTTTTGGATATCTTTTAGAACAGTTTGTGAGACATCTTGCAAAGTCGCAAGGCATCTTTTAGATTTCGAAAAGATATCTTTTTGTCTATGTGGGTTGTATCTGAGTTCCCGTCAAATTCAGTACGTCGAAAATTCTTGGGTAGGAATACCCCATCAGAGCTGCCAGATGGGTATTGCCGTTGAGGAGAAGTGTACCTCCACTATCGTCCCATGTATGTGAGCTACATGTATGCATTGTTTCCGTGGGGAGGTGAAAGTATGTATATGGACAATGGTTGAGGTATCCCCCTCAATGGCAATCCCTATCTGGCAGCTCTGTATCTCATCAATCGCTGTTCATATGCGAATCGTGCTTGAATCTGGTATTTGGATGGTATTTGCAGTCCATACTGTTAATCAAATTGACAAACCCATACAGCAATGAGATGTTGTGTAAACATTCACAAAACTTACTTTGTCACAAACGAAATGTTTTCAGAAATATTTAATGAGGTTTTGAAAAAGTCCTATACATCTTTTAAGGACATGAAAATGTCTCGGTTGGTGAACTTCTAATTGGAGATTTATGGTGTGGATACGTTTTTTGAACAGCGCATATAGGTGCCAAAAACCGCAAGAAGTTGGCATGAAGTCAGGAACCGCATTGATCGTAAGTGTATTCCTTCATGAAATGACAATTTTTAACGTACTGTAACATCCTCGTGTTTTTTTTTCGCATTTTTTTGTCTCTCTTTTATCAGAATATAGATATATTTATACTTTTTACTCATATAACATTGTTATATAAATGTTATATCAAAATTACATAACATGGAATAACAATCTTATATTTAGGAAATTACAGTTGAATCATGATTTCAATTGATTCTAACAATTCGATAATATGCAAGTAACAATCTTTCATGTAAAGTTCTTCTATCAATTCATAAAACAATATATCAATCAAATTTTCGCATTATGTAATTTTCATTCATTCATGATATATATTCTTTTTTCTCTCATAATTCATATTTTCTTTATATATACATATGTACATATAGATATATATACATATATATACATATATATATATATATATATATATATATATATATTATATGATTTTAATTTTCAATCAATATTCAATGAAAAATGCAAATATTTTAAGATATAGCAATATTCTTTTTCCTACGCCTTTGGATTGTTTTTGAAAGTACGTCGAAATATATACAAATTCTGTATACATTTGGGTGACAGATTCGAAGGAAACTCCTGTGCGCTACGGAAAAGCGTTCATAAAAAACTCGAGACCAGAACAATGCCTGTGCTGTTCCGATACTTCGCTATGTGACGTTAACCCATGCATTCCTAACTCTATGTATACTTTCAGAAATAATTTTGATTATTAAATATGCAATATTATTGGGCAATATTTATAACCAAATTCAGATTCTTAAGTATTAGTTATTATATTTTCTTTAACAATATGACTTGACCCCCAAACTTTAGATAAGAATTAATCTATGCAATAGAATTATAAAATCTAATATAAATTGTTCAGATTACATTTTCAATATTGACTGAAATTCTCAAAATGGAGCTATAGATAGATATAATACATTGAAAATGGTTTTTCCTAACTTGAGCAATATCTGAAACATATTCTTCACAAATTTAAACAAATTCTGAAAATATTCAAATGTATTGAATCATATTTTTGATGAATATTGCTCAATAGAATATCACCATGATATTTTTATATAGCATTTATAACAAATATATAACTAGAATGTAACAAAGTTCAAGAAACTTTTCAAAAACATTCAAATTGTAATTCAACAATTTCTATGTTGCTTCTCATTGAGAAAATCTATTTAAACTATGAAAAACCAACAAATATATTATATAAGATCATTATCATTGTAATTCTGAACAATTATGATAAGAAAATCTATTATTTTTAACTCGAGTCTACGAGGAAAAGCTATGCAAACATGAAGAAGCATTGATACGTAGGAAAACCTATATGAAAAAAACTGTCGAGCCATAGAAAGAATGAAAACATATTTCCTTCTTTCTTAAACAACTGACCCCCACTTGGAGGGCAGCTCTCAGAACAGTATATAAGGAGCCACCTCGTGCCCTTTGATTAGACACTCTCTCTCAATTTACAGACTCTCTCAATTTTTACACACTCTCAAATTTTTCTCAAGCTCATTATACATTCATCATTATAGTTCAATTCTCAAAGTTCATATACGTTATTTTTCTCAAAGTCAAGTTCATTGTATTTGATGAATTTATTTCAAATATACTCAAACAACATTCAATTGGGAAGTTTTATCAATCGAAACCACAAAGTAAGTTCAAAAGAATAAAATACACGCGATTTTATTTCTTACTAATCCTTCAAATTTCTATCTTTTTCCCTGATAACGAAACTCGCGGTCGTTATCAGAACATACCATACAATTTTCCTTGTTTTGAGACGAGATACTCGCGATCTAGTCTTAATCCCTTCAAATTTCTATCTTTTTCCCTGATAACGAAACTCGCGGTCGTTATCAGAACATACCATACAATTTTCCTTGTTTTAAGACGAGATACTCGCAATCTAGTCTTAATCCCTTCAAATTTCTATCCTTTTCACTGATAACGAAACTCGCGGTCGTTATCAGAACATACCATACAATTTTCCTTGTTTTAAGACGAGATACTCGCGATCTAGTCTTAATCCTTTCAAATTTCCATTCCTTTCACATATAACGAAACTCGCGGTCGTTATTAGAACATACCAATATACCTTCTCTATTTTAGATATGATACTCGTGATCAAATCTCAAAAATCCCTATGATACTCGTGATCATTTGTAAAGAAATATACTCGCGATATTCCTTCACTGTAAACAATACTCGCCATTGTTAACAGTAAATGGCATTACAAATTTTGGTTACGATACACGCGATCGTGATCTAAGAAAAAATCAAATAATCGCCTAAGATCTCCCTCTTAATCGAACGCAAACATGATATGAATATCATAGCACTATCCCTTTCAAATTTTTTCCCTTCTCGCGACTTTCTTTTAAAACGGTGAATTGAATGGTCCCCGAGTATAATTGAAACAATTGTGAAATTTCTAATTGTTTTAGTGACTCGATCCCTAAAAGAAATAGCATCAGATCTCCAAGACTACAAAAAACCTATCTCACTCTCCGTTTCTCCCATAAAAAAAAATCTATCTATTAGAGTCAGTGAAGTGATTCTCACGAATTTCAATTCTGACTCATGTCAGGGGAAGGTATTTTTCGTTCCGACGAAATCCCTGGACGTGACAGTACGAAAGGTGACATCTATGATTCGAATGTCGAAAACCACGCCATCCTAACTCCTACACCAATCGTAACTTTTTTTTGTTATGAACTCCAAGAATGACGAGATTATTTAGTGACTTGCGCGGTGTTTTCACGAATGTCACTTTCATCTCATAAAAAATATCTAAATGTTATCCACAATGGAAGATGTGCATATCAGTGAGTGCTTTGGTTCCCGATCAACATTTCATATTTCACACTGATTGAAAGGATAGAAACAGAAAAGAAATCAAGGTTCGAGCCGGACTTTCTTAGTGCTCATTTGAGCTAGTTTTTTTTGCTGTTGAAAGGGCCGTTGGTGCCTCTCATTCTTTGAGTGGAAGTTTACGGCGTAACAGCTTTTCGGCACCCTACGCGGGGCCATCACCTCACGTTGTGTATTCACCTTTCTTTTCTCTTTCGTTTTGCGTGTTGTATTTACTTCGTAACGCTAATTGGAGCGTGTGGTTCAGAATGAATAGAAATAACGTCTTCTCTCTTCTTCTCCCGTGCTCACGCTCCTCGTGAACAGCATACGTACAGTTTGTTTTTACGCACACACACACTTTGAGATGTTGATAAACTATTCATACCTCTTTCATGTCTCAAAACTCGGAAACGTTATGGCTTGTGATATATTACTCATGTCTTCGGCTTTCGAGCACATCTTGTGTACTCCGATTTCTCCTCGTTTCGTTCATGAGAATCTAACGCATTTTTTCCCCTGTTCGTATTGAATCAGTAAATTACGATTCTCATGAACCTATGGTGCTTCAACGAAGTTCAAACTCTCACGTTGGTTTGCCGAAATTTCATTTCCAAGTTTCGTGGCTAATATCTACCGGCCGTGTGATTTCGAGGTTCATATTATATTGGGTTTGTATAGATCATCTTCCGCGAACTTTTCTCACAATCAAGATTTTTGTTGTTTTCCTTCTTACCCCGGGTACTCATGTTAACGACATCATTAGGAAGAAAGAGATATCCGAGTTGAAAACATCTTTCCTCTTTGTTCTTCTAATGATGTCGCGCGTTACAGTCGCTAGCGTGAGTCTCCGGCCTTGCTGATGAATGATTTTGCTCTGGTTGAGGAAACTTGTAATGTTTACGTGACTCCTTCTTTCCTTTCATTGGATCCGCGGATCCGTTGGTGGAAATTGAACACACACAGATCATTTTGTTTGTCCCTTCTTTCACATGTGTTTTCGACTTTCTATCAGTTCCTAACTTGAATATTATCATCCTGCAGCGAAGAACAAAGAATTCTCTGACATTCTTCAGAATTCGAATATTTTAAAGTCTCGATGGCCCCGTGGTGAGAACATGGTGATCGAGACCAGGAACCAATTGAGTACGAAAGAGAGAGACAAGTTCCGCCATCACCGTTCGTACGAGAGACGAGCGCGGTTAGTTCAACCAAGAGGATTTCATTCCCCGGTGACGTCAGAAAATTTGGACCATCCATTGATCGGAAAACGACCAGAATGGGCCAGAAGACACGGCAAAGTAATTTCATTACACGACAATGCACCTGCACACAAAGCGAAACCGGTTCAGGATACAATCAAAGCACTTGGCTGAGAGCTGGTACCCCACCCGTCGTATTCACCAGACTTGGCCCTTTTCCTTTCCTCGAGTTCGTGAGTACGGGTGAAAAAAGTTGCTCCCTTTCTGCGAGATCATCACTGGAATGATCACGCGAATGATTCCGGGGCTGAATGCACCCAGGGGTCATCGGAAGATGGAACCAATAGACTCCTACACTTATCACGTTTGAATGTTGCTGGTGATCTTGAAGTGCGTCGTGACCGATTGTTGCGACATTGTTTGAGAACAGGAAGACACGACGACGTGCCCTGGTCCAACTAGGACAAATTACCATGGCGAATCAAGTCGGGAGGTTCCCCCCATAACAGAATCGGTAACGTAGAAGCCACGGTCCCGACGGCTGAGCGTAGTCGCGTTGATCTCGCGAACCAGGAATTCATTCCACCTAACGTGACGACCTTGGCGATCACTACCGCTATCGTTGTCACCGTGACGCAATCCACCATGTTGACTGGCCTCCCCTCGATACGTAAGTATCACGGCACAACAAATCCCTCGCCATTTCGTACTCCGATAACAACTACTACGTCTATTCTGGCATAAAGGCCGTTCTTGCTTTCCCGCGAGAATTTAGCCCCAGGGGTGCCTTCGGAATAAATCAACTTCTCGAATAATCCCCTTTTTCACGAAAGGCCAATGTAAAATGTCCCGAATATGCCGCTTTACGTTCACTACCAAGGGTTTGACCATTCCGCAGGTTATCCCATGAGCCCTCATGTTGACCTTCACCAAAACTTCCCGAACGTACCATCTACTTCACCTAGTTCAACCGCAGATAGAGCTGTCCCCAACGTGGAGTCAGTCTCGAGGACTCAAGAACCAAAAACCCCCTATAACAACACATCAAACGGTATCAAAACAAGCCCCGAAAACTCATGTGCAAGTAACTTTTCCGAAGAATCCGAAGGCGAAACTATCTATGGAAGTCCATAGTCTCGAAAAACCTCGCGAGAATATGCCTCGCTCATGTACCGCGGCCCTCTCTCCTAGCGGAAGTTCCCGACAATCTGCCGGTTCTCAGACCTCCCGAAAATTTCGATTAGAAGGAAACTGTTGCAACTGTGAAAGAACTGGTCATGGGTTCTCGCAATGTAGAGACAAACGGAGAACATTCTGTTACCGTTGTGGGAAAGAAAGGGTGTATGTGAATACATGCCCAAAATGTAGCCCAGGAAGCCAGAAAGAGAACCCAAACGGCTTCAACCCATCATCAAGGGACATATAATTCGGAGTGTTGGAAAATTAGTATCGTCGTACGGACCTATCACGCGTGGAGAGGGTAACCCGGAAGCAACCCGGAACGTCGGCTGGCAAATTTGAATAAGAAGGCTCGACTAATTACTCGGCAAATCGGACTACGCACTTCATATTTCTGATTCCTGATCCGAGTACTACCCAGACAGTAATTGTTTTTCACCCTCTCCACGCGTGATGGGTCCGTACGACGATACTAATTTTTCAACACTCCGAATTATATGTACCTTGATAATGGGTTGAAGCAACCCGAAACGTCGGGTAGCAAATTTGAATGAAAAGGCTCGACTAATTACTCGGCAAATCGGACTACGAACTTCATATTTCTGATTTTTTCTCCTTTAGTTGATGCGGCATCCAATTACCTGCTTTTTGGACCATCCCCATCTTGTGCAAGCGTTTACCGACGGTCAACCTGTCAACACTCAACTCTTCAGACAACTCATCTAGGGTTCAACATGCATCTTCATCCAATAATTGTTCCAGTCCTACATCTTCGAATTTTTTCGGTACCCCTCCGCGTTCTTTATCACTCACGTCAAAATCGCCACTTTGGAATCGTCGAAACCACTCTTCACAAGTTGTATTAGACGGAGTGTGATCACCATAAATATTGCACAGTACACGATACGTTTCAGCGGCACTTTTCTTCGAAATAAAATAATGAAGCATAACTTCCCGCAAATGCTGTTTTGTCGGGACAAACGTTGTCATTTTTGACACCAGATAAAGAATGATGTTCACGCTTGTAACAAATGTTAACTACCGCAATCGACACCTCACATTATACACTTCCAAATCACAAGTATAGCACTTGAGTGAACTCAAAAATAGTATCAGCAGCAACACGTTTTCCAAGAGGGCGGAAACTCATTCCCATACCCAATAATTCTGGGAACGTTTCATCTGACCAGGTCTTCAACTGCTCGCAGTGATACACACCCCTGCATTTTGAATCAGTTCACATGCTCTTGTCCGTTGTAAAGGTGACCGTGGTTGCCTCATTCTATTCCAGCCTTCTTGCAAAATTCCTGAACGTACAGTACCCCTCCTTACATGAACATCGGCCACTACAAGAGGGCGTGGTAAACGCAATTTATAATTGTCATTGCGAATGGGTGGAATTGGAATGGAAGATTCTTCACCACATCCCACAAGATTACAATACAAGGATGTACGACACAAGAGTCATTCATATTGAAACTACGTGAACTTTGAGCAACACTGGTCATAAGTCCACAAAGATGTTCAATAAAGAAATCGCGAACTGGTCGGAAAGATTGTCGGATTACACCATGTTCGAGTTCCTTCGCCAAAAAAGTCAATAAAAGTTCTTTGGAGTATCTTCCATACTATATCATGATAACAAACCTGTGTCCAAGTGGTAGTATTTCGGTGTTATTATCACCCCTATTGTTCTATGTTCCTACTTGCTCTTCTATCCCTCCGCATATACATCAACTGGTCCACAGTGGTTGATTGCTGGATGATAACTTAAGTCCAGCAATGGAGAAAAGTCATCGGTAAATGATAGGATCGATGATTGGGCCAGTAATGGGCCGATTATCGGCTGTTTTCGTTTGTGGGTACTTTATCGGACACTTATGGATCATATGTTGGTCAGCAACAAGTAATCAATGAGAGATTATCCAATATGACCCATGCGTGTGTCGGCCAATGGCCCAACCGTGAACCAAGCCTCGCACAAAACCTGCCCAGTCCCATCAAGAACTATTCCACCAAGTTTGGTGCAGTTTCGGGAATGATAAGATTCGACCAAGCTCGGGTTAATGGTTTTGCCAGACTTGGTTCAACTAATTTGCTAGGCCTCAACCAATGTTCCTCCGATCACAGAGATTGTAATGGAAATAACTCAGGAGAAATTATTTCGAATATGTCGAATCATATTTTCTCAAAAATATTCCATAAATGGTGAATAGGGACTGAACATGTACTTTTTGATGAGTTCGTTAAACAAGTTCTGGACATGAAAGATTAGTCCAGAGGGACGGATTTTGAACAAGATTGAGACCAATTGGTCCGTTTGTTTCAAATCCCGGACCACTCTCGTGCAGTTCTGTCCATCACTTGTCCTGATCAGTCCTGAGACGTCCAGACAGTGATGCCAGCATTTGGTCAACCGAGTCGATTTACCCTCTCCATCTGACCATTTCTCGTCCCCACCATTCCAGCCGGGTGTACGCACAGATTGAAACTCGTATTCATGTGATTTGGAACCGGTCGGTTCACTTCGAGTCAGCTCGGACAATCGGGAGAGAACCAACTATCCGTCGGTCTTTGTCTTCTCTATATGTTTTACGATCGGCTAACTCCGTGCAAGATCGGAAAAAGTTTAAAGCCCATGCGGTCGACTTACCGGAAAGTTTCACCGCTTTTTCTTTTCCAAGCGACAATTTTATTGTAATCAGTATCGAACTGACTTACCCGGCACCCCGGGCAATTCTCGGCCGGGGCCCTTCGATATTTTTTCGTTTTTTTTTCAATTGAAGAGCCAGTTCAATACTGATTGATGAATTATCACGATGAAATATAGATTTGATGCATAGCATCATTTAATTGAATTAAAATCGAATATAAGTAAATAATTTTTCAATTATTATTTATTCTTCATGAATTTCATAAGATTATTGGTTATTCTCATGACTGATTATGAAGCTTTCAAGAACTCCTATATGTATTGTATAAAAATTTTCTAATAGTCACGCATTTCTAATCATTATTTCAAATCTTGATGATTTTTCAATGAATTTCATCAGAATTGTCAATCAATCGATGGTTGAAAGATTCCAAGATAATTTGGGGATCTATGATAAATGTCCTGCGGTGAATTCCATAATTTTCCCTGATAAATTAATTTTCAGAGATCACTATGATATTCCAATGAGGATAATCAAATCAACATCGATTATCAGATGTTGATCAACATCAAAATAATAAGACTGAATATTCAATTGATTGAGTGCAAATCATTTTCAATGGACTGAATAATTAGATTTGAGCATTCAAATTGATATTTCATCATTTCACGCACTATCAGACTCTTTCCTTCGCTGCATTACTTCATAGATGTAATATGTGGTTCGAAATATTACAAGACCCCATAGCCTAGCGGCAAAAGACATGGTTCTTGCGAAAGAACGGTCGGGTCCGATCCTGTGTGGAGACATTTCATTTTTTTTGTCATCTCTCTGGTAAATAATTAAATTTTACATCCGATCATCAATTTTTATGTCATTATATCGTCATGTTATCAATAATCCTGATCTTTCAGAATGCACTTGCGGATTCGACCAAGTACAGGTCCGAGTCGATTGGAAATTTCCCAAATATTCGTGTCCATGAGATATACACAGTAAAAAATTTTTCGTCAAATTCAACACACAAGCGAATGTTAACCATTTTTCTTCACACTCAACGAGTGTTGATTCCAGAGTGACACTCACAAAGTGTTAATTTGAACTCGAATAACATTTGATTGTGTTGAAAATGAATCGATCGAACAGCATTTGATCAGTGTGTTGAATGAACAAACAAAAGTGTTAAATATTCAACACTTGAATTTTTACACGTAGTTAAATATTCAACACTTGAATTTCAACACGTAGTTGAATATTCAACACTTGAACTTTGACACGTACTTCTTTTTTACACAATGACGGAATTTTTTTTTACTGTGTAGACCGGTCGATGCAGAATCTTCTGAAATGAGAAATGAATAGCACTTCAGAGGAATGTTTTTAAAAAAGTATACTTGCAGATTCCATCAAACCCTTTGACGAATTGATAAAACAATTTCGAAACTTTGTCTCCGTGGAATATAGACCGATCGATTCTGAATCTCCTCACGGAGAGCAATGGATTCTAAGGAGTATGACAAATATCATGAAGGCTGGAATATTTCCTAATATATTTTCCAGTATGAGGACAAGTATCTAGATTATAAGTGTTATAAGTACAAGTATCCATTTATGATGAAGGTGTTTGTGTCGGGGTAGATGGTACTGTCAACCAGTGATATATCAATATAATAACAGCAAGGAAAAAAAGTTAGTTCCTATTTTAATATAAGATTATTACAACTACTATCTTCAGTTGCTTGAATTAAGAAAAGAATAATATGAAATCGGAAAAAAAAAGATATTCCTGAGGACATGAACCCGCCAAGATAACACACGAAGAATTCTTTTTCAAGGGCGAGAATAGAACTCTTCAAGAACTAATGAATTCATATAGAGCTCTGGAGCTGTTCAATCCGTTGGACATTGACAGGCTCTTTGAGAATATCGGAAATATTGTTCGAGTACTCTCAGGTATACTTTTTTAAAAACATTCCTCCGAAGTGATTTCATTTTTCATTTCAGTAGATTGCCAATCGATCGGTCTCTATTCGATGGACACAAGTTTCTGAAATTTTTTCCATCAATTTGTCACAGGAATTAGCAAGTACACTCTTCTAAAAACGTTCCTTCGAAGTGATATTCATTGTTTTTCTTTTCAGAAGATTTCGAATCGATCGGTCTATATTCCACGGAGACAAAGTTTCGAAATTTTTTTATCAATTCGTCAAAGGGTTTGATGGAATTTGCGGATATATTTTTTCAAAAACATTCCTCCGAAGTGATTTCATTTTTCATTTCAGTAGATTGCGAATCGATCGGTCTTTATTGGATGGACACAAATTTTTGAAATTTTTTCATCAATTCGTCACAGGAATTGATGGAATTTGCAAGTACACTTTTTCGAAAACGTTCCTCTGAAGTGCTATTCATTTCTCATTTCAGAAGATTCTGCATCGATCGGTCTACACAGTAAAAAAAAATTCCGTCATTGTGTGAAAAAGAAGTACGTGTCAAAATTCAAGTGTTGAATATTTAACTACGTGTCGAAATTCGAGTGTTGGATATTTAACACTTTTGTTTGTTCATTTAACACACTGATCAAATGCTGTTCGATCGATTCATTTTCAACACATTAAAATGTTATCCGAGTTCAAATTAACACTTTGTGAGTGTCACTCTGGAATCAACACTCGTTGAGTGTGAAGAAAAATGGTTAACATTCGCTTGTGTGTTGAATTTGACGAAAAATTTTTTACTGTGTATATCTCATGGACACGAATATTTGGGAAATTTCCAATCGACTCGGACCTGTACTTGGTCGAATCCGCAAGTGCATTCTGAAAGATCAGGATTATTGATAACATGACGATATAATGACATAAAAATTAATAATCGGATGTAAAATTCAATTATTCACCAGAGAGATGACAAAAAGAATGGAATGTCTCCACACAGAATCGAACCCGACCGTTCTTTCGCAAGAACCATGTCTTTTGCCGCTAGGCTATGGGGTCTTGTAATATTTCGAACCACATATTACATCTATGAAGTAATGCAGCGAAGGAAAGAGACTGATAGTGCGTGAAATGATGAAATATCAATTTGAATGCTCAAATCTAATTATTCAGTCCATTGAAAATAATTTGCACTCAATCAATTGAATATTCAGTCTTATTATTTTGATGTTGATCAACATCTGATAATCGATGTTGATTTGATTATCCTCATTGGAATATCATAGTGATCTCTGAAAATTAATTTATCAGGGAAAATTATGGAATTCACCGCAGGACATTTATCATAGATCCCCAAATTATCTTAGAATTTTTCAACCATCGATTGATTGACAATCCTGATGAAATTCATTGGAAAATCCTCAAGATAATGATTAGGAATGCGTGACTATTAGAAAATTTTTATACAACACATATAGGAGTTCTTGAAAGCTTCATAATCAGTCATAAGAATAACCAATAATCTTATGAAATTTATGAAGAATAAATAATAATTGAAAAATTATTTACTTATATTCGATTTTAATTCAATTAAATGATGCTATGCATCGAATCTATATCTCATCGTGATAATTTAATAATCAGTATTGAACTGGCTCTTCAATTGAAAAAAAAACGAAAAAATATCGAAGGGCCCCGGCCGAGAATTGCCCGGGGTGCCGGGTAAGTCAGTTCGATACTGATTACAATAAAATTGTCGCTTGGAAAAGGAAAAGCAGTGAAACTTTCCGGTCAGTCGACCGCATGAGCTTTAAACTTTTTCCGATCTTGCACGGAGTCAGCCGATCGTAAAACATATTGAGAAGACAAAGACCGACGGATAGTTGGTTCTCTCTCGATTGTCCGAGCTGACTCGAAGTGAACCGACCGGTTCCGAATCACATGAATACGGGTTTCAATGTGTGCGTACACCCGGCTGGAATGGTGGGGACGAGAAATGGTCAGATGGAGAGGGTAAATCGACTCGGTCGACCAAATGCTGGCATCACTGCGTCCAGGGGATAGAGTCCGCTTGGATCCGCTGTCAGTCGACCTTGTGAAGTTGGATTTTGTTATCGTCTAGAGGTCGTCCAGTGGGATCCGCTGATAATTTTCGATCAGATTCGCAGATAATTTTCGATCAGATTCGCATTACATCCACACGTGTCCTGTTCTGCCCTGTGGATCCCGAGAATGCCCGGAATGATCCGACAGTGTCCAAACCGAATCGTGATGGGGCCGGATCTTGTCCCATTGTGTCTCCGAGTACATTCGCGCTGTCAGAAACTTGCGCGGGGATGTCCATAGATGTCCAGGGGCCATAAGATACCCATCCGAGCAATGTGCAGAGATTTCCACGATGCTCATTTCCGTGTCCCAATCACGTCTATTCGAGTCCAAATTTATTTTATGCGATTTTCAAAGCGATCCATGTTACATCAACACGTGTCTTATCCTGTCCTGCAGGGTGGAAGAATGTCCAGATCGATCCGATAATGGTCAGAACTGATCTAATCGCATCCAAACCGATCCATGTTGAATCCAGATTTTGTTCCGTTGCGTCCTAGTGTGCATGGGTGCTCCCAGAAACTTGTCCACAGATGTACATTCCACCATTTTGGGATAATTCGTCACATTTGCAATGGCGAGGATTCCGTGGCTGATACCTCTTCAAGACCTGGTGTTCTCCAAGTTTTAACGAAGAAGTGCCCAATTTCGAACCCCTTGGCAGAGTCCCAACCGGAATACACACTGCGGGCTTGAAGATGGTGTCTCCAGCAGTACATATCAAAGCAGATGGGGGAGAAGATTCAAACCTCTGATTATAGGGAAAGACAAGGCATGGAACATCCTCAGACCTTCTGGGCATTCAATTCCACGCATCCATCATTCCATTAGAACAAGTATGGAAGATTCAATATTCATACAGATTACGCAACATCCAACACGACAGCAGAGTCTACTCCATCTGACAGCATTTTCTCCTCCGCGATACTGTGTGGAATCGAATCCATCGATCAGTCTCCAATTCTTATACACGAGCGTTCGAAGGCTCATCAATGTAAATGGTGTGATGTAATGTACATGTATTCAAACGCCCAGACAGCAATCCAACTCCATCACAAGCTTGTATCTCCATTTCCATCAACGAGTACATTGTTCTAACCTTCACACATCATTCCCCTGCCGAATTTGTTGGGAAGGAGTCATTGCAAAGTATGTGACAATGAATGAAAAGAAGTGGGGAACTCACATGGTATCTGGGTGGACACGATGATACTTTTTCAAATTTCGGTTTTGTGGAGAGATTCCTGTCTAGGTTGAATGTGGGAAAAACTTTGCGACACGTTTGAGGATCCCTTATCGTTATCACGTAAAAATTTGGACAACTTTGGATCGAGTACTGACGAGAGGGAATATTTTCTGCTGTGGGCAAATGAACACGACTCCAGGACACAATTCAAAATCTTAGATCATTACTATGGATGAATTTCGACAGCTATGGGCTGACTCCGGGATCTTTCCCACCTGAGATGGATATAGGAAAAACTCTGGGATAGGGATGTTTGATACAGCATCAAATAATGACATAAAAATCGATGTAGACATGGTATTTCGAGTCTTTTTAAACATAGATCCACGCTGGAAGGGTGGGAATACATGATGTGGGAATTTATGAATCCTCGTGTGATTCGCAAGCAATACAAATAATGCATGAACGAGTGTCGGAGGTGTCTCGGAAGTCATTCGCTCATCTCGAATAAATCACATAAATAATCACATGAAACTCGGGTTGAGACTGATGGTCAAGGTATTTTATGAATGGAGGTACATGCCCAGTGATTCCAAGAGCCGTGGAAGAATGAAATTGGGATTCATTAATCATCCTGCGGATAGATACCGATGATGAGAATGAATGTACAGCTGTCGGAAGTGTTTTGGAGGTCATTCGAAGGTGTCGAATGAAGACATAAGAATCGGATTAGGCGTAATATCTGAAGTCCTTCTGAATATATATACATACTCAGGCTTCGGAGGGCTGGTAATACATGATATCAGAATCCATAAATCATCTCGCGATTCGCTAGCTATTGGAATAATGTCTGTACGGTCATTGGAGGTTTCACAAGTCATTCGATCATCTCGAGTGATTACATGAAATCCGGATTGAGTCTGATATTTCAGGTTTGCTGTTGATATAGGTACATGACCAGAGATTCAAAGAGCCATAGGGAAGTGAGATTGGAATTCATCAATCATCCTGCGGATAGGTGGCGATGATGATTATGCACATACGGGTGTCGGGAGTGTTTCGAAAGTCATCTGGAGGTCTTGAATAATGACATGAAAGTCGATTTAGGCATGATATCTCAAATGCTTCTGGATACTCAGAGCTTTGAAGTAGAGATATTCATCACAGCATCGATACATTGATATTTCTTTCGATGTATTTTGTACCGATGTATCGACGTATCGATGTTTTTGCTTTTCTGGATTACAGAAGTATCAGTGAAAATCATTCATAACTCGAATCCGTTCGGTTCCTGATGTGCTGAATGTCTAGGAGGGCTTTCGGAATAGCTGATTGGGACGCTCCAGAGTGAACGGGATGGAATCACTTTTTGGATACACCAATGTATTCGAATGATGATTTGGGGTGGAATTATTATTACGTACCATGTCATTTGATGAAAAGGAACGTCTGGAGAGAAAACACCTTGACTCTGCTTCCATCTACTCATGTTTGATGTGGTTAATATACGCATTCAATGGGAGCCTCATGATGTATTCGAAAATGAACATCCCATTGGTAGAGCATCGATGTCCCGGAGCTCAATGTCTCGAATGTTCAATATCTCGAATTCGATGAGTTTTTCGATTCGTAGTCACTTACAAGAGATCCTTTGGAAATGGATCAACCATTGAATTCGGGATATTGAGCATTCGGGACATGAGATTCTGAGAAGGAGACCATCTTAAAGCTTGACAATTCTATCGACGTGGTGGACTTCATCTAAGGCAATACCAGTGCTATGACACTAGTTGAATTGTTCTTGACAAATTACTTGGAAATGAAACAATCTAATCAACACATTGCTCCACAGATAGCACGGTCATTCTAGGAGGAGTCATAATGAATAGAACGTGCTCTCTAGTAATTCTGCTGGAACCCTTGTGCTATCTGGATCTAGTAAAAATCGATAGACTTGAATGAAAATAAGTCCGAAGTGCAAGTGATCTGACTGGAATTTCCCGGAAAAACACCACACGTTACTAGTCATGCTCCAATCCCAGTAATAGTTATTAATTTTTCCCAGGTCTGTTCCAGTCGGGTCACTTGCATTTCGGGTTTAATTCTAATCGAACCTGTTGACCCCTATCTATTGCTCTGTACAGATTATGTTCATTGATTGAAGAAGGGTCTATACAGAGCGATTTTTTTATTATATTCTTCGATTTTTGAATAATCCATCAAAGACAATTTGATCAGCGTCACATGACTGGTATCCACTTAATCTATATCCGTACAAATCGGGTCTTTCAGGCCCTGGGATTAAGGTGATACTGGTGGCGCGGCGACAGCCAAAATGTTTCTTCCAAATTGTTTGAAAGTGGTGCAATCAAACCAACCGATTTTCATTTACCTACCTGGTATATGTGGCAGTATAGGTCACTGGATGGAAATGATCTAGTTTTATTGCCCCACTTTCGAATAATTTGGGAGAAACATTTTGGCTGCTGCCACGCTGCTAGTATCCCTTCAAATATGCAGTCTCAATATCGAATTATACTTATTATTATCGACCGATTGTTTGTGACATCCATCCTGTAACGATGTGCAACGCTGCATCGTTGCATCAATATAGAAAGGAGGAAGTGGTTGACAGAGTACGAGAACAGTATATACGGGAGAGTAGCATAGATATTGTTACGGCCCGAACATTGAAATATACCCTTTTATAAAAATTCATGGGCAATTTCGAGGATTCACGACCATTGAGCAATCTCTGGCGGGAATAACTTCATTCAAAAATACACTACTCAGCATTAAAAAAAAATAGGGTCACATCTGGTTTCCATACCCATGCTGGCGGACCGCTGTAAAAACCTCTATAGACCTTTGTTTTAGACTTCCTGTTTTTCTTTGGATTCTTTTTTTTCAAAAGGGGATTTTGTTTCATTGAGCTGTATCAAATGGTTTCGATCATGGAAGCAGATATTGTAAACATTTTTGGAATCTCTTTCCACGGTTGGGACTATTTGACAGAAAGCTCAGTGAAATAAAAACCCCTATTGTTTCTTATATTTTGTTGTTCCCTATAACTCTTATTGGGATATATTATATTGCTGCTAGTGAGATATTGTTATATAGTTCTTTTTGCAAGTGAAAATCAACTTCGATCATCATTCCTCTAAAATTCTGATATACAGGGTGAGGCATTTATCTTGAGACAACGAAATATCTCGGTGGGATCATCTTTTATTGAAAAATGTTTGATACAAAAGTTGTAGGGTGTCAAAGGGGCTATCTAACAGTGACCTTGGAAATGTCCTTGATCTCGATCTCCAAGGTCATTTGAAGGTCAAGTTCGAAATTTCAAATGGGACCCCCACCCCTATTTGACCCCGGGAATGAGAAGAGCGGGAAATTTCACGCCGAGATATGACCTTCACCTCAAGGTCAGGGCAATACCATGGTCAAAAGAAAAGAAATTGTCTCATACGAGAGGTGTTGTGCAACACGGAGGTTGGAACAGGCAGGACCTTGAAATGACCTTGACCTTCAAGGTCGTTCGAAGGTCACCGTAGAAATTGAACGAGTTCGTTATTAAACGAGTTTGTTTTTGTCTTGTTACCGTGGGTTGGGGTGCTTGTTTTCGGTGAGTCCCCTCGCCTCTCACAGTTTTGGATGGTTCTTTTGTTTGGAATAAACTCATTCCAACAAATGCTCAAATTGGTCACCTTCAATTCCAATGCATTTATGGATCCGTGAGTTCGTTCAAGTTTACGGAATTTTGTTGAATTTCATTGAAACCCCGCTGTGCCAAAAGTGAACGTTCCAGAAATGTTCATGCCGCTGTTACACTTGATGCTGAACGTTTTCCGAACAACGTGCGATCTCGAGCATCTTTTCATCGGGTCGTTGAACAATTCATGGAAGAGGGAAGTGTGGGCAACAGGAAAATAGTCCGTCGCAACACAGTCACTGGATTCGACAATGAAATTGCTGTATTAGCTGCAGTGAATGCTGATCCTCATGTCAGTACTCGAGAAATCGAACATGATTCTGGAATTTCGCAACGTAGTGTATGCAGGATATTGAAAGAGCAAGAATATCACCCCTACCACATTTCATTGCATCAAGAACTCCATGGTAATGATTTTCAAAACCGAATTATTTTTT
This sequence comes from Gonatopus flavifemur, assembly GCA_018340375.1. Lineage (NCBI taxonomy): Eukaryota > Metazoa > Arthropoda > Insecta > Hymenoptera > Dryinidae > Gonatopus > Gonatopus flavifemur. Next base: position 1,367,085 of record JAFFJZ010000046.1, on the reverse strand, counting down.
GCCAATGGGCACGTAAACAAATCCAATTAGATCCTGATTTCTTCGCTAAAGTGCTATTTTTGGACGAGTCCTCTTCCACCAACCATGGCACGGGTAATAGGCATAACATGCACTACTGGAGTGATGAAAATCCACATTGGTTACGTAAAGTCGAATATCAACGCCAATGGTCTGTGAACGTTTGGTGTGGGATAATTGATGACCAGGTTGTGGGTCCACACTTCATTGAGGTTCACTTGAAGGGCGAAAAATACCGTGATTTTTTGAAGAACCAATTCCCGCTTCCATTTGAAGACGTAACGTTAGCTGTGAGGCAACAAATGTGGTTTCAACACGATGGATATCCAGCGCATTATTCTCAAGCTGCTTGTCAAGTCTTAGATCGCGAGTTCAATGGACGCTGGATCGGTAGGAGTAGTCCAGTAAATTGGCCAGCAAGATCGCCAGACCTCACCTCGCCAGACTTCTTTTTATGGGGTTACTTGGAGAGCGAAGTTTACGAACAAGTACCAACATCTCGAGGAAACATGACACAGCGGATCAAGGATGCTTGTGCCGAAATACCACCTAATATGCTTCGAAGTTATGTACGATCTTCTGAAGTACGGATCAATAAGTGCATTGAAGTTGAAGGTCACCAATTTGAACATTTGTTAAAACAACTCGATTTCGAATAAGACGAGCATTCAAAATGGTGAGAGGCAAGAGGACTCACTGAAAACAAGCACCCCGACCCACGTTGACAAGACAAGAACGAACTCGTTTCATTCCTAAGGTGACCTCCAAACGACCTTGGAGGTCAAGGTCATTTCAAGGTCCTGCCTGTTCCAGCCTTCGTGTTGCACAACACCTCTCGTATGACAAAATTTCTTTTCTTTTGACCTTGGAATCATCTTGGTATTGCCCCGACCTTGAGGTCAAGGTCATATCTCGACGTAAAATTCCCCGCTCTTTTCATTCCCGAGGTCAAATAAAGGAGGGGGGCCATTTGCAATTTTGAACTTGACCTTCAAATGACCTTGGAGATCGAGATCAAGGACATTTCCAAGGTCACTGTTGGATGGCCCCTTTGACACCCTACAATTTTTGAATAAAAGGTGATCCCACCGAGATATTCCATTGTCTCAAGATAAATGCCTCACCCTGTATTTGACAACTCATCTATATTTTTCTTTGTTTTCCTTTTACATATCATTCCTTCTGTAATTAGAATAATTTCAAACCTTGAATTTATATTGAATCATCATTAAAGAAAATCAGCAGCATGGTATAACTCTCAATAAATCAGCATACAGAATTCTTCGAATGTATCCTAATACAATAGTCACATTCTTCAACATCCAATCAGTTATAATATCGTGTTACGATTTCTTTCTCACGTCTTGTCCGTGAGAAAATGCGAGTTTCGGCCATCGCGGCGGGCCTTCCAGCATGGGTATGGACTTCTGGAAGACGCTGATCAAGCAGGCCCTCATTAGATAATTCTTTAAACTCCGACAAGCCGTCAAGTTTGAAGGAGGGATGTCGAAGTCGACGTGGAAAGCGAGAGCAGGGATAACTTCACTCTCGATCGCCTATTCAAGCCGTGGTTTACGTTTGGTCATCGGGGTCCGTGGGGCGCCAAGTCTGCGTGAAGACGAGGAACTTTATCCGCGAAATACTAATGATCCATTATTCTATTTCATTTGTTTTGTTCGATTAAAACGTCAGAAATTACGGGGTTTCACGAAACTATCGGATGTGTGATTCCACAAGAAGATCGTGAGGACATAGAGGAAAAGAGAGAGGGAAAAAGAAAAGAACAGAAGCTATCTATAACCAGCACAATTGATCAATGAAGTGAGTTGTTCATTCTTCAAATTTCATCTGTTCTTCAAAATCCCTTACGTTTCTTTTTCCTTAAACATTCCAATTTACAATTGAACAATACCTCCGGTGTATTGTCGACGAACCCAGAGGTGGGTTCACGATGCGTTGTTCCGTTGGAGTGGGGGAAGTCAGGAGAAGGAACTCAGGTCGGGTTCTGTTATCCAAGACAAATAATCAACCCAACAATGTATGAGCCACTGATAAAATGTTTATTAGCTCAGTGGGGGAAAGCCTGTAGGCATAAAACCCCCACGAAATGTTTCTTTACAAAGTTGAATCATACATAGATAAATATTGTATTAAACGAACCCTCGACTATTTATTCGAATTGTGAGCGTAAACCATTTTTGTCGTATTCAATTTCTAATCAGGATTATGCGTGCGGCGAGTGCATATTCGTGTTTCAAGTATGCACTCGTGCTACGAGCGTAACTCGTGTTTATCGTGATGATTGAGAGTTCGTGTACTCGATTTTGATTGAAATCGATTTTCTCGGTGATTGATGAGGGTTGAGGATTTGAGAGGAAAACATAATTGAAGAGGACCAGTCGTGGGACGTCGACAGACTAACTAGATCACGAGGATCTTATTACTCGACCGAGGATCACTTCTTCCTACCATGACAATAAAGAAAAGTGAAAGGTCAATCGACAAGAGGGGGAAGAATGTCCATTGCCGAACTACCTGCTAAGAGAAGATAAAGGATTAAGATACGGGTGTTTTTGACCTGTAGGCCGGTATTATTGTATATTATCCACTACCCGCAATTTACCAGTTAAGGATTATCTCATGCATGCATTCAAATAGTGGAAGGTTTTCGTTTTGGAAATATAGAATTATAGATGTGATCTTTTACACTCCTTTTTCCTTATTTCGTATATAAACTTGAATTATGAAATCATAACAAATCCCGGGTTCAGACGGAACATCCTGGACGTGAGGTAGCCCTCCGCTCGAATCTTTCATTCTGATATATATATATATATATATATATATGTGTGTATGCGTACATATGTTTATAATATATGCATAAATTCAATTGTAACAAGTTTAAAGAAGGTTCTGGTTATTTTCCCTTTCAAAGAATAACCTGGCGTCAGAAAATCCTGATAAACTAATCCGGACTACCACGAGCCAAGAAAATATTTATTCTCATAAAAATTGATTTGTTAAGAATAAATTTCATCGTTTATTCATGACAATGTACATAAATTAACATTCCACCTAATATACCATAGAAGCACGTTAGCGAACGGAATAAAATAGTGGAATGAAATACGATAAGAAATGCGCATGATCTTAACATCCCACCGCAGGTATAGGGGAATGTAAAGTGGGGATCAGAGTCGACGTGATTAAGTGCAAATCGATCGAGGATCAGATTCACTTCTCGATCTGAACGAAATACTTTGCTTTGATATATTCTTGGATGCATATGTACGATTGTCGTAAAAACTATAATAAAATTCATGTCAGCGTTTCCTGGGGATACATTGCGCAAATCAGTTCAATGTCATCACAGGAAACGAATGTATGAACTGATATTAAGGATTTTTGCCCTCGAGCAATTGTCACGATTGAGTGACAATTGATCGATGGATGGAGTCTATTTTGTATTTCAATGACTGCAGTGACACGGATTACTCGCTAGAAAGAGCCCTGACGAATTTTCTGTTATTATCAACCTCCGCTTCTTTTATGTTCTTCAGTTGAATTTTAGATTCAGATTATTTTCCGGACGACGCTTACCTTTCCCGGTGTTTTTCCACCGAGAAAGGTCCACGAGACTGATCACTCCCAGTGGTATCTCGCATAGTAAGAAGGAACGGAGTGATGATTCTCAAATAGTATTCATCAGTTTTTGGTGCAAGGCCATATGACTACTATCGGTCCGATAACCATTCGCTGTTGACAGAACTGAATAAAAAAACCAAGGAGAGGCGCCCTCTAACACTTTGAATGATGAGGGAGGAAGAAAGAGAGGGAGAGTCAACTGATTTGATAGAAATCTCCGTTCCGTTGATTGTAAAAAAGATATTGACATATCTTGAATGGAACTGAGGGGTAATACCACCTTGTGGAGATCAAACTTTTTCATTTTCTAAGATCAATCACGACCGATAGAAACATTTTTGAAATATGGGGGTTTGAGCACATGAAAGTACTAGTCTATGAGTACCGGAAACCCATACTTTTATATCTTTACAATACAAAATTGCGGCGTATCATCACATTCGAGGAAAGTCTGTTGATCTGCATGGGCGTTCCGCTGCAGGTCACAATTTTGATTGCAGAACAAGAAACCAAAAGTTTTCTTGGAATATAGTTTTGAATGGAGTGAACGACGTAGGATTTTCCTGATAAACTGAATTTCACCGATTTTATGAGCGATTTTCGATCGATGTGTGAGAGAAAAAGATTGAAAACAATAATTCAAAAGGACACCATTTCTGTGTTCACCCATTTTTCGCAAGAATCCTACGACGTTCATCACATTTTGAACTATATTATCAGAAACTTTTTGGATTTTTGTTCTATAATAACAATTGTGACCTGTCGTGGTACGCTCATGTGAATCAACCGACTTTTTTTGAGTATGCTGATATGCCGTAATTTTGTATGCTGGGAATATAATAAAATGTGTCTCTCGTACTCGAAGACCGGTTCTTTCATGTGCACAAAACCCCATATTTTCGAAACGTTCCTACCGTCTGTGGTGAGTCTCAGAGAATGATGAGAAGTTTTTTTGCCACGAGGTGATATTACCCCTTGAAGTCGATTCAAATCGAGAGAGTCCGATCCTTGTGTCACGTTCGGATGGGGGCCAAATCAATGGAATCAGTGTTTGAAAAGAGAGAGTATGACGTATCTGTCTTCTCAACCAACTTTTCGTTGATTTGGTTTTTCGTTAATTTGGCCCCCATCCTCACGTTCATGGAAATTTCCCCGCACAAAATTTCTTTGTATTTTTATTTCAGCTCTTGCTGTTCCATTCTCTTAATATTTCATCATTGTAATTATTAATCACTTATGGTCTAGAGGGTTCATTATCGCAGATGTCCACCAAAATTGTGTACTCATTAGGAAATTTCTTTTAACGTCGATCGTGCATCGACGTGCGATGAAGCAACTCTTCCCTTCCTTTCTCTCCTAATTCTCTTTTCATATCTTCACTCTCGCACCACACCATTACTCATGGTGCTATGTAAGACTTCTCATCCTTCTCACACCTTACTCCTGTTCGTCCGATGCGTTGCTGCTTCGTATATCGCACGCTTGCTACTTTGCTAGCAAGTGTGAGTGTTCCGGCGAAGCACGTAACGGGTACCTTTTCTTTCTACATTGTTACTTTCCTATCATCTTTCTCTATCCCTCAATTTTTTTCCACATTTCATGACCAGCACGATGGAAATTGTAGACTCTTCTACAATTACAATAGTTCCATTGAAATTTTCCCTCCAAATATTTAGCCATGGAAACTCCAAATTATTCACATAAATTTTCAAGACACACCAGGTATTGTTCTTTGCCAAGTCACGTGCCTGGTTTCTCATTGCAGAGGCCAGCGAAAACGCGGGCCTCAGCAGCGATAAATCACGTACAAAGGCCCATCAGCTCGGAAATTTGACAGACGATTTCCTAGAAATCTTGGTGGCAAGTTGAAGTGCTGATTAGGCTGAGAACAATCAACCCCGCACTTCTCCTTTTTTTGTTTTCTTGGCCAGCAATTGCCACCGGGCTGGGCGGTCTTCTCTCAACCGTGGTAAAACCCGTGTCGGAAAAGTAAGTACCCTCTCTGCTTCCTCCTTTTCCTCTGGGGATTTCCGTTCTTGTGGGGGCGGGAAGTTTGGCACTACGAAGTCTCCACCAGGGGTTAATACTTTCCCCTGGCGAAAATCTTAAAAGTAATCCAGCATATCCATCCTTTGGGCTATGAAAGGATAAGCTAGGAGGAAAGCTCGGGCCCTTTCCGCTCGTAGGATGGATAAGCATTGGAGTACTCTTTGCTGGTGTCGATCTTTCTCGTTTCCCCCTGGAGCGGTTTTTCCCTTGAGATGACCGAGAGAGTAGGGAGGAGAGGATCGGTATTTTGAGTTTCAAGCTAGAGTGTGAAATTCATTACAACGTTTCGTTTAGATTTTTTCTTCTTCTCCTCCTCTCCATTTCGTTCGAAGCAAATTTAAATAACAAAAATTTAATTTCAAATCCTCGTGATAACACAAAAAGAAATATAAAAAGGGTGGAAATATAGTAGACAGTGCTAAGCTAACAAAGAACTTAGAACAATGGTGGATGGGGGCCAAATCAACGAAAAACCAAATCAACGAAACCGTTAGTTGGAAAGAATAAGACATCATACATCATACATCTCTTCCTTTTCAACCAATGGTTTCGTTGATTTGTCCTTTGGTTGATTCAGCCCCCACCCACAATAGTGTTGTCAGTTACATCAAAAAGACCTAACACGTCTGCGAGGATTTCGGATTCCACCAAGTTTTGCTTTTACCGCACTAATATTGGTAAGTCAAATGATATTCTCCTCATTCCGTTTGCTTCCTTTCCTTTATTTCTTCCTCTTCCTTACCATCGTTGAGGAAAATGGGAATACATGAACTGTATATGGGGCAAAATTTCTCAAGCGTACCAGCTCAAATATTTTTACCTCCTCAACCTTTTTGAAATTTCACCGAAATGTAGTACTAGTTAGTGACTTTTGATGGGTCGGTGCCGAATCAACGAAAAACCAAATCAACGAAAAAAAATTTACTAGCAGTATGAAGTTGTCATTTTGTTGCAGTATGAAATGAAATTAGTCATAGATCATTGATTAAATCAAACGAAAATTCTTCATGTTAACCTATTCACTGCACCCGTTTATTACAGTAGACACGTGATTCATCATTCTAATAAAATTACTAATGATCTTCCTAATCGATCGGTACAATCAAACTGTTTCAAACGTCTGTAGAGAACGAAAATCGGTTTGTTTGTATCATGAACATAACCATACCATAATCATAAACATAACAAAGGGAAATTAAGTTGACCGTGGGGTTGTTCGTTTCTTTTCGTTCAATTTAATCAATGATCTATGACTAATTTCATTTCATACTGCAACAAAATGACAACTTCATACTGCTAATAAATTTTTTTTCGTTGATTTGGTTTTTCGTTGATTCGGCACCGACCCCTTTTGATCCTATGAAGGATTTTGCTCTGCTACCTCTGGTGATCAAACTACAGGGGTCAAAAATTCACAGATTTCGTTTAATCAGCTCTTTTGAAGATATAATTTCTGAAATTACATTTTTTAAAAAAATCATTTTCGATATTGTTTTTTGTAGCTTTTTTTCTGTTCTTCACAATGGAGTAATCTGTTTTTGTGAGAAAAAATTGTTTCCAACAAATTTAACGAGTTCAAAGTTATTTTGGCATTTTTTTTCAATTTCGACAATTCTGAAAATTGTTTGAGTTAGCTCGTCTGGAAGCTGAATTCTTCAGCTTCAAAATCGTGTAGGAGGAATTGTGGGAAGAAAATTTTATCTGGCATTGGCAACGGTTTGAAGCGCGCGTATCGCATATTTCTATTATCTCCTGATACGATTCGTCATACCGTTGACGCGGAATACAAGTGAAACGAACTGTTTTTCAATAGAATATGATTTTTCAATCATGCCAATGATCTCATACAATTTTACCGTGCCCTTATATCATCAAACTTCATCAATAACAGCTCTTGAAATTATGGAACATAATAATGAATAAATATACATAATATAATAAATATGGAATAATTCTACTCTCCAGAAAATACACTGGCTTCTTTCCTGCATAACCCACACACTTCTGCATCGGGGAGAATGTTGGGAAACTTTTGTTGTAGACTCGAAAAAATAGTTCTCAAATCTATTCAGTTGAATTTGTGATCGATTTTTCTCAAGTCGATGTACAATTGGAATTCTGTAAACATCTTCGATACATCAAACGTATCGACGATGTTCATTTGTTCTTCCTTGTGTATACGAATACTTCATACAACTTGATGTCACACGAAAAATCGCATCGCATGACACGATCTTGAATTGTAAGTAAAATTGTTTCAATTCTAAATATGATTGGCAATTCGTGATGGGAATCAATTTTTTCTTTTCCAACTGTTTGATTGTGTTTGTTTGTAGGCAATTCAATTGATAGATGAAATACAGCATTATCGACACATTTCTTGATTCTCAAGGATGTCTGCAACTCAAACTTTCGTTGATCGTTGTTGTAACCCTTTGCACAAAATCCATCACAAATTCAAATCAAGAGATTTGAGAACTATTTCTCCAAATCTACAAAAAAAGTTTTCCATCATCTTCCCCGGCGCAAAAGTGTGTGGGTTATGTAGAAAAGAAGCTGCTGCCTGTTCTGGAGAGAAGCCTCCAATTGAAGCACCAGATGATTCGTTCGGTCATGTTTCACTCGAGGTATTGATACCATATTTTCAATTGCTAAAAAGACAATTTGTACATCACTGAGAATGAATAATACATTCATGTGAATTACAATTAATTACTACGATATGTTTCACATAATTCAGGATGACGATGATGATGGTATTGATGAACATGGTAATCACGATGATTACCAGCCATTAGAGAAGAAACCAAGAGATTGTAATATTGAGGAACATGAATCGGCTATGGAGGTTCTTGATCGAATTGAGCAGAAATATAAAACTTCCTCGAGTGCTTCGGAAAAAGTATTACTCCTCACGCTTGCGCCAAAATCCTGGGGTCGGGAGAGACTTGCTGACGAGTTTGAGACTTCTGAACGCCAAGCTAGGAAAGCTATCGAACTGGTAAAAGAAAATGGTATTCTAACGTCACCATCTCCAAGGAAGGATCATGCTTCAGCTTTTGAAATAAAAAATAAGATCATAAGTTTCTATAATGATGATGAAAATAGTCGTATAATGCCGGGCATGAAAGATTTTGTTTCAGTTGAAAAAGAAGACGGATCACGAGAGCACGGACAAAAGAGATTGATTCTGTGCAATCTTTCAGAATTATATTTTGCTTTCAAAGATCAGAATCCTACTGTTCCGGTCAGTCTCTCTACATTCTCGCAGCTTAGACCTCGTAATTGCGTACTCGCTGGGGCTAGTGGAACGCATACTGTTTGCGTTTGTGTCCATCAAAAGAATGTCGATTCAATGCTTGATGCGATAGATATTCCAAAATTAACATCCGGTACGAATAATCCAATCGCCACTTATCATGATGCTGTTAAAATGCTTTTATGTCAGAATCCATGTGTCCAATGTTATCTCGATGGATGTTTATTATGTCCTGGCAAAGAGGGTTTCCAGAATTTTTTACAAACAGTTTTCGAAGACAATTGCATCGAAAAACTCGAATATCAAATTTGGCAACAGACTGATCGTAGCACTTCGCGTACTGAAGTTGCAGATGCGGAAGATTTTTTAGAAGAACTTCCTCGCTGTCTTTCGAAACTCAAATTCCATTCATTCGTTGCGGAACAGCAGTCATCTTTTCTGAGAAATTCGAAGGATAATTTACAAGAAGGGGAATTTTTAGTTTCATGCGATTTCGCGGAAAATTATGCGTTTGGAGCCCAGAATGCTGCACGGGGTTTCCACTGGAACAACGACCAAACGACAATTTTCACCACTGTCGTTTATTACAAACAAGGAAACGAACTCAGTCATCGGAGCATTGCTATTTTATCGGATAAATAGCGTACCTGGAAGAGCATTTCCAACCGAGAAAAATTTTCTATTTTACGGATGGAGCATCTCAGCACTCCAAGAATAGATATAATTTCAAAAATCTTTTGTATCATTACAAAGATTTTGGAATAGCAGCTGAATGGCATTTCCCGATGCGCTTTACGAATGGGCAAAGAGAGATCTATCAGAAACTGTTGTTTTTCTAGTTCGAAGACAAAACATGAAATCACTTCTAAAAAGCTTAAAACTCGCTTCGAAACTGCAAAAACAATCCCAGGAACGCTCAAATATCATTGTTTCATCCCCACTTCGAACATGACTTCGCATTTACGAGTATTTTCGTCAATGTAGATGTTGTCCCAAAGATGAAAATTCAAAAAAAAAATTAATACGAATAAAAAATTGCGCTAAATATATTGCTTCGAGCAGAATTATTACATATTTATTATATTATGTGTATTTATTCATGATTATGTTTCATAATTTCAAAAGCTGTTATTGATGAAGTTCATGATATAAGGGTACGGTGAAATTATATGAAATCATTGGCATCATTGAAAAATCATATTTTATTAAAGAACAGTTCGTTTCACTTGTATTCCGCGTCAATGGTATGACGAACCATATCAGGAGATAATGGGAATATGCGACACGCGCGCTTCAAACCGTTGCCCATGCCAGATAAAATTCTCGTCCCACAACTTCTACTACACGATTTTGAAGCTGAAGAATTCAGCTTTCAGATGAGCTAACTTAAAAAATTTTCAAAATTGTCGAAATTGAAAAAAAATGCCGAAATACCTTCGAACTCGTTAAATTTGTTGACAAAAATTTTTTCTCACAAAAACAGATCCTTCCGTTGTGAAAAACAGAAAAAAAGCTACAAAGAACAATATCGAACATGATTTTTCAAAAAAATGGAATTTAAGAAAGTATATCTTCAACAGAGCTGAATCAACGAAGTCTGTGAATTTTGGACCCCTGTAGTTTGATAACCAGAGGTACCAGAGCGGAATCCTTCATAGGATCAAGAGTAACTAACTAGTACTACATTTCAGTAAAATTCCAGGAAGATTGGGGAGCTAAAAATTTTTGAGCTGGTACGCTTGAGAAATTTTGCCCCATATACATATATACAGGGTGAGGCATTTTGAGACAACTGAATATCTTGGTAGGATCACTTTTTTTCGGAAGATGTGTCATACAAAAGTTGTTATACAAAGAGGGGGCCACAAAACTACGATATCAGTTTCATCATAGATCGCGTTATGATCGATTAAAATGGGGTCAACATCATTTTTTCAAACGGGAACCCCCCCTTTTATTGCATATCTTGATTCTACGCAAGAAACTGAGTAACTTTCGCTTGAAACCTTCCTTCTGAATTTTTGAAGATGGCGCCACAATCGATGAAAAATAAAGTCTATGAAACAATATGTGGATATCTTGTGGAGTGCATCCAAGAGCCGAAATATCTCATTCGAATGTTGTTAAGAGAGGGAACGACACAATGGCGATATTAGTTCCATAATGGATGGCGCTGTGGTCGGTGAAAATGAGATGAACTTGAATTTTTCAAATGGAAACTTCTACTTTTTATCGCATATAATGATTCTACGCGAAAAAATGAGGAATATTCGTTCGAAACATTTTTCCTAAAATTCTGGAAGATGGGAACGGTGGAAAATGAGGTTGATGAGAGAGTTCTACTGCATTATGTGTAAAGCAATGCTCAACAAACAAATCAAAACAATCATAATTTCAGAGAAGAAATCGAACACAAAACACAACAAATGTCACGTCCAAAACATTGTAAATGACTTCAATTCAATGTAACTCTCCTGATGCAGTAGAACTATTTCATCAACCTCATTTGCCACTGTTTGAACTTCAAGAATTGAGGAAAAATGTTTCAAACAGAAGTTCCTTTTTTTTCGCGTAGAATCATGATATGCGATAAAAAGTAGGAATTTCCATTTGAAAAATCTAAGTTGACCTCATTTTCACCGACCACAGTGCCATCTACTATGGAACTGATATCGCCATTGTGTCGTTCCCTCTCTCAACAACAACATTCGAATGAGATATTTCGGCTCTTGGATGCGGTTCACAAGATGTCCGCTGTGATGTGACAAATCATCACAAAAAGAGTCGCGGGATGGCACCGCGCACGATCCCTATCGATCGTAATCGTAAACTTTCATAACGAGTTAATTCACTCGAAAGAACATAGCTGTCGCTCGCTTACACGAGAATCGGGAACACATCTCCTCTCCCTCGCTATTCCTGTCCTCCTCTAATCCCTGCCCTTCTTCTATTTGTTGAGGTTTCCCGTCCTCAAGGAGGCAGCGCCACCTATACCACGGATGCTTAGAAGGATCGGTTCAACGCCAGGAGGCGACATCAACGCCATCTCGGCCGTTCCTGAATCGACAACCCCCAGGAGACTGGAAACCCCTCGTGGGCAACACCATCTATCTCCAACCCTAAACTACAGAGAGAGAGAGAGAGAGAGAGTAGGATGAGTCGTCTCCGAGGATGCCACCCCGTTCCTGGATCGGCGGAGCAACGGCAGAGATCAACCCGATCACGCTGTACCCCTTCTCCCGGCCCCACCAAAGAAGAGGAAAGGACATAAACATCCGCACCCAGAAAATCTCTACAACGCGCATGCGCGCACTCACCTAACGAGTAACTAGAAGCCACCGCCCGAACCCGTGAAACTAGAGAGCCTCAAGGGAGAGAGTGGACATCGGAGGTTTGCTGTGATTGGCCAAGGCCTTAAGAAGCCATATCGATGGAGTATCCCTATTAGGATTATGATTATAAGCCAAATATAATCATAATCATAATGGGAATACTCCATCAATATTGCTTCTTAAGGCCTTGGCCAATCACAGCAAACCTACCATGTCCACTCTCTCCGTTGAGGCTCTCTACGTGAAACGAGCTCCAGAAGTAAGCTCCAACGGAAAGTCGCCGACGGGGTCCGTATATGATTTTGCGAACTCACCCGTCGGGCAAGAAGAAGGAAGTGGCCATCTTGCATGTCACTTCTCATGTGACTGAGCCACGGCAACGTTCTAGGAAAAACTCGCGCTGTAAAACTTTGGATACGGTGAGTATGCTGTGCCATCCGATTCCAATTAGGATTTTCTTCTTCGCTTCTGTCGAGGCAGTTTACCGGTGTGGAAGTGCTAGTGCGGTGAAAATTGGTTCCTGTGGTAAAAATAGTGTCGTTCACGTGGCCTCCTCCACGTGTCCCTCTTTCTTCATTTTCCTTCCACCCTCCGTGTTTAGATATAGAGTCACCCCCTTCGCCCGTGTTTGCCCTCCCCCGGTTAACTTGTATGGTCGCGATTCCCCTATATTCCCCTTTGTCTTGATTTATGTAAACGGCATAGTCTGTAGGTATACATTCCCTCGTGGTCGCGCCCTCCACATTGATTTCTCGATCCCTGTGTCTCCCCAAAACCAATCCATCGAACAAACAAATTGTTTGTAAGGTAACTGACCCCATTAGTGAACATTTCAGAACACAAGCACCCTAAATATAAATTATTTCATGAATAATTTCTTTAAAATGAATTTCCACGAGTAAATAAGGTAGATTGAGCATTTCAATTTCCTCTTACCGTGATTTCTCATTCATTTTCTGAGTGATAACAATAAAAATGAAGAAATTAATGAAATGTTAACAATACCCCTATTAGTAAACGGGTCGCATGGATCAGTGAACGCTGATTGACCCATTACTGAACGCGTAGAATCTGGGGTGACTCAGATGAGTTATTATCACTTTCCTGATGATATTCGAAATATATTCTGTGCACATTCTAATGAGACCTTTTCATAGGTGCTATGCATATTCATCGAACGTATGTAATCGAACATATGACGGGACGTCAGTCGAACGTCGATTGAATGAATATCGTACATTTCAAATGTACTATGTACGTTCTGAGTATATTTAAAACAGTCCCATTCGTATATTCTATGAACTTTCATGATATGTTATTCGTATCTCATTCTCAAATTCTACCAACGTTTTTATTTCATATAAACTTTGAACTTCTGTTGCTGCTTGAGTTACTTTGGCAAAAAAAATTGTGAATTTCAAGTAGAGTTTATAATTTTACATGTTTATTCCAATCCTTGGAGAAATTTATAGATTGATTGAAAAATTATGCGCATTATGAGAATTCATGAAAAAATTTTCCTAGCGTAGATACCTATGATATGAATCGTCACGTTTATTCGTTCAGTAATAGATCCACCGATCATTTCCGTGTGTGTATTTCTGAACGCGCAATTTTCTGGGTTAGCGACTGGAAGTTATTGGAAATAACCCTGTATTATCTTAATTTGAATGATATCAATAGATTGGATACATAAAATAGTTCAATGGTCGCATTAATACTATGAAAATGCACAATTGGAAAAATGTCCATTCTTACCTCACCTTGTAAGATTCACGAGGGCAAAGCTCGTTGTGACACTCGGCATGAATCTTCGTTTATTTCATGAATTACATTTTTCTTCCTTCCATTTGTTTTCGCATTAATCACGAACAATAATGTTCAAGATTGGAATAATCTTCACAGCACGTGATAGGTAAACACTCCTTGTTCGTCAAAGAGGTTTTATTATCTCGAGGTTCACTAAAGGGGTCGCGTTCGCTAATGGGGTCAGTTACCTTATTTTCTTTTCTTTGCACGACGATGTCGCACCCTTGTAAAATTCGGAAATTGTGGAAATATACGTGCTCTGGCACATCATTAAATATACGTAGAGTTTTTTTACTCAGTGTATGAATTCGAATCAACCCACCCCCTCTCCCTGAGCTTGTTCCTTTTCCTTCGACCTCTCAAAATTGTCGTGAGCAAGCTACTTGTTCTCTTCCGATATTTTGCAGGTCCCACTGTTGCAAATGAATATTCACGACAGGAGTCGTGGAGGCGCTCAACAACCCAAGCGCCTTTGTGCATGGATTCTGGGAGTATCCATCACACCGCATATTGTTTCATAGACTTCATTTTTCATCGATCGTGGCGTCATCTTCAGAAATTTATAAAAACGTTTCAAACGAAAGTTATTCAGTTTTCTGCGTAGAATTAAGATATGCGAAAAAAAGTGGAGGTTCCCGTTTAAAAAAATGATGTTGGCCCCATTCTAATCGATCATAACGCCATCTATGATGGAACTGATATCGTAGTTTTGTCGCCCCCTCTTTGTATAACAACTTCTGTATGAAACATTTCCCCAAAAAAAGTGATCCCACCGAGATATTTAGTTGTCTCAAGATAAATGCCTCACGCTGTATACACATGCAGGGAAATACATATTATTTGCTTTTTGGGCAATATCTTGCTCCATGTCATGTTTTTCCCGAGTTAACTTTGCTATGTTTCCGCTTATCATGCCTAATTTTGTGTTAGAGTACCCAGACATATTGTTACCTCCCTGAAAATAATCAAAGGTTTTTTTCTACGATTTTAAAAGAGAAATATTTCACCTTACCGAAACCATGTTTTTTTTTGTTATACGAGGTGGGTTCAAAAAGTGAGGTGACTTTTCAAATTTCGCGGGCAACGTACTTTCGATTATCGATTTTTTTGTTTTGTTATGTTGGCACACTCTTCCCGAACATCTGTACCAAGTTTCAAGTGTATAGCATTTTTTGTTTGGTTGTGAGAGGCGTAAAGGTTATAAGTGTTTTGCGTGCTCGGCGATTTCTCGCCATCGAAAAATATGGATCAAGGGATTTGCATCAAATTTTGTGTGAAAAATAAAATAAAGTGCTCCGAAACACTTAAAATGTTGACAGTGGCATACGGTGAAACTGTTCTGAGTAAAAAAAACGTCTACAAGTGGTACAAACTCTTCCAAGATGACCGGGAGGATGCCAATGACGAGCCTCGCTCTGGACGCCCAAGCACGTCAACAACTGATGAAAACGTTCAAGCAGTAAAGAAAATTATTTTGGAAAATCGTCGAATCACTATCAGAGAAGTTGCTGAGGATGTTGGTTTATCGCTTGGCTCGTGCCATGAAATTTTTTCTAACGTTTTGGGCATGAGACGTGTGTCAGCGAAGTTTGTTCCGAAATTGCTAAATTTTGACCAAAAGAACCGTCGCATGAGCATCGCTCAAGAACTGTTGAATGACGTCAACGACGACCCAGATTTACTCAAAAGGGTCATAACTGGTGACGAATCATGGATATATGGTTATGATGTCGAAACCAAAGTCCAATCGTCCCAATGGAAGACCCCAGATGAGCCAAGACCGAAAAAAGCACGCCAAGTTCGATCAAATGTCAAAGTTTTGCTCACTGTTTTCTTCGATTACCATGGCGTGGTGCATCAGGAGTTCTTACCATATGGTCGTACGGTCAATAAACAGTATTATCTTGAAGTTATGCGTCGTTCGCGAGAAGCAATACGAAGAAAACGTCCAGAATTGTGGAAAAATAATTCATGGCTTTTGCATCACGATAATGCCCCTGCTCACTCATCTTTGCTTGCGAGAGATTTTTTGGCCAAAAACAACACCACAATCATGCCTCAGCCACCATATTCACCGGATTTGGCCGCATGTGACTTTTTCTTGTCCCCAAAACTAAAGAGACCTATGAAAGGACGGAGATTTGCAACGATTGAAGAGATAAAGACTGCATCGCTGGAAGAGCTCAAGGCTATACCGAAAAGTGCTTATGAGAAATGCTTTGAGGATTGGAAAAACCGTTGACATAAGTGTATTGTATCTGAGGGGGATTACTTTGAAGGGGACAACATGAATATTGATAAATAAATAAATATTTTTTCTTAAAAATACAAAGTCACCTTACTTTTTGAACACACCTCGTACTTCTAGAAGTGATGAACTCAACAAACCTCTCTCAATTCGAAGATATTGAAACGATTGATTCACAGTTATTGTTAAGAATGTGAAAGAAAAGAAAAGAATTGTTACAATATAAACATTTTACACACATTCACCACTCGAATTGAGCTATAATGTTTTTAAACCCTTCCTTGTTTTTTGTCATTTGCTATCAAATCAGGGGTGTTTCGGCACCTTAAGAAGGCAGTATCGAGAATTAAGAGAGGTGTATCGGTCATCCGCTCGGGCTGTTACACCATCATTCCAGCAGCCGCGCTGGTGCTTCAAAATCATTCATCCGACGTTGGTTCGATGACTTGGTCATCTTGCCCATCGTCGTAACACTTGCCAACATACCGAGATATACCGATCCTCTGATTCTTTTTTTATGCAGTTCAGGATTTCCTTCTCTAGATGATGGAGTGAATTTTCACAATGATTGGAATTCGAAAAGTTTATTTTTTGAATAAAGATTCAATTTGAACACCAAATATAAGTATAGGACCAACGTCTCTGTCGGATATTTACATTTGGATACATGGATTATCGATTGTCGTCTCCCTCACATTCAATACAAAGCCAAATATACGGAAGAGACATGATGTAATTATAATATCCATGTATAAAGGTTCGTATATCGATACGTATACAGATGTATGTATACATAGCGATATAGCTTCATGTGAGTGGTGATCATCCCGACAGTGTATATTGAGCGATTGAATTATTGGCGGGAGTTTCAGAATATGTTTGGCACAAATATTCGTAACAAAGGAAAGTTGGAAGCGCTTTTTACAATAGACTCAATGAATATAGAGTTTGAAGTAAGTGGATAACATCACAATCCTTGTTCACAAGGCGTTGGGGGAAATGATTACAGCTGTTGTTCCAACGTGCAGGTGTAGCAAAAGTTGGAATAACAAACAAAGTGATGTAAACGTATAGTTCAGGTCTCCGAGGTCCAAGCCTTAAAAGCACATAATGTTTTGAAATATGCTCAGAATATGATTGGGATACCGTGATATTCCTATCACATCCCCAGCATATTTCACAATATTATGTACTATTAGGGTGTAGTTAACAAGTTATATAAATAATTGAAACCAGAGAAATATCACACCCCGCTTGGTGCCTTTCGAACTTTTGACGTTTTCATTGAATCATATAAAAATAGTTGATCCCATCCAAGAATTTTTCATGTTTCTAACATAAATGCGAGTTTAGGGGGTCACCACTCTAGAGGCCGGGGAAAAAATAAAATTTTGAGAATTTGTCGAAAAAAAAAAACTGAACATATCCGAATGTGGTAAGATTGAATGATTGTATCTTCAAATTCCCAGGAGTTATTTGCCCGGGCACGGGAAGAAAGATGTTCAAGGAAAAACACTAAGGGGTCGCCATTTCGTTGTTCACAGCTCTAAACAAATTTGAAAACACACCGCAATAGTTATATGATACAGAACTTTTCGCCTGCTCGGAAAGCTCAAGTTTCTATGCCTGTTCAGAAGGAGAAAAGGAATCGATTGCAGACCGATCATTCCTCCCCTCATTTGCTCCTCTAGGGAACAAATGACCAGGAGGAAAATAAAGACAGAAGAAAATGTTTAGAAATGAATTTATGAAAATGGAGTATGAAAAGTTAACGGATTTTCAATTTCACCTTGTTATATTCTTCATATTTGACTATCCTGGCCTTTGAAGTCCGAACTGTACGGATATGTGATGAATTCGAACTGTACGGAGGAGGGTTAACGGGATACCAGCGTACCATCCATGTAAGATTTTGCCCGCAAGATTTCTCCAAACTCAATTTATGGAGCAGTCTGGAATTTTCAGGGAATAACCACTGATACTTCACTAATTGTGGTTCAGAGCTCGAATTTCAAAGTTTCGAAGAAAGATTTCCTGCTCAGTTGCTGAGCAAGGACCGGAATAATTGCGGTCTGCCGATGCTCATTCGGCGTTATGACACTCTACATTGCAGTTCATGCGTCCTAGATGAAACCATGGATGTTTCGAGTGTGTTCACTTATCATCCCCCTTGGTATGGTAGTGACTGCCCGGAAGGCCATCTACCCGGAAGAGGTGGAGTCTGCGACTATTTGAGAAGGGCTTGGAACTCCTAGTAATCATCCTCGGACGCACAAATAAATGTCATTCCGGGTACTCGCTACCTTACTTTCCCAATCTATCCACTCTCGCAACAATGGCTGTCGAGTAGAATCCATAAAGATATGGGAATAGAGGAGGAGAATGGACCGAAAACATCCACTACTAATGAGAAGAGACGCACAGTGGGGCCAAATGCCAAAAAGCTGGCCAAAACCCCAAAAATGAAGTTTGTAGTTGGGGATATTTGACCCTTGGGATAAGTGAGGTGATGTCCCAAGTATTGGAATTCTGATATAAGAAGATCTGATCCCCTCCCCCTGCCCTTGTGTACCAGTTGCAAAATACCCTCCTTGAAGTATAATCCGCGTGATTGAAAGACGGGAAAATAACGAGCATGTTCAAAAAGACGCTGTGTCTCGAAAAATGAACCGATTTAACTTTTTCGAATTGGAGTCTATTACTGAAACTATGCAGAATACACTGAAAATTAGGGGAATATCAATTTGATGAGTGGAAAATACTGACAGAGCAATGATTGGATGTAATTTCTATATCTATAAATGAGAAAATGTGTTTGGTTTTTGAAGGAATAGTAGAGAATTACGCGAAATTACGTCGTTTAACTTATTGGAGGTGGTGGATGGGACTCTTACCTAAACATCAGAAAAAAAAACGGCTGCCCATGTCTGCCCCTAAGCAATTCCGCCATGTTTTTGTGCAGGAAATCACAAAAAATTAGACGGAGTGATGAGGAGTCCTTAGATCCGTCTGAAACTTGATATGCAGAAGTTTGTGGGGTCGCTGATTATGAATCCGTTTCCTTCATTTCGGAATTCAAAATGGCGGATCCAATATGGCGGACGAAAATTGAGAGAAATCATCGGATTTTCTTCAAATTCGTGACCCAGGGGTTTCTGAGGTCGCTGATTACGAATCCGTTGTTTGAATTCCAAAATTCAGAATGACGGATCCAATATGGCGGATGAAAATTGAAAAAATCATCGGATTGCCTTCAAACTCGGTACCCTGAGGTTTTTAAGGTCGCTGATTCCGAATCCGGTGTCTGAATTCCGGAATTCAGAATGGCGGATCCAGTTTGGCAGAATAAAATTGAAAAAATCATCAGATTTCCTTCAAACTCGGTATCCAGGGTTTTGTGAGGTCATTGATTACGAATCAGTTGTCAAATTCCAAGAATCAAAGATAGCGTATCTAATATGGTGGACACAAAACTCAGAATTCAGTAGATTCGCTTTGAATTTTATCTCAACGTTAGTATGTGTTTTATTTCCAGTGTACATTGGCTGCACGAGGAAAACTGTATGAGATTGATTACCATTCGTTTTTCTTCTCATCGCGGGCTTAGGGTACACAAAAGCCAGGAATCATTGATATTTAGGAAGATGATGGACCATTGAGAGAAAAACAGTATTGCTGGAGAATATTCGTAGTGAATTTACTATGAGTTGATGAATTCACTATGGGAAATGACAATAAAACTACCAACATTCAGTATTATTACTACGAATTTTTGGTAACTTCACTGCTAACATTCTTCAGCGATGCTCTTTTTCCCTAAAGTAACCGTAATTTTCCTAAATGTTTATAAATGTTATTCAAGTATGGATATCTCTTTTCTTCTCGTGAACTGAATCATGACTCGCGATTTGGTGATCGTTCTTATGTTAACCTATCGTTTCCATGGCAACGTAAATAGTTGGTTGTAATCGGTCTGATTTCAAATGGTGCTTATCACAATTGTGCAATAGCTGTCACCGAATTCTTACTCTCGCTAGTAATCGTTACCGTAAACTTTTTTCCGCGTGCAAGTTTGGAGCTTGGTGAATATTTTTCGTTTCTTGAAATCATTCAATGTTAACATACAATTCCAAATGAGATGGATTCCGCTGCCATAGGTGAGTGTTTCAACAACCTATATTTTCTTAGTAGTTTAATTTGAACAGTTGACTGCAAAAAAAATTAGCTTAAGAGGGTTGAATCCAACCCAAGAAAATTAGGAAAATTTTTAGACACACATGGGGTTTCTGTAGCGAATTTTATCGAATTCTACAACGTTTGTAGATTTCAAAGGTGATTCAATATCTATGACTCGGAGAGAGATGTACCATATTTTAAGGAGCAGTCCTCTACCTACGTTGGATGGGAAGTTCACTTTCCTTCAAGGAAAAATCATCGAGATAACGTGTTGTCCGGATAACAAAACTACAGAGATCTCTAACCTTTTATCTACTTTTGAATGTGTGTTTAAAAAGAGATGGGAATCTTCTCAAAGGACCGAAGAACGATTTCTTAAAAATAATGAAGATTCGTTAAAACAAGAGGTAGTGTTTTGTACTTTCAGGAATCCCCATTCTGTAACTGTTCACACGCAAATGGGAAGACCTCTTGTTGAACTCAACGAATGTTCAGAAAGAACGAAACGTGGGAAAACGGAGAATATCAGAGTAAATACTCCTATCTCAGAGCTGTCTTACGCCACACAAATGTGTTTGAGAGCGTCCGGACAGATCGAAGCCGCAAAAATTGTAAAGGATGTTACATCTTCTGATCCTGAGCTTGCCGAAATGTATATGAAAGGTTATCAGACTTTCAAGCGAAATGAGCCAAAGATGTTGAATGATGAAGATGCTCTAGCTCTCCTAGTAGATGCCGAGCTCTCAAGACATCAGTACTGCTCATTGCGTGAAGCTGATCCGCAGAAATTTCCACCTTATAAAAAAATTCAACTGGTCAAACGCATGTGTTTCCCTGACAAGGAATTTATTCAAATAACAGAAACCTGCGCTGTTATGCAACTACAAGCACTTCTTGATCACACAGCTACACGTATTTTAGAGCTACAGAATTCGGTTTTGTCAACTTTATCTGATGAAGAGTTACAAAACCTGGTACTTATTCCCAAATGGGGGTTTGATGGGAGCTCTGGCCACTCCTCATACAAACAAGCATATCAAAGTTCGGAAGCTAGTGATTCCGCTGTGTTCATTACTTCACTTGTGCCTCTCCGCCTACACTGCAATTCAAAAATAATTTGGCAGAATCCAAGGCCATCATCAACCAGATTTTGTAGGCCAATCAAAATAGAGTTTGTGAAAGAATCAACTGAAGTTTCGGTTGCAGAGAAGCTACGGGTTGATAATGAAATAGAAAATCTGAGGGCTACTTCTTTCAGAACTGATGAAAAACATGTTTCAGTGAAACATGAGATGATTTTCTATGGTGGACGGGAAGGTATGCAATGCCATAACTGAGACAACCTATACCCAGAAGTGCTATATATGTGGTGCCACATCTAAGGAATTCAACAAAATTGATGATATAGTATCCAGGCCGGTCAAAACCGAAAACCTCCAGTTTGGTTTGTCTTGTCTACACGGCTGGATACGATTTTTTGAGGGCCTCCTGCATTTGTCTTATAAGCTACCTATTCAGAAGTGGCAAGCACGAAAACAAGATAAAGCTTTGGTGGAAGAACGAAAAAAGGTTGTACAGAAAAGTTTTAAAGAAAAATGTGGCCTCATTGTCGATGTTCCTAAGCTAGGGTTTGGCAACTCAAATGATGGGAATACCGCTAGGCAATTTTTCGCACAACCCGAAGTTTCTGCCGAAATCACAGGGGTGGATGTCAACCTAATACAACGACTTCATGTAGTATTAGCTACCGTTTCAAGTGGCCATGAAATAGACGTTGAAAAGTTTTGGAGTTACGCTTTAGACACGGCACGCTACTACGCGACAAAATATCCGTGGTACCCAATGTCACCTACGATGCACAAGTTTCTGATCCACGGACCTGAAATCATTGGATCTGCTCTTCTACCTATAGGTCAATTGACTGAGGAAGCACAAGAGGCTCGTAACAAAGATTTTAAAAGGTGAAAATGATGTATATCACTTAATAATAGTCTATATTTGTCACAGTGGACTCGACACTTTGAAGGGAAAAATTTGACTTCTCAAGTACTGCAATCAGTTTGATACATTGCACAATACGTTTTTGACTACTAGGCAAACTATATATTTATGGTAACCACGAGAATATATGTTCGCGAAGATTGTTTTGTTCTGGTAAGGAATTCGGGGAATTATGAATATTCATATACTTTTTTTCATTAATAAGTCACATTGTTCATCCTCTGGAAACATAAATTCATAGACTAGAAAACAATTTTGAGAATCAAGTAAACTTATGAATTAGAGGATTCATTCAAAACTTTATACTGATGACCCTAAAGTGCAGCTGCTTTTTGTTTTTCCTTGATTTTGCTTGTCATGTTGAGATCAAAAGCTTCAACGGTGTCGATGAATACACAATTATATTCAAATATCTTAACAACATTTATTTCCAAAGGTACCGAGAGCATCACTCCAGGAAATGCAGTAGAGAAAAAACGAATGAAGACATTTTTAAATGGTTCCTTTTGAGTTCTGATCCAATGTTATCGAGTAAAAGACAGTTGCCCAAGAAAAAACTAAAGTTTCTCCCTAGAGACGTGTTAAGTCTGATCAAAACTCTGGATATACTTGATAAAGACAACGTAACTTCCCCATTATCTTCCTCTGAGAGTGAAGAAGAAGACTGATCTGAGTAAAAAAAGTGTGGCAAAAGTAAAAACCATTACGATTTCAGTTTTTTATATTATTGTATATATTGTGAATGTATATATCTTTCGATTTAACACATTTGGTGTGTTAATATCATTCGATAATTATATTAATAATGATTCAATGTTGGAAATAATAATAATAATGATCATAATAGGAACAACAAAATGGGCCGTTTAGTTCTTGTTTAATATCAAGTTATGAATCAAGTTTTGATTTTTGGCATCCGCCATCCTGAATTTCGGAATTCTGACAACGGATTCGTGATCAGCGATCCCGAAAACCCCTGGGTACCGAGTTCGAAGGGAATCCGATGATTTTTACAATTTTCGTCCGCTATATTGGGTCCGTTATTTCGAATTTTGAATTTCAGACCGTGGATTCGTAATCAGCGACCACAGAAACCCCTGAGTACCGAGTTGGAAGAAAATGCGATGATTTTCTTAATTTTTGTCCACCATATTGGATCCGCCATTCTGAATTTCAAAATTTTGACAACGGATTCGTAATTGGTGACCCCAAAAACTCCTGGATGCCGAGTTTGAAGAAAATCCGATGATCTTCTCGATTTTATTCCGCCATATTGGATCCACCATCTTGAATTCCGAAATGCAGACAACGGATTTGTAATCAGCGACCCAAAAAATCCCTGGGTACCCAATTTGAAAAGAATCCGATAATTTTTTCAATTTTCGTCCGCTATATTGGATTCGCCATTCTGAATTCGGGAACTCAGACAGCGGATTCGTAATCAGCGACCCCGAAAACCCCCGATCACCAAATTTGAAAAAAATCCGATGATTTCTTCCAATTTTCGTCCACCATATTGGATCCGTCATTTTGAATTTCGAAATGAGAACAACGGATCCGTAATTAGCGACCCCAAAAACCGTTGGGTATCCAATTTGAGGAGAATCCGATGATTTTTAAAATTTTCGTCCGCCATATTGGATCCGCCATTTTGAATTTTGAAATTCTGACAACGGATTCGAATCATGATTCGATATGTACGTGTGAAGACATGTACGTACCGTTGTGTTTGCCTGAGTACCGGTTTCGTGTCAAATATGATCATTACTTCCTAAACTGGCTCCCGAGCTTGTATACCGTTCTTTCTTTTTTTTCGACACTACATTTCCAGTTAAAGATTTTTTCCCGTCTCCTTCATTTCCATATTCCTATGCCATATTCACATCCACATGATCTCAACGGGATACCAGCTTACCATGTGAGTGAAGATTTTGTCTGCAAGATTCCTTTGAACTGAATTCATGAAACAGTCTGAAATCTTCAGGGAATGATCTTCGAAACTTTATCAATCGCGGGACAGAGCCCGAATTTCAAATTCCGAAAAAAATCCCTGCTCACCAACTGAGCAGAACATTCGTCTTCCGAACTTTGAAATTAGAGCTCTGAACCACAATAAGTGAAGCATCAGTGATAATTCCCTGAAACTTTCAGACTGCTTCATAAATTTAGTTTGGAGAAATCTTGCAGGAAAAATCTTCACATGGATGGTACGCTGGTATTCCGTTAACCCTCCTCCGTACAGTTCGAATTTATCACATATCCGTACAGTTCGGACTTCAAAGGCCCGGATAGTAAAATATGAAGAGTATAACAAGGTGAAATTGGAAATCCGTTAACTTTTCATACTCCATTTTCATAAATTCATTTCTAAACATTTTCTTTTGTCTTTATTTTCCTCCTGGTCATTTGTTCCCTAGAGGAGCAAATGAGGGGAGAAATGATCGGTCTGCAATCGATTCCTTTTCTCCTTCTGAACAGGCATAGAAACTTGAGCTTTCCGAGCAGGCGAAAAGTTTTGTATCATATAGCTATTGTAGTGTGTTTTCAAATTTGTTTAGAGCTGTGAACAACGAAATGGCGACCCCTTAGTGTTTTCCCTTGAACATCTTTCCCATGCCCGGGAAAATAACTCCTGAAAATTTGAAGATACAATCATGAACCAAGAAAATTTCGATTGAATATGATATTGGGTACAGCTTTACGTAGGTTTTTTCTCAATTGATTTTTGCCAAAATCACATGTTTTCGAGAAAAATTCGGAGAAACGAAAAACGAAATTCGCTCGGAAATTGTAATAAAAGTTGAACTATGCATTATGAGAAAGAATCCCACGTGCTGTAGCTGATATTATGTTGCATATAACTCTTCTCGGCTCATGTTTGTATCTTCAAATTTACAGTAGCTATTTGTCTGGTCACGAAAGAAAATGTCCCGAGAAAAACACTGGAAAACCGCCATTTTGTTGTCTACAGCTTCGAAAAAATTTGAACACACACTTCAATATTTATATAATATGGAAGTTCTTACCACATTAGAATATGTTCAGTTTTTTTTTTTTTTGAAAAATTCTCAAAATTTTATTTCTTTCCCGGCCTCTAGAGTGGTTACTCCCTAAACTCACATTTATGTTGGAAACATGGAAAATTCTTGGATGGGATCAACTATTTTTATCTGATTCAATGAAAACATCATAAATTCGAAAGGCACCAAGCGGGGTGTGATATTTCTCTGGTTTCAATTACTCATATAACTTGTTAACTACACCCCAATAGCACATAATATTGTGGAATATGCTGGGGATGTGATAGGAATATCACGGTATCCCAATCATATTCTGAGCACATTTCATAACATTATCTGCTATTAGGGCTTGGACCTCGGAGGCCTGAACTACACGTTCACATCACTTTGTTATTCCAACTTCTGCTACACCTGCACGTTGAGTCGGGCTTGAGCGACCGTAGAGAGAAGACGTGCGCGTTAGTTGATTGATACGGCAATCTATAAGTATTGCGAATACTTGGAGTTCTTGAAATACTCTAACTCCAATTAAGGCAGATGACCCCATTTATGAATGCGACCCCTTTAATGAACGTTTTGGTTTTCGATTCATAGTACTTTTCATTTAGTGCTTTATCTGAACTTGAAATTTGTTTGAAAAAATGTAAGAAGGGTAAAGCACCAGGACCGGATATGATATTCAACGAGTTTTTGATCAACTTACCAGAGAAGGGTCGGATATATTTAGTTAATTCCTCTAATAAAATCATGAGTGAAGAAGAAGTGCCCGACTCATGGGGTAATATCTACTTGTGGATGCTCTTCAAAAAAGGAAACAAGGAGAACCCAAATAATTAGAGGCCTATTGCTTTGGTTAACAATATTGTCAAGCTCTTCACCGAAGTTTTGTACGGGTGGTTGAATAGATATGTAGAAAAAGAAAATTTAATTACAGAGTTTCAATCCGGGTGTAGAGAAGGACGAGGTTGTATCGATAATATTTTCTGCCTGAATGCAATGATACAACTACATCTAAGAAAGCATAGGGGAAAATTATTCGCACTGTTTATTGATTTCAAGGAAGCTTCCACCTCCATTAACCATGCATTGCTGATTAATAAACTCCACTGTATGGGCCTGAGCAGTGAATTATTGAAAATAGTTAAAAATTTGTATGAAAAAGCGAGGGCAGCTATCAAATTACAGAACGATTCGACTGATTTCGTGGAGATCAATAGAGGGGTACTGCAGGGAGAAACCCTCAGTCCCTTGCTTTTCTCACTGTTTATGGCATACTTTGAAGAGTTTTTAGTAAGTATGGGGATAAGAGAAATTTCTGTCTCACATCTTGAAGAAATACTACTCTTGGGTTATGCAGACGATATAGTTATATTATCTGATACATACATTATGCTGAAGAGAATTCTCAAGGCCTTAAATACGTATCGTGAGATGAATGAGTTGCGGGTAAATGTTTTCAAAGCAAAAATTATTATCTTTAGAAAAGGGGGTCATGGTCACAATAACAAATACTCATTCAAATACAATGGAGAAGATGTAAAAATTGTTAAAGACTATATATATTTGGGAGTTAGATTTGCCCAATCGGGCCTGTTTGAAAAAGCTGCGAAGGAAATGATGGCCAAGACCCTAGCTGCCGGCAACTCACTTCTGTCTCTATTAGCTTCAAAAGAGATCAAGAATTGGTCAGTATATAATAAATTGTATCATTCGCTTGTACGGTTGGTCCTGTTATATGCATCTCCAGTATGGAGCGTTAGACATTTAGAAGACATTGAAAAAGTACAAAACATCCTCTCCAAAAGGGCATTATGCCTGCCGAAATGTACTCCTAATTATGCTTGGAGAGTAGAAACAGGCGTATCAAATTTGTCACTAGAAATCGTAAAGTTGACAATTAATTGGTTGCAGAAAATTCTAAAGATGAATAATAATAGGTACCCTAAAATATGCTTTTTTAGATTGGTAGAAGTCTTGTCTGTTGTGGAAAAGAAGAAAGTCTCAAAATACAATTGGGCGGAACTAATAAAGGAAAATATTTTCAGAACCACAGGCCAGATAAGCGTGTGGAACAATGTTATTAATGGGGACTTAGATGCTGACCTTAGCCAAGTAATTGAGAGACCCAAAATTAAACTACGAGAAGAGGATATTGAAAAATGTGGTGGATCACAGACTTCAATGTATTTACCCTACATAAATGAAAATTTCGAAGCGCAAAAATACTTCGATCACGACTTGACGTTGGAATGTGTAAGAACGATTGTACAATTTAGATCACTCAGCTGCATTTCCCCTAGGATTCTAATTAAGTCTTAGTGCTATAATTTACACAATATGGGATTTTGTTATAGATGTGCCAAAGAAATTGATGCGATACATATGATCGTTGAGTGCACTATCTATAGTCAAATGAGAGAAGAAATGTTTGTGTGTAATTACCGTGATGTTGATTTAGTTAGAGAGGAGTTTCTGAGCCTGGCATTATGTAATTGGAAGGATGATACAAATAGATTAGCAGTAATCATGGAAGCAAATCTTGGAAAATACATTGAAAAGCAGAGCTTGTGAGGCTACCGAAAAGGTAAAAAAGTTATTTTAGTTGATGCGAATTCAATTAGTTAGGACACCGAGTATGAATTATCAAGTGGATATAAGATGAGAATAGTATAAATATCTTTGTACTTGTGTATACTTTGGCTTCTCTTAAGGAGTGAAATTTTATGTACATATGAGATAATTTAAGCCTGTACTTCTTTTGTATAACGAAAGTTGAACAAAATAAATATTATATATACACCTGCACGTTGGAACAACAGCTGTAATCATTTTCCCCAATGCCTTGTGAACAAGGATGAATGTCACAAGCACACGGTCGATAATAATGAGTATATTGATATTCACACTGCATATGTAATTTCCAAGGCCTGAAAGACCTGATCTGTATGGATAATGGTGAGGTGTTTATCAGTCATGCGGCGCTAGTTGAAATGTCTCATTTTCTAATTGAGGAGAATATCTAATTGAGGAAAGAGAGATTCCATTAACGATCACCCAGATGCAAAGTAATTGTTCAAAACGAATGGAAAATGTTCATAACCTTGATTCACCTCACACCATTACAGCAGTAGTGGTGTGTTCTGGTCAATCAGGAGTGACCAAATCATGAATATTCGTCTCAGGTACAAAGAAATGAGACGTCAATTCTACTTCATATAAGACATTGGAAAAAACGATATATGTCAATGTCTCAATAAAAGGAAAAATTGACGTTCAGAGATATATTTGGAGGATTTGGCACTGGAAGGAGCTGTAATAAGCAAGAGAATTATGCATGTGAAATGAAATCTTATTCGTAAGAAGAGTAGTGAGAATCCTCCTTAGCCCTGCTTCGTGGCGGAGGCTACAAAATACAAGGAAAGAAATGTTCCGTGAACATAAGTTCCAAATTAAGGAAAACTTATAAAAATAAAAGAAGATATGTTCGAAGAAATACAAAAACTCGTTAGCGATGGTGATGCGGAAGTACTCAGAGTAGAGGATTGTTTTTCCAATAGGTTGATGTACCACAGTCGTTAAGAGTGACGTGAAATGTTCAGAAGCTACTCCTATCAGTTGAAATACTGGAAGTGATCCCTCCCAACCTTCAAATATACAAGGAAAGAAATGTCATATCAAGTGGTTTCAGAGGAAAACCGTTTCTGCGGACTCTGTCACCTGGTGTTAAATTGCCTGTCTGATCAATCGCTCTGATATAAGTCATAAACCAAGCATCTCAGCGATAGAAATGGGTTGTCTATGTTAATATCCCCGTATTGAGTTTTTCAAGCGAATGCAAGACAGCGATACTTCGATGATCACCCAGAAAGGGTATGATTCTACAAGATAACAATGCACCTCTCACCTATTCAGCCATTAAAAGGTTAATTGTGCACCACTCTCTTGAACGCACAAAACCTGAAAGAGAAGTACTTTGGGATTTTTCCCTTAATTTATTGAGATGGGCTCGATAAATGTATATTTCGTCTGTAGCGACGAGTATCAGCCATGTATACCACAATAAAGTCGTCGATTTCTACGCAGAGAGGTATCATATGATGTTAGAAGTTTATTGTATAACGTGAGATGATGTTCGGACCTAGTGTTTACAAAAAGGATCATGATTTCACGTTGACGAACTGTTTGGCAAGGTAAGTAGATCGCAGGTAACGCGAAGAATGATGGCTTGTGGCCAAGAATCGATTCATGTGATAAGTGGATTGCGCACGATGATTACTGCATGTCAATAATCATCCGTTATCGACATATGTGACTAAATCGATTTCCAGGTTTCCGTTATGTATTTCCTTTTGATGCATGTTTTTTTAGGGATTTTCTTGTTATAACGATATATTTTAGGTGTAAAAATTAATTCGGTCCGTTTTTTTACAGTTAAAGATGCGTTTATTTCAGAAGAACATGTGTTATCAAATTAATCAAAGTATTGTCCATCGCTGCCTATCACTTTTTCCCATCTTTCGGGTAATTCTCGAATCCCGTTACGGGAAAAAGTCTCGTCTTTTGAGGCGACCCAAGTTGGGACCCAATTTCCGATTTCTTCAAACGAAGTGAACCGGTGACCTGCCAAATCGTGCTGCATCTGTCGGAATAACCAGTAATCAGAAGGAGCAATGTCCGGCGAGTACGGCGGGTGCGGTAGAATATCCCACTTCAACGTTTCCAGATAATTTTTCACTACTTTTGCGACATGAGGCCGAGCGTTATTGTGTAAAAGAATGACTTTGTCATGTCTTTTCTTGTATTCCGGACGTCTTTCTCATAACGCACGACTCAAACGAATCAATTGTAGCCTATACCGATCACCTGTAATAGAATCACCAGGTTTTAGCAACTCATAGTATATAACACCCTTTTGGTCCCACCAGGAACACAGCATGATCTTTGAACCATGAATATTCCTCTCTGGTGTCGATATTGAAGTCGATGGCAACGATTGACCGGGCATAGCATAGTATTTTCTTTTCTTGGGGTTATCGTAGAATATCTATTTCTCATCTCCTGTCACAATCCGATGTGAGAACCCCTTTCTTCATTGTCTTTGAATCAGCTACTCGCAAGTGAAAAATCGCCGTTCAATGTCTTCAGGCTTTAAGTCATAATGCACCCAATTGCCTTGCTTTTGAATCATGCCCATGGATTGTAATCGTACGGAAACTGCTTGTTGCATAACTCCTAATGATTCCGCAAGCTCCTGTTGCATTTACCAATGGAGTGTTTATTTTCGAACATACCGTGAGGCTTCCATTGAATGTGTGTATTTACTACATAAAACATGAGTAGATGAAAGCAGAGTCAATGTGTTTTTTCTCCAGGCGTTCCTTCTCATCTAATGGCATGGTACGCAATAATAATTCCACCTCAAATAATTATTCGAATACGTGGTGTATCCGAAAAGTGGTTCCATCCCGTTCACTCTGGAGCGTCTGAATCGGCTGTTTCGAAAGCCCTCCTAGACATTCAGCACATTAGGAACCCACCGGATCCAAGTTATGAATCATTTTCACCGATATACTTCTATAATCCATTCGAAAAGCAAAAACATCAATACATCGATACGTCGGTACAAAAGAAACCGAAGAAAATATCGATGGATTGGATTGGAAAATATCAATACTGTATCAAATATCCCTACTTCGAAGCCCTGAGTATGGATCTTCATTCAGAGGCACTCGAGATATCATGCCTAAATCGATTTTCATGTCATTATTCGAGACCTCTGAATGACTTCCAAAACACTTCCGACACCCGTATGTCCATTATTATCATCACTACCTATCCGCGAGATGATTGATGAATGCTCATCTTACTTTCCTACACTGAAAAAAAGCTATTGCTAATTGTTAATTCCCTATGAATTCAGAAGTGGTATCTTTGTCAGAAACGTGGATAGGGGCCAAATTAACGAAAAACCAAATCAACGGAAAGTTGGTTGAAAAGAGAGATACGTGACACTCTCTCTTTTCAAACATTGATTTCGTTGATTTCTCTTTTCGTTGATTTGGCCTCCATCCAGAAACGTATAAGATTTATTATGAAGTAGGACCATTTATTATCAACGCACGTGAATTATTATGGTTCTTCCAGCTAATTCAATATGACATGATCGATCATATATTAATGCCAATTTTTTTGTCAGAAGAAAATGCATATTACTATAAAACATATCTGGAATCAATAAGGACAATTGGATAAATCGTATCATCAAAGTACCACTATCTTGGTGATGAACATGAAATATATTATTCCTCGAATTTACAACTCCCAATTAATGATACACGAATTCCATCGAATTTTGAAATATGCTAATTCATAGAAAGTATTTGAATTTTTGCTCGAAGTGTAACACAAGTTCGCAGCAAATATAATTTGAATAATCATGAAACAACGTATCCGCCGAATGTAGAAACTGGTTCATTAATTATTAATATACCATTCATTCACAACAATGAAAGTCTGATGTAGAATTCGACACTTTACAAAAATTCAGTAATATAAAGTGAGTATTGAAATCAACATTTTCATCATAACATTATAGCAGTAATTGAGGCTTCCGGATGATAGGGCGGAGAGAACAGTAGCGAGAATATAGCTGGTGGTTACTTACTGGAATATAGGTAGTAGGTACTTGTTACCGGGAAAAAGTAGTGGAGATGTGTTTATGGTGTTGGTGAAAGGTAGTGGAGGTTGTGTAATTGTGGAGTGGAAGTAGTTTGAAGTAAAGGGGATCAGTTCAGGAGAGTTTGGACACGAAGGTAGAGTAAGTGGGGTTGGGTGAAGGAAACGTGGAAGGAGAAAAGCGGGATAGCAGAGGGAAGTTCGAATAAGCGAGTGGCGACGCACTGCGGTGTGGAGAAGCAAGCACTGAAAGTGTTGTCACCGTGAGGAGCATAGGGGAAGATAGTGGGTGCATGAATTTATGAATACGGAGGAAAGAATAGAAGAAGAGAGCAGTAGAGTCAGGGCTGCTAAGGTCATACATAATGAAAAGGTGATTTGGAGAACGCGTGAAGGGTGAAGTAGGAATGGGCGCAGGCAGTCAGACGGAAATAAGTAGGTTTCGGAGAGTGTTAGAAGAAATGAATAGTAGAATAGACAAGGAGAAGGGAAGGGGAGAGGGGAGAGGAGGTGGAGGGGGAAGAGGGAGTAGAGGTGGAGGAGGGGAAGGATGGGGAAAGAGAAGAGAGATGGTCGACACCATTTCAGAGAATGGAAATACCTAGGAAAAAGATGGTTCGTCCGACTGAAACAGCGAGCCTGGGAACAGGAAGGAGTAATTGTGCAGGAATCCTAGGAAAAATAGCATGGTGGAAAAGGAAAATAGAGGAGGAGTAGTAGGAAGGAAGACAAGACATTTTTGGTAAGAGAGGAGGAGTAGAAAGATCACCAGAAGAAAGGGAGAGGGAAGGGAAGATGGAAGAATTGAGAGAGATGATATAAGAGTTAGGGAGAAAGATAAACAGGAATACGAGTAGAATAGAGACTGGGATCGAGGAAGTGAGAGGAGAGCTGAGGGAATGAAGAAAAGAAGCAGATCATATGAGGAAAGATCTACGAATTGCAGAATCCAAATGGCAAGAGGATGAGAAGCAGATATATGGACAAATAGAAAGGTGAGAAAAGTAGGAAGAAGAATTGAGGAAAAGGGTAAGAGGTTAGAGGATCTGGAGGACACAGGGTTGCCAGTGGGTCACTTTTGTCACTTTTCATCACTTTTTCAGAAACAGCCCACACTATTCCTCACTATTTGAACAAAAATGGCACTATTGTCACTATTTCAGAGCTCAAGTATGGTAAAATGGATTTGTCATTACCTAACCCTCATTTGACTGGAAAAATATAATCCCATTATATCCTCAATACATTTTCGTGTTGAAAAATACATCTTTCTATATTAGTACCCTAGTAATAATTTTGGATGAGAGAATACCAGAGCCTGACGAGGCATGCCTGCTTTCTCATCAGGTCCTCATCAGGTTTCGTTACGGTGTCCCCTATTTTGCTCGACCTTATGGAAATCTCATCCGAATCCTATTGCACCATTGCGTTACAACCCTATTTGAATCCTATTAGGGGAATCAGATGAGTCCCTTGTAAGCCCGAGTCGAAATTTCGCCCCTACTTCGCTGCTAATAATGCTGTTTTCAGTAGGGGGATCAGATAGTAAAGTAGGAGCAGTTTCAATGAGATATTTTCTCCTACTTTGCCCCTACTAGTGATAGATATTTCCTATTTCACCACTTGTAGGAGCAGAGTAGGTGCAAGATTTATCCTCTACTTTGACCCTACCACTCCTACACGGAGAATACTGCCGCCCGAAAAGATTACTTTTTTTTATTTTTTCAGTGCACCAGTAACAGCAAGATTTATAAAATGCATTTTTTCCATGAGAATATACCCTGGTAAAAATTGTCTCAAGTAAAATTCGAGGCACTCGCAAGTTCAACTCTTGCAATAGTAAGGGCCTTGCAAGTGAAACTTACAAGGGCCTTATAAGTTATGTAACGCTCAACATGATGAGGCACTGACTAGCCATACTCACTAGTTACTCATAAAAAACTAGTAAAAAACTTGAAAAAAACTATACATGAAAATGTTACACGGAGAAAAATGCCAGTCAAAGATGTAGTAATCCCAGATAGCACAAGAGTTCTAAAAGAGTCCATAATGAATACAATGTATTCATATAGACCTCTTTTTAAACTATTGTGCTATCTGGGAATTTTATATAAATACCAACTTTAACTTATCATCTTTAACTTATCATATCTTTTCGTGGAATTTAACTAAATTTACTCTTATTGATTTATTCAAAGATGATAAAAAAAAAATCACATCGAACTTCGCTTCACTATGTGTTGGTAGAAAGGCAATATGACACACATTAATCATGAATGTCTGGAATAACTTTGTTGGCGATGGTGAAAAGTTTTTAACCTAACGGGGAACCGAACCTACTCTACCTACCTACCTAACCTAATGAAACCTAACACCTCGCCAACGTAGCTATTCCGCACTTTGAAATTGATAGCTTATTTGATAAAGACATTTGCTAGTAAACAGTTCCACCAGTCCCCTGGCGGTTGTACCACGAAAGTTGACCCGCTACATTTAAACTACACATTCTTCGTACTTTTACATATCGGAATCATCGCGCTGAAAAATTGTCAAAATTCATTCCCGTAAAATATAAGTGATAAAATTGACAGTGCTTAGAAAAGTGATTTCAATAAACATAACATAAAGACATAACCCTACTTTTGGAATTGGTTTTTGTTTTGTATCTAATAAAACATAAAATTCTTTATAACAGTGATAAATCAATGTGATTTTTGTGATAAGATTATATTTTGGTTTGAATTCATTATTTTGTGCTTTCCATTGAAAAATTATTCACATTATGTTATGTGTAAGAAGTGAACTAGAAAATATTACAAGTTATGAATGTATCGTCATGATTCTTCAAGTGTTCCTGTTTTTCATCAAAATCAAATCCCAAAGGAGACTTTTGTGGAATCATATTTATGGTATGTAAAAGTCACATAGATCTCTTCCATTTAGATTATTTGAAGAAACGAGCGGTCACGGTTTTTTTAATACTTCAAAGTGAAGTTCGTGTATCATTGGCATTCATTATCATTTTGCTCACTTATATATGTGAGCTTCTAATTGAGTTACCTTAATCACTTAAAGTGAAGTGGAGTGTTTTTTGATAAGTGACGTGAAATGACTTCCTCACTCAAACAATGTGCATAATATAAAATGAACTGTAATTTTGTTGGAATAAATTGTCTACGAATAAGTATGACTTGAATCGTCAAAGATATTATCTTACACTTATATTGGAAGCGCAGTGGATTTCCTTTCTCTGATCAAAATGAACTACTGGCACGATGGATACTTAACTGTGATTTGCTTCCAAAGAGTATTTCTACATCACTTTATTGAACAATACATAAACAATATATGTGGTTATAAATGGAGCCTAAGGGTTTTAGCAATAAAAAATCATCTGTCGAATTACAAGCACAGGGAATTTTCTTCATCGCCATAAATTACATGCGACATGAGAAATATTCAATTGATTTTCATTCTTGCAAATTGACTGAATAATTTGTTCATATCTAATTATTTATAAATACATGTATAGTTCAATGAACTGATTCTCAAGTAATTTTTGACAATCAATATCTCTTATAAGTATCTATCGTGCCAATGGTTCATGGTAGTCAGAGTAAAGAAAACTCACTGCGCTCCCAATATGTAAGTCAATTCTTTTATCGATTCAAGTGTTGTGGATACCTACTTCTTATTCGCAAAGAATTTATGTCCACCAAGTGGCTGGTCATTTCACTTCATATAGATTGTGGATCGAAGGAATGACATCACTTCATTCCACTTGATCACCTGAAAAATCATCAAAGGTTTACAAAAGTGGTAGCGATAGTACATTCTCTCTGACAATTGGTATGATGGATACTTGACTGTGATTTGATTCCAAAAAATATTCGTACATAACTTCATTGAATGATACATGTAGTTATGAATAGAGTTTAAGATTCTTACCTTCAGAAAGATCATCTCTCAAATTACAAGCATAGGGAATTTCGTTCACTACCATACCTCACATGCAACAATATAAATATTCAATCGATTCTGATTCTTGCAAATGGACCTAATAATTTGTTCATATATAATTATTCATAACTACATGCATAGTTCAAAGAAGTTATTTTTAAGTAATTTTTGACAATCTGTCCCTTATAAGTATCTATCGTGCCAATAGTTCATAGTAATTCACATGATTTGTGATAGAAAACAGGTATGTGAAATATCACATAAACTACGATAGACTATCTATCATTCATTCCACATGCACCACGACTGCTCAAGTTTGTGATTGACAACGATTATATGTAAACATAACCTCAATACAATCACTCCAGTTATTCTCTAGATTGTTACAAGGCCTTGCAAGTCCCTCACGAGGGACTAGTTAGGCCTTTGTGAGGCTTAGAGAATGACCAGAATGATTTTTGCTGAAGTATCTACCAGTCAAACTTGTGAGGAGCTCACTGTTAACTTGCAAGTTCAACTAGACTATTTTTGCCTTAAGAAAAACTTGCGAGGGCCTCGAGTTCTGCTACAAAAGATCACGGGTGCTGTAGAAAACGTAATGGTTAGGATTCAGATTATAAACCCGTAATTTTTCTACAGTATTCGTAAGGAAAATAAGTTATAGGGGGTTGAAAGAAAAGTTTGCCGGCGACTTTTCCCGATTTTAATGATCTTGGGCTCATTGGGAAGAGGATGACGCGTAGATGTTTGTACCGGTAAGGATTTATGATTTTACCCCCAGGGAAAAAAGTTAGGGGCGATATTTCCGTTTTGAAGAGAGATGGAATAATTTTGACTGCGGAATCCGATTCCGGGGTGGGCGCCATTCAAGAATCATGGGTCATATGCCCATTTTATCACGAAGGGAGAGAATTAGGGGGGGTAACTTGATTTCAAAGCATAACAAAGGCATCCCGAGAGCGCAATCTGACTTCGGAGGAGGCGCCATTCAACAATCACAATTCATGTACCCATGTTTCATCAACGAGGAGGGGAATTGGGTGGGGAGGGGGGGGTGATTTGTTCCGGAGCTTGACGGGAGTACCCTTACGCAAAACCTGATTTCAAGGAGAGCGCCATACGACGATTACGGGTGATGTGGCCAGTGCATCACGGAGGATGGGAATGGAGAAGTGGGAGATTGTCTTACGAACAGTTTTCAGTTTGAAGAGAGAGGGGATCGCTTCGATTGAGAATGCGATAGGAGTATTCCAACTACGGGAACTGATTACGGAGAGGTCATCATTCGAATCACATAAGATTTTTCGATTCCAACGCAGTCGGTTCAATAGGGTGAATGAACATATCTCCGGGAATAAGAGGTGATGTGTGAGGAGAATAACGGAATGCTGGAATATTGATGGACAAAGTTTCGCTAACACTGTCTTCAACGCGAATGCCGAAAGAAAGTGTGATTGCTGTAGATGTGCGAGATTCAGCAAGGAATTTCAGTTGGATCGTTATGTTCCCTACATGCCACGGGGTGATTTTGCTGAGTGATGTCGTCTGAACACGAAATCCGGGAGAGCTGAGGAATTTTTGAACTGGAAAACTTGTAGTTCCAGGACTATCGGGAGCTATAAAATGACTTAGGAGATTCCGGCAAAAATTCTGCGTGAATGACGATGATCCCCACATGCCAGAGTGTGATTTCACCAAGTATCATCGTTTGTACCCTATATCCGGATGAGATGGAGCATTTTGAAAGTCCTAATCCTGTAATTTTTCAACTTTCGGGGGCTATAAAATGACCTACGAGATTCCGGCAAAAGTTCTGCCTGGATCACAATGATCCCCACATGCCAGAGTATGATTCCACCGAGTATCATCGTTTGTACGCTGAATCCAGATGAGATACAGCATTTTGAAACTGCTAATCCTGTAATTTTTCAACTTTCGGGAGCTATAAAATGACCTACGAGATTCCGGCAAAAATCCTGCGTGGATGACAATGATCCTCACATGCCAGAGTATGATTTCACCAAGTATCATCGTTTGTACCCTAAATCCAGATGAGCTACAGCATTTTGAAACTCCTAATCGTGTAATTTTTCAACTTTCGGGAGCTATAAAATGACTTAGGAGAGTCCGGCAAAAATTCTGCGTGGATGACAATGATCCTCACATGCCAGAGTATGATTCCACCAAGTATCATCGTTCGTACCCTGAATCCAGATGAGATAGAGCATTTGAAGTAAAAAAAGTTGTAATTTCGTAAGTTTCGGGTGCTATAAAATGACTTAGGAGATTCCGGCAAAAATTCTGCGTGGATGACAATGATCCCCACATGCCAGAGTATGATTTCACCGAGTATCATCGTTTGTACCCTAAATCCAGATGAGACACAGCATTTTGAAACTCCTAATCCTGTAATTTTCCAAATTTCGGGAGCTATAAAATGACCTAGGAGATTCCGGCAAAAATTCTGCGTGGATGACAATGATCCCCACATGCCAGAGTATGATTTCACCAAGTATCATCGTTTGTACCCTAAATCCAGATGAGCTACAGCATTTTGAAACTCCTAATCGTGTAATTTTTCAACTTTCGGGAGCTATAAAATGACTTAGGAGAGTCCGGCAAAAATTCTGCGTGGATGAAAATGATCCCCACACGCCTGAGTATGATTTTACCCAGTATCATCGTTTTTACCCTGAATCCGGATGAGATAGAGCATTTGAAGTCAGAAAAGTTGTAATTTCGTAACTTTCGGGTGGTATAAAATGACTTAGGAGATTCCGGCAAAAATTCTGCCTGGATCACAATGATCCCCACATGCCAGAGTATGATTTCACCGAGTATCATCGTTTGTACCCTAAATCCAGATGAGATACAGCATTTTGATACTCCGAATCGTGTAATTTTTCAACTTTCGGGAGCTATAAAATGACTTAGGAGAGTCCGGCAAAAATTCTGCGTGGGTGACAATGATTCCCACATGCCAGAGTATGATTTCATCAAGTATCATCGTTTGTACCCTGAATCCAGATGAGATAGAGCATTTTGAAACTCCTAATCCTGCAATTTTTCAACTTTCGGGAGCTATAAAATGACTTAGGAGAGTCCTGCAAAAATTCTGCGTGGATGACAATGATCCTTACATGCCAGAGTATGATTCCACCCAGTATCATCGTTTGTACCCCGAATCCGGATGAGACAGAGCATTTGAAGTCAAAAAAGTTGTAATTTCGTAACTTTCGGGTGCTATAAAATGACTTAGGAGATTCCGACAAAAATTCTGCGTGGATGACAATGATCCCCACATGCCAGAGTATGATTCCACCGGATATCATCGTTTGTACCCTAAATCCAGATGAGATAGAGCATTTTGAAACTCCAAATCCTGTAATTTTTCAACTTTCGGGAGCTATAAAACGACTCACGAGATTACCGCCGGAATTCTGCACGGTTGACCATCATCCACACATGCAAGAGCATGATTTCCCGGAATATCATTCTTTGTCCCCTAAATCCGGATGAGGTAGAGCATTCCAAAACTCATAACCACGTAATTTTCCAACTTTCGGGGCCTATAGATGGGCTTGGGGGATTCCGGCTGGAATTCCGCGTTGATGGGAATGTTTCAGACATGTGGGGATCCTTTTCATCCACGAAGAACTTTTGCCGGAATCTCCTAAGCCATTTTATAGCTCCCGGAAGTTACGGAATTACAAGTTTTCCAGTCTTGAAATGCTCTATCTCATCCGGATTTGGGGTACAAACGATGATACCCAGTGAAATCATACTGTGGCATGTGGGAATCATTGTGATCCAGGCAGAATTTTTGCCGGAATCTCCTAAGTCATTTTATAGCACCCGAAAGTTACGAAATTACAACTTTTTTGACTTCGAATGCTCTATCTCATCCGGATTCAGGGTACAAACGATGATACTGGGTGAAATCATACTCTGGCATGTGGGGATCATTTTCATCCACGCAGAATTTCTGCCGGACTCTCCTAAGTCATTTTATAGCTCCCGAAAGTTGAAAAATTACAGGATTAGGAGTTTCAAAATGCTCTATCTCATCTGGGTTTAGGGTACAAACGATGATATTCGGTGAAATCATACTCTGGCATGTGGGGATCATTTCCATCCACGCAGAATTTTTGCCGGAATCTCCTCAGTCATTTTATAGCACCCGAAAGTTACGAAATTACAACTTTTTTGACTTCAAATGCTCTATCTCATCCGGATTTAGGGTACAAACGATGATACTGGGTGAAATCATACTGTGGCGTGTGGGGATCATTTTCATCCACGCAGAATTTTTGCCGGACTCTCCTAAGTCATTTTATAGCTCCCGAAAGTTGAAAAATTACAGGATTAGCAGTTTCAAAATGCTGTATCTCATCTGGATTCAGGGTACAAACGATGATACTCGGTGGAATCATACTCTGGCATGTGGGGATCATTGTGATCCAGGCAGAATTTTTGCCGGAATCTCGTAGGTCATTTTATAGCCCCCGAAAGTTGAAAAATTACAGGATTAGGACTCTCAAAATGCTCCATCTCATCTGGATTCAGGGTACGAACGATAATACTGGGTGAAATCATACTCTGGCATGTGGGGATCATTGTGATCCAGGCAGAATTTTTGTCGGAATCTCCTAAGTCATTTTATAGCACCCGAAAGTTGAAAAATTACACGATTAGGAGTTTCAAAATGCTCTATCTCATCCGGATTTAGGGTACAAACGATGATACTTGGTGAAATCACACTCTGGCATGTGGGGATCATCGTCATTCACGCAGAATTTTTGCCGGAATCTCCTAAGTCATTTTATAGCTCCCGATAGTCCTGGAACTACAAGTTTTCCAGTTCAAAAATTCCTCAGCTCTCCCGGATTTCGTGTTCAGACGACATCACTCAGCAAAATCACCCCGTGGCATGTAGGGAACATAACGATCCAACTGAAATTCCTTGCTGAATCTCGCACATCTACAGCAATCACACTTTCTTTCGGTATTCGCGTTGAAGACAGTGTTAGCAAAACTTTGTCCATCAATATTCCAGCATTACGTTATTCTCCTCACACATCACCTCTTATTCCCGGAGATATGTTCATTCACCCTATTGAACCGACTGCGTTGGAATCGAAAAATCTTATGTGATTCGAATGATGACCTCTCCGTGATCAGTTCCCGTAGTTGGAATACTCCTATCGCATTCCCAATCGAAGCGATCCCCTCTCTCTTCAAACTGAAAACTGTTCGTAAGACAATCTCCCACTTCTCCATTCCCATCCTCCGTGATGCACTGGCCACATCACCCGTAATCGTCGTATGGCGCTCTCCTTGAAATCAGGTTTTGCGTAAGGGTACTCCCGTCAAGCTCCGGAACAAATCACCCCCCCCCCCCTCCCCACCCAATTCCCCTCCTCGTTGATGAAACGTGGGTACATGAATTGTGATTGTTGAATGGCGCCTCCTCCGAAGTCAGATTGCGCTCTCGGGATGCCTTTGTTATGCTTTGAAATCAAGTTACCCCCCCTAATTCTCTCCCTTCGTGATAAAATGGGCATGTGACCCATGATTCTTGAATGGCGCCCATCCCGGAATCGGATTCCGCAGTCAAAATTATTCCATCTCTCTTCAAAACGGAAATATCGCCCCTAACTTTTTTCCCTGGGGGTAAAATCAAAAATCCTTACCGGTACAAACATCTACGCGTCATCCTCTTCCCAATGAGCCCAAGATCATTAAAATCGGGAAAAGTCGCCGGCAAACTTTTTTTTCAACCCCCTATAACTTATTTTTCTTTAGGGTACAAACAAAAATCGTTACGGTACATTGGGGTACAAACGATGGACTACATTTTGGCATGGAAAAAAAAATTTTTCCTCAAAGTCGCCGGCTAAGTTCACAGGGGTATCAATTTCGGCAAACTTTTAGAGTCTATCGTATGAGCTCTAAAAGTTATCAGAATGTTGATTCAGATAACTTCCTGTCAACTTTTAGATTTCATAAGACAGAATCTAAAAGTACTCCGAAATCGACGCATTAGAGAACTTTCTAATATCATTCAGAGGGTGAATGAATTTTTGAAATGTTGAGGGGAAGAAATTTTCACCGGGAAACGAAATAATCATGCATTGGAGTGAAATAACAATACGAAATAATAATGCATTGCAGTAGAATAACAATACGTCAATTCATTGGTGAAATATGTTACAAGTATACATATAATCAGAATAGGAGGAGAACACATGAAATATGTATCCACAATATATCTTCAGTACATTTTCAATATACAGGGTGGGGCATTTAAAGTGTCGCGGGCGTTTTTTCCAAAAATAAA
Source organism: Gonatopus flavifemur (assembly GCA_018340375.1). Taxonomy (NCBI): domain Eukaryota; kingdom Metazoa; phylum Arthropoda; class Insecta; order Hymenoptera; family Dryinidae; genus Gonatopus; species Gonatopus flavifemur. The sequence goes on along the minus strand of JAFFJZ010000046.1, from coordinate 1,324,553 downwards.
GTGAGATACGAGAAAATTTTTCGGACAAAAGTTGTAGGGTACCGAGGGGGACATCCGATGGTGGCCTTGGCTTTGACCTCAAATCTCATCTTCAAGGGCATTCTGAGATCAACTCTTGTTTTTTAAATAGCATCTCATATTTTTCACTGCAGATTTGGATTCTAGGTCAAAAACCAAGAAACTTTTGTCTGAACCATTTTCCTGAAATCCGCAAAAATGGCGCTCTAATCGATATTGTTCCATTTTGAATCTGACATTCGAATAACTCGAAAACGAAGGGTCTTGCAAAAGAATGTTTCGTACAAAAGTTGTCAATACACAACACATTTCAATCGTCTACATTACCACCATTCAGAGCTCACGCGATGTAAACAAACGACGGGGTACAGTGAAAATTCACGATTTTGAAAGTCAGTTTGTCAGTTACATTTGATTATTACTTGGTTTATGACAAATTGAAAATCATGGATATCCGATACACGGTTTCTGAAAAGATCGATATGATCTACATTTACGGTGAAGTGCATAAGAACCCCAGACAAGCATATGACTTGTATGCAGAACGATTTCCTGAAAGAACAACGCCATCCATTAGGTATTTTCAACGCATTACAAAATTATTCTCAGAAACGGGAAGTGTTACAAGGGAAAAATGACATCAAATGAGAACTGTTAGCGGAGAAAATGCGGAAGTTAATGTACTAGCTGCAGTAGCCAATAATCCACACGTGAGCTCTCGTGAAATTGAACTCCATTCGGGAATTTCTCGAAGAAGTGTTCTTCGAATACTGAAACGTCACAAATTCCATCCGTATCACATTTGTTTGCATCAAGACCTTCACGGTGATGATTTCGAAAATCGTGTACAGTTTTGTCGATGGGGTCTAGCGCAAATGCACAATAACAACTTCATCAACATATTATTTTCTGATGAGTCGACGTTCACCAATCATGGTCAAGTAAATCGACATAATATGCATTACTGGGCGACAGAAAATCCAAGATGGTTACGTCAAGTAGAGCATCAAAGACAATGGGCTGTGAATGTTTGGTGTGGTATTTTTCGATCTCGAGTAATTGGACCGTACTTCATTGCAGATACGCTAAATGGAGAGAAGTACAGACATTTCTTAGATCAAGTACTTCCAACATTACTTGAAGACATACCTATTCAGGAACGATTGAATATGTGGTATCAACACGATGGTTGTCCATCCCATTATGCAGTCACAGCTCGAGAAATATTGGACAGAGATTATCCTGGACGATGGATAGGACGTCGTGGACCAGTTCATTGGCCTGCCCGTTCTCCGGATTTTACTTCTCCAGATTTTTTTTTATGGGGATACATAAAAGATACAGTTCATCAACAAGCACCGACTACACCTGAGAATATGCGTCAACGAATCATCAATGCATGCGCGAGCATCAATGAAGATATTTTAGCACGAGTTCAGCAATCTTTTGTAAAACGTTTTGAAATGTGTATTGAAGTCGAAGGCCATCATTTTGAGCATCTACTGCATTAAAATTATCCAAGTGATGTAGACGATTGAAATGTGTTGTGTTTTATCTGTTATACCCCATCACCTCCGTTTCAGTTCAAGGGGTCCCCCTTGGAATCAGACAACTTTTGTCCGAAACATTCTCCTCCAAGACCCTTCGTTTTCGAGTTATTCTAATGTCAGATTCAGTATGGAACAATATCGATTAGAGCGCCATCTTTGCGGATTTCAGGAAAATGGTTCAGACAAAAGTTTCTTGGTTTTTGACCTAGAATCCAAATCTGTAGTAAAAAATATGAGATGCTATTTAAAAAACAAGAGTTGACCTCAGAATGCCCTTGAAGATGAGATTTGAGGTCAAAGCCAAGGCCACCATCGGATGTCCCCCTCGATACCCTACAATTTTTGTCCGAAAAATTTTCTCGTATCTCATTTTATTTTTGGAAAAAACGCCCGCGACACTTCAAATGCCCCACCCTGTACTTATATGATATTCGCCCGATCAGTAGAAACTTGATACTATGTTCTAACTTCCTTCTGATTTCTCAATAGGGTTGATATTTCAATGGTTCGTCGAAACGGAATCGTTACAACAGGTTTGAAACTATGGTGTCTTTTAGAACACCATGAGCACTGATTAGGGTCGGTGTTGGGGCAGGGCGATCTGGGCGGCCGACCGGGGGGGTAAGAATTGATGCAGATTCGAGAGATTCAGAACGGAGGTCTTTCCTCTATCAGGGAGCGGTGAAATTTGCTCCCGTCCGGGGTGGCCAAATTCTTGGTGCCAGCCCTGGCACTAATGTAACAAAATTGATCTCATGAGATGGAGTGTATTATCTAAAAAAGATATTGACAGGTTAAAAATATTTATATTTCCAGATTTGTTGAGGTCAGATTACTAATCCAATGTCTAGAAACGATCCAAACTTCGGTAACATGAATTCTCATTGAATTTTGCGCTGCAATTGTGTCGCTGTGGAAAAATTTTATTCCAAAAATTATCGTTCAATTCGAGTGATCGAGGCACAAGTAATAATTCTCAATAAAATTACCCCTAGGTAGGAATTCTCTAGGTATTAAGAGCATTCACTAGAGGCCGAGTTACTAGTTCTCTCCCCTCAGTTTTGTCAATAATTTATCAATAAAATCGATTTCCGGCTCTTGAGGCATTTTTGAGATATTTCCGAATTAGTTAGGAAGAAGGCTTGACTTTTCTCCTACACTGTCAGAAATATCTGGAAGTTTTTTTCAATCACGTACATGAATTCAGGTTAATACACATTTTGAATTAAGTTTAATATACAAAAACATGAAAAAAATATAGATTATGCTATAGTTCACATTAAATTTCATATAAAATATGTATGGAACTCAATTCATGCACGTATTTGAGAAAAACTTCCGGCAAATGCATTAAAATTAATGCAGAAATTTCTAACAGTGTATGAAAATATATGGAGAATGAGACTGGATGGAAATTAGCCCTCAACCACGCACCTGGGTCCTTTGGACCCGAGCAATTTTTTCTTTTACTTCTCATTCTGTTGCAATGCACAGCCAAGGGCTGGTATTGTAATGTAAGCAACTTCGAATCTTCCTGCTTTGAATGCTTTTTGGAAATCTGGGATCCGCCACTTAGTTTTCGAGTAGCATGTATTTGAAATTGAGCTCGGGTCCTTTGGACCCGATGTGCGTGGTTGTGGAACTTTTTTTGGCGGAAAACTGGAAAATGTTTCAAAACTGCATAGAATATGTTCATGTATCCTTTTGAGGAAGGATTTATTGTTTCGATATGATAAAAGTATACATATGTGTGGACCCCCCCCCCCGTGGGGATTGAATCATAACCCATTCAACTACACTAAAAAATATATATTTGCATCAAACACATTTATTTTTTGTCTGGCAAGTATTTAGTGGTATTGATGACCTACGCTGCACATGAGTTCAGAAAGAGTTCATAATGAATTCATTGGGAACTATGAAAGTTCAAAATGAGTACATTAAAGTTCTTTCAGAATTGTTGTGTAGTTTGGGCAAGCATTGAATTAAAGTAATTGAATTCTATTCCTACAAATCCTCTGGGAAAAATATAATGTACATTCGCGTAAGGAACTGTAACATGTTACATTCCAAAAGCGCAAAATGACTCTTAGGGTACATTCGCTTCTAACTTCACTCACACTCCATGGCATTTTTTACGGTTAATTTCCGCCAGTGTAATCGTTTTTGTTCCATTCCATCTACTGTAGTTCTGATAGCAATGAATATTTTTTGGATAAAGAACAAATCGATATTCAGTTTGAATGATTTTTTCTTGAGTGTATATGTACTTATATGCACTAAGGGTATTCATAATCAACAAAGGATAGTCTTGCAGGATAAAAGTGTTTCGAACATTATTCTTATCGGTTTCTATATTTTTTCCCTCCAATATTCCGATAAATATCTTTAATTCACTAATTGTGGATTCTTTAAAATACCCAAACTTCACTCTTGTAAATAATTATGTTTTTTCCTAACTATCATTAGGAACTATATTTTTCCTGGAAGTTGAACTTTTTCTGATTACAAAACGGTGGTCATTTTTGTCTTTACGTCTTTGTGCGGGATAGATATGATTTTTTGAAAAAAATCATTGTTCTCACTGTTTTTTTCAGATTCATGTTCCTTCTTTCCTACAAAACTCACATAAATCCCAAGAAAATCTTCTTTCACAATACTGATTACTATTCTTGACATTACGACGAATCGATTGGAAAAAAAATCATCTCAAAAGGATAATATTTGAAGAAAATACAGCCAAAATAAGATGAGCCGGGTCCAAAAGACCCGGGTGCGTGGATTAGGGATTTTTTCGAAGGTGCGTGGTTGAGGGTTAGGAGTTGGTGAATAAAAGGCTTGAAGAACACAGAAACTCTGGATTAATCAAGAAAAGCCAACTTCCGAGGAGCAAGGTATGAGTCAATGGTTTGAAAATGTCACAAGACTATGTAATATGATTAATTACATACATCTATCTTGTTAGCAACAATCCGTGAGACAATGAAAGTGCCTTCAATTGTTGACCACATTGACTATTGAAATTACACGGCATAAGAAAATAGTTGCCTCTCACTCTATAGCTGGAATATATTTGGGAATACATCGAATGCCATCAAAATGTGTGAACAAACGGAAAGAAAATTGAAAGATATAAACAACACATCACATTCAATCCGGTGTACACCGAATTGGATGGGTTATTTTGTTTACATTTTTTGAATTTCATATATTGTCATATATGACAACGTACATCGAATTGAATGCACCATTTTGTTTATATTTTTGGAACCTCTTCCCGTCAGCGAGTTGGCACACATTAACTGAGAGCTGTATACATATTTCTACTCCCCATACTGTATACATGAGTCCACGGAACCCGGCTGACGAAATGTGCCGTAATTCTTAACGATAGTGGTTGATTCCCTTCAATGGGATTAAAATCGGAAGACCAAACTGTAAGCTACATACTGAGATGAATATTACTGTTTCCAAAGAATAAGGTGACATGGCATTTATTTTCAGAGATTTCCATTCATTCTCCCACATCAAGTTCATTGCATTCAAAGTGATCCCCTCGGATACAATGCACTTATGCCAACGCATTTTCCAATCTTCGAAACAGTCGTTACCAGTTGGTGTTGTTGTTAAAGTCGGTTTCCGGGATGGCCTTCATCTTTCTCTTCGATTTGGCTTGGACCTCCTCTATCGACTCAAAACGGTGTCCCCGGAGTGGTCTTTTGAGTTTGTTTAATGGCCACAGGTCACCTGATGCCGAATCAAGTGGTCGTGGAACGATATGGACCGAGTTTTTCGTGAATTGGTCATGGAGAATCAATGCAGTGTGAGACAGCGCATTGTCGTGGTGCAAAAATCAGGAGTTCAAAATGGTATTGACTGATCCTTCCGAGATGCCAACATCATCAGCAAGATCTCCAATTGTTAATCGACGATTCACAAGCACGAAATCTTTGATTTCTTGGACGTGAACTTCGTCAGGTGAAGTCGATGGTCAACCGGGAGGCTTTCTGTCTTCGACACGTTCTCGACCTTCTTGGAACTCTTTATACCATTTGCAAACATTATTTTTCGATATAGCCTCGTCACCTAAGACTTTTTGCGCCATCCCCATCGAATCAGCAGCAGAAAATTCATCCCGCAAACAAAACTCAATACAAATTCTTTGCTCAACCAATGCAGACATTATAAAAATCGAAAAATTCACTTCCTACAGCTTAAAAAACGAAGCGTATCTCGAACACTAAGAATATTTCGATGTGACGCTTGGCACGGATATCAAAGACAGTTCTCCCAATCCAGAAATGAGAGCAGTTTCCCAAATACATTTGTGCACAGAGTTCGAATCCGAATGCCACCTCACTTTTTGGACTTTGGAGTATTAAAAATAGAATCCAATCGCGAGTACGTTTCCTCCACCCATGTTCGTGGTAGCCGAAAATCCGCGCAGTGCAAAATGACATAAATTTGAGAAAACGCTCTGGGTCCACTAAACCCAGGTATACACTTCTAGGATCAATTTTGTTTCTATTTGAGCTCATCCCAAATATATTCAAGCTATACTGTGAGAGGCAGTTATTTCCTCATGTCGTGTAAATTTTTAGTCGATGTAATTGACCACCGAAGTCACTTCCAAGGTTTTGAGGGTTGTTGCTGATGAGATAAATGTGTGTGAATAATTAAAAAACATACTCTATGAGATTTTGTTTCCTTATTCAGAGGGAAGCTTTGTGATCGTTTCGAGGAGCCGAAAATTTTTTTGTCTCGAAATTCAAAATCTTCTAGACCAAAATGTTCCTCAGGATTCGGGTAACAATTCTGTTACCGTGTCTGTCTGTCTGTCTGTTTGTGTGTGTGGCTGTAGCCCCCCCCCCTAAGTTTAGTACACGCATATCTCCCGTTCTGCTTATCCGATCGTTTCGAAATTTTCATCACAGTTGTGGACTAAGGTGATAGTGGTCCCATGTAAGTTTCAACCTGATTCATTCAGAAGAATTGTGTGGATGAGAAGAACTCTGACAAAAAATGAACATTTTGCGTACTCGTGTATCCCGCTTCCTATTATCCGAATATGATCAAACTTCAACCACGTTTCAGTCATGACCCGATAGTGGTCCCATATAAGTTTCATCCCAATCCGTTGAAAATTGTGGAAAATTTTTGTTTGGGGTCTGTATTTTCTTTGAAAGCATGCCTTCCCTATGTTCGTATTATCCGAATGCCTTGGAACTTGAAGCATATTCATTTCACGAGGTGTTGTTTGTACGTTCTAAATTCCAAGAGAATCGGAATTTTGGGGAGAAAATGGTAAGCACTAAGCTTCGAAACAAAATTTGAAAATCTCGAAAATGCCATTACCATGGTGTTTAAGATTCTAACGATGAATCTTCCATCCAACCTCTCTTTCAGTTATACGAGCGAAAGTCATTATTTTCAGCTCGCTCGGTACGTAGCGGAATACACATTTCCGTCGCACCAAGTATGTGGAATTCGATCATCTCGTTGTTTTTGTCACCGAACGTATGAACGCGTGATGTAATTCCACCAATAAGGAATCATAAATTACCTCCCATGGCCCTTTGCCGAATATCCGGAAGGCTACGGCAAGGCAATTGGTAACAGTAGCTTGTTTATGAGTCTATGTCGTTATCAAGAGACTGGTCGCTCACCTTGTGCCCATCTCTCTCTCCGTCGCGAATACTTACAGCGCGGATATCATATCTGTGGATATCACCAGTGATATATCACATTCTTTATTGCGGATATCGTGAGTTAATCCCGAGACCACGTGTTAGTTCGTGTGAGGAAAAACGAATCCTGACGCACCGTTGCGTAGTCATTTTTCTTGCTTCACGCGTGTACGCTTTCTCGCGCGAATCACCATCGCTGCGTGTATTGTAAAGACTGCACGTATTCTGTACTCCCGCGTGTTCATCGCGTATACAGACAATTATCATAGTTATGTCGAGGAATGTGCATCGACGGTTGTGCCAATGAAACCAGATAAATAAAGTATTAATTTGTATTTTATATGTGCGAGTGATTATTCTCTCCTACCGTGACTCTACCATCCGAACCGATCCCGTACCGTCCAGACCGGCAAATTTTTTTGATCCCGCGTATCGATCAAGTGCTCGGGAGAAAATTCGATTATGTAGAATCTTGTTCAATCCTTTTGATTTTACATACACATGGGGATATCTTCCTTTCGTTTCTATCATCCGATTGTGACGGAATTTTTACTACAGTCTTATGCAGTGTCGATAGTGCTTCCGTATAAGTTTCAACTCGATTCTTACAGGAAAGTGAGAGATAGGAAGAAAACATATCAAAAATTGTGATTTTGCGACCAGGCATGTTCTCGCTTTGTGTTATCCGATTGCAATGAAATTTATACCACGGTTTAGTTATAATCTCATAGTGGTTCCATATGAATTCCATCTCAATCAGTTGGAAAATGTGGAAGTTTGTTTGCATTCATGTTTATGAATTCTTACTGAGGTTTTATATGATTTTATGTTATATTTTTTTTCCTCATTGTAGATGACGAATCGAATGGCGTACTCGTCAAATTGATGGACCAATTGGACGAGAAGGAAGAGGACGAAGAATGATGAAAAAAATTCTGTTGAGCAGAGCTGGCGGTGAATTCGCTTAGAGGGAAAATTTCTAACAATCTATAATGCTTCAAGAAATTTTATTGAACAAAAGAAAATTCACTATTCATCAACAAGATCCGATATTTGATCAATCTTGTTACCGATATGCAATCACCATTCATTGGAAAATAATCTAAGGGTTATCAAGATTTCTCTCAAGATACTGTTATGTCTGAACAATATTCATCTCGATATGCGAAACGAAAATTATGAAAAATGATAGCATGAGAACAAAAGGGAGGAAGAATCCTTCTGAGAACCCACGTCAGATGTTGCCCGGATACTTTTTACAGCGGACAATTCCTTCTCCATTAAATCCATAAAAGGAATTGGTGCGTTTCTTGATTTGTATGATACTCCAAGACCGCAGAACTGATTTGAAAGATTCCTCGTCGTTTCTTTCTTACTTTTTCAAAGATAAGATTTAATTATTACGACAATAAATCTCTCCTTAAAGATGACCTTGAGGTAGTTTTATTCGTTCTGAATGAATCCATTTGCCGCAATGGAACCTTTAATTGTCGTGGCATTGGATATATATATATTCTCTCATGAGTGGGAAGCGAAATTATAATTCTCAACGTCTTATTCGACAAGATTTCCCTGACTTATCTGAATATACCCTCTGAATGTCTTCTGTCGTTCGTTCATTTCTGATAAGAAAAGAAAGGAACTGGCAAAAACAGGTTTTATCTATAATCAAATATGTATAGTTTTTTCTAATAAAATGTATTATAAATTCAAAAGTTCCATCATGATTGGTGATTAAGAACGAGGAAGCCGTGTGCCAATTGGCATTTCCCGCGTGCCGGCTTTCCTTGATCAATCCAAGGTTCCTGCGTTTTTCAAGCCTCTCATTCACTCACTCCCATTCCTAATCCAGTCTCATCTTCTACATATTTTTACAGGAGTAAAGTAAAGCTTTTTTCCTTTCCAATTTGAGAAAATTTCAGGAATGCCTCAAGAGCCGGAAATCGCGAGAATATTTTTCATATTGAGTGTCTTCTGGTGAAAAATTGTTTCACATGATTGGGAATATTTTTATCACGAAGCACGGGAAAAGTCTGATGAAAATCATCACCCAAGGCTCAGCATTAACTCCTTCTTCATCGTGTAGAAATTCAAATAAAACGAGCCAGCACAAAAAATGTTCAAAGTTTGGGCCCCTGTATCTCGGCAACCCGTGCAGAATTCTTCTTCATCCTCCACGATACTCATGTAATCTAGTAGTATAACAACGTCACTGAATTTCATAAAAATCGGAGACCGAAACATTTTCAGATGGGAACACTTAACTTAGAATGCCCCATATCTACGACATATGCAAAATGTATTATTATTATCATTATTTTCTTCATGCAAAAACTTCTGTAAATAGTGGACGTCATGTTCGCTGGTTTTCTCCACTCTCATGCCATCAAAAACTTGAAAGTCGATTGACTGATCGTCCTTTCTTACTGAATGATCTAAATCATAGTCGCACTGTGTACGCATGACTTCAGATGCGTGCTCATTTTCCCCTTGGCAATTCCGCATCCTTCTTCCTGTTGTACCTGGAATGAGTATCCCAAACTTGGATGGCACCGAAGCGTTATCATTTGTTTCAATGATCACGACAATTATAGGTTTGTCACTGCACAAATATGGAACTGATATCATTCCAATATCCGATCGTTATCGAGATAATCATTCGATATCGGACAGATACTGGCTGATATCGGTCACATCGTTAACTGCATATCGACCCGAAGCTGGATAGATATTTGTGTATACTTGGGCCTATATCGACCGTTTTCGTGATTCAATAACTTCAGATGCGTGCTCATTTTCCACGTACCAATTCTAGATCCATCTTCCTGATGTATGCGATTTCAGTATCTCAAACTCGAATGACATCAAAACCGTCATAATTTGTCTCAGCGATCGCGAAAATGATGAATTCGGCACTCTCAGGTATGCACAAATATCAAACCGATATCGATTCATATTCGATCGTTATCGGGAATTCACCTGATATCGGACAGATATCTGTGCAAACTTGGGCTGATACCGTCCACCCCGGTATCGATCTATCCGTCCGATGTCGGACAGATATCTGTGCACACTCAGGCTGCTATCGGGCATTTTCGTGATATTCCCTATCAACCTCTCAGAGGGCTCCCATACATACAGGAGCCCACATCCCCATGAGGTTTAACCTTCCAGACTCCGAGTCATTCGTGTACAAGATTTGAGAGGAATCGCTCCAGACGTTTCGGCTTCATACTGGAACATACGTAAATACATACACATATTCTGCGTTACATATATGAATTTGGAATTATTCTGTTGAGACTTGATTTGCCTCAAGTATCTCATCCGTTGTGTTTGAGAGTGGTTGTGAATGTTCAGAAAATTTCCTGAATTTGAATATTTAAATCATTATGGAATAGAATACTGAGATTTCAGAGGTTTGGAGACAAACGTCATCCATGAAATGAACTCACCTGAATCAAATCTGACGTGAAGTGGATGAAACCATGCGCGGCAGTTATTGACTGAAGACATGGTATCGACCAAACAAACTGAATGTGAATAAAGTTCACCATGATGGACAAAGTGGATTCCTTTCGCAGCATGTTGAAGATTTTTCAATCACTCATGAGTGTTTCATTGCTAGTTTCTGACCCTCATTTGAATCACATATTCCTCAGGTATTATATATTCGAGAATCGTTTCAAATAGTGACCCGAGATAACGCGATCTTTTGTGAAAATCATTATTCTTCAATTGATGATAACTTTCATTGATGATATATACATTTATATATATATATATATATATATATATATATATATACAGGTGAGTAAATCCACAAAAGGAAACTCCTATCACCGTTGATTACTCTTCGTCTCCATACCTTTTTTATTTTCTTCTTTGTCTGGCTATATTTTTCATACATCTTCAATATATTCCAAAAATACTAAAATGCGTTTTTAAGGTGTTTTCGTTCAGTATTCGGAATACATTTCAGATGTATTGAGAATACGTACTGAAACTGTAGTGTGTACTGGGTGATTCAAAATTGCTGTACATTTTTCTAAGAGCAGATTCTTAATGAAATTCTGAGAAGATTTTGATCCGGAATATTCAGATTTGATCCTTAGATCCGGAGACATGAGCATTTTTTAATTTTTTGAAAAATCCAAATACCTCGGAAGTACCATACTTCTGACTTTTGAATCCAACACCATTCTCTAAGTCAGATCACGGGGTATTCCTGGAAAAAAATAAATCTGATCTAGCTTCCTTCGGTGTGGAGTTATAGCGGTTTGAGATTTTTTGCATTCCAGTCAATCAGAATTCAACAACTTCAAATCGCTATAACTCCACAACGAAGGAAGCTGGGTTAGATTTGTTTTTTTCCAGGGATACCCCGTGATCTGACTTAGAGAATGGTGTTGGATTCACAAGTCAGAAATATGGTACTCCCAAGGTATTTGGATTCTTCAAAAAATTTAAAAATGCTCATGTCTCCGGATCTAAGGATCAGATCTGAATATTCCGGACTAAAATCTTTCCAGAAATTCATCAAGAATCTGCTCTCAGAAAAGTATACGGCAATTTTGAATCACCCAGTATATATCAACCCTTATGACAGTTATAGGTGGAATTTGATAATAACAATGATAATCAGAATATTATAATTAAAAACTGGCTAGAGTATATTGAGAATGTATTATAAATTCGGTCATAATAGAACGAGAATATATAGGGATCATATTTTGTTGTGAATATATTTTCAATATATTCTCAACATATTTGGATTATAATTCCTCATCGGTAGAACATTTGATCTTTATTTACATTCACAATTTGTTGTAATATTTTTCTCCTATAAGGAATTTGCCGATCGTGATATATTGTTCATCTTGCATTTTATGATACATCTGGAGAGGGATCTACAAAATATTTGTAATAATGCATTTCAGATACTTTTATAACTTAAGAATAACTTGACTCTAATGGAGTCGTTATCTTGAATTAAAGCCTCCGAACCTTTGCTGAACGCAATAATTAAATTCCAATCACATTTTTGTTTAGAAATGTAAATCATATCTACGTATGCTCTATTGATTTCGTCATTATTAATTCCAAAACATGATCTTCAAGCTTTTACTGGACGAGTGCCATCATGGTTGGTATAGAAACTGATTGGAATAGAATAAAAAATTATAAAAACTATATTAATATAGAATATGGAAACTAATTTTTTCAGTCATCTTTGGCGATGGAATGGGAAGAATTGATTCAGATAAAATGTCGGTTTCAACCATTTATTATTGATGACAATTATTATATATATTATTTCATAGAATCATATATCATATCATTATTATTGTATATGGTTTTCAACTGGAACAAGATATAAAATTTTCCAAGGACCTCTTTTTCAACCGATTGTATCTAATGCAGAAAATACTCGACGGGCGACTTCCTCTTTGTTGATGGGAATGATGGAATGAAAATTCGTGTACTCCGTAATTGCCACCGCTTTTTTGAAACGTTTCTCCAACGATTTCATTTCATCGTTATATTCGGCGATTGAGGCACAGGCAAAATAGATATTTTGGAAAACATTTTGACACCGTTTTTACAATGCTTGTGGTGTTGTGATTTGATGTTTTGTTGCCCGGTGCATACCAGAGCTGCATTTCTTCTAATACAATTATTTTGTGTTAATAAATCGTGGAAGTCGGAATTTGACGTGAATTAATCCCTCACAATTTATAACCAATGGTAACTGAACAAATTAGTATTGTTTTGTAAGTATATGCCGAGTAGATCACGAATTCCGCATTCAAAAACAAGTAGGGCTGAGTTCAAATCATTATATTCCTCGAACAAAACATAAGCACATTTTGAAATTTACACGGTGTTTTTGCAACAGTTGAAACAATTCCTGTGAACTATCCAGATTTTCTTATGCTCCAGAACGGTGATTTTCAACAATTTTTTATACACAGGATTCATAAACAAAGCAATTATTAGAGATGGGGGGTCGAAAAAAAATTGATTGTGACCTCAAACTACAGAAGAATTCAATTCGATTCAGTACATTCCAAAAGATAATGCATTGAAAAAAAGTTACAGAACATTGTCTACGTTAGTAACTTGAGGGAAAACTTCTTATCAATAACGCTTTTGAGAATCGTCTTTTCACCATAATGCTATTGATTCTACGTATTGACATTGGAAAACCAAGCCAAGCGGTTTTTAGTGATTTGTTCCCGAATTCCGCCTCATACACTGAAAAAAAGAAGTAGTGAGATCAACCCCGCACGAAGTTGAATACGGTGAACCTCACTGGTGGTTTAGTCAACTGAATGTGGATTGAAATGAATTCATATTTAATCATTTCAATTGATATTCAGTTGAGTAAATTACGTGGTCAGGTTCGCCGTATTCAAACTCGCCGCGTGCTTGACTTCCCTAGTTTTTATTTCAGTCTATTTGGTTTGGAAAAGAAGATTTTAGGAATGTGCTGTATTGGTTCCGAAGTGCTCCATTGGTGTTCCACGTAGAGCACCACAGTCCCAGAAAAATTTTTGAAGGATTCATTAAGAAGAAAATCGGTTCGATAAAAATTTTCCAGGAATTCTTTCAGGACTGTGTGGCTGTGTCAGATGTTTGAAGAAATATACTACAAAATAACAGTATTAGGGTTCTGACCTATACAAAATTTGTATTCATTATTTCATAAGTGAACAGAACATCAAATAATATGTATGGGTCATTCCACGTGGTTTTTCCACCCAAATTTTAGAATTCAATGAAGTAATTTTTCTCAATTCTTGATCGAAGTATATTCGACACGTGTGTGTGGAGTTTGTTTTTTAGGGCTTTTTTTGGAAATATGATTTTTTGAAAATGTGGAGTTTTTGAGATCTTCTAATTCTCAAGCGCTTGTTACTTGGAATCCTTGAAACGTATCGGGACCTTCCACAGACATGAAAGTTAGCATTCCTCCTCTATTTTTCAATTTTATAAGTTTCATAATCTATATAATTAGCGTCCATTAGGAATTTCTCAATTGAAAAGTGGAGAGTGAAATTTTTTGATAACAGGTAGTTTTTTTACCTTTGTTCTCGGTTGGAATAATCTGTGAGCAATGAAGAAAATCTAGCGATTTTTTCTATCATGATAAATATCATAGTTTTTGAGACATGAATTATTTTGTGACCACATCCGAGTTGTACTTAATGTGTGCGATACGATACCATGCTCCAAGCGATACGTCGCGTCGTGCAACATGTTTCAGAAGACACCCGGAGAGAAATAGATACTAATGACAAGCATCCGAGGACAAGCATCTGGTTCATACCAATATTTCCTACACAGAAAGAATATTATATTAGAGATTACCAATTTATATTGTACTTTTGGGATATATTTGATTATGTCGTTATGAACCACAAGTATATGAGAGTTCACCATACTCTCTCGCGGAGAGAAGAATAAATATGTTGGAATTTGGAATAAATATGATTCTGAGCCTCATAATAAAGTATATCCCAAGAGTACCATACGAATATAGTAATCTTTAATATAAAACTTTTCTCCGTGTAGCCCCTAATATCCATATTCTAAGGAGTATAATCCAGATTATCAGGAGTATGATTGAGATTATGAGGAGTAATAAAAAGGTTTCAAAGACTGGTACACAGTAAAAAGTTTATATTAGATATTAGCATATTTATATTGTACTTTTGGGATATATTTGATTCTGTCACTATGAACCACAAGTATACGAGCATTCACCATACTCTCTCGTGAGGTCGGTTATAAATATGTTATAATTTGGAATAACTATAATTCTGAGCCTCATAATAAAGCATATCCCACGAGTACCATAAAAGTATAGTAATCTTTAATATAAACTTTTCTCTGTGTATCCTTGGGGTATAATCTAGATGCTTGTCATCATATACTAACTCGTATGATGATTCTTATACCCATTAGTATCTATTTCTCTTCGTGCAAATATTCCATAACGCAACACATAGAGCACCGCATTGCGCCAGGCACACCCCGTACGGCTTGCACGTGACCACAAGAAAATTATTATTTCAAAAACTGTGATATTTACCGTTATAGGAAAAATTGCTGAATTTTCGTTTTCCTTCACATATTATTCTGTGGAAAACCAAGAAAATTTGAACTATCTGTTATTAGGAAATTCAACTCCTCCGTTTTTGATTGGAAAATTCTCAATGAACAGTAGTTATATAACATAGATTATGGAACTCACAAAATTGAAAACTAGAGAAGAAATGCTAACTCTTATGTCTTTAAAAGTTTCCGATACGTTTGAGTCGTTTCAGTCAAAAAGTAAAGAAACCCGGTTTTACTCCATGGGTAGGGTTACCCGGGCACTCGTTCAAATCAATGCAAAACAGTTCTGAATTGTGAAATTTTAATTACCAACTGTCGAATTCGATGAAAATTCCTGAAACAAACAGGAGTTATGTTTAAAAATTGATATATTTTTATGGACTCAAAAAAATTGTTCAGAGAAAGAATCCCTGCAGGCCAACTCAGTTAAGAACAAAAGTCACGAGCACACACAAAGGAATCTTCAAGAATAAACATGGGTTGGTGCCTATTTTAGAATAAAAACACAAATTTTGTTGAATATAATGAATTGGAAGGTGTCTCTCTCTTGAGAGACTGGTAAAGCACTTGAAACTCACCACAGAAATGCAACAATTTTGTCAATTTTTCCGCAGAAAACTTTAATCCGTTAAGGACCAAACGTCCGTTTTTTCAACACCTTTTTCGACGACATTTCACGCTGTCGAATCGATTGTCAAAAAATTTGCAGATAATTATTTTCAATGTAAAATTATCTGAACTTTCAGAATATTCAAGCAGATTTTCGAAAGAATGCGAACTGGGAATGTTATAAGGTAACTGACCCCATTAGTGAACATTTAAGAACACAAGCACTCTAAATATAAATCATTTCATGAAGATTTTTTTAAAATGAATTTCCACTAGTGAATAAGGTAGATTGAGCATTTCAATTTTCTCTTACCGTGATTTTTTATTCATTTTCTAAGTGATAACAATAAAAATAATGAAATTAATGAAATGTTAACAATACCCCCATTAGTGAACGGGTCGCATGAATTAGTGAACGCTGATTGACCCCATTACTGAACGCGTAGAATCTGAGGCTGCTCAGATGAGTTATTATCACTTTCCGGATGATATTCGAAATATATTCTGTGCACATTCTAATGAGACCTTTTCATAGGTGCTATGCATATTCATCGAACGTATGTAATCGAATATATGATGGGACGTCAGTCGAACGTCGATGGAATGAATATCGTACATTTCAAATGTACTATGTACGTTCTGAGTATATTTGAAACAGTCTCATTCGTATATTCTATGAACTTTCATGATATGTTCTTCGTATCTCATTCTCAAATTCTACCAACGTTTTTATTTCATATATACTTTGAACTTCCGTTGCTGCTTGAGTCACTTTGGCGAAAAAAATTGAGAATTTCAAGTAGGGTTTATAATTTTACATGTTCATTTCAATCCTTGGAGAAATTTATAGATTGATTGAAAAATTATGCGCATTATGAGAATTCATGAAAAAATTCTCCTAGAGTAGATACCTATGATATGGATTGTTACGTTTATTCGTTCAGTAATAGATTCACCGATCATTTTCGTGTGTGTATTTCTGAACGCGCAATTTTCTAGGTTAGCGACTGACAGTTATTGAAAATCACCCTATATTATCTTCATTTGAATAATATCAATAGATTGGATACATGAAATAGTTCAATGGTCGCATTAATACTATGAAAATGCACAATTCAAAAAATGTCCATTCTTAACTCACCTTGTAAGATTCACGGAGGCAAAGCTCGTTGTGACACTCGGCATGAATCTTTATTTATTTCGTAAATTACATTTTTCTTCCTTCCATTTGTTTTCGCATTAATCACGAACAATAATGTTTGAAGATTGGAATAATCTTCACAGCACGTAATAGGTAAACACTTCTTGTTCGTAAAAGAGGTTTTATTATCTCTAGGTTCACTAAAGGGGTTGCGTTCGCTAATGGGGTCAGTTACCTTAATCGTTTAGATAAAAAAAATACGAATTTTCGATTGCAAAAAATTATTATTTGTTTATTTTCGTCTTGAATTAGGGGAGAGATACATCTAGGGGATGAAATTTCTGCGTCCATGGACCCTAAGCTTCAAAGTATGTGAGATGGTTTTTCGAAATTCAAGATGGCGACACTCAATATGGTGGGTAGAAACCAAAATATTTTTGCTTTTTCTTATTTTTCGGATTTGAGCAATATTCCTGGGTGAATTCGATGTACACACACGTATTACTAGGTTTCTGGGGTCACTGATCACGAATCCGGGGTCGGATTTACCGAATTCAATATGGCGGATCCAACATGGCGGCCTAAAATTGTTGAAACTGTACGATTCCTATGAAAATCAGTACATGAGGGTTTTCTGGATCCCTGATGACTAATCGGAGGTGAGATTCTATGAATTCGAAATGGCGGTTCGAATATGGCAGCAAGAAGTCTCAATTTTCGTTCCTCCAGTTTGTTGTCAATTTATCGATATTTTCCTCCTCACATAGATGGATCTGAGTATTCTTCGGATCACTGAATACCAATTGAGTGTCAAATCTGCTGAATACAATGTGGCGGAGCCAATATGGCTTCGGAAGAGTACTGAAATTGTCTCATTTGTTGAGTGTTTTCTGCTCTCGATGTGTTGATCGCCGTTGCCCAACTCTCACCACATGGAGGTAAATATCCAAGAGATTTTTTTTTGTTCCAATTTTTCCTCATTTTATTCATTTTTCTGTGTTTTTTTCAATTTTTCTTTGTTTTTTTTTGTATTTCCTATTTTTTCTTGAACGTTGTTCGTCCAATTCCTTTCCAAATTACGGAACTCTTTTTCAGGACTTATCTCTAATTCGTGTCGATACAGTAGGAAAGAGCACCAAATTCGGTTAAACGATTACGCGTGTGATGTCTTGAAACATGCGGAGCACATGTAAGCAATCCAGACTGCGCACATTATCTGCGTTCTCGTTGAGCATTTCAAAAAGTTGGTGCAGTTTCTTTTCTTCTCTGCAACTACAGTCTTATGTGCTACTGATCCTCGTGCTGGAGCTCTCACAAGATACTTCCAAGCGATAGCTAATGCCATGTCTTTCGTTCCAATCTTACTCGTCTTATCACGTACTAAATTTTTTAGTACTGTTGCATTTGTGACGGAAGCTTGGATCATTCTAAAAAAAAATAACCCAAGTCCATTCTTTGGATCTGATAAAAGGCATCAAGTTACTGCAATGAAAATCATGCTGGTCAACTCCACCCATGTGCTTGTTGGAAGTAGCAAAAGCTTTCGGGGAAGGTGATTCTATCTTTCCAGCATGTCCTTTGGATCGGCGTTTCATCGAAAATGAGGGTGTTACTCTTGCTGCTGCCGAAAGTAATGAGATTGGTTTCGAATCCATGATGGTGATATAATTCATACCACTATTTTCCTCATGCTTCACGATAAAAGAACCATGTGGAGCGTCTTCATCCATGTCATTGCTGACACCAATGACTCTATTCGCTCTCACCGTGCCTGTAGCTCGTAAACCAATATTCTTCAGGTGAACTAATAAATCGGGATTGCGGGAGAAGTTATCAAAGTATAAATGATAGCGAACTATCTTCTTCACTACATTCGTAGAGCGAAGTCCTTGGATCATTTTCAAGACTACCCGACTACCCAAAGCACATTTTTCTAGTGATGTGTCTTCTTGTCCGGAATGAGGATTGGTCCCTTTGCCACAGTAAATGTCGCAGTCAAATAAATATCCTTCGGGATTACATATGGACCACTCCTTTATGCCAAATTGCACTGGTTCATCCTTCATATATTGCTTCAAAGAGGTTCTTCCGTAAAACTGGATCATCGACTCATCAATTGATAGGGCAGTCGAGAGAAAACCGAATTGTTTTATATTTCTCCTGAAAATCTCGAAAAGATCACGTACCCACCATGCTCGGTCATCAAGGTTCCCATCACTGGGTCGTGAAAATTTTATTTTTGATTCGATCGTCATGAAAGTTTTACGACTCATGACGGTAGCGATGGGATTGCAAGCCAATAGAGGATCGGTAGACCAATAGTCTTTTTGAGATTTTCTCGAGTTGAAAATCGACATTATTATAATTCATACGAATATATTCAAATCATGAGGAGAGAGCTCGTAACCGTTATTGGCAGTACAATCAATAATGTGATTCTTCAAATCATCGAAAAAGAAATATTCAAAAACTTCCGTGAAAGATGCGTCCTGAATTTTTTCCTCGTTGATTCAGACATGAAAAATTCATTCTCAGTGATGCCAATCGATTTTTTCTCACCATCCATCCATTCATGAATGTGATTCGGTTCAAGTTTCGTTTGACTGTCTGCGTAACTATCACGGACTTTCTCATACGAGATTTTTGGGATTATGTCTGCCTTGTGAATGAGAAAGTCATTATCATCATTTTCAAAATCAGATTCTCCTGATATTGATTCATCGGAACTTTCTGCTTCAGAATTCATACCTTCTTCAACATCATCATTGTCTTCATGAATTTCTGCACATCTTGAGCGTCTTGGATATCTTGCAGTCGAAGGACCCGGCATTTCGAAGTTTTTTCACACTAATACAGAAAGGATTCCTGATTGATCTCATTCCCGATTTTATTTATAAGTCTACCATCTAATGCGACTGAGCTTCATGCGAAAATAGCGCAGAGGAAGGAAAATAAAACTGAACTTCGATGCAGTGTTGTGATATTCGTCGAGCTGGGAAATCGCAGCTCGATGAATATCACAACACTGCTTCGATGTCGAAAACGAAAAATTGCGAATCTGAAACAATTGACGGCTTTGATTACATCCGGAGAATAAACTTGGGTTTCCTTCATAGTGCTCAAGAATAACATATGAAGACGAGAATCTAAAAGGGGAAAGATGAAACTGTGAAAAATTGGAGAGACAACGAAATATGTAATGACAGTTGAGCAACTGCGAAGAAAACACATCGAGGGCAGAAAACACTTGAGAAATGAGACAATTTCAGTACTCTTCCGAAGCCATACTGGCTCTGCCATATTGTATTTAGTAGATCTGACACTAAATTTGTATTCAGTGATCCGAAGAATACTCAGATCCATCTATGTGAGAAGGAAAATATCGATAAATTGACAAAAAACTGGAGGAACGAAAATTGAGACTTCTTGCTGCGATATTCGAACCGCCATTCTGAATTCATAGAATCTGACCCCCGATTAGTCATCAGGGATCCCGAAAACCCCCATGTATTGATCTTCATGGGAATCGTACAGTTTCAACAATTTTAGGCCCCATTTTGGATCTGCCATATTGAATTTGGCAAATCTGACCCCGGATTCGTGATCAGCGACCCCAGAAACCTAATAATACGTGTGTGTACATCAAATTCATTCAGGAATATTGCTCAAATCCGAAAAATAAGAAAAAGCAAAAATATTTTGGTTTCTACCCACCATATTGAGTGTCGCCATCTTGAATTTCGAAAAACCATCTCACATACTTTGAAGCTTAGGGTCCATGGACGCAGAAATTTCATCCCCTAGATGTATCTCTCCCCCAATTCAAGACAAAAATAAACGGATAATAATTTTTTGCAATCGAAAATTCGTGTTTTTTCCTATTTGAACGATTATAACATTCCCAGTTCGCATTTTTTCGAAAATCTGCTTCCATATTCTGAAAGTTCGGATAATTTTACATTGAAAATAATTATCCGCAAATTTTTTGACAATCGATTCGACAGCGTGAAACGTCGTTGAAAAAGGTGTTGAAAAAAAGGACGTTTTGTCCTTAACGGGGTAAGGAACGTTCTAAGTAAGAAACCACATTGCATCGGTGCTATTCTTCCCTCCGAATGCTGGAAATGTCTACTGCTACTAGTTCAAGCATTTGCTGCCAGAGAGGAGCACTCATCAGGGACATGTCAGGTACCCGGTTTGACCCACCTACCCGGTTTGACTCTCCCCTACATTTTTTATCGTCTACATAGATGATTTCCGTTCCGGGAACAGTGCATTATGAAACGCATCTGAATTTCAATGAATCAATCCAATTCGATGGAGTGAACATAACCAATACTTAATGTTTCATCCCATTCAATTTATCGTATTTGCAATAGCAACATAAATATAATCTTTTGAATTCATCATCACTTCCAGCAGGGTAAACACAGTATTCCAAGGAATTTTGTATATTCCTGATAATTAAGGAATCCACATTCACGAAGTGCTCATAGTATTTTTGTGAAAATGTAAATTGAACATTCGCGGGCATTTTCACTTCCAAAGAAAATTTTTGAAAAGTTTTATGAATGTTTTGAATCCTCCCAAGAACATTCCGCAAATACTTGAAAACGTTTTCTGAACATTCTCAGAATAATTGAGTGCTGTTTGAGATGGAACATGATTAACTCCCATGAGAAATCACTTTGTTATCAAGAATGATTCTGAATGATGACCGCATTATTCTAAAGAAATGGTGATGAATCGACCCTATTTTGAGAATTGTGATACACTGAGAAAAAAAATGTTTCGAACCGATGAATTTTTCTTTGAGTCTAAGAAATGAATTCATCCAATGGTATCTGTAGAGTTATCGCATCAACTTCATCCAATATGTGATTCACACGAAAGTGGTGAGATCATTAATTGGAATATGAGGTACTTAGGATGGATGAAAAAGTTATTGGATGGGGAATTTTGATTTTTGAATTCATGGAATAAAATTTGATTCAATGAATTATGCATTTGATGGGCAAAAGCCATTCATAACACTGTAATAACGAACTGTAGTGCCAAAATGATAATTTCTCCTTTCAATAAAATATTTAATTATTTGAACAAAAAAAGTTTTCGAATAGGAAAATATCAACATAAAGAATAGAAATATTTCTTGCACTCGGAATAAAATGTTTTCATGAATATGAAATGAAAATTTTCTGTGAATAAGTCAATATTTGAAACAATGAATATTCCTCCCTATCTAAGAAATTATTCTATAGAATGTACAAGAAGATGATTATAATCCTTCAGAGAACTAATTGATATAAATAAATCTTTCTTTGAATCAATGGAATTCATTTTGATTGGATGAATGATATTCTACAAAATTTCAGGAATAAAAAGAAATGAGCAGGAGTCAGAGCATTCGCGCAAGGGCGGAGCCAACAACCTTTGTAGTTCCTGTGTAATCTGTAATTTATTTGAAACAATTGGATTATGCGATCACATAGTTAATATGATCAAGAAGTTCAAAGAAACTGTTTTTCTCTGCGATCAAGTCATATCCGTTGATGATGTTCGATGCCGGAACCTGAAAGAAATATTTATGAGGACGGAACATTACTTACTGTAGGTTTACGGTGAATTAGTTCTTTATATGCGAACTGCCCCATGTGGAAATGTACGCACGGGCCGCTACTGGCGCGGTACTGTTGCCAGAGTTGCCAATACTGGCAAATCCAACCTTGCCTTTATGGGGCCAGTGGTTTGGACGATACTGGCAAGGAGTTGGAATGATAACATCATTTTACATAAGGGCCAGTAAAACATTTACCACCACGTCGATAGCGATATTTGGTGTGTGCCTACTATAGTAGAACTCTGGCATTGCAACAGAATCAGTTGTTCGGCCAGTACTGGATGAGAAGTGGTAGAGGGTCAAAATAATACATCCTGCGTAGGAATTCAGACCCGACCCAGTACTGGCACAGTGCTGGTAATTAGAGATCCCCGAAGTTATATTTCAAGTAAAAAAAAACTACATTGAATTTGAACTTTCACAACTTTGTGAATCTATTTTTCTCATCACCGTTATCTGAGAAAGACGCTTTGGAAGTGGTTTCATGAAAGTTCACTGGGCAAGGATTGAACCCGGGACCTGCGAGTGAGAAACAGAGTCCCTATCACATCAGCTAATCTCCGAGTTGACAACGGACCACTTAAATTCCCATTTATTGCACCAATTCCCTTGAAGTCACGCAATTCACCATAGACTCCGTAGTGAAACAAGATTCTACCAATACTGGTTCATTGTCCTCTATCGAACGTATCGAATGATCATACCAACTCTGTCTTGATACTGGCGCGACTCCGGCTCACTACAAAAATCAAGTTGTCAAGATCGTGATTTTAATGTCAATCGACTACCGATTCCGTAGTCAACCAGAGTCCCACCAATACTGGTACCATGTCGTATATCGAACACATTGAATCATAATACCAACTCTGGCTCAATACTGGCGCGACTCCGGCTGACCACAACAGCCGAGTTGCCAAGATCATAATTGCAACATCAATCGACTATCGATTTTGTAGTCAGTAGCCTGGCCATTATTGTAACATGATTTGATATCAATCATTGCCGGGCTGAAAAAGTTTCTTTTTTGTCTACAAAAAACACCTGCAAAACTTGAAGACGATCTGAGAATATTTGATGGACCCAAAAGTGAATTGAAGTCAGATAAAATTTGGATTTCATTGGAATTTTGCGTGTTTTTTGGTTCTTTATAAGTAAGAAATGTCTATCGTGTGTAGGAATACTTTTGAATTCTCATTTTCAAACCATTTTCAATAACAAAAAAATGACAACGTTCGAGCATGCGCAATACGCGCATGGTTATTTAAACAAATGACGATCCTCCACATGTTTAGATGCCACCATATGTATGAGATTGTGTTCAAGAATGTTACCACATATTTACTCATTTGCGAACTAATTTCAAGTGCAATTAGTAAGTGATTCAATTCATTTAGTATTTATTTTACGCATTAGTAAGTTATTTTATTCATTTCGCTTCGAGAATGGCGAAAGTGTTCGATTCGGCTGTTTCATCAGTGAAAACACGCAGAGCTGATGAAAAACAACGACGGATTGTTCTAATTGGACATGTATCGCATCAAATTGTGGGAGCTAAATTGCCATCAAATAGACAAGTTTTAGAAGTATTTTTTCACAATATGCGTTTTGTGAAACTAACCTCAAAGGAAAGTGCAAGACTAACAATTGACGCCGTTTTAATATTTTGGCAACAAGCGCGTATTCCAACTCGCGAATCCTATAAATGTGCTGGCAAGCTTCTCAAAATATACGAGGATTGGAAAACTTTAAACAAAGTAAAGGTGGAGAAAATGGTAGCCGGAATGAAAACAAAATTTGATAGTTTCATGGATATGTTGGATGATCTTTTCGATATTGCGGCTGTTGATGCATTGACGACGATGAGAAACGAGGAGGACAAAGAATTTTTGAAGAAACAGCGACAGAAAGGACGGCCTGGTTCAATGTTGAGCATTGATATGAAATTAGCCTCTCAAGAAGAGAGGTCTAAATTACGGAAACAAAAGGAAGAAGCACGGAAATTAAGACATGAACAAACATCGACATTACAAAAATCCGGTGAGTGATTTGATTACATTGAGACGAATCCACCAAGAGAACCTGAAGGTTCAAGGAATGTTCAATAGAGGTGCATTGAACTCCTGGCCATTGGACTCTTTTTCTTCCATAATACGAGCCAGTCGTATTGGGCAAGTACTCACTAATGGTTCATTTTATCTGTATGGGTTTTGCATTTTAATTTCACGATGGGATTATAGGAATGGAAGAACTGACTGCCTTTCTAAAGAAATTTACTGTGAAACATTTAAAACTAGATAAAAAATTTTATCCGGTATCTATTATCACGTCATATCATAGTAAATTTTATGATGAAGTCAGTCTGTTTCTTAGTTACAAAGCACCATTGTAAATTCAACTATAAATGTCTTTCAGTATGGTGCAGCTGTGGATTTTGATTATACAATGCAACCTCACCCATTCCCGATCACACTTCTGAATCCAACTCTTTTATATTGAAAAAATTAATCGCACGCGTTTGTATTCAATGAACAAGGGGAAATACATGAACATCTAGTTTGCACATTACAAGTAAATCCGATTCGTTCAGACATATGTTGGGGAAACCGGGGTAAATCCACCAATCACTGCGATTGTAAACAATAACTTTGAGCATTGTTAAATTATCTGTGTCTGTTGTGATTATCACGTCAGAAATTTTAACAGTTACATAGGGATAGGTATTCGAGGATTTTTTCAATAATAAAGATCATGAAGAAAAGCTCATAGATTCATAGATACACTGAAAAAAAAGTCTGGTGCGTAGAGCGATAGTATGGCTGTCAGACCCAAACTGAGGTTATATTGGATTGTATTATAACCTCAGTTTGGGTCTGCCAACCATACTATCGCTTTACGCACCAGACTTTTTTTTCAGTGTAGGTGACTATAGAAAAAAGTTGCACATTTAGGTTCTATGTTCAACGGTATCTCCAACATTGTGATAGCTTCGCATATAAAGAAGTGTATAGTTTTACAGTTTTAAAGACAAAGGGTGGTGATTTTACCCCCGGCTCCCCTACATGAATAATTATTCGAAAAAATATGAGACAGTCAGAAGGTTTGGATGAAACAGTCGGAAACGAGTTATTTTGCTCCACAATTATTATTCTTCCTTCATATTTCCTTTTCCTTTATTCATAAGTCCTCTCTCCTCTAAAGTTTGCTATGAAAGTGAAACCGAAATCGATGCTGAGCTCATGGAAGTAGATGTTGGTTTCGACGATACATTTGAAGTACTCCAACCCCAAGAACGTCGTTTCATTTCGAAAAAACAATGGATTACGCCACGGTTATGCGCTGCACTTGATGAAGCAAAGGTAAAAAGAATGATATAGAAGAATTGAGATTATTTCAAATCATCCTTTCTTCCTTCTTTACGTTTAGATATCGGACAGAATGGCAATGCATATTTTGATGGCAACGATAGAAGCTTTGGAAATTCCTGCCGATAATTTGGTTTTGAATCGTACTTCCTTACAGCAACTGCGTGAAAACAATCGACACTATCAGTTTGATGAAGCAAAATCTGAATTCATTCATAACGTACGGATTAAACATTCATTATATATATTGCGGAAGTTTTAATCGTTTGTTGAAACGAATTGGCAATCGAATAACGAAATATTTTGTTGTTAAATCTCTAAAATTTTGCAGTCTCTTCTTTGAGGGATTTTTTTAGTTCTAAGGAGTTGATTTAGGAGTTCGAAGCAAGATAATTCATCAGATTCTATGAGTTTGAATTTTCGTTTCGTTTTAATAAACGATTCAAACTTCAGCAACATCATTATATATATTATGTTGTATAATGTATAATTGTATATTACTTAATTTATTTTTTATTTCTTCACTATCAAATAGCTCAGTACCAACGATCGTTTGGTGGTCCACTGGGATGGAAAAATTTTGGCTGATTTAGTCGGCAGATCCAGTGTAGATCGTATAGCGGTTCTAGTGAGCTACAATGGAACGGCTAAGTTTTTGGGAGCTCCGAAAATTGAATCAGGTACCGGCAAAAACATTGCTGAAGCTGTCTATAATACTTTAGTCGAATGGGAAATTTCTGAGAAAGTTGTAGCATCGAGCTTCGATACTACTTCTTCGAACACTGGTCTTGAACGAGGTGCTTGTATTCTCTTGGATGACCTTCTCGGTCGGAAACTCATCAAGTTAGGATGCCGGCATCATATCTATGAGATAGTCCTCAAAAATGTCTTCGAGAAGAAGTACCAGAACAGCAGTGCACCTGAAACTCTCATTTTCAATCGATTCGCTGACATATGGCCCAATGTCAAACGAGATCAATTTAATTACGGCCTTGATGATCCAATTGTTCGCTCGAAAATTTCCGATGACGAATGTGAGCAAATCAAGCAGTTCTGCCGGAACCAGCTCAAACATACTCAAATACGCGGCGATTATAAAGAACTTTTAGAGCTCACGATCACATTTCTTGGTGATGACGGTGGGGCTTTTCGCACATGTGGTGCAACATCTCACGCCAGATTTATGTCGAAGGCAATTTACTGTCTTAAAATTTTCATGTTCCGTACCCAATTCAATTTAACTCCGAGAGAGCTCAATTGTATTCGAGATATCTCAATTTTTGTAGTTAAACTTTACATCAAAGTCTGGTACGGATGCACGTATTCGATCGAATGTCCCAATCAGGATTTAAATTTTTTGCGTGCCGCTTTCGAGTTTTCTGAAATCGATGAAGTTGTATCTAACGCGGTAATTGAAAAGATGAAGAATCACTTGTGGTATTTGAGTCCAGAAATGGTAGGGTTGGCATTTTTGGATCCGAACGTTTCACTCGAAATCAAACGAAAAATGGTGGATCGTTTGAAAGCAAAGGATCCTGCTGTACCTTTTGTCAAACACCGCACATATCCAAATGTACAGCATCTGTTAAAATGCGATTTATCTGATTTCGTGTCGTATAAAACGAAAACTTTGTTTTCCAATTTCAACCTTGAAACTGATTTTCTCGAGCTCGAACCATCCATATGGAAAGACAATGAGGAATATCAAACTGCTTCGGAATTCTTCAAAAACTTATTCGTTGTTAACGACGCTGCGGAGCGTGGGGTTAAATTTATGAAAGATTATAACCGTATTTTAACACGCGACGAAGACGAAGCTCAGTTTATATTACAAGTTGTCGACTCATACCGGAAAAAATATCCGTCGCACACGAAATCGGCGGTAATTAACCAATCTCAAACATTGTAATTGGTTCCTTGCTTTAATTGAAATATTGAATACAAAATTCTGTATTAATATCAGCATATTTTAATAATTTGTAAAATAAATACAACTAAAAAAATGCAAAATTTCAATAAAATTCCCTTTTTTCAACTGTAATTGATTTTTGGGTCCATCAATTATTATCAGATCGGTCTCAAACTTTTCAGATATTCTTTTCAGGTCTAAAAGAAACTTTTTTTGCCCGGCAATCATTCATATCGCCATTTTGGGAAATTCCCTCCGAATCGCGGCCAGGCTAGTAGTCAGCCAGAGTCATATCATTACTGGCATATTGCCGTCTGTTGTACATATGGAATGATAATACCGACTCTGGCTGAACACTGGCGCGGTACCGTTTCTCGAAATCCTGGGTATTGTCCAGACAGTATTCATTCGATACTGACCCTATACCGTCTGTCCACGCGAGCCAATACCGGCTGGAATTTTGCGAATGTTCGGCGACAGTTGAAAAACGGTAATCATTCTGAACAGGCACAGTTGTTTTTGCCGAACTTTGGCAAATACAACGTCACCAGTAGCACGCCATTTGTCATAATGAATTGACATAATCGGGAGTGATTTTGGAACATTGTTTACCGTGTGGATTATTTGCACATTCTATGCGTGATCACATGCTTAGATTGCTTGAAACAAGCTTGCACAAGCTTGGAATGTTTGAAAAGTGCTTGTGCTATTTGAGTACAATCGGAATCGGTATCGGTTCAATAGTGAATTACTGGTTGAAAACACTTACTGACAATCATTCCTTTCCAAAATAGTTTCCCAAATAGCACAAGAATTCTAAAAGAGTTTTTCATAAATATATTTTATTCATTATGAGCTCCTTGAAAACTCCTGTACTTTTTGCGTTCTTATTGAAAATTTCAAGCAGAAAACTATTGGGGATCTGTTAGGGTTGTAAGTAGTTTGAATGGTGTAAAAATACCATAAATCCTGATTATATCATATACTAACTTTGGTTACTTTCTCCATTGTCAGAATCTGTATCATCAACTGAAACTTTTTGGAGTTCACGATATTTTTTCACTCTATTATGAGACATATTTGGGAATTCAAATCGACGATTTTACGTAGAACTACACTCTAAGAACACCGAAACCTCTGTGCGTGTCTGATAAATGTACGAGAAAATTTGAATACGTCTAACGAGTGTGCATGGAGATTGCTGGCTCTTAGAATATATACATATATACAAACAACCAGACATTGGTTTACATGACTCACGTGAACTCTGTTCATTATAATGATATTATTGGCAGAATATTGAAATAGCGGAGATTGGGTGTTGTAGTGAGCCAAAGCTACGCCAGACCAGAGCCGGAATTGGAGGGAGTACGATATGTTAGGTCGAAAACAATGTGCCTGAACTAATGGGGGACTGACTGACTTTGGAATCGGTTATCAACTTTCGTCAAAAGAAATCCCCGAATAAACATGCATCTGATGGTCCACCAAAGCTGCGCCATTAGGTAGCAAAAATGACCTGATTCATTCACCGGATTAGGTGGGTGAAGAAGTGGCTATACTGATTCAGTTGATTACAAATTTCGTAGCCAATCAGTGCCATACCAATACTGGTATATGGTCGGCTATCAAATATATGAAATGGTAATTCCAACTCTGGCTCAGTACTGGCGCCGCTTTGGTTTACCATAACAGCTGGATTTCCATAGACATAATTTCAACGTAATTCGACTACCGATTTTGTAGTTAGCCATTGCCCTACCGATCCTGGCACTCGATCGCCTATTGAATATGTTGAATGGTCATCCCAACTCTGGCTCAGTACTGGTGAAGTTTCGGCTCACCCTGATAGCCTGATCCCCATCGCTACGATTTTAACGACAATACAACATCGATTTCGTAGTCAGCTAGTGCCATATTGATACTGGCATATAGTCAGCTATCGAATCTATGAAATAGTAATCCGCACTCTGGCTCAGCACTGGCGCCGCTTTGGTTTACCATAACAGCCGGATTTCCATGGACATAATTTTAACGTAGTTCGACTACCGATTTTGTAGTTAGCCATTGCCCTACCGATCCTGGCCCTTCATTGTCGATTGGATATATTGAATGATCATCCCAACTCTGGCACAGTACTGGCGCGGCTCCGTTATACTACGATCCGTGTATTTTCCGGCCGGTATTGATTCATTACTGGCCCAACACTGTCTGTCCACGCTAACCAATACCATCTCAACTCCGTCGAACATGTACAGCCAGTTGAAAAACATTAATGGGCCTGAACAGGAACAGTTGTTTTTGCCGAAGTCTGGCAAATACAACCTTCCTAGTACTGGGCGATTTGTCAACTCCGGCAATTTCCACATGGAGCACTGCAGGAAGATAGCTTGTGAGAAAGTATTGCCACCTTCTGAGAAATAAAGGCAATTTGTCGGAGTGAATTCAATACATTTTGATTTTAAAAACATATTTTTTTGTTTCAATGAATTCATAAATTCGATCGATCTGCCCATTTTATGGACTCGATGAAGTTTTATTCGCAAAAAGCACTGGAATTTTGCAGAATGTATAAAATTTTGACCTCATCAAACGTAGTATTGACGAGAATAATCAAGTTGGCAGTTTCTCGACTAGAATCCTTCTTCAATCATAAATGGAAATTTTTAATGAGGTAATTTTTCAGATGTTGCTGAAATTTGAATCGTTTATTGAAACTAATTAACCATCGAATAAGATAATATTAAACTATTCAAGCCCAAAAATCTTGCAGTACATTATTGAAACGATGTTTCCAGTGGCAAAGAGTTGATTCGAAAAGATATGTAACGATGATTTATCAGATTTCATGAGTTCTAATTTTCGTTTTGTTTCTATAAACGATTCAAAATCCGAGAACACATTTATTAGCATGAATAAAATACATGGAAAGACCGGGTCTATTAATATTTAGAAAAATGACTGTCAATTTAGGGAAAACGAGGATCGCTGAAGAATATTCGTAGTGAGTCCACTAAAAATTCGTAGTCGATGTATAAACAATTGATAAGGTAACTGACCCCATTAGTGAACATTTAAGAACACAAGCACTCTAAATATAAATTATTTCATGAATAATTTCTTTAGAATGAATTTCCACCAGTAAATAAAGTAGATTCAGCATTTCAATTTCCTCTTACCGTGATTTTTCATTCATTTTCTAAGTGATAACAATAAAAATAATGAAATTAATGAAATGTTAACAATACCCCCATTAGTGAACGGGTCGCATGAATTAGTGAACGCTGATTGACCCCATTACTGAACGCGTATAATCTGAGGTTGCTCAGATGAGTTATTATCACTTTCCTGATGATATTCGAAATATATTCTGTGCACATTCTAATGAGACCTTTTCATAGGTGCTATGCATATTCATCGAACGTATGTAATCGAATACATGACGGGACGTCAGTCGAACGTCGATTGAATGAATATCGTACATTTCAAATGTACTATGTACGTTCTGAGTGTATTTAAAACAGTCCCATTCGTATATTCTAAGAACTTTCATGATATGTTCTTCGTATCTCATTCTCAAATTTCACCAACATTTTTATTTCATATATACTTTGAACTTCTGTTGCTGCTTGAGTTACTTTGGCAAAAAAAATTGTGAATTTCAAGTAGAGTTTATAATTTTACATGTTTATTCCAATCCTTGGAGAAATTTATAGATTGATTGAAAAATTATGCGCATTATGAGAATTCATGGAAAAATTTTCCTAGAGTAGATACCTATGATATGAATTGTTACATTTATTCGTTCAGTAATAGATTCACCGATCATTTCCGTGTGTGTATTTCTGAACGCGCAATTTTCTGGGTTAGCGACTGACAGTTATTGAAAATAACCCTATATTATCTTAATTTGAATGATATCAATCGATTCGGCACATAAAATAGTTCAATGGTCGCATTAACATTATGAAAATGCACAATTGAAAAAATGTCCATTCTTAACTCACCTTGTAAGATTCACGAAGGCAAAGCTCGTTGTGACACTCGGCATGAGTCTTTATTTATTTCGTGAATTACATTCTTCTTTCTTCCATTTGTTTTGGCATTCATCACGAACAATAATGTTTGAAGATTGGAATAATCTTCACAGCACGTAATAGGTAAACACTTCTTGTTCGTCAAAGGAGTTTTATTATCTCGAGGTTCACTAAAGGGGTCGCGTTCGCTAATGGAGTCAGTGACCTTAGTTTCACTGTGAGAAATACCAATGAAACTATTAGCTTTTCATATTTTCACTACGAATTTTTGGTAGGCTCACTACGAATATTTTTCAGCGATCCTCTTTTTCCCTAAATTGGCAGTCATTTTTCTGAACGTTGATAAATTCTTCCTGAATATTAATAGACCCGGTCTTTCCGTGTAGCTTCATCCGATTTGAATTTTCGAATCATGGGTTATAATACTTCATTTTATTGATTTCAAAACTATCCAAACTATCATTGGTCATATGAAATATGTTCTATAAAATAGATTTCATCCGAAGAAATTGCTCTGGAGTTTGAACTGAAAAAGTATCTCATTGTGATCATGAATTCAGTTTTCTGTTGAAAAAATAGAACTCTCGGAATCAAAATTCACAACTATTCGGTATATGATTTGATTTTATTATCCGAACAAAACCACTTGTATTGAAATGAATGAGATTATTATACTCTCAACTGTACATGTTCATAAATAACAGTGTTTTTCGTCCTATAACTTCATGTTCTTGAATGTAATAATTATTTCATTAACCCGATCTCGCGTTGTTCTTCCTATAATGGGAGAAGTTCATCATTTGTAAGCCACGTCTATTCATTTTATGAAATATATTTTCACTTGGAGTCAATAATTATTCTGGTGAAGAAAACAATTATCATGTCAAATACTTGATTGTTAGGAATTTCGAATACTAAGTATAATCAACCTCGATTTCCATGCGAAACTTTACGTTGTGAAATTGAAGTTGTATTTCATTGATTTTCACTGTAGAATTCATCAAATCAGAGTTATAAATCGGATAAAACATGATATTGACAAAAATAATTAATTATTCAGTCAAAAGAGTGAATTTTTAATTTCAAAAAATAAATTTCAATGAGCTGATTTGATAGTACGAATGAAACGACTTTTTATCGTTATGAAATTATTTTAGAGTCAAAAAGACATTCATTTAATGTAATGAAATGGGAATCAATGAAATCAATTCCATTAATTCAAAGAATTTTTTTTCTCAGTGTAGAGTTGATCAAATTCGTTTCAAATTTCCTACCTCATCATCGATATTGGAATACTAGTCATTAAAATAGAACAACTGGGCACAGGGAGGAATTGATGTTCAGTAAGTTCCAGAATGACCCATTCAGGAATTCTCATTCCAGAACTTTGAGAACCACAACTGGCCTTTTCAATGAAGTATATCGCGCGATTCATGCCAAATCACAGAGTTTTTGACCCAACCTTCTTCGATTTTCTTCATCAATGTTTTAGTACGTATTAACAGCAAATCGCAGACCAATCTTCAGCCGTCTAATTCCAAGCCAATAAGTAACTATGTTTGAGTGGGAAATTCTCAATTAATGATTCGCTAGTAATAAATACCGATATTAATGAGAAATAGGGTATCATTTCTTTCGTTGTTAAATGTAGTCTCAGAAAAAGAATAGAAGAAAATTATTCAAAGTGATGATCACTCAATTCTCAATGTTTGAAGATTAACATCGACATTTTCAACAAGTCCGACTCCTTCGATTTTTGAAAAATTTCCTCAAAAAACTACTATATATTACGCAACTTTTGAGTCGTAGTTCAAGTTGTGATCATATTTTGTTCCATTCCTTTCTGGATATTGAAAATTTTTTTGAATGATCGAATCATTTATAATCTCACTTCCTTGGCCGAACATGGTCCAAAAAAATCGAAAACAATTTCATTATAAGAGATGAAATTATTCCAATCAACTCGGAATATTTCATCCAGTCATATTATTTCATATCCCATATAATATTACTTCTTTGTCCTCCCTCAAAGATTGCTTTTAGATGTTTCAATTGTGCTGGGATGTATAAACTCACCTGGAAGGGAAAACAGCTCTACTTCCACAATAAAATTCAGTACAGACGTGATATTATGGTTTCTCTGATTTGCTGGTACCAGGTTTGCATTTTTTGAGCGATGTTCCAATATTTCTTCAATTGCACTATATTCTGCAATTTTTGAGAACCGGACACTCATGCTTGGTAAACTTTCTGACAATCATTCAAACCGTTCTCTACACGGAGAAAATAAGTAGTCCAAATTTTCGTTGACTACCCGAGAAAGAGTGAATTAGATCTAATGAGATCTACATAGATCTCATTAGATATAATTCACTTTCTCCCGGGTAGTATACCAATTTTGGACGGAGCACAAGTTTGAAAAGAATTCGTATACTGGATTTTAATAATTCGTTAACTGTGTTCACTATTCGAACAATGGAATCCACTTCTCATTTTCATGATCGAAATAATGGAAAGAG
Source organism: Gonatopus flavifemur (assembly GCA_018340375.1). Taxonomy (NCBI): domain Eukaryota; kingdom Metazoa; phylum Arthropoda; class Insecta; order Hymenoptera; family Dryinidae; genus Gonatopus; species Gonatopus flavifemur. The sequence goes on along the minus strand of JAFFJZ010000046.1, from coordinate 1,289,977 downwards.
TTAACGAATTATTATAATCCAGTGTACGAATTCTTCTCCAAATTGTGCTCCATCCAAAAGTGACATACTAGTCAACGAAAATTTGGATCACTGATTTTCTCCGTGTATCAATGTTGATATTTATGAATGAGGTGTCAACTGAAAACGAGCACTACTGAGTATATTATCTATCTCACATAGCACACAATGTCTTAGTAGTGCCTCGAAATATTGCTGCAATGTTAAAAATATCTCGGTTATGTTGTAGTAATATCTTGGAACATGGGAGACTTCCGGTGACCTTCTCTTGATCGGATGTTTTGTTAATCGGTCCATAATTCTATGTCGCTTATTCACTAGTTGATAATTACAGTCCGCTCTCTCAACAGTGCCGGTGATGGGAGAGTAGGGGAGTATTTTTCTTAGAACTCATGTACCCCCACCATTGGCGTACACGTATGTTCTCAACATTCGTAAGCCACTCTCGCAATAGTGCCACACGCTTGTGTATGCAAAATTACTCTCTTCTGTCTTCTGGTGATATTAAGTATAATATATTTTTTTTCTTTTTCATTTGATATTAGATATTTTTGTATCCAAAGGAATGATTAAAGTTCATGAAATCACATTCATGAGTTCACATTCCTGTATACATATTTGATGTTTGAATTTATTTGTATCATTTTTCGGTTATTCCTTCTTGATTAATTCCAAAGTAATCACACCAATTTTCTATTCTTCATCTCGACACATTTGCCATGATGAAACATGGATCAATTGAACATCAGTTATGAAGAGTTCTTGATCATATTTGCGGGTGGCACTATTGCGAGAAACGGTTTCAAATGTGATGCCACACGATAGCGTGATGGATGGTGGGGGTAGTGTTCGAGCACGAATGAGGAGAATCGGCACTATTCAGAGTGGCGCTGTTGAGAGAGCGGACTGTATTTTACTCTGAAGTATGAACAGAAGTGTAGCCTAGCATAAAGCGTATGTGGTAAGTAACAGTGGTGGTGCTGAATTACATGTGTGCGAAGTAAATCAAGTTTCTTCGGCCATTTAAATAGTAGGTTTTTCTAAGAAAAACGACGTTGCTGAAGTTCGAATTGTTTATTGAAACAAATTGGTGATCGAATAACGAAATACTCAGTTGTTGAAGACCTGATGATTGTTGGTTAGTTTCGATTTCATATTCATAGACCCATGTTTCGCCACCGGTAAAGATGCCTTCGATAACATTTTGGCCCAAAGAAAGCATTTCTCTAGCAACATCAATGCGATGCTGTTTCTGCAACAAATTCAACACTCTCGGTACAAGCCGTACTTCAACTCGTCTTATGGCCAAAATATTATGCATAACGTTCTGCACCGATTCGAACGAGACACCAAGATCGGATGCTATCTCCCTAATGCTCCCACGACGATTTTCGAGGACGATTTCTTCAATTCCCATGTGGAAAAAATTAGTATGGCAACGATCGCGGAGAGATCTTTTTACAAAGTATGGGGTTTGGGACTGTCCCAAACGCCATACTTTGTAAAAAGACTTTCACCAGATCTTTGCCAAATGAATCCGATATTTTAGTAAGCTTGATGCCAGATTTTGGGCGAGATCGTTGCCATACGAATTTTTTTCCACACGGGTTTTATCAATATTTTCGTCAGTGATACTGGTGGATGGACGACCAGAACGAGGCCAATCAACAACCACAATATGACCTGCTTTAAACTCTTTGTACCATTTGTACGCTTGTGCTTTCGACATCGTCGAGTCGCCGTAGGTTTCTGTTAACATCTTCAACGCTTCCGCACATGAAATTTGGTTGAAAACACAAAATTTCAGACAAACTCTTCGCTCAACCAAATTCGACATTACGAAATTCGCAAAATACAACAAACACTGACTCGTTCACAAGGCAACACGCACTCACTTCTGACGAATGAGGCGCAAACAGATATTTGAGCGCTGAATAACAGATGAAATAACATGGAAAACAAAAGATTCCGACAATATCTCAAGCGCGATTTGTTTGAATAGAGAATTCCGAGAACTTTTTGATCAGGAGGTATAATGCTGTGCTCCAAACGTAACTCTTCGAGAATTTCTTCCTTACTGCTAAGGTGGTATTCTTCGAACGTGGTAACTGTTTCTCTTGGTGGAACGCCTGTTTCCCTTGTGCTATTCTGGCTCTTATACCTCTTCCGCTTTCACCGTTTTCTGCAATTATGCTTCCTGGATATTTGAATTCTTCCACTTGCTGAATTGTCCTGCGTCTATTTTAATTTTCGTTCTTCTTGATGTTTTCGCTGTTGTACAAATCATGAAATTTGTTTTGTTCTTATTCATATTCATACAATAGTTTTCTAGTGATATTGTTTGTATAGCGTTGAGAATATTTTCTAACTCAGCACCACTCGTAGCTAATATAGCTATGTCATCCGCAAATCTCAACATGCTCACATTTTCTCCTTGAATCTGTAATTTCAATTGCACTTGCTCCTCCACTTAGTTCATTGCTTCTCCTGTATACAAATTGGAAATCAATGGTGATAGTGGGCATCCTTGTCTCACCCCTCTTTTAATTTGTACTCCCCCTTCTTGGCCCTCTTTTTCTATTATTGCGGCTTGATTCTTATATAATTCATACATTATTCTTCTATCCTTGAAATTAATTCATCCCTTTTTCAAAATTGTGGACATTTTCTCCCAATCAACATTATCGAATGCTTTTGGTATATCTAAAAAACCTATATACACAGACTTTTTCGACTCTAGTCTTTTCTCTGCTACTGTTCTGAGTGCTGATATTACTTTTCGCGTTCCCCCATTTTTTCTAAAACCGAACTGGTGTTCTGCTAATCTACTCTGTATTTTACTCTCCATTCTCCTGTACATAATTTTTGTCAGCATTCTCGAGACATGTGAAGTTCAACTAATCGTTCTGCAGTACTCGCATTCTTGTGCTCCTGATTCTTTCTTGAATGATGACAATTTTATCCTTTTGGAAATCTTTCGGTACTTCTCCTTTTTCGTACATATATCTGATCAATTTGAACAGTGCGTCACGAGTTCTGTGATTAGAGGCTTTGATAAGGTCCGCACTTATCCCATCTATTCCTTGCGCTTCATTATTTTTCAATCCCCTTAGGGGCCTGTCGAAGTCTGATCTCAAAACCGAATCTCTCAATTCTTCTTCATCGACATCTTCCTCCTTCTCCAAAAATCATATATTATCGCTCCCTTCATACAGATCTCCTAAATGATTCATCTATTGTTCTATTCTCTCCTTCGTTCTAATCAATTGTCTTCCGAGAGGATTCTCGATCTTATTGCTTCTAGATTCCATTTGTCCAAAAAATCTCTTAACAATCCTATATTTCTTATCTATTTTCTCTAAATGTAATCTTACTTCTATATCCTGACATTTTTCCTCCAACCATTGTTCTTTCGCTTCCCTTCATTCTCTCATTACTTTATTCCCCAGTGCCGTGCATGTCTACCCAGGTGAAAATTGACGATTGGCACTAGGATGACGCAACACTGACAAAGATTGGCCGAGCCTTGGCGGTTAGCAAGGTGCAAGCTTGAAATGATAACATCGTTACAGGCTCTATTGATGTATTCTGCCAATCACGGACCAACATTGGTACGATTATGGCAGGCGAATCAGCCATCATTGGCAACCCTTGAAAAAATTCGTCGCTCGGTCTAAATCCAAGATTGGATCATGCTTGTACTCATTACGAACCAAGACTGATAGACGAATGTTTTTATGGTCTGCCAATGGTCAGATGTTTCATGCATTTAAAGGAGGTACCATCATTTATTACACATAAATGATGTTGACTGTTAAATTTGAGTCAATACTATAATAGTACTGAGTCAATATTCGGCCAAAATTGATTCAACGTTGCGACAATCCCGCGCCAATGTTGTGCCGATGTTCAACTATATGTTGAACGATTGCAAAAATATAATAAAAATTCAGAGTCATATATTCCCGACATCGCTTGCTTCCCCTCCACACATGTTAAGAAGTACAGCCCGAACCTGGAATATTTTATACAACCAGGGCCAGAGAATCTCTGTATACATTGAAACGAAGAAACTTATTTGATTAATCCAATACAAGATGTGTTTATAAGTTTAATATAACTCAATGATTACTGGTTACCTTACAAATCAATTACATCAAGTATAATTCAAATTCTGATGTCCACGAGTCCATGGGTCTGCACAGCTAAAATCTCTCCTTCGATGAAGGACCTATGATGAAGACAACAATTTTCAAATCAGGAGGTTATATGATGCTTATATATCAACCGCATAGTTCGTTGAGCGCCTGCGAGAAACGAACCGAGCGTTGGAAACAATACCGAAGGGTGGCGCTTTGACATTGGACGCGGGAATTTTTGTATGGAGACGTATAATTGAGGATCGTGGCTAGCCTGAGCCAAGCTTTGACCAGGCTTGGCACTGTATTGGGTACTCATTTCTTCTAAACGTCGTCAACGTTTGAATTAATATTAAGCCGTGCTATGAAATTGTTCGTATGAAGTTAATTTCTGTTGTCTAAACGATATTGGGACAACGATGAACCATGATTGGCACAATCTTGAGCCAATGATGGATTGATCATTGGAAATTATGATTCCCAACATTGGTGCAACATTGTGCCACTTGTCAGTCAACGTTGGCTCGATATAGATTTCCAAGCCTTGGATGTCAGCATTGCGCCTATCTATTTTCCATCGTCAGTATTGGCGCAAGCAAGAAATTTTCACGTGGGTACTGGTCTTGTCCGCTACTCTTATCCTTGTATTTCCTCCTTTCATTAATGAGTCAATTCATAGTCATTCCATATAAAATTGTCCGGAAATGAAAAAAATTGTCGCTGAGCCATTTTGGATTCTGCTGTCACTTTGAGGGACTCTCCCGTAGGGTGCGAAAGAACAAAATTTACACAAGCTTGATTCTTACAAACGCTCGTTTCCGTCAGTTTGAATTAAAACGTTCAAAAATCACTATTTTAATGCTTTATCAAATTTAGGTGTAAAATTTTCTCTTCCCAAGATATCTACCCGCTTGGGGCGGCATTTTGAAGGGAAAAGATGACAGTTTCAGTGTGAGCCCGAAAAATTTGCTCAGTCAAGACCTCTGAATAATGGCAGCGTGCTGAAAATACGTGATTTTGACTTATTTTTTGTGAATTTGAACCGACTCTAGCGTCTGGACTGTCGAGAGTGAGCAGCTCATGTTACTCAGTAATCAAGTGTACATATCATATACGAAAAATAGCTACGAGTCGACCCGGGCAGCTCACTTTTTATGGAAAAGAAATTTGCTTGAAGTTTCGAAATTTTCAAAAATCGCAATATTCGGGCTATGAAATGAGTTAGAACTCATAACACAATATTATTTTTCTCATTCCGAAAAATTCTCTTCGATCGCATGGAAAACAGCTATCCAGAGTCTGAAAAAATTCATCACTTCAGGGATGGAGCAGCCGCCCAATACAAGGAAAAAAAATTTTGTAAATTTATGTCACCATGAAGAGGATTTCGGATGAGAGGCAGAGTGGCATTTTTCTGCCACTTCATATGGTAAAAGCGTATGTGATGGTGCAGGAGATACAATTGGAAGCACCGTGAGGAAAGCAAGCTTGCAGCGAACTGCAGACCATCATATATTAACCGCAGAAGCAATGTTCGATTTTTGTTCTGATCAAATTCCCAGTATTTAATGTTTTTTGTATCGAGCTTGGAAGTTGAGGCTGCTGGAACTCTATTATCTCAAAGATTCATGAATATAAATACAAAAGAAAATATAAGATCTTATCATAACTTTGTACCGCTTTCTCAAACTCAATTGAAAGCGCGGAAATACTCAGCTTCCGATAAGTTTGACATTGTCAATATTGTGAAACTTCAACGTCGATTGTCCAATGAAAAATAATGGTCCAGTTCAAATTGCTGATTTGTTCCCATAAAATATGACTCAGAAACATAATGTGACACTCAATACGCCTATAACTTTATTGAAACTTTGAAAATTCTTGCACCGTCATGATTATTTTTATTCGTATCTTATTTCAACCCATTTGTCGAAGCATCGAGTGAAAATTTGTAGAGATGAAAGGAACTGAAGTTCAATAAAAAGGTGAGATATAATCTGTATCCACAAAGAGGAATCAAGCACAACTGAAATTATAAGATTAGGAAACAAAAAAATTAGGTCAATTTTTGCTATCAAGAAACTATTTGCACAAGCCTTAAACATGAAAATAACAGGACGAGTGATACACCTTTTCAAAGTTGAAGGTGAGAACTGTGGATTTTATGAGTTTCATATCTTTATTTCGCAGTCAACACATCCATTTCATAGCCCGAATATTGCGTTTTGAAAATTTCGAAACTTCGAGCAAATTTTTTTTTCCATAAGGAGTGAGCTGCTTGGGTCAACTCGTGGCTGTATTCCGTCTATGATATGTACACTTGTCTCCTGAGTAACATAAGCTGCTCACTCTGAACAGTCCAGACGCTAGAGTGGTTTGAAATAGACAAAAAAATGAATCGAAAACACGTATTTTTAACACGCTGCCATTATTCAGAGGTCTTGAATGAGCAAACTTTTTGGGCTCACACTATAACTGCAATATTTTCCCTCCAAAATGCCGCCTCAAGCGGGTAGATATCTTGGAAAGGAAGAATTCTACAGCTGAATTTGATCAAGCATAAGAATAACGATTTTTGAATGTTTTAATTCAAATAGACGGAAATGAGCGTTTGTAAGAATCAAAGTTGCGTGAATTTTGTTGTTTGGGACCCTGAAGGAAAGTCCCTCAAAATTACAGGAAAATCTAAAATGGGTCGGCTTTTTCAATAAGACGATTTCATACGGAATGACTCTAATTTGATCGAGAATTCCTTCCGTTATCCATGGTTTCTTAGGCTCTACTCCATCGTTCTTCAAAATTTCATCTGCACATTGTTCTATGTTTCTCTTCATATTCGTCCATTTACTCTCTATTCCCAAATCTTTCTCGTGTCAATCCTCCAATTTTCCATCAAACATCACTTCGAATGTCTCCTATGTTTGTTCTTGTTGATGATTCTTCAAATTCTATCTTTTTCGCATTTTTCTTTTCTTCTCTAGAGCTTCGAATTTCAGAGAACATTCCATCAGCAACACATTTCGATCACTATCAATATCCGCGTCTGGATAAGTTTTACAGCTTTCATCTTGATTTCTGAATCTTTGTTTTACTAATATGTAATCAATTTGGTGGCTTGCTGTATCTCCTGGCATTTTTCAAGTGGAGATTCTTTTTGAATGATTTTTGGATAATGTGTTGGTAATAAACATTCTACGACTCACACAGAATTCGATTAAACGTTGTCCTCTTTCCTTTCTTTCTCCCAACGCAAAATCTCCTATTATGTTGCTCCCTCTTCCTTGGCCTACAACCACATTCCAGTCGCCTATAATTATCAAATTCTCTTCTTCATTTATATATTCTATCAGTTCTTCTATTCCATTCCACGTTTGTTCGATATCTTCCTCTGAGTGCGCAGATGTGGGCATGTATACTTGAACTATAACAGTGTCTACCGGTTTTGCCCTGACTTTAACCATCATTACGCGTTCGCTATGTTGCAAATAATTTTCTATCCTATTCTCTACCTTTTTATGCATTATAATTTTCACACCTGCTTGACCATTCTTTGATCCTGTATGAATGATTCTGTAATCCTCACTCCAGAAATCCCCTTCTTGCAGCCATCTCATTCCACTAATTCCCATTACATCGATACCTAACCTCTTCATTTCTAATTTCAAATTTTCTAATTTTCCGGTTTGTCTCAGTGATTTAACATTCCACGCTCCGACTCGAAGAATGTTCTCTTTCTTCCCTATCCTGTTTGGTTTTCTGTCTTGTTTGATGAGGCTCTCTCGAGTAGCCTCCACCCGGAGATCCGAACGGGAGGCTATTTTACCTCCGGAATATTTCACCCGAGAGAACGCCATCATGTTGTTGTTGTTGTTGCGTTTTTTTTTCAATAAATTCAAATTAAACATTCGAGGTTTGGAGAAAAGATTTCATTCCCTCGGGAATATCAAAAGATATCAAGGAAGGGAGGTAGTTTCCCCTTGCTTTCCTTCCGTTCCTGCCGATGTTCCTGGCGTTGGGATGATTTAGTTTCTCTCAGTTTGTATTTATTGAAGATAATTGTGTGCTCGTTCATCTTATTTTCTAATCTCCGACCGCACGTCTTAGGTAGGGTACTGTACCTCACAACGACTGTGCGCATCACAAACGCGCCGTTTCAGTTTAGTTAGCTTGTGTAGCTTGTTACTGACAGGTTGACTGCTACCCCTTGTATTCCGTGCGTCTGTTGTGACCTGCAGTCAAATACTTCATCTCTTCATAACACTCATTTTACTTTCTCGTTTCTCGATGTACAATATATCTAATAATAAACATCCTGTACTGAATTCCACTGAGCTTCATTTTTAATCTCAACAGTATTCTCCCTCTCGAGTAGTTCATCCTACCCGAAAAAGAGACCTGAATCTGGGATACTTATCCCCCCCACCACGTAAAGGAAGCAGATACTACCAAGGATGGATAAAAAGGATATCAAGGAGAGGTATCAAGAATATCCCCCGGAAGACCCGCAATTGTCCCACGGGGCGAGGATGATGGTATATCCGATAAGATTTCATCTACAATGTGATGTATGAATTTGAACCATTCTCCTTGGCTAGACCTTGTATGATGCATTTGATCATGAGCCTGTGCTTCTGGTTGAAAGAACCAACAGTAGCAGACTGTTCATCAGGTTGCACTGTATATCTTTAATGATTTTCATGCTCTTCTCTGTGGGGGGATATTGTCCTAGTCAACAATATGTTATCATCCGGAGCTCTTAAAGATCTCCTGAATATGTGTCAGAGGGCAGATAGACCTTTTAGAAGGTCAACATAAAGATATCAGAATGTTATCAGATGCGTCGATTTCTGAGGGAAATAAGAGATTGACCGAATGTTATCCAAACGAACTCTCTAAGAGGATTTTTTTCTGAGATCTCAGAAAAATGATACCATTCAGATATCAATATGATAACATTGACAGAGTTCTTTCAAATGACCTCTTAAAGAGCTCTTCCTCTCATAAGTGTCCACTGGGGTATGTCAAGGCATATTGTATTTTATGAATGAAACGTCATACAGTGCTTGACTTTTCCTATTTCCCAATTTCCCAAATGTGGCAAACAGATCTATAGCTGCCTCATACTTTTCCTATGTTTTTTGATTGGATAACCCTTCATTCATTCATTTAATTGTTTGTGTGATATATATTTCAGAGTATTCATATTTTTCTGTTGTCCTGATTACATCAACCATAACCACCTGTAATTCATCCAATTTTTATGCAATTATTCTTCCGATATCATAATAATCTGTCAACACATCGCTTCATTGACAGGTTCCCTGGTGAAAGGGGAGCGTGTAATAGAAAGTGTCAGGAACGTAGTTGGAAAATATTTGGAACGTGGATTTAAGCGTATACCGAGCGTCAAGTGGAACATTAAGAGTGGTTCGAACGTATATTTGAAGTGTGTGAAGCGTATCCGAAGAAACCCCAATTTCATAGAAACCGGGCTTTACGCACGGAAGCGTAATCCAAGAGTGGATAGGAAGCATATCAGTAGTGTTAGGAAAGTAATCTGAAACATGCTTACTAGGGTGATCCAAAAAAAACTTTTTTTTGGAATCCAGTCACGCTCATGGAACCGAATGTTTCTCCCGGTTAAAAATGGACCTCCTATTTTTTTCAGATTTTTAAAACAATATTTAGAGGTCACCCAAATCACTTTTATGCCATAAACGGTGTTTTTATCAATTTTTGACGTTTCAAACATAGATATTCCAAGGTTATAAAATTTTCATCTACATGAAATTTTGGGTAAATGTACAGGGAAACAAATTCTGTACATTTGACATGAAGAAAAAAACAACTGGTTATAAAAGTGGCAATTCAGCGAGAACGTCAACATATAATTGCACATTAGTTTCCCTAAAAATTTTTCGTAAGGATCGGGAAAATTCAGAGGTATTCTTTAGGCATCAGGGAAGAATTCTCTGAAGAATAGAAGGACGAAACATTGGAAATATAGCTGTGAAAAATCGAAGAATATTATCGTTTTTTAATTTCTCATTCAATAACCACAAAATCTCCCCTATATCAATAATATCAATATCTATCCCTGGAAAGATAAATGCCCATTACACACAAAGAGTGATAATTTTGCAAGAAATAACAATTGAAAAACAAGAACTGGTGATTTAGTATTGATTGGCTCGGAAAACCAGGTTCAAACGTTCTGAATTTCAATACAGAAATCCAGTTGGATCCAAGTGACAATCAGTTGGTGTGGAACCCATATGAATTCCATGACATTTTGATTCTCCAGATCTGTTTTGAATCGTTTTTAGTGTTTCCTGTGAATTGATTACCATGAGTGGAACCATAAGGATTAGAGCCGGTCACGCCATATTGAATCTGGTGTTCTTCTACATAATTATTTATTTTTGAACACCAGGTTTGAATCTCTTGCATGTCAACATGGAAATCCAGTTACATTCGAGTGATATTCACTTGGTGTAGAAATCGTATTAATCCCGTCGCATCCTCAGTCTGCAGATCCGTTTTGGATCGAATTCAGTTTAGTGTCTCCCATAACCAGAGATTTGAGTCGGTCATTCCATATCGAATCCGGTGTTCTTTCACAAATTTGTACACCAGGTATACAGTATAATATCAGGTTCGAACTTCTTAAATTTCAGTACAGGAATCCAGTCAGATCCGAGTGAACATCAATTTGTATGAGAATCCTAATAATTCCGTGACATTTTCAATTTGTCAATCCATTTTGGACCGGATTGCATTGGATGTCCCTTATCAGCAAATTGAAACCAATACCACTCCAGATCTGGATTGGTCATTCCAGATGAAATCCAGTGTCATAATGAATAATTATTCATCTCGGAATACCGGTTTCGAACCTTTTGGATTCCTATACGGAAATCCCGTCAGATTTATGAAATTTGCATTCCATAACCGTAATGTCGGATGGAGACTATTCGATTCCTCAAAATGACGTTGTCTACATCTGAATCAATTTCTAATTATTTTTTATTTTTTATCAACTCTGACTCTGACTCTGACTAGCCCAGATTTCAAATCATACGAGATTTCCACAATTCTACTCAGGGAATGGTTGAAAACCTCAATGTTTCAAATTGTGAGTAGTTCATTACTGTTATTATTATGATTGTTAACTATTGGATAATTCGAACATACATTGTTTCACAATGAACAAATCACACAAAAAGTGGTGATTTGTCACCAAAAATTTGTATTATTAGGTGCATAACTTTGCTTCCGCCGTTTTTTTTCTGAAATGCGAGGCTTTATTGTAAAGAAACTGGTGATACATTTATGATTCGAAGTATTGTACATCGCTGGCCACTACTTTCTCCCATCTTTCGGGCAGCATACGAATCCCGCGTTGAAAAAACTGGTCATCTCTTAGAGCGATCCACGAATCGATCCAATTCTTCACTTCTTCATGAGACCGGAAGTGCTGGTCAGTTAGGCCGTGTGCCATTGATCAAAACCAATGATAGTCCGAGAGAGCAACGTCTGGAGAATACGGCGGGTGGGGTAGGACTTCCTATTTCAAAGTTTCCAAGTATGTCTTGACCACTTTCGCAACATGGGGTCGAGCATTCCCACACAGCACCACAGTTCCATATGGATTCGCAAAGAACTCCATAAAAAGAATTCAATATGAATTCTTCAATAAGAGTTCTTGAAGAATTCAATATGAATTCTTCAATAAGAGTTCTTGAAGAATTCATAAGAAATCCAATCAGATCGTAAAGAATTCTAAATGAGTTCTTAAAGAGCTTAGAAAAGAGTTCATGAAGTATTCATAATGATTCGCAAGGTATTCTCAAAGAATCCCCGGAATGTCAGTTCAGAATGAATCGCTGGGGGAGTTCTTTTTCTCGTCCAAAAGAACTCCTAAAGAGCTATTTGAAGAATTCAAGAAGAAGTCTTCTCAAGTACTTTTCAAGTTAATGTTGAGAATTTCTATTTATTTCATAGAAATATAAAAGTACTTGACAGGAAAAAAGTACCTTGAGTACAAAAAGTGATTGAGGATGCCCATCTCTGTTTATAAGTTTCTTAATTTTTCAAATTCATTTCCATCAACTTGCTGAAACTTGACTTGATGAAATGTTACAGCGATTTATAATGGAATGTTTTATTGTATAAAGAATTTCAGAATTTATTAGCAAATAGTTTTGTATGAAATCAATTCTAAATGTACCTTGCGTCAAGTTATAAAATACATTTAATGCTTCACATTACCCGATAAGAATACTCTCAATTTTTTTACATGTCCTTTACACTGCTAATGGTTGATCACATTCCAATGTATTTAGAAATAGTCTGGTAAAATCAAAATATGGCCGTTGAAAACATTTCTGCAATTCCTTCGCTGAGTCTGTGACGTTGTTTTCTTTCTGTTAACTGAGATCAAGCAATGAAATCTTGCACATACATGGAGACACCTCACTGTAAGGTCGAAGAGTGACTAAATATACATACACCAGTATCCGAATGTCTGTTCCATAACATCCTTCGATATTGTTATGGATTTGTGTTGAATCTTTTTCAGTTCGATTAGAATTACTCACTTTGAACTTTTCAATGAATTTGTAACGAATTCTTTCAACCCTTCTACAATATCCCGGGATGCTCGGGTGAACGGTTTGAAGAGTTTTTGGAGTGTTTCAATGAATTATTCAAATTTTTTGAGAAGCACATATAGAATTCTTAATGAACTTTTGGAGAATTCTTCATGAACTGTTCATCATCATCATCATGAAGTAATCAGTCTTACGACTGGTTTGATGAAACCCTCCACCCCTGTCTATTATCCGCCAAACGTTTAATTTCTACATATCTACTACATCCCTTGTCTTGTACGATTTGCTTCATACGTATAACTTGCTCTAGGTCTACCTTTACCAGTTTTACCATTCATTTTCCCTTCCAATATTGTTTTCAATAAACTCTCATGCCGTAATGTGTGTCCTATAAGATTGCTTCTCCTTTTCACGATGTGTTTCAAAAGATTTCTTTCTTCATTTATCTGCTCGAGTACTTCTTCATTTTTGACTTTGTCTATCCATTTTATTATGAGCATCCTCCTATAACAACACATTTCAAAAGCTTCAAGTCTTCGTTGATCAGTTTTCCCCATTGTCCAAGTTCCGCAACCATATAATGCTGTGCTCCAAACGTAACTTTTCGAGAATTCCTTCCTTACTTCCAAGCTTATATTTTTTGAGCATAAAAACTGTCTCTTTTGGTAAAAAGCCTGTTTCCCTTGTGCTATTCTTGCTCTTATATCTCTTTCGCTTTTGCCATTCTCTGTAATTATGCTTCCTAGATATTTGAATTCTTTCACCTGTTCAATTGTCTCGGTATCTATTTTGATTTTCGTTCTTCTAGCTGTTTTCGCTGCTGTACACATCATGAATTTTTTTCTGTCTTTATTTATATTCATACAATAGTTTTCCAATAATATTGTTCTCATAGTGTTGAGAATATTTTCTAACTCAGTACTACTCGTGGCCAATATAGCTATGTCATCCGCGAATCTCAACATACTCATATTCTCTCCCTGAATCTGTAATTTCGATTGAATTCCCTCCTTCACTTCGTTCATTGCTTCTTCTATATATAAATTGAAAATCAGTGGCGATAATGAGCATCCTTGTCTCACCCCTCTTCTTATTTGTGCTTCCCCTTCCTGACCCTCTATGTCTATTATTGCACTTTTATTCTTATATAATTCGTATATTATTCTTCTATCTTTATAATTTATTCCCACCTTCTTCAGGATCGCAAACATCTCCTCCCAGTCCACATTATCGAAAGCCTTTTGTATATCTACGAAACCTATGTACACAGATTCCTCCAGCGCTATCCTTTTCTCTATTACTGCCCTGAGTGCTAAGATTGCTTCTCGCATTCCCCTATTTTTTCTAAAACCAAACTGATCTTCTGCCAATCTACTCTCTATTTTATTTTCCATCCTCCTGTATATAATTTTGGTCAGTATTTTTGAAGCATGTGAAGTTAAACTGATCGTTCTGTAGTTCTCGCATTTGTCTGCCCCTTGTTTTTTTGGGATAGCGACAATTTTATTCTTTTGGAAATCTTCCGGTACTTCTCCTTTCTCGTACATATCTCTAATCAATTCAAACAGTGCGTCGCGAGTTCCTTCACTGGAGACTTTCATAAGGTCCGCACTTATGCCATCTATGCCTGGCGCTTTATTATTCTTCAATTCTTTCAAAGCCTTGTCGAAATCTGATCTCAATATCGAATCTCCCAATTCTTCCTCATCTACATCCTTCTCCTTCTCTAAAAGTGCTATATCATCGTTTCCTCTATACAAGTCTTCCAAATGATTGATCCACTGTTCTATTCTCTCTCCTGTTTTTATCAATTGTCGTCCTATTGCTTCTAGATTTCATTTGTCCGAAAAATCTTTGATTAATCCTATATGCTTCATCTATTTTTCCTAAATGCAATCTTATTTCTATTTCCTGACATTTCTCTTCTAACCACTGTTCTTTTGCTTTCCTTGATTTTCTTATTATTTTATTTCTCAATGATTTGTATCGTTGCTGGCCTTCTTGGCTATCATTATTCTTGTATTTTCTTCTTTCATTTATCAATTCTGAAATTTCTCCCGTTATCCATGGGTTTTCAGGTTCTACTCCATCATTCTTCAAAATCTTATCCGCACATTCTCTTATATTCCCCTTCATCTTTGTCCATCTCCTTTCTGTTCCCAAGTCTTTCTCTTTTTGATCCCCCAATTTTTCATCCAACATCTTCTCGAATGCCTCATGTGTTGGTTTCTGCTTGAGGTTCTTCAAATTCCATCTTTTCTGCATTTTCCTTTTCTTCTTCAGAAAACTGTTGTAGAATTCTTTATGGATTCTTCAAGACCTCTTTGCGAACTGTTTTGGGATTCTCTAAGAATTCTTTTGGACGAGAAAAAGGATTCCCCCAGCGATTCATTCTGAACTGACATCCCGGGGATTCTTTGAGATTTCTTTTTGAATTCTTTCGGACCAGTTATGGAGTTCGTCAAGAATTCATGTGGGATTCTTAAAGAATTCTTTCAGAACTCTTTTTGCTGTGTGGGTTGTCATGCTGTAAAATCACTTTATCATGTCTCTCGTTGTATTGCGGCCGTTTGTCTTTCAATGCTCGGCTTAAACGCGTCAATTGCGTTCGATAACGAACGCCTGTGATTGTTCCAGTCGGTTTCAACAACCCATAATACACTATGCCGAGCTGGTCCCACCAAATACTGAGCATAAGCGTTTGACCGTCGACGTGGAAGCATGGCCGGGATATCCCCATGATTTTCTGTGCTTCGGATGATCGTAATGAACCCATTTTTCGTCTCCAGTCACAATGCGATGCAGAAATCCCTTCCGTCTTTGCCTTGCAAGCAGCTGTTCACAAACACACAAACGCCGTCCAACATCTTTCGGCTTCAACTCGTACGGCACCCAATTTCCTCGTTTCTGAATCATTTCCATGACTTTCAGGCGTTTTGAAATGGCTGGTTGCGTCACTCCCAATGATCCCGCCAATTCTTGTTGCGTTTGACACGAGTCTTGATCAACCAATGCATCCAATTCTACATCTTCGAAAACCTTCTCTCTTCCACCGCCATGCTGGTCTTCGGCGTTAAAATCACCGTTCTTGGAGCGTTGAAACCACCTTTGGCACATTCTTTCCTTAAAAGCGGCCTCACCATAGGTATTTGAGAGCATTCGATGAGCCTCAGCCACAGATTCCTTCATAATCAAGCAGAAAATTGGAACCTCCCGCAAATGACGAGAATTTGGCTCGTAAGCTGATATGTTCAATCGAGAATAACTTTATGATGCAGACACAAATCGACTAATATTTCGATGGCGTCATGTTTACAAATATCTAAGCTTATTGTATGACATTTATGATCTATTTATTTCAACTACCACTTACCGCTACAGCCATCTATTGCAAAACGGCGGAAGCAAAGTTATACACCTGATAGTTGAATAGTCGCGATAAAATACTTCATTGATTCGAATAAACTTTCATTGACTCAATTGAATAACTGTTCCAATTGATGGAATATTTCATGGCATATCAAATATTTGTTTGATTGAATGAATGTTTAATCGGATCAATGAAAGGTTATTCAAATCAATCAATATTTTATCGCAACTATTCAACTAAATATTGTTTCCGGAAATTTTTTCTCTCAATGTACCTTTGCTTCATTTGCTCACCTATAGGAGTTGATGATGGCGATAGCCAACATACAGATTTATAGTTCATCTGTACCCATGTTTCCCTTCCATCCACCTGTGATGCTATTCTCAAACAACCTAGAGAAATCATTTTGAACATTGTTCATATTTTTGAGTCTGAATGTCTCATATGGATTTTATATGGAGTAAATATGCAGAGACTAATGTTATTTTCAAATATTCTTCAAACTTCCTTTGTCTCACTGTTGTTTCTCCATAAACTCTGACTCCTGATTCGGAACTATCATTGACTGACTGATCCATCATCAGTAAAACACATTCATTACAAACATAACATTATCGCCAAAATATCCTCGGATCGTCCACTTCGTACCATTTATTAGGTGTATAACTTCGCTTCTGCCGTTTTGCAATCGATGGCTGTAGCGGTAGATGGTAGTTGAAATAAATAGATCGTAGATATCATACAATGAGCTTAGGTATTTGTGAACATAACGCCATCGAAATATTAGTCGATTTGTGTTTGCATCATGAAGTTATTCTCGATTAAACATGTCAGCTTACGAGCCAAATTCTCGTTATTTACGGGAGGTTTCAATTTTCTGCTTCAATATGAAGGAATCTGTGGGTGAGGCTCATCGAATGCTCTCAAATACTCATGGTGAAGCCGCTATTAGTGAAAGAACGTGCCAAGGGTGGTTTCAACGCTCCAAGAACGGTGATTTTAACGTCGAAGACCAGCATGGCGGTGAAAGAGAGAAGGTTTTCGAAGATGTAGAATTGGATGCATTCGTTGATTGAGACCCATGTCAAACGCAACAATAATTGGTGGGATCATTGGGAGTGACGCAACCAGCCATTTCAAAACGCCTGAAAGTCATGGGAATGATTTAGAAACAAGGAAATTGGGTGCCGTACGAGTTGAAGCCGAAAGATGTTGGACGGCGTTTGTGTGTTTGTGAACAGCTGCTTGCAAGGCATGCCGAATATTCACGGTCCCAAGGTTATGCTCAGTATTTGGTGGGACCAGCTCGGCGTAGTGTATTATGGGTTGTTGAAACCGACTGGAACAATCACAGGCGATCGTTATCGAACGCAATTAATGCGTTTGAGCCGAGCATTGAAAGACAAACGGCCGCAATACAACGAGGGACATGATAAAATTATTTTATAGCATGACAATGCTCGACTCCATGTTGCGAAAGTGGTCAAGACATACTTGGAAACTCTGAAATGGGAAGACCCTCCCCCACACGCCGTATTCTCCAGACGTTGCTCCCTCGGACTATCACTTGTTTCGATCAATGGCACACGGCCTGAGCGACCAGCACTTCCGGTCTTGGGAAGAAGTGAGGAATTGAATCGATTCGTGGAGCGCTTCAAAAGACAATACTTTGAATCATAAATGTATAACCAGTTTTCCACAATAAAGCCCCGAATTCCGAGAAAAAAACGGCGAAAGCAAAGTTATACCCTCATATCATGATCTTATCCTGATTTATTATGTAATTATGAGCTGTAATTCTTCTCCTAAAAGAGGGCAACAACCTGTCATCCATCCATTTCCCACTGTTTATAATCATAACCTGTCGATGCATCATTGACATATCAAAGTCTATACTGTTCCACACAATTCACGTTTCCCTTCCCATGAAGGGTGTGTCACGGAAGTACCGTAAGAACTCTTCCGTGATTGTGATTGGTTCTCAGTGATTCTTGTTTGATGGAGCACGGGAATCAAAAATTTTCAAATAAAACTCTTACGCGTAGTGGGGTGCCTACTCAGGAGCGTGAGGGGAAGGCCGTTTTATGCTTCCCCTCGTATCCACAATGGAGATGATCTCATGGGGCCTGAACCCGGTGCATCACATGAGAGCCCTAGAGACGCCACTAGTACGTGCATAGATGACAATTATATGGGACGATTTTCATTGCATATATTGGAGATGGATGATTTTCCACATCGACTTATGATATCAGTGTATCATTCTTGTATCAATTTTGTGCTCAAATATTTTGAGTGGAATGTTCTTCAATAGCAAGTGAAAATAGTATTTGTGGACGATGATAATAACCAGTGTATGATCATTAGTGAATTCGTGACAATTCATCAGCTAATGAATTGTGGTCTGTTGAGTTAGTTAGATGAACTATGCTGCACTAGAAAGTTTTGTGAACATCGATATAACGTACTCCGGTACAAATGGGATGCTTAGAAGAGGTTTGTGTAGTTCATATGGGCTGCCATGGGTATGTTTGAAACATAAAAATGTTTGTTTGTTTCGTATTCACATCTTTACACTATGTTATTGACACATGTTGAATCAAACTTTGTGATTCAATTAATTTCATAACATGCTGCAGATATTTCCATTAATATTCATGTTCCAGTGGAATAATATTGTATTTATGTAACGAATCACATTCGTGAACTTTTGCCATGCTGAATTTATGAATATACGTTTACAGTTTCTTATCACGATGATGAAAAATAGTTTTACTCTACAGGGCATTCTAATATTTCTGTTTCATTTCTCACAGTTTGTGTATCCTCCATTTGTTTGTTTTCCTATTCTTCTCCAGTAAAAATGACATGATTGTTTGATGTATTAGTCATCATGTATCAAATTCCGAAAATGAATAATTTGTGATTCAGCGACGGCATTGAGGATTTCCATGAATCGTAAACATGTTTTTGTAGAGTAGGTTTTGGGCATGTTTCAAAAACAGAGTACAGTAAAACCTCGTTTATTTGAACTCTCGTTCATTTCAAGGCCAAACTTCTCCTCTTTCGCCCACATTTGAACGGTCCCAAGGCGAGTTTCCAGTAACGATCAGTGTCACCCGATCAAGAGACGGTTATGTGAACCCGTTTTGAGCTTTATGCTCATGGTGGGAGCCCCTCTCGGCTTGAAATAAACGAGACTGTCACATTTCCGAGAGTTGAAATGAACGAGGTTTTACTGTAGTGACAATTAGAGATCACGGAACTCTTGTCAATAATTTCCATCGCGAACAGAGGTTAATTGTTCGATCCAGGTGATCTTCTTCCGGGCGGCTTAATATCATGGGAGATCCAATTAGGAAATGCCTGGGAGTTAAGTGATCCCATCCGTCCGTAGGATTATTGGACAGAGGGCAGAGGGGGCGTGAATTGAGTATTCCCTCAATCCGAGCCAACATAGCAGACCACTCCTCGAATGTCATTGATCGATCGGATAAAACTCGTAGGAGATAATGCTTGATGGAGCGGATGGCAGCCTCCCAGAGTCCCCCAAAATTCGGTGAGGACGGTGGATTGAACTCCCACTGTATGTTCCTTTGTTCGCAATACTCGTACAATTGAGGATTCTTATTCAATAAGGACGTGGCGATTCCCTTCAGCTCGCAGGGAGCGCCGACGAAGTTTCTCCCCAAGTCGCTCAATAGTTCGGAAGGAATCCCACGAAGAGGAACGAAGCGATCGACGGAAGCCAGGAACACCACTGTGGAGGCTTCACTAACAATATCTCAATGCACGGCGCGAGTACTCATACATATATACAAAATAATCCAACATTTGGAGGATCGTGCGTTACGACGTTTGCTTTCCTTCAACCAAAAGGGTCCCGTCAAAATACCCAACTCGTCCATGAAGGGTGTCAGATGTCGAAGAATGCCTTTAATCGGTTGGTTTTTGCTAACCTGTTTGATAAGATCACGATAATACTGGGTTTGGCTATGACGGATAATACGATTGCGTGCTTGGGTCCTCGCGTCAAATTTGAGAACTCCAATAACTCTGTCCTTTCGATGCACGCGAGTATTTGGAATAAACCTAAGTACGTAACATAACACAGGTTGGATTTCAGAAAAATTAGAATATTTTTCCAACAACATATCCATTAAGGGACTATTGGTTTCGATTACGGTTTGGCATAGAGCTCAAGTTGCGTTTCCAGTCTTGGATTTAGGAATTTCGATGGACGAAGGTCTTACATAAGTGGGCCATTCGAGAATAGGACGATACAAAAAGTGAGGACCTCTCCACCACAGTCCGTTTTCCAGAAAAGATATCGGATAGCTTCCCCGAGATGCGATATCAGCAATGTCATTCTCTCCAGGAACGTGTGTCCAGTAAGACGGAGGGAATGTCCCAATGATTTGTCCCACCCGATTTGCTACATATGTTTTCAGAGTATATGAGAGAGTATGCAGCCAAGATAAGCCAGTAGTGTTTTCGGTGAAACAGAACACCTCGTAGGAAGGGAGATGGGCAGAAAAATCCTTGAGAGACGTGAACACTTTTGCTAATAAGGCCGCTCCATTCAATTCGGGACGAGGAATAGTCTCCGTTTTCAACGGAGCGACGTGACTTTGAGCTCGAATCAGAGAAACGTGGACCTTGTTGACCTGTGGAACTGTCCGAAGATATACACATGCGGCGTAGCCCCTCTCACTCGCAACACAGAATCCTATCATCGTGATTACATCACCAGGGTGAGTTTGGATATGACGTGGGATCTTAAGGTTTTTTGACTTGATGATTTGGGAATAGAATTTACTCCAAGATTGTTGGAGTTCCACAGGAATTCCCGAATCCCAATCTACGCCCGCTATCCATAAACGCTGAAGAAAGCATTTCATCCAAAATGTGACGGGAGTGAGGCGGCCATTAATGTCGTAAATGGGAGAAATTTGGGACAAAATGCCGCGGTTTGTGAAGCTTATGGGACTAACATTGACCTTATATTTAAACGTGTCACTTACTGGATGCCAATGGAAACCAAGAAGTTCAACATACGATTCGTCTCCAAACGAGATGGGGGTTTCTTGGTGTTCCAAAGGAATTTGATTGAGGGCAGACGAACTGTTCCCCGCGAATTCACGGATAAGGAATCCTCCACGAGCGAATAATTGGGTGAGTTCGTGGTACAGTTCAACTGCTCCCTGCACTGATGAAACGGAACAAATCATATCATCTATACATACATATGAATTTAAAATCTTACTAGCTAATGGATATTCACAACCTTCGTCACTCACCAGCTGTTTTACAACCCGTTGTGCCAAATAAGGCCCACAAGTGACCCCAAAGGGAAGCGTGGTGATTTCCCATTCTTGGATGGGTTTGTCGTAATCATTGCGCCATGAAAGGTGAGTATATTTGACATCAGAGGGGTGCAATTTAATACATCTGTACATTTGTTTGATGTCGGCTATTAAAGCAATAGGGTTCAATCGAAACGTTAAGAGTAAGTGAGATACATGAGTTTGTAACTTGGACCCGGGAAGTAAACAATCGTTGAGAGAATACGAAGTAGAACTTCGTTCGCTCGCGTTGAATACCACTCTCACCTGAGTAGTGGTACTTTCTTTGATAACCGCATGATGGGTCGAGAGATATTCTTCTGGGAGGGTTGCTAATTGCATGTGGTTTTGGTTGACATGGTCTTGCAAATTGGCGTTATACTGTTCTTTGAGATCGAGTTCCTCACCCAAACGTGATCCTAATGAGACTAATCGTTCAAGAGCAATCACACGCGTGGATCCTAACTTATCAGGGCCTCGATTGGGCCTCAGAGGGGAAGATACTTGATATCGACCTTGGTCATCTCTGCTAGTGTTAGTTACAAAATGTTGTTCACAAGCAACATCATCGGGGTCCTCTCTGGGACCACATATGACCTCTTCAGTTTTCCAGAATTGACGGAGCATTCTATCAATCGACGGGGTGCTGATGAACATAGATACCGAAGTGGTCGGGGGCTGTGAACAAGGAAGTTTCCCAAAGATGACGAAACCAAACACAGTGTTGAGGGCAAAAGTTTGAAACTTTTGTCGAATGAGGAGATGAAGAGGTGTCTCAGGTAGTTGAGACGAAATGGAGGGCAACACAATTGCCTCAACTTCCAAAGTAGGGGTCAACGTATGAGTTGGAGCTATGTTACATGAGATTGCTCCTCTCTGATTGGAGAATTTTGAGGCTCCAACTCCGACAATGTCCACGGAGCTTCGCTTGCGAGGTAATCTCAACATTTGGGTGAGCGATTCAGTGATAAATGAAGATTCGCTCGCAGCGTCGATAATTAATCGACAAGGAATCCATTCACCGGTAGAGGATTGAATGCAAGCTTGAGCAGTTCCTAATAATCCTGTTGTAACGGTGCCAAGATTAGTCTGTGTTTGAACGCGACAACTCAATGCATTCGTCGATTCACTCAGAACAGGGTCCTCTGAATTAGAGGAAACAGGAGAATCATTGCTTGATATCATGCTGGACGATAATTCATACTCACGATGAAGCATAGTATGATGGTTAGGCTTATGGCACCTTTCACATCGGAAACGACTCTGACAATGGGATCCAGGATGAGTTCCGAAACATGAAACACATAATCTGAGCGACTGTACCTCTTCAACCCGTTGCGTAGGAAGAAGCGACCCAAAATTGGGGCAATGCATGAGTTTATGGTCGAGCTGACACGTCGGACACTCAGTTGTTGATTGAGTTGGGATGCTAGTTGAAGCACAAACATTGGTTTGCGGAGATTGCACATTGGAAATGGAAGATTTTGTGCTGGGTTTACTGAGCATGGACGCTCGAGAACCTCTAGGCGCAGAAGAATGACCCAATAATGGAGGGGGAACACTTGGTTTAACAATGGGGGTCTGTCAAATTGAGGCAACTTTGAATTGATCATTAACAAACGATACCAACGTCTGGAATTTTGGGGATGCTGCTTGTGCATATTTTTCTTCGAACAACCGTTTGGTATCCGCATCTAACACCCGCATAGCCAAGTTGAATACAAAAAAATCCATGAAGTCTAGAATACCTACGGTTTTGAGGGCATCATATTGAGCACAGAACCCATCCAAAAATCGTCGCAAGTTGTGAGGCGATGTAGTAGGTAACGGTTTCAATCGCATGAGCTTATTGAAATGGTGGGTACCGACCAGTCGTTGGTCAGTGTATCTTTCCACCAACTTCTCATACGCGTTCCCATAGTTTTCATCCCGCAACTCTAAACCGTCCAAAACACTTGAAGCCGGGTAATCTAAATATGATTTCAAGAACAAAAACTTTTGCACACGAGGAAGTACTGTGCACGAGTGTATCATAAAGGGATATAAACGCGGGAAACTTTTCCAAATCGCCTTTGAACCTTGGAATGTGAATCGGCGGTAACTTTGGCCGTAACGTTAGAACCTCTAGCGGAGGATTAGGATTGGCAGGTGCCTGAATATTAATGGCTCGCTGTGAAGCGTTATATCGAGCTAATATTGCATAATACATTACATCAAAGGATGTGGAAACACTTTCGATATGGACACTTTCATCCTTAACATTGAATTTTGATGAAACTAGTCGATCCTGAATGTCTTTAAATTCATCTCTATGGGACTCGAGTTTATCACCCCGAGCCAAGAAAACATCTTCCTCTTCAGGTAGTCCGTTGAATAACTCATACATAACTTGTAGCCACCTATAGAGTCTTTCGCGTTTCTTAATGCAGGCATTATATTCCTGAGCCTGGTCCATGATGATGTTGAATTATTTAGAAAGATTTATAATATCGATAATAGGTCAACGTGAAACAACGATAGGAAATCAAAGAGCGAATGGGAATTCAAATGAATTTGATTGTTCAATGAATAAAGATTGGAATGAGCAATTTCAAAGGGAATAAAATTGATATTTACCTGATCTAATTTCCACGTGTGTGAACGAATATTGAATTCATTTTAGTTTCACGGTGGTGATGACGTTGAGCATTTAATCGGACAAAATATACCTATAGAAAATTAATCATATTCAAATCACGTTCATGGATTGAAATCTATTCATAGTCATGCGGAATGTTGAAATTAAATGATACAGAATACGAAAATAATGACATCATACTGAGTATCAATCGTTGAGAACTCGAAGATATATTATATTCACGGTCGATAGTTCACCTTGAAGAAAAAATATACCGAAAGACTCCAATGTTATGTGAAAAGATCCTTCCATTTCCGAATAAATCAACTCATTTGAAAATTCATTCATAATATCATACATAACTCTGCCGTCCAAAGCAAGAAGACCGTGAGTGCATTTGACTTCAAGTCGAGAAAATCAATAAGAACTGTTTTCATCCAAAATCAATGAAACGAATCATTTTTCAACGGCAAACCATTTCTAGGGTATGACATACCCCAGAAATGGCTTATCCTTGAGGTCTACAGACTATTGAAATATTATTACTTCCCATTTTTGTGTTAGTTACGGTTTTTTTTTCTATAAACGTTTAAAATCCAATCAATTTCTGCGTACTTCGAACCGCTGTTATTGAAAAAGTAATGAGTTTCTTTCAAAATGAAAAACACAGAGGAATGCAAAATTTTTCTACGATTAAAATGATATGACTGATTAATTTTCGTCAAAAATGCGACTTACGGTCTTCTTGCTGTGGACGGCAGAACTCCAATGTAAAATCGAATATTTGATGGGAAATAGGAACGGAATTACACGAAATGATCGAATCAAAGCATTGAAATACATTTTCCAAATCTCAAATCAATAGAATCGTAATAAGAGAGAATAGAGATAATTCATACACATGATAATCATGCGTTCGATACACTCACACTACTAAACGAGCATTGGAATCTCTCGAGTGTGCCGTTCACAGTCATAATATATACATATATCGCTATACACAAAGGACTTGAGACTTTCCATTATTATGAGTAAATGTATAGAAATCAAACTCAACTCTTGTTACGAAAGAAATGTAACCATTTTTTTTCAATTACTTGATTCTAGGAAATATGCATGAATACCAAACAAACGAGCTATCCAGCTCGAAGGACCATGTTTTAGTCTGAGCTAAAATCAACATACATACACCGGATGCTCGACTGTGTGGTATTGAAAAACAAGTAATTAGAAGAGAGCCATAAACATAACGAAAGGGGAAACAGTAATCGCCCAAAGAGCAATTTAGGAACATCGAAAGTAAATTCAAGACAAGAATTGAGTCTGAGATTTGAGAATATAATTCGAACCAAATGAGAGAATTTACATGTTTAATAAACGTTCCAAAAGAGTTGTAAAAGAACAGATTTAGAAAATAACTGTGAGCTCACCACACATTCGCCATTCTCACCATCACAAGGGGATAATCATTGAATCCAATATAACGATATGCTTCGAATTATATGAAAAAATCCATGGATTTGAGTGAACCGACTAGAAGAGTCACAAGACAATGAATATTAATATGACTTATTGATGACTTATCAATTCGTCCCGTGATTTGCATCGATGCAGGAAAAGGGGAAGGGAATGGCCATAAGTCGTCGAGTTGAACATCCTCGCAGGTCTCAAGGTCCCAATTGGAGGAGCTGATGTCCAGTCCGGGTTATTCCCTCCACACTTCTTTAGATTGAATTCATTTGAATCACCACGTGTTCACCGGTGCCGCTCATCACCACTGCGGAGACACAGATACGAATTCACACTCGACTGACTGACTCACTGACTAATTGCAGAGTGGGCCTAGTCGTCGACACGGATCCGTTGTCGATCCTTAGAAGTCATCGCCATGAGGGATTCAATGATCCAGAACAGAAGGGAAGGGATGGACAGGGAGGATACACGAGACACTTCATCACCTTATTCGCGTGTGGACAACATTAGATTCGCGCACGCGGCATGAGAAGGTTCATATGACTGGGCAATTCAATTTCGTTAGGATAACCGAAACACGGGGATATATGGAAAGGCACTCATCGGTTTTTCATTCGACCAAAAAAAATTTTGAGGTGGATTATTCAGAAAGCCTGGAACTGATTGACTCCCATTCTTTATACCATCTTTGAATGATTTGGAAACATTTTTCTCAATAACTGCAGAATTTGGACGAGTGTCCTGGGAAGAATGAAGTCTGGAAGTGTGATGGCAGGGTAAGCTGAGAGTCATTTGAGCGTACCGAAGAGTCGTTTGAGGTACTTCTCTAGCAATATTCAGGATGAAATTTGGACAATTATTGTCAAGTAGAGGACCAAGGCTGAAGGAATTCGATGATCATATTTTTTGGGGCTTATATTTGTATTGATGATAGGAAAAGAACTAGCTCGAAATATACACGAACAACTTTGTGAAAACCACACAAGATTTTTCATACTTTTTTCTCCAAAAATTTTCATTTTCGATCCATTTATGACGTATGAGGGC
This sequence comes from Gonatopus flavifemur, assembly GCA_018340375.1. Taxonomy (NCBI): domain Eukaryota; kingdom Metazoa; phylum Arthropoda; class Insecta; order Hymenoptera; family Dryinidae; genus Gonatopus; species Gonatopus flavifemur. Next base: position 1,263,356 of record JAFFJZ010000046.1, on the reverse strand, counting down.
GCATTGTATTCTTTGTGAGCTTTGAGGAATCTATACCGTGAAAATTTTCAACATATGTCATTTTTACAATGATAACGTGCATTTGTTCATGAGTAGTGGAATACATTCGCATAAACAAAAGTGTGTGACAGTGTCCTTATTGTGGAGTGTGAAAAACCTCCACGATAGGGGTTTTTCAAATCTCCCAACGAACAGAATGAGATCTCATAAGTCATGAACAGATGGGGAATCAAAATTGAAAAGAAAAGGACCATGAAAAAGTTCGTGTTTCTTACAAAGTTGTTTCTTTGTATTTCGAGTTGGTTGTTTTTCCATCACGATTACGGAATGAAGCCCCAACAAATATATTTATTGAATCCCTTAGACCTTGGTCCCCTACTGAATAATAATTTTTCGAGTTTGATTCTGAACATTGCTGGAGATCTAACTGAAGCGTGACGGAGAGTCATTTAAGCGTAATGCAGGGATGAATTGAAATATTTTCACCCTTCATTTGTTCTGATCACTACCTCCCACACCTTTGGATGCTCACTAGTGTGCAGTTGTCATGACGTCAACCAGCTTCTGAAGAGTGTTCGAATGCGAAAGAGTTGACACGGGAAGATTGGAATTCTGATCTTCTTTCAACATTTGATCCCAGATTTCGATTCAGTGCCCCCTGGAGACTTACAGAACCCATGTTTCATATATATTCGCTCACAAATGCGAAGATGACTGAATTCACGTCCACCATATTAGTTCCGTCATATTGAATTCATGTTCTGACGTCAGATTCAGATTCAGCACCCTTGTAAACCCCTGAAACCCATGTTTACATATGAATCTGAAAACAATTGCACAAATGACAGAATCCAATCTCGCCATATTGAATCCGTCATCCCAAATTCGTTTCCTGCCGTCGGATTTGAATCCAGCACCTTGGAGAACCACTAGAACTCATGTTTCATATGGAGTAAAATTCGCCAAATGTTCCCACCTGAAAATTTCAATCCCATCAATGTTGATGGAATTCCATGAATTTGTTGTACTAGTGACCCTCTTTGAATTGTGTCAACACCAGGTTCCTAGGAAGTCAGGTTTTCGTGGTACAGGGGTTTGAATTTTCAAGATTTGTTTGATCTGCGTTTTCTCGAAAAATCATCATCCTCATTAATTCCATTCAATGGAAATATGTTATCATTGATATCGTTAGGATTTTTTCTAAATTTTACGATAAAAATACTTTCATTCATGCAGAAGGAATATTTCACATAGAAATTCGATTTTTCAAAGTATTTTTGCATTTTTCGGTCACTGCGCCCCTTTTGATATTGATGAAACCTTGATAAATCGGAAGCTCGATTCCTTAGCTTCAAAATCATACAGGTTTAAAAATGGGACGAAGAAATTTCCCAAGGTACAGAGTTCCAAGTGTATTGTTTTATGAAAAAAGTAATTATCAAATTTATTTTCTCAATTTTGCCTACCACATTGCTCAATACAACCATCTAGATTATCCCTTTCAAATGAATAATTGATCCACAACACACGGTTGAAGAAAACACGTCATACTTTATTAGAATATTACTGTGATAATTAGTCATACCAATTTGTCATCTTGGACCCATTAAATTTCTTCTTACTGATAATCAATTTCCATGGAAACGCGGCTACTGTAACTGGTGAAAGTCACTGTGAGTAGTGACTTTCTTTGTACAAGTTGAAGTACTCTGATTATTTACAAAATTGAATTATTGCTACATAAATGTACAGAATGATATTAAACAATTTGCAGTCTTTATGATTATCAATCTTCTGATCCTTCTGAAAGGTTGTTCCTATACTCTAATTTTTATGCCTTCTTCGGGTCTTTGGGAATATATCATATTGCACTGCCGAAGAGTGAGTTTGAAGAATGAACGATGAATGTTCCATAGGTATTACACAATGGTATTTGAGAGTTCCTGCTATCGTTTTTGCAGATGAAAATCGTTTTCCAAGTGCTTTCGTAGCTTCTATATGAGTATTCTTTGGACTGAAAAAAATTACAGTTTCTTTCAAATGTTCTTTAGCCCACTGATAAAGGGCATCCGCAGTCAAAATTTGATTTCCATTTGATGATGTTCACAGACTTGCACGTGCTGCAAGTGTCTTCAAATTTCCACCAATATCGTCGCAAGGTCCTTTGCCATGTGCACTTGCATAATGCCACTCAGCCGCAATTCCAGAATCATGTTCATGATGTAGAAGATTTGCGAAATTATATTTATTTTCAAAATGTTGCGATGCTCCATCAGTGAAGTAGAAGATTTTTTCACATTCGAAATTATCTTGCAAATACTTTGTAATAATTTTTTGAAATTCATAAACAGCTACCGTATCATGAGTCAGATTATCAGACAAAATTGCTATACTGCGATGTCTTAACTCATCTGTTCTGGATTGAATTACTGTCGTGAGAATGGTAACTTGGTTGTTATTCCAATGAAACGATTGAATAGCATTCTGAGCAATGAATGCATAGTTTCCAGCAAAATCACATGTAACTATGAATTCTCCGGCCTTCAAATTATCCTTGAGATTCTTAAGGAAGGACGATTGCTCCTTCGCTATAAAAGCGTGAGATTTCAACTTATATAACCGTTCACAGAGATCCTCCACGAAATCTCCTGCGTCTGCTATTTCAGTTTTCAAAGTTCTGCGATCAGTTTGTTGCCAAATTTGGTATCCTGCTCCCTCAATGTACTGGTCTGTAAGATTCGATCGAAGCAAATCCTTAAAATTGTCCATTCCAGGACACGCTAAACACTTGTCCAGATAGCATTCAGAAGTAGGATTATCATATACAAGCATTTCAATAGCATCATGGTGAGAAGTCACGGGGAAATCTGTCGCAGACGTTAGTTTTTGTAAACTTATGGCATCTAGCATTAAATTCACGTCTTCATAATAAACACACACGCATACGGTATGAGTTCCAGAAGCTCCAGCGAGTACACAATTGCGAGGTCTCGGCTGTGAAAATTTCGATAAGCTCACATCAACTGTAGGATTCTTCAATTCGAATGAAGAATACGATTCAGTAAGATTGCATGAAATCAACCTTTTTTGAACATGTTCACGCGTTCCATCATTAGTTTTGATCGAAACATGATTCTTCATGCCTGGCAATATCCGGCTATTTCCATCATCCAAGTAAAATGCTATGATGGAATTTTCAATCTCGCAAGATAAACTTTGTCCTGTCTTTGGATTTGATGATGTTAGAATTTCGTTTTCAGCTACCAACTGTATGGCTTTCCTAGCTTGACGTTCCGAAGCGTTGAATTCAGTAGCCAATGCCCTTCGTCCCCATGATTTTGGAGCAAGGGTTAGAAGCAAAATCTTTTCTGAGTAACTGGAAGACTGTTTGAATTTTTCTTTGATTTTATCGAGAACTTCAATAGCTGATCCATGATGTTTTATTTGACACTTTCCATTTGAATTCTCAGACATTTTTGTTGATGGAACGGAAAATTCTTCATTTATATCAAAAGTTCCCTCCTCGTTAATTTCAAGGTGTGGAACATCATCCTCTTCTTCGAATAATGTTTGATCCTAAGAGATAATAGAAATTTCTCAATTATCCCAGTTTTCTCCTCATCAGAACATTTTGGGGCTGCACTGAGAAGAATAAATAGTGGACTCAACTACGCACTACAGTTGGATACGTTCAAATGCAATACTTCCTCGATTCAATTAGAGTTGTAGTTGACTCAACTACGAATATGTTACGTGACGATGAATCTCGCTCCCGGAATACAGAAGAATACAATTCCTATTCCCGCCTGTATTCCGGTGCGTGGCCTATTTCGAATCAAAGGGAAGTCGGGTCGCAAACATTATTTAAAATATATATATTCGAACATATACATATATCGACCCATAGCACGTAAGAAATAAATGTACGCTCAAACAAAACGCTGAGCAGGAAGAAAGAAATCTAGGTCAGAGCTCGCATCGATGTCCACATCGATGCATATTTTCGAGGCCCGCGAATTCGCTATCTTTGTTCACGATACCCATATACCCGTGTCTCTCTCTCTTCACGAATACCAAGTTGACTAATCACTGCTGATCAGGCAGTTGAGTCGGCAGAAAAACCCCTCTTGCCAGGATCTGGCGTGTTCCATCACCCAGATGGAAAACACGTAAATAGGACGGTCAATGGAAAATCGGGAGATTCGTTACGCGAAAGTTTTGTTGAGCAGCCGATTTTCCATACGCGAAGACAAGTCCGTCCTTTTCCGCAAGAGGGTAGAAACGAGGATACGATTGAGGCCAAGTTGACGATTACATACTTCAAGTTCGCAATAAATCGTAAAAGTGTGTCCCTTTGGAAGGTTCCACGGCGTCTTTTGTAGGAAACTCATGCTCAATAATTTTTTCCAACGCAACGTTTCTCAAAAAAATCATTCCTTTTGCCTTAGCCACGATTGCCACTTAGTGAAACGTGACTTTGTAGAATAAGTTTATACTCCAACCGAGATTCGTTACGCGAAAGTTTTGTTGAGCAGCCGATTCTCCATACGCGAAGACAAGTCCGTCCTTTTCCGCAAGAGGGTAGAAACGAGGATACGATTGAAGCCAAGTTGACGATTACATACTTCAAGTTCGCAATAAATCGTAAAAGTGTGTCCCTTTGGAAGGTTCCACGGCGTCTTTTGTAGGAAACTCATGCTCAATAATTTTTTCCAACGCAACGTTTCTCAAAAAAATCATTCCTTTTGCCTTAGCCACGATTGCCACTTAGTGAAACGTGACTTTGTATAATATGTTCATACTCCAACCGAGATTCGCGAATAGAATCAGTTTTTTTTCCTGTTATAATAAAATCAGTGAAATTCAGTGTAATCGACTAATTCTTTTTTGGCATTCGAATCGCGTAAAATTTTTAATCGTGAACCAGCACGTCTGCAATCTTCGTCCAAAAGAGAGAGAAAGAGACAGGAGGACCATCAGAAGTAACCAGCACCTCGTTGTCTTTTGATCGGAAAGAAGTACCTAAAGTGTACTCGTCTTTCCCACCACGGTGAGTCAAGAGCAAAAAGAGAAAAGGAAAATATATTAGTTCTTTCTTCCTCCTCCTCTATACACACGGTATACACGACTCCAAGGGAATTTGCTTGGTTTTCATTCATTGTACATTACGAGTTTCTTTCTGAAAAACTCTCGTAGTTCCATCTGAAATAAGTACACATTCGGTTTTCATTCAGTGTACATTACGAGTTTCGTTCCGAAAAACTCTCGTTAGAAACATCTATCATCAAATTATATACTTTCAATATTTGTACATTACGAGGTTCTTTCTGAAAAAAACTCTCGTAGTTCCATCTGAAATAAGTACATATTCGGTTTTCATTCATTGTACATTACGAGTTTCGTTCCGAAAACTCTTGCAGAATCATCTGGGATAAAATCATATACTTTCAATCTTTGTACATTACGAGTTTCCTCTCGAAAACTCTCTTAGAATCATCTGTAATAGAATTATATATGTTCGCCTTTTGTACATTACGAGTTCCTCTTCAGGAACTCTTGTAGAAACATCAATAAACCAAGATTATACCTGTTTTACTCACTGTACATTCAGATCATTTTTCGGAAATTCTCATATGTATGTTTATAAACAAAATCTCATCTGTTTCATGTTTTCCATGGATTCTTTGAATGGAATAAAGCATTTGTTAAACGAATTCCTCCACATCTAAATTTCTTTCACTTTAACCTTCAACCACTACACTGGGGGTACAAGATAAGAGAATTTATATCTTATCGAGAGCTTAAAACCAGGAGCGGGTACCCACTCGCTTTTCCAATCGAGCCACTCCGGTTGGGAAAGTACTTCATTTTCTTTTACGTATATAACGGAATTTTTCGTCTTTTACCTACGGAAAAACTCGTTATATAAGAAATACTTGAATGAACCTTGAATCCAAATTTAATTGACGAAGGATTGTATTTGAACGTATCCAACTCTCGTGCGTAGTTGCCTCCATTATCTTTTTTCTCAATGTATACTGTGTACTTCTTTGATGAATCGAATAATAAGGCGGAACTACCTCAAGTGAATTATTCTCGCATGTATCCATCTGAACAGATTGGACATCGTACAGAGGTGACATTGAAAATAGCACAGTCATGTGTTTCCTGCATCTACTACATATTCGGGTATCAGAGGGTAGATGATGATATTTTTCTCTCAGATTTGAAGATAAGGTTCGACGATCTGAAGATTTTTCGTGACAGGGATATTGAAATGGATTGAAACAACGATCACCTGAACTCCTCCGTTTCATTGTGTTATTATGTAGGAAAAAGTCCTTCCTTAATAGAATAATTCAGCAGAAAATCAATCACAAAAACTTCATAAACAAGAAAGTCTCACTGATTTGATAGTTATCTCTGTACATTCAAAACGACACAAAACCGTTGATGAGTTCAGATTGGAGAGAATGAGGTTGGTCAGGTTACAAATGAAAAAGAATCAGGTTGCCCTGGAAACATCCACAGTCACTATTCAATTGAAGCTTGAGGGCAGAAGTTTAGATGATTGATAAGAATGAATTCAAATCTTCAATGAATTAGAATCAGAGAATAACATCAAGAATCAGAGGATATTTGATTTCTGGAAGTGATTTTCACTGATAATGATACAGAAAATTACGGCAGAATGAATTATTCATTAGCATAAAATATTATTACACAATGTTGGCGTAGTGTTGTATTTATACACGATCGTAGCGGGTGGACGTGTGAGATCTGAGCACTTAAACCCCTCTGTAATTTCGAGGAATCTTCTTATCCTATTCCTTGATCTGTATGGTTTTGGAGCTAAAGAATCAAGCTTTCGATTTATCAAGGTTTCATCAATGTCAAAAGGGGCACAGTGACCGAAAAATGCAGAAATACTTTTAAAAATCGAATTTCTATGTGAAATATTTCTTCTGCATGAATGAAAGTATTTTTATCGTAAAATTCAGAAAAAATCCTAACAATATCAATAATGACATATTTTCATTAAATGGAATTAATGAGGATGATGATTTTTCGAAAAAACGCAGATCAAAAAAATCTTGAAAATTTAAACCCCTGTACCACGAAAACCTGACTTCCTAGAAACCTGGTGTCAACACAATTCAAAGAGGGTCACTAGTACAACAAATTCATGGAATTTCATCAACATTAATGAGATTGAAATTTTCAGGTGGGAACACTTGGCGAATTTTACCCCATATGAGTCTGTCTATAAATGCACTGAGAAAAATTATCTACTTTAAATTACTAGACTCGCTAGTATATTGAGGATATACTTGCATTTTAAGGTTATATACCAAACATTCTGATCAAAAGCATCAGACTTTCTATTATAAAATGTCATTATCCTACCATTAACTCCCAGAAAGTCTGGTACTTTTGAAGAGAATGTTTGGTATATACCTTCAGAATGCAAGTATATCCGCAATATACTAGCGAGTCTAGTAATTTATAATAGACAATTTTTCTCCGTGTGCGAAAATGACTGAATTGACGTCTGCAAAATTGAATCCACCACCTTGAATTCGTTTTCTGACTTCAGATTTGGCACCCGAAGACCCCTAAAACAGTGTTGCATATGGATCTGCTCATTGGGACTAGTACGACTGTATTCACGTCTCCCATCTTAGGACCGCAATCTTGGATCCGCCATCTTAAATTCGTTTTTCGACATTAGATTTCGAATCCTCACCCTCGGGAACCCCATAGAACCCACGTTCCATAAAAATTCGTCCTTAAACACAAAAATGCCCATATCCACGTTCGCCATATTGGATCCGCGGATTTGAATCGATTCCCTTTCTGAATTTGAATCGAAGGAGTCAGGCTTGCGGAAAACGTCGATTTCAATCTTCACACATCAATAATTGAGTGATGATGACTCCGAATAATTTTCTTGTATTCCTTCTCTAAGACTACATTCAAGGACGGAAGGGATCACTCCATTTTTTTATTGATTTTGATTGACGTTTTCATAATCAATTCAACATCCTTTGCCTCAAAATTTTCCAAATCGATTAGGAGAGATGGGCTAAAATGTGACATTTTTTTCGTTTGTATGTTATATTCGCATAGAGTCATTAGAATCTCTCATTCTGATTATTACGAGTATTCTACATCTTCTATACCAGATGTGGAGAAATTTCTGATTTCCAACTCTAACACTGTTATTGAAACAATGTGTTTTTCCGAATCACGAAAACGTCTCATGCAGCACTGGGACTTCTTGTCAACTTTCACAAAACATACTTCGCTACGAACAAAGTGTTCCAGAAACGTCTCGTGAGATTTTGAAAAGATCGTCTACGTGTTTTCAAAACATGGAAACGTCCAAGTTTGTTTTATTGACGTTTCCACAGACCGTTATAAGCGCATGTTGGATTGGTCTTCTTGCATCATTGAATTGAGTACATTTTTGCAAAATTTTTATTCGAAACAGATCCTCAATCAGATATATTGAAGTGGAACAATCTTGCGTGTAATAAATCACATGTATAAGCTCACGAAGTGCTGGATTTAGTGGAATATTATTCGACTCTAAAACGCATTCTAAAATTTTTAATGTACTGAATATAGTACGTTCATTTTCGTGGTTTCTCATGTTTTCCAGTGAGATTCGCTTAATTGTTTGGAGAAAAATATGGTTCTACTATTGTTCGATGGATCAGCCCAGTGAAGAAAGTTTCCCGCAAAATTCCTGGAAATTTCCCTGAAATTCACTGCAAAATGCTGAATCTCATTGAGAAGCTCTGGAGAATACTGGAAAAACCTAACAGAATCTGGAAAACTCTGGAAACCAATGAAAATTCTTTCAACCTCTGGAAAATCCTGAAGAACTCTGGAAATCTTTGAAGAATGCCAAAAAAACTCTCACTTATCAGGCACGTTTTTCCACGGAAAATGTTCCTGAATATTTATGGATATTTCTGACCAACTCTGAATTCCTCTGAAAAACTATGAACACTTCAGAAATCCTCTAACAACTCTGACAATTTCAGTGATTTTCAGTTAAATTCTCCCACCGGGACAGTCATGTGCAAAACTTTGAAAATGGATGATCAGTACCCTGGTAAAAAAAACTGATACAAAACGATAGTGAATTTTTCTTTCGTTCTGTATATGGTCACTGGGTCGTAGTTTCTCGACGTTTTATCTGATATGCCTGATGGAAGTTCGATGATATCCTTTCGTTTGTGTTTGTATCCTCATACTTTCATTAGCTGTCTTCAATACCATATACAAATGTTGTTTATTCCTTTCCTATGTTTCCATCTTGTTATCGTTCCTCATGTAATATGTCACATAGCAAAAAATTACTATTGAAAGAATATCATCTTTCGTTGAAAAAAAAATTTTTTCCAGAATTGAGGCTCTAAAACTTTTGTACCAATTCTGCCACAATGCCCCGACAAAAGAGGATCAGTGGAAGGTGGATTATAGGGAAGTGTCCTTAGCGAGATTTGAACCCGCGTCCTGTGAGTATCATGTGCAAATATTCCGATCATCTGCCCTCATGACAAATGATCCTGAGCAAAAAGTTCCGTTGAAAAATATCTCAGCACTGGTTGATCCTAAGTCCAAATTATCCTGCGTAAAACCTCCCGGGCAGAAGATCCCCGAACTGAATGAGCTGATGGTCTATGATTGTAGTTTGAAAATTCAGGTCGATTGGGATGAGGAGTGTGTAATAAATTGATTATGTTTCGTCATTAGACTGGCACAGGACTTTCAAAATTATGTGTTGTTTTTTGTTCGTAATTCAGTATAATGGGAATGGAACATTGTTACAAATTGCTTCAAATTCCATTCATTTTATTTCATTTATTCAAGAATTGAAAATTTCTTGTGCGAGCGCATTATTGAAAATTTCTTTAATTTTTATTCATTTTTCAAGTTTTTCAGAAAACTTCAAACCTTAACCTTGAAAATTTCCAAACCTTAGTAATTTTCACACGAATTTTATTGGAATTTCAAGAACTTTTTCAATCACATGATTGTTAATTGCTTCCCTTACTCGTGATTGAAGCTCCATGCAGGAATCTCCATTATTTGTAATTGAATTTTGTTCCCAAATTTTCTGACTGTGGAGTGCAGAGTTGCCAGTATTCCCCAGAAAAATCCTGGAATTTCTCCGGAGAAATCTTCATTGGTCTTTTCCTTCAGGACTGAAATTAAGATTATATACAAGAAATGACCAATTATCCGATGCTGAAGATTTACCTGGCAACTTTGGTGGGGTGACGTGTAATTGTACGTAGACTACACATCATTCGTATTTAATTCAATAATGAAAAACAGTTCTATCATTCCCGATCTCATCAACATATTCAAAGTATCATGTTGATGTTCAGTGTGTTTGTGTTGTGGGTTGTTTGATATGTGGGATAATTATGTGATGGGTTCTTTTGGCACGTGAGAACTCGTTAAAGAATCTTTTGGTGGGTTTTTATGGTCTGGGATATTTTGATTGAGGTTCCGTTGTTACGCAACCGGTCTTGCGAGTGGGAATCAAAGATTCTTTCAAGTCAGTTGATCTCCGAGATGATGTGAGAGCATTAAAATAACCTCTTGTAGTTATTGTCCTGGTTAATATCGAGTTTGTTGACAATCTATCACGAAAAATATATTTGAGATGAACATGAAGTGATGGAAAATTGGATAAATTTCGACTAAATAAATGTAGTAAATTTTCAACATAAATTCCTTCCCAATAAATGATGAATTGAATGATGTCTTGCTATCGTTTCCTATGTGAGATTTTATATGGAATTTCTGTTTTATTTTCTTCAGCCATTTTTTCAATGCGTTACTGCACGAATCGCTTATATCGAAGGGATATTTTGTTGGTTTGGGAAGAGAAGGAAATGCCTTATTGAGTGCAACTATAATATATTTCTCTCAAATGTGGGTTCATCAACCATTCAGTAATATCTCTTCGAAAGAGATCCCTGATGAAAGTTCCCAATTTGAAAAGATTGAAAACGATAAATTTGTTCTATTGTTCTCAATGGTGTTTCTGAATCCGAAATCGACGATTCCACATTTTACTATCCTTATCATGTTCTATAGGATTAATCATGAAGGGTGGGTAATTTTATCGTAAGATTGTGATGAAAAAAGTACCACTCATTCCAAGATTGAGAAAGATGGAGAAAATTTATCGTTTCTTATTGGGAACTTCCAGCGGGGATGAACTATGGTCGAGTGCAGGGAATATTTGTTTCTCCATATCCGACAAAATAATTATTTGACCCTAACAGCACATCCACCGATTTCTACGTCGCATCTCCGTGGACTCTACGTAGATAAATGGTGGACGTGGATGACCAAAGATTCCACGTAAAAGCAACTTACAGGCAATGTAGAAATATCTGGTGCTGTACGAGGAGATGAACATTGTTTCTCCTATGTATCAATTATTACATAATGACACTCAGAAAACGATTTTAATCATGTGTTCCTGTAATTGTTGTCATCTTTAGTAGAAGTCACATTAAAAGCCGACAGAATCTCTATCCGCATCTGATTGAATCTGATGCGTTTTAAACGAATACAATTCCGTTGGATGTGGATGGGGGTTTTGTTCGTTTTTGATGGAATTTTGTCCGATAAAATACCGTGAGGTAGTGTTTCGGACGAGACCAAGACTGGTCTCGGTTTCGACCCCTGAATCGAGATGGGATCGAGACCGATACGAGACGAGACAAACAATAATTTTTCGAGGTCGACGCGATGCCTATCAAGCCGAAAGTCTCGACGATACCGGAAATTCCGGCGAAACATGTAATGTATTGTCGAATCCAAGAATCTCGATTTGAGACCGAGACGATATTGATATTGTTGAAACAAAAGCGAGACCGGAATGACATTATGAATTCCGAGACTTCCAGAATTTGCAGTAAGGGAGATTTATTAAATATGAGCATTTTCTTGTGTTCAAAAACATGTATCAGCTGTGGTAAATAAGGTATATTTCATGATCGCGTGGAATCACTATTGTCCCCATACTGATTCCACGCGATCATGAAATATACCTTATTTACCACAGCTGATACATGTATCAGCTGTGGTAAATAAGGTATATTTCATGATCGCGTGGAATCACTATTGTCCCCATAGTGATTCCACGCGATCATGAAATATACCTTATTTACCACAGCTGATACATGTTTTTGAACAAAACGGCATCAGTTCAGACAATAACTCACAGAAAGTGCAATTGACATTAAAAAAATCCATGAATTCATAAGAATTCTTTTTGAACGTCCCTGCTGTGTAGGTGGCACACGGAAGAGAGAAAACACTACTAGTTCCCGTGAATGACAGCGATCGGTTGAGCAACAAATGAAAACACGCTTTGATAATGAGGATTAGCGCGATCACAGTGATAGGTATTATAATGGAATTCGTCAATGCTGATTGGACGGTAATGAGGACTGGGAACCGCAATACTGGATGAAGTAGGTTTGAATTTCGATCTATTCATGTGATTCACAATAATCATTGTTATTTTCTTTTTTCCGTGCAGCGATACACCATCCATTCCAAATGTAACAACCCAAGTAAGGTATGCCAATACTGAACAGTGGCTCAAGCTTGGCAAAATATAGGTGGCATCACTTTTTTCCGTCAGCAGTCGTCAACAGTTGAATTGATTAACCCAAACCGTTGATTCAGTGGTAAGATTCACAATTATTTCATGTCCGCAAATATGCAAAGATATATACGAGGGTGTTTCGTTTCAGAACGATATTTTTTTTTCTCGCTCCCACCTGAAAAAATTTTAGAGAGTGGTGAGAAAAAAATCCTCTCACAACCTCCACGCTGAAGAAAATTATTCAGAGGTGCCGCAATGACTTTTAAGGTTTTTTACTTCATTCAAATATCAATAATCTGCTAAAAATTAGATTTGATTGTTTTTTAGCCGCTGGGGGTCATTTCCGAAGGGAAATTCTGCGTAAAATCCGAATTCGCAGCCAAAATTGGGTTATCACTCCAGGTTTCGAAGATATTTGAGGTTATGTACTGGAAAAATGAATTTTTCTACTTTTGAGGTTATGCCCGCGGCGCACAAAATTTTTTTGATTTTTCCTTCAAATTCCATCATTCGATACAACTCTTCCCTTCCAAAATGAGCTATCACACGGTCATCTAGGATTCATTCTTGCGAAGTTACAACCATTTTAAGTTATGAAACGTGTCTCAACAACATCATGGGCATTTACATTATCAAACCTTTTAAAAATAGATCTTTTGAGTGGCAAATTTTCTCTGAACACGTGTACTGGGAAGTTTTCGCGGTCACTGAATAAGAATGTCTCATCGAAAAATTGAAATTTTCATTCCAAGGTTATGAAAAAAAAAAATGAAACATGCTAACATCTCAGGTCTGGCGCTGGATTCGAACACATTTTCGCTGTTTTGCATCTGTTTTTTTGAGGTTAGAAAAAACTTGCAACGTAATATCCAAATTCTGGCATTGGATTCGAGATCAGGAAACAAAACCACTGCAGATAACAAATATGGCATAAAAAGTATCTCACACTTCTTGGAAGACCTGTGGTATTATTAAAATTTACTATCAAAATGATAATTTTGACAATTATCCTATTTACTATTCAAAATAATGATGTGAAGAAAATTTCGTAACGTTAATCTTCATTATTTTACATGTCCATCTCGAGATTGTAGCAATTGAATATTTAAATGTTCCCGCGTACACAGCACTAATTATGATTTCGACTGCGGCGCTGCACAGGGCGCCAGATCGTATGACGTGGTGGAATACGAATAGTTGCTGATATACAGTTGTGAAATAATGAAGATTAACGTCACGAAATTTTCTTCACATTATTATTTTGAATAGTAAATAGGATAATTGTCAAAATTATCATTTTGATAGTAAATTTCAATAATACCACAGGTCTTCCAAAAAGTGTGACATACTTTTTATGCCATATTTGTTATCTGCAGTGGTTTTATTTCCTGATCTCGAATCCAATGCCAGAACTTGGAAATCCGGTTGCAAGTTTTTTCTAACCTCAAAAAAACAGATACAAAACAGCGAAAATAAACAAAGATCCATAGCAGAAAAACAGAAATAAATTTTGTTCCATATGTTCGAATCCAGCGCCAAAATTGAGATGTTAGCATGTTTAATTTTTTTTTTCTTCTATAACCTTGGAATGAAAATTTCAATTTTCCGATAAGACATTCTTATTCAGTGACCTCGAAAACTTCCCAGTACACGTTCTTAGAGAAAATTTGCCACTAAAAAAATCTATTTTCAAAAGGTTTGATAATGTAAATGCCCATGATGTTGTTGAGACACGTTTCATAACTTAAAATGGTTGTAACTTCGCAAGAATAAATCCTAGATGACCGTGTGATTGCTCATTTTGAAAGGGAAGAGTTGTACCGAATGATGGAATTTGAAGGAAAAATCAAAAAAATTTTGTGCGCCGCGTGCATAACCTCCAAAGTAGAAAAACTCATTTTTCCAGTACATAACCTCGAATATCTTCAAATCCTCAAGTGATAACCTAATTTTGGCTGCGGATTCGGATTCTACGAAGAATTTCCCTTCGGAAATGACCCCCAGCTGCTGAAAAACAATCAAATCTAATTTTTAGCAGATTATTGATATTCAAATGAAGTAAAAAACCTTAAAAGTCATTGCGGCACCTCTAAATAATTTTTTTCAGCGTGCAGGTTGTGAGAGGATTTTTTCCTCACCACTCTCTAAAAGTTTGCCAGGTGGGAGCGAGAAAAAAAAATATCGTTCTGAAACGAAACACCGTAATATATACATTGGTAAAAGAATCTACATATTGAGGACTGTAACCGCCATTTCTCAAGGGGATTGAACAAATGTTATCAACAAACCCTGCTGCTGACAAAGTACAGTGGCGTCACCTTGCCGGGCTGTTGAGTAGGGATTGGAGAAACGGAAACAAGTTATGAACTGTATTCATATGTACGGTGAGCATAGGGAGTGTCATCCCCCTGGTCACCAGCATTTGTTAAGAATTCCTAAATCTCATAGTTGGATACAGAGCTGCCAGATTGACTCCGCTGTTGAGAAGAATAGTACCCTCACTATCGTCCCATATATATGAGTCGCACACGTGTGTAAATATATCTGTGAGTAGCGATACATAAATTATATGATGGTGGGGATACTATTTCCCTTAACTTTGGAGTCAATCTGGCAGCTCTGGTTGAATATGTCGAAATGAATGTAGTTTCGATGACCGCCATACAGATTCACAACTAAGGTTTCTGGTTATAATTACCAAACTTCATTCAATATTACCGAATTTTTTCAATGAATATTGGATCTTGGTAATTATACATTAGAATCCCTACAACAGGCTGGCCAACTCGTGATCTGACGATGGATTGGTCAAGTTCTATAGAGGTTACCATTTTGCCTTTTTCTTATGTTTAACTAAAAGACATTTTGAAGCTAATTTTTGTCTTGAAGTGGTCTTCAAGATCAAAACAAGCTGGACATGTTTTTTGGATGGACATGAGTGAGCTCCAAGAGCTCTAAAAAAAAGCCTTCTCTGGTTTGTGTTTACTGGGATAAAATATACTCGACTGATTTACTGGGCGTCGCTACTGTTGACTGGTTGCGAGGGATCTTTGGAGATTTCACCAAATTCACCAGTTTTGAGTCATTGATGAGAAATCGGGCGCATTGTTAGTGGGGTTATTAGTTGTGTTCGTTGGTACGTGTTCTAAGCCTGGAGACTCATGCTAACAACCGTCGCGCACGATGCCACTGGAAGAAAAGGAAATGAGGATGTTGTCAACTCAGACATCTTTGTTCTCCCAATGCCGCTGCACGTCACAGTCGCTAGCATGAGCACATACAGCAACATAGTCCCAGGAAAATTCATGGACAATTCTTATCGAGCTGATTGTGTTCTTCATGAATTCTTCAAGAATCTTTCTGGGACTGTGGTGCTGTGAGAGAGTCTTTGGCCTAAGTTGCCCTAACCTTTATCAAACTAATCAATTCATCCCCATAACTAGGAGAGTGGATCAAAAATATTTGGAGCAGGTTGGGGCAACTTAAAACACGGTAGAACGCAGCTATTGAACGCTTCCAGTAACTGCTGCGAGCAAGCACCAATTGTACCCTCATCCTTTGCCATAGGGATATAAGGATAGGGCTCGGGGGAGAATGGATAGGAAACGTGTAATACTATTCGAAAAGAAGAGAAATAAATCAAGATCTACGACAACGTTCGCTCATTGGCTATCGCAACTGAACTTGTATATCGCTCTCTTTTCTTTTCGACCTGACATTTTCATTTGGAAAAGGAATTTGTGGAATTGATTACTAAAATATCTGTATGAACAGAAGAAATTATTTTCAAAGTTGAAAATGTATATTGAATTTTGTGCACTTAGCAAATTCCGCTCAAACGTTTATCATATCTAATGAATGAAATTAATATCGTTTATAGCTTTGTGAAAAACATACTGTTTATAACAAGAATTCAAAAAGAGTTCTGTAGTAATTGAATGCATTTCCAGAGAAGACTACAAACTTTTGAATGATATGTGGATGAATTGAGATGACTCGGTGCAAATTTCATGTCGCAATCCAAAGGTAACGTTTTCGGTACTATGCATATTTCATGAATAATACGTATTTTTTCATTCTCAGAGATTTTGCCGATATTCTCGAGGATTACCTCCCTGGTCTCGATATCGTTTCGATTCTGAGTGCAAGGGTGTCGTCTCGCGATGTGATACTAGTCTCGTGGTCTTGTGCCCTATCCAAAACATTGAAATGGTGGGTATTCCAAAAAAACAAAGGGCAGACAAACGCGAGAACCACAGAACGATGAGTTCAACGTCACATGCTTTGAAAATACTGACCAAAATTATATACAGGATGATGAAGAATAAAATGGAGAGTAGATTAGCATATCAGTTCGGTTTCAGGAAAATTAGGGGAACATGAGAAGCAATTTCAACACTCAGAGCAGCAGTAGACTAGAGTTGAAAAAATATGTGTATATAGATTTTGTAGATATACAAAAAGCGTTCAATAATGCTGATTAGTTGAATATGTTTGCGATTTCGCAGAAGATGGGAAAGAATTCCAAAGATGGGAGAATAATATATTAATTATATGAGAATCAAACCGCGATAATAGACATCCCTGATGAAAATTCTGTTAGAAACGGAAAGAAAACGGATACAGCCTCTGTCCGTATGTCACTGACTTGTGTACTCTCTATCCACGTCGAAAATATTACAGATGAAGATTGCATCTGTTTCTCTCGGTTCTTATCCGCAGTGATGATAAAAGCGCAAATTCAAACAGAGCCTATGTCAGTCTCGAACGGAGCTCCAACAATCTATTCACTCCTATTAGCAATAATTGTTGAGGAAGTTGGTGAATTATATGCGGGATTCATACGTAGTAGTGAAGGTTGGGTTACTTATGCAATTCCAAACTCCCCTCCCAACCAACTTCATGTGTTTCCTCAAATTACGTTGGGAATGATATGGAAAACCGACTAGAAGACATTGGATTAATTTAACTGGCCTGTAGTAATGAGCTGTAGTAGTAGAGCTGTCGGACCGATTTATATCAGCAATCACAGGAGTGGGTTTTGATGTAAATAGTGAGGAAAGTAAACCAAGTCCTGAGGAATTTTACATGACCGTGGACTGCGATTGTAACATGATCTCCTGATGGTTCCTGTATACAATGCGCACGATATGAGTAGACCAGTTTCTCACTAGCTGCGCGAGAACCGTGCTACTACTATCCTGCACGAATCGTAGTAGTGTTCATCATATCCACGCAATCACTACAACAGATGATGGTAGTTGCTATGCTGATCATATACGCTGCATACCAGGGTGGTTATTGTCCGTGAATTCGACAGATTCCGAAATCCTATGCTAACCAAGGTCTTTCCGCGACTCTTGTGTGGAATTTCACGAACAACCAGACCTCACCGATCATGTCGGTGATTTTATCTGACCGCAGTTTCTAAGCACAATCGTATTATCATCTGCCGATGGTTCCTGTATGTACTGCATACGATACGAGTAGACCAGAACTGTCTCGCTTGAAATTATCCAACCTTAGCAAAATTACATTCCGGTCAAAGGTTCACGAATGAACAATTGCGAGAGACTCCCTTCCAACCACGCTCTCAAAGAAAGAATCAATTGGAACTTGTAGGATATTCAATATCATTGTAATTTGAGAGCGCGTTTAAGAAAAACTCGTTACATTCAGAAATACAGAAATTATCCCCCCATATATGCGAAACGGAGATGAAAGCACGATACATGGGGTGAAGTTCAAGACAAAATTCTCTTTCATTCTCGTATCTCTTCATTTGACCCCCTGACACGAAGTTATTTAGTTCATTTTCCAGGAATCAATCAGGCCAATATAATCTATACTGACAGATTTATACTCCAATATTCATACACGAATTTCACAACGCGGAGACATAACACAAATATTTGCAGAATTGCTAAGACTGCATCGAGCTGAGTCCAAAGTGCAGTGCACCTTTTCTTCTATCCTTTTCTCAATCAATCAATCATCCTCACACCCATCAAATCCAGCACGAGCATAGCAACCAAGGCACGTTGGCCAAAATCAGCAAAAGACCGATGGCATGATTCCCCACTCGCATGAAATGAAAATCATCGCTCCTTACAGAAGGAGAAAATCTATGGAAAAGGAGAGTATACTTTCGGGAGAAATACGGAGTTCACGCCTCGCACAAGCTCTCACACAAAAACTCGGCTTACTAATTTGAACTTCGATTATTTTTCGCGTTCTGTACCGAGTGTGAATTACGCGCGAGTTCAACGTGCCGTAGATTTGGACGGGTTACCCTTCGATCGAAGTCTCGTTTGGTTGCTCTCATCCTATAATTCCTTAGCACTCGGAATCCTTATTTCGAGTTAGAATTAGTAGAGTAAGTGCGTGCTGTTGGTTCAGGGATTCCTCCTAACATCTTTTTCCCCATCTTGGATCAAACATTTCTAAGAACCAACAACATCCTGCGAGCTGACCTGGAATCAGCTCGTGCAGCATTGGCCGCCTAATAGTGAGTAACTACACAACTCGATATACATTTCGAACACACCTACACACACTCATACTTTCTCACATCAGAAACTATCTTGATGTCACCGTTAGCAATCTTGAAATTGAAGAGTCATGGAATCTGTCCCTCCCTTCTACTTGATTTGTTTTATTGTAATATTTTCCTTTTTTTTCTCTCTCTTTTCAAGAGGAATAACACTCGCATTAGACATCGAAGGTCAATCTGTTAGTTCCTTTCTCTTCCCTTTCATCACTAAAAGGAAGTCATTGAACATAGCTACGGGTGCCGCCTTGGAATTTTGGAGTTCCTCGGCAAGCTTAAAACGTGAGTAGACCCACAAATTCGATTCGGTCTAGTCGCTCGGGCCGTTCCGAACAATAAATGATTCGTGACGAGGTGCATGGGCGTAGCCAGGGAGAGGGGGCAAGGGAGGGCAGCTGCCTCCCCTTGTAGAATAGAAGGAGAATTTTTTTCAATTGAATATACAAAAATCCCATTTTGAAAAAGTCATGGGCGTTGAATCGAAAATATCTCGAATATATCGAAATATTGAAGCCTCGTTCCTTGATTGATCGGAAAGTGCATATGTACACTCAAGGATGAAAGGATAATGAATAGATTCAAAGGGAAGGGAGGGAAAGAAGAGAGGGTGAAAATGAAGAGACCGGTTATAATGGATTTGATGTTCTGAAGGTGGATCATTATTTGAATGTTAACAATGCTTTTGTGTTTCCATTGGTTCACTCAAGCATCTTACTTATTATGGTTTTGGGTAAATGGTGCTTCCCGAAATCTAATGGATATTGGAATGAGTTTCCTTGGAATTCAGTTGTGGTAGAGTCCCAGATCTGACAAGTTCAGTTACACATACACGTTAGACCTGATCTGACAAGTTAGACATACACGTAGTATGACTAACTCGGTTTTAGAGAGCATAAAAATTTGATACGTTTGAAGATATAAAAAGTTCATCTTCCTTCATCTGATGTATACTCCAAGTGAGAAGTCGTGATTATCAAAGGCTTGCATCCGTATGTGTGTCAGTATTCGCTACGTTGAGTGACATATATGCATCGATGTTCCCATTGATCAATGAAAATATTTTGTTTCGAATTTTGATTTTATCATTGTGTTTTTGTATAATTTCAAGTCATAATATGAAACGAATCAATTGAATTCATTATAATTATATGTCTCATATGCATTCAGGCTGTATGAGAATTATTACAGATACATCAACAATTCCAAAAATGAAGTATCTTTTTTCACCCGTGTATTAATTATTGTATATGGTGGCGTACTAACTATGGGATGCTGTTCTGATGATGAACACTTATTGTTAGGATAAGAATCACGCAAAAAATGATTATTTTTTTTCCTTTGCATCCCTCAGCTTTGAAATTATTGTTCATTTATTCCTTCAGAAGAGAAGATAATCCCTAAACAACACGAATGCATATAATATAATGTTTTCAAAGTAATCTTCTCCAATTTCTGGCTTTGTCCATGTTTAAAGGAAATTATTCGAAGAAATTACTGATAAACACAATGACTCTCGCCCGCTCTTCGCTCTAAAAGTGAATATGCATTGTTAGGATGCACACAAGGTATTTTCTATGTCGCGTGGTAGTCAATTCGACGGAGGTGAATGATTTGAAGTTGAGAAGATAACAGCTCACCAATCGAATCAACATTTTTCCTACAAGAACACTTCAAATAATTTATAAGGAGATCAGAAATTATTATTATTATTATTATCATTATGGTTTGATGATTTGTCCTTCATGTATTGCGGTACCGAACTCAGGTTTCAAATTCTGAAAAAAATATTCTCCTGAAGGGAATTTTAACGTTATATCTCTCGTCTTTCTCTAATTTCATTCACTGATAGAAAACACCGCTCTACATGGCAAGAGAATGAGGATATTAGCATTATTCGAGTCTTTCTTCACATAAAAGAACTTCCCATAAGGTCGCTTCGACGTAGAATTCAGGTGAAGAATCTGTGGATTAAGTAGATCAGTGGGTGAACGATTGCTCATCGAAGAGGCGACGTAGAGGCGACGAGCCACCATTCATCCACCAATCTAACTCATCTGCCGATTCTCCACCTACATTCTACTAAGGGAGCTTGAGAGGCCTTAGCGTTATCAACAGAGAACATTTTTTTCTATTCAATTATTATCCGAAATCAAACTCATAGGAAAATTGAAAATTGTTGATAATTATGTGAAAATAGGAAGAGATAGGATGAATTATAGTAAAAATTATAGTAAAAACACAATTACGTGCAGAGTCATATCAAGGATTAATAGATCACTTACAAAAAACAGCAAACAATGTAGATGGTCGTGTTGGAAAAATGATAATACTCCCAGCAACATTCATAGGATCACCACATCATATGTTACAGTCTTTTGATAACGATGACATGTAATCCGAAATGGCGTGAGATTGAAGAAAATTTATGAGATGGTCAAATTGCCTCTGATAGACCGGACATTGTCACCAGAGTATTCAGCATAGAAAAAGATCAATGAATTGAAATGATCGTGAAACAACAATATTTTGGTGAAGTTCTCGCGTATGTATATGTAATCGAATTTCATAAGAGAGGATTACCGCATATGCATTCATTGGTGACATTAAAACAAAAGTATGAGGAAACCACTCCTGAAACTGTAGATAAGTATATTTCTGCTGAGAATCCAGATCCACAAGAGAATCCAATACTCTATGATATTGTAATGAAAAATATGATCCATGGTCCCTGCGGAAGTTGGTGTTTGGAAGATGGAAAGTGTTCCAAAAAATATCCTGAAGAATTTCGTGAAGGAACAACTTTAGATGTAAACGGATACCCATATTATCGTCGTCGAAATACAGGCAAAACATACACGCGTGTTGAGGGACACGTAGTTGACAATTCCAATGTATGTTGTTCCCTACAATAAACGGTTATTATTGTTATTGAACTGTCGTATAAACGTTGGAGTCGTTTCTAGCATCGAAGCTGTTGAATATTCATATAAGTATGTTTACAAAGGCCATGATGCTGCTACTGTCAGTATCACTGCTCCGGCCATTAATACAGTTATTGATCATGACGAGATTCAGGATCATATAGGATCACGCTATGTTGGACCTGTTGGAGGATGTTGGCGAATTTTGAGCAAACCTTCATACAGGGTGTCCCATTTCAATCTGTCACTTAAAATATCTTGAAAACGAATAGATTCAGAAGAAAATGTTCCGGGAGAACAATGTAAGAATCTGAGGGGGACATCCGATGGTGAACTTGGCTTTGACCTCAGATCCCACTTTCGGGGTCATTCTGAGGTCAACTCATGTTCTTTAAATGGAATCCCCTATTTTTTACTACCGGTTCAGATTCTACGCTAAAAACTGAGGAACTTTTGTCTCAAACGTTTTTTCGAAATCCCCATAGATGGCGCTCTGATTGATGAGAAAATGAGAATTCTCAAACCCTCGGATTGTATTCTGTCTAACATAATGCTCAACTCTTGAGTGTTTCTCATCTCCCGGAAATTGCCGTCGGCATCAGCGTTACCCAATATGCACCACGAGGAGGTTGCGCGATCGGACTTTACACATCATTGTGGCCCTGAAAAGGGCTGATTGTCTGAACTGGAGGTGTATCTTCGGGGACGCATTAGGCATTCAAAAGATGTTCAAAATGCGCGCCGTTTTGCCTTTGACGAAGCGCAATTCTTTTATGAAAGTTTTCTACAGTTGCTTGCAACGTAGCAGGTGTTATTGCTGTGCATGCTCTTCTTAATTGATCTTCCATGTCATCGCGTGTTGTTGGAGGTTCACGGAATACAACATTTTTTATGTAACCCCAGAAGAAAAAATCAGGTGACGTCAGATCTGGCGACCTAGGTGGCCATCGCACAGGTCCTCCACGGCCAATCCACCTTCTGGGAAACTTCTCGTCCACAAATTTTCGAACAATTCGCATGTAATGAGGAGGTGCTCCATCCTGTTGGAACCACATCCTCGATCTCACGTCAAGATTTACGTCTTCCATAAGAGCAGGGAGTTCAAGATGCAAAAAACGAAGATACTCCGCGCCAGTCAGGTTTCCTTAAAAAAAATACGGTCCTATGATCCTGGAATCTACAATTCCGCACCGAACGTTCACACTCCAACGGTGTTGATGAATAATTGTACGGACCCAGTAAGGATTCTGAGCACTTCAATAATGGCAATTGTGCCTATTGAGAATTCCAACATCGTGAAATATTGCCTCATCAGAGAACATAATGTGATGAGAGAAGGTAGGATCTTCTTCTATTCTCCGTTGGGCCCACGTGCAGAAGTTCAATCTTGTTATGAAATCCTCAGCTGTTAGAGATTGCACTAAAGTGATATGGTACGGATGATAATCCAACGATTTCAAGATACGCTGAGCTGTGGATCGAGAAATCCCGGGCATTTCCTCAATATCCCGGAGACTGATATGGGGATTATTATGAATTAATGCCAGCACAGCCAGCGATCTCACATCAGGATCATTGTCATCCGCATGAACTCTCTTGTTCCTCTGTCGTTTGAGGAGACCTTGACGAGCACGTTGTTCAAGAAATCGGATCGTAATGCGATTTGGACACCTCCGATCCGGAAATCGACGTTGAAACGTTCTCACACCTTCAACATAATTCCCCCGCACTCCACCAAGACACAACAAAACGTCAACAATATCGTTTGGCGCGTGATCAAACATGATATTTAGGAATGTGTTTCCTCCAAATGATAAAAGAGAACTGAGCAGTCTGGGAATGTTAAATTCCTGAGGTATTCACACGTGAATCAGAACAATAACAATTTCCAAGAACAGAACCGAAACGAAACACAACCGACGGCAGTTTCCGGGAGATGAGAAACACTCAAGAGTTGAGCATTATGTTAGACAGAATACAATCCGAGGGTTTTGAGAATTCTCATTTTCTCATCAATTAGAGCGCCATCTATGAGGATTCCGGAGGAACGTTTGAGACAAAAGTTCCTTAGTTTTCAGCGTAGAATCTAAACCGGTAGTGAAAAATAAGGGATTCCATTTAAAAAACATGAGTCACCCTCAGAATGACCTTGAAAGTGGGATCTGAGGTCAAAGCCAAGTTCACCATCGGATGTCCCCCTCAGATTCTTACATTGTTCTCCCGGAACATTTTCTTCTGAATCTACTCGTTTTCGAGACATTTTAAGTGACAGATTAAAATGGGACATCCTGTATAACAGGAGTCTAGCAATTATACGTTCACCAATACATTCACAAAATCAACAAAGCATCGTTATTCAAGATGGAGGAGATAATACTATTAGGAATGCGTTGGAAAAAAATACCATGTCAATCGATCATTTTGCTTTGAATGCACGTGATGCAGACGCGAGACATCCAACATACGTAGAAATCCCAAATCAATACGTATTCAAGAAGGTTAAAGGTTCCAATATCTTCCGCTGGCAAAAACGTCAAGCACAATTCAACACTGTTGGTCGCATGTATTCAATCAGTTCATCACAAACGGAGTTATTTCATCTCCGCCTATTACTACTGACCGTTAAAGGCGCGAAGAGTCTCGAGGATCTTATGACAGTGAACGAACATACCCATGATACATATGTTGCGACATGTTTAGCTTTGGGTCTCATCGAAGATGATAATGAGTGGGAACGTGTGATGAATGAAGCCGGAGTCTGGATGATGCCTCGACAACTTCGTCAGTGAATTGTCCGAATTTTAATACATTGTCGACCGATACATCCAGGAGAACTTTGGGGAGAATTCAAAGATGCTACATATGTCTCAAGACTTTGCAAGATATTTTGATGTGCATGAATCACATAAAAAGGCTTATATACAAATCAATACTCTACTTTCATTGCAGAAATTCAAAATATTGAAAACAGTTTGTCACTTCAAGAACATCAAACTACTGGAGTACAACAATATCATAAACTGAATGAGAAACGGAGAGAAACATTGGATACCATAATGAACTTAGTTATAAGCGAGATACTTTGAAGGTTCCAACTTGCTTTCACATCAATGAACCTGGTGGTTCAGTTGAAACTTCCATTCATACAACCTTATATCATAAGCTCAAGGGGTATGGAAAAGGAGTATGTACAATGGCATTCACTGGAATAGCAGTCACATTACTTCCTAAAGGAAAAACTGTGCATAGAACTTTTGGAATGCCTGTTCCTCTTCTCACAGATTCGACTCCAAATATAAGAAATCAATAAAAAAAGAGTGAATATTTGAAGAATATTGATTCCTTCATATGGGATGAGGCTCGAATGGCACCAAGGTATGCATCAGAATTAGTAGATCGAACTTTACGTGATATCATGAATAACAAGGAGCTTTTTGGGGGGAAAAATAATTGTTCTTGGTGGGGAAATAATTGTTCTTGGCGAAGATTCCCGACAATTGAGCCCACGGAAAGCATACCCGACGATGCGTTCGGAAAGCGGTAAAAGTATTGTCCAAGCCGCCACGTGAAGGTTCGGAAAAAAAATCGGAATTCCGAAAATCTAAAAATACTGGGCGATAGGGCTTGAAAAATCAATCTAAGTCCCTCTCTACAATTTTTTTCTATGATCGATAGTTTTCAAGAAAAAAAATAAAAAGCACCTATTTTTTTCAATCGAAAATCAATGTTTTTCGGCATCAAACTCGTCGTAACTCGGCCATTTTTTCATGTATCGTAATGAATATTGCGTAATCCAACTCGTAAGACTTTCCCGATGACGTGTATGTTGGAAAAATTTGTGAAAGTTGATGAAAAATTATGAATTTTTTAATCCGAAGTGAAAACCATGTTTTTCATGCTTTGCGTTGGAAAAGTATCGGGGGAAGTATGAGCTACGAAAAACTTCCAGCGACAAAGTTGTTCGTTAGTGTATGGAGAAACTTTGTGGGAATTTTTAGATCGATTGAACCATTAGTTTGCAAAATACAGCGATTTTAATATGAACGCGCAACGAGAATTGTTCATCATTTCGCGTCGTGTTACCTGCTGAATATTGGAGTCCATAGGGAAGATTGTATTCATTTGATTTTTCAATGCGTGTTTATGTTTTTTGAGTTAGGGAATTCAAATATTGAACCATTTTGACACGATTCGTTATTTGTTTTCTTTACAAATAAATTCATTGTTTATGATGTTTTTATGGATGAACCATTCACTTTGAAGGGAAATTGTCCTTCGAACAAGAGACGTTCCTTCATTCTATGAAACAAAAAACTTTGTACACATTATTTTTCACACAATAAGAAAAGTTTTGTTGGAATGATTCCTCCATAAAACCAATATTTTGAATATGGAATCGATCCAAATGAATGAAATTTACGATTACTCAGCCAAACCGCTCGAAATCCCTCAAAAATTCGCATACATATTCTGTATGCATTGAGGAAGTCATTGGGTTGGTTATAACGATGGGAATATTAGGTATATTATTCAATCATGTTCAATAATAAACTTATACTAATCAAAATCGTGCTGTGCCAATTTTGTTGCGTATACTTTCCATGTGATACTGCTCCCAGACATAGAGCTGGCGCTTTGTTCAATATCTTCTACATTTTTACAGGCCAATTCCAAGTTCCGTACAAAACCTCTTAGAAGATGAAGAAACAAATTTGCCGCTTGGAATTTTGCACACTTGAGAGTTTCTTCGATACTTTTACTCCATGAAATGGCACAGCACGGTTTCGATTGGTATGAATTTATTAATAAACATGATTGAATGATATACTCAATATTACCATCGTTATAACCAAATCAATGACTTTTTCAATGCATGCAGAATATCCATGCAAATTTTCGAGGAATTCCGAACGGTTTTGGCTGAGTAATCGTAAACTTTATTCATTTGAAACGATATCACATCCAAAATATTGGTTTTATGGAAAAATTATTTCAACAAAACTTTTCTTATTCTGTAAAAAATAATGTGTACAAAGTTTTTTGTTTCATAGGATAAAGGAACCTCTCTTGTTCGAAGGACAATTTCTCTTCAAAGTGAATGTTTTATCCATAAGAACTTTATAAACAATGAATTCATTTGTGAAGAAAACAAATAACGAATCGTGCCAAAATGGTTCAATATTTGGATTCCCTAACTCAAAAAACGTAAACA
The DNA here is from genome assembly GCA_018340375.1 of Gonatopus flavifemur. Taxonomy (NCBI): domain Eukaryota; kingdom Metazoa; phylum Arthropoda; class Insecta; order Hymenoptera; family Dryinidae; genus Gonatopus; species Gonatopus flavifemur. The sequence continues at coordinate 1,236,021 of JAFFJZ010000046.1, read as the reverse complement.
CGCATTGAAAAATCAAATGGATACAATCTTTCTTATCGACTCCAATATTCAGCCGGTGACACGACGCGAAATGATGAACAATTCTCGTTGCGCGTTCATATTAAAATCGCTGTATCTTGGAAACCAATAGTTCAATCGATCTAAAAATTCCCACAAAGTTTCTCCATATACTAACGAACAACTTTGTCACTGCAAGTTTTTCGTAGCTCATACTTCCCCCGATACTTTTTCAGAGCAAAGGATGAAAAACATGGTTTTCACTTTGGATTAAAAAATTCATAATTTTTCATCAACTTTCACAAATTTTTCCAACATACACGTCATCGGGAAAGTCTCACGAGTCGGATTACGCAAGATTTATTACGATACATGAAAAAATGGCCGAGGTACGACGATGTCAATGTTGAAAAACATTGATTTTTGATTCAAAGAAATGGGTGCTTTTTTATTTTTTCTTGAAAACTATCAATCATAGAAAAAAAATTGTGGAGGGAGATTCAGATTGAAGCCCTATCACCCAGGATTTTCAGATTCTCAAAATTCCGATTTTTTTTCCGAACCTTCACGTGGCGGCTTGGACAATACCTTCACCGCTTTCCGAACGCATCGTCGGTTATGCTTTCGGTGGGCCCAATTACTTCCCGTTCGAACACACGCAACGCGCAGTGGAATGGTCAATTTATCGATCAAATTCAGCCATTTGTGGAAATCTTTCAAAAAATTTTCTTTCACTCAGAATATGCGAGCCTTACCTGAGGAAACACAATTCACCGAATTCTCATCCTCCGTTGATGATGGTAGCTTGAATCATAAAGATGATAATATATCCATTCCAGATCAATATATCCTTTCTGCTAATGTGGACATTGTTCAAGGCACGTACGGGTGGTTGATGAAGGAAAAAAAAATATGATGATTTCATGCAAGTGGCAATTTTATCAGCCCGGAATGTTGATGTTGAAGACATTAATAAGAGAGTCGTTGGAATGCTTGAAAAGTCGAGTGAACAAATCTATACCAGTGTTGACAATATTAATGACTGTGATATCGGTGATATCAATGAGTTATCTTACCTGAATATTTGAATACTTTGAATCCGCCAAATTTCCTTCCTCATGAACTACGATTACGAATGAATTGTGTTGTCATGTTGATTAGAAATCTTAGTATTAACGAAGGTTTATGTAATGGTACGAGATTGCAAGTCATAGAATTAGTAAATAATTTGTTGAAATTTAAAGGTTTAAGTGGTGACAAAGCTGGAGATATAGTTTTTCTTATCCGTTTACGTTGAAATGGAGACAATTTCCAATAAAATTGGCATTTGCTATGACCATAAATAGATCTCAGGGTCAAACATTTGGAAAGATTGCAATAAATCTTCGGAAAGACGTTTCTAACCATAGCCAATTGTATGTCGCACTTTCTCGGGTACGGTCTCCGAATTCAGTGAAAATTCATTTAGGTAATCGAAGAACAAATAATTTGATGAAAAATAATGTGTATGAAGAATCATTTGGTCACAATCTTTGAATCGAGAAAGTTGAATCAGCGATCACCAATGACATGAAAACCATTTATTGGTGTCTTGAATCAACTTGAAATTTGAGAAATTCGATCATTCGTATCCAAGAATGAACCTGACAATGTTTCCACGAGAGTTGATACCACAATCGAATTATAAAAATTGTTTCCTATCAAATATAATGTGACGAATCCGTTGATGTGTGTTCTGAATGATTTTTCTCTATCAGCATTCGACGATAGATTTTTATGTGTACAAATTTATGAAATCGATGTGCACGAAAAAATGACGAGGTGATATGAACAACACTTACCATTTCACTTCGTAACACAGACAAAAGCAGATCGGAATTCAACTAAAATTACTCATAGAAACCATTAGACTTCAGCTGGATACAAGGCTGTTAGGGACTGTGAGTGTGTTCACTTATAATTCCAATCACATTCGGTTGAAAAACATTACCGTCACAGACCGTCAGCTTCGTCATTGCAAAATACGGATTGACACCAGCTTCGTCTGATGGCAGATACATCTTCTATGAATACCATTCAGATATGTTCACCCATTCTTGCATATCTAACCAGTTAGGGAACTTATTACGGATAGATGCCGTCGAATACGGATAGAATTAACAACTGCAATTCGGCTTTGCAGTTAGTACAGAGAGAAATCCTTTAGATACAGTAAGACTCTTGACTTGATACGGGTTTCTCGCGAGTGCTGGTTCTATCTGCTAGTTGATATATACACATCGTTTGATCACTCACATGCAGCGTGTGAATCGCCATGATGTATTTCACCATAAGTGTGTTTGAGGTTAAGGTAGGAATGCAGTTATGAACTGTTCATCAGCTGTGTCATATATTGAGTGAATAATGATTGTACTTTAATGTTAAAATACAAGTGGACTTGGATTGTTGCAACATTCACATAAAAACTGGCAAGTTCTATTCGTTATCGAGAATGGAATTTGGTGACGATTTTTTTTCGGTATTTACAGGCGGGAACAGGTAGGACTTAATACGCACCGATACGTATAGACACCGACAGATCCTATACCGGTTCTTTTTATCTGGTATGCATACACCGTTCTCGTTGGAAACGCATATATTTGACTCCAGCTCTTGCAGTTAGAACCAAGGCATTCACGATAGTTCAGTGCTCATAGAAACAGGTACCATACTAAGAGGTTTCAGCTGTCAAATCTCGATAAACTGTCTACGTAGAACCGTCAGAAACTGGGACTGTTCGTATCTATAAGTCCCACCCAGGTTAAAGTCTCATAGCAATTCATAAGAGAATAGTCTTCTTATGAGAGACTATGGATTTTGCAACAGAATATTCTTGAGTGAATTACGAAGTCCTATGAATTTGCGCTCATGATTCGTCACGAATCTTTATGAATATAAATTCATAGGTAGTAATGATGAATCATGAGAAGAAATTCATACCCATGAATATTCTGTTACGAAATCCATAGCGTTTAATAATAAGAGCGTTCTCTTATTAATTGCTATGCCACTTCAAACAGTGCAATCAAATCCAGGTGAAACTATTCCCATCTGCTTCTGTTTGGAAGCGCAGGAGAAGAAATGCAGATTGAATGGATAGAACTCAATTCTTACCTCTTTTTGATGGAATTTTTATCAGGAATGGAAGGTCGGGAAGGGGAAGCGCAAATAAAAAAAGAGGTGAGGCGAGGATACTCACTATCACCATTGATTTCCGATTCATATATAGAAGAAGTGATGAACGAAGTGGAGGAACGAGCGCGATTCAAATTACAGGATCAGGGAGAAAATGTGAGCATGTTGAGATTTGCGGATGACATAGCTATATTAGCTACGAGTAGTACTAATTCATAGAATATTCTCAACGTTATGGAAACAATATAACTGGAAAATTATTGTATGAATATGAATAAAGACAAAATAAAATTCATGATTTGTGCAGCAGCGAAAACATCAAGGAAACCGGAAATCAAAATAGATGCCGAGACAATTTAACACGTGAACGAATTTGAATATGGAATAGAATAGAATAGAACGTTTATTGCTTACAAGGATATACAATAATACATCCCTCCTAGCGAAGGGGTTCGATCAATATACATATTGATATCCTTAGTAAAAAACGAACAAATGAGACCCATACATAATCCATACATAATACATATGAAATTCATATATGATTCATATATGGAAATGCATAGAATCATATACAATCCATATTTAATCCATACGTGATCCATATATGATCATATATGACTCATATATAATCCATATAAAATCCATATACGAAAAATATCTCATATGTGACAGAATTTTTTCACATGTTTGGGAAAGTCTTGCATCGAAAGGTCATATATGGATTCTGTATGGGCCATATATGATCATATACGGATTCAATATGGATTGCGTATGAATTATATATGGTCATATATGACCATATATGGTTTCTATATGCTTCATGTATGTTCTTATATGATTCATTTTTACTAGGGATGTTCATCTAATCAGTAACTCAAACTCACAATTTAAATTAAAGATACTTAATTCTATCTAATACTATTCAAAAACATGTATCACTTCATTACTGAGGATCTTAGAGTCAGTGAATTTTTTACAAAGCATATTATTTTTCTAATACTATCTTTGGTCAGTGCCGAAAATACTTCTTCTGGTTGAGAATGTTCCATATACTGGGCTCTCAGGGACGAGTATATCGGACATTCTAGGAAAATATGCACTACCGTTTCATTTTTACCGATATCACATAGTGGGCATAACACGTTCGGATTCATGATGTGCGTTGTATTATTAAACCTGATTTTCAACTCTAAGTTGTTGGCAAGTCTCAAATTTCCGAGTATTCTAAGCCATCCCATTGGGTATTAACACAAAAAGTATTCCGTTGCCTTTGAGCCAGGATTGAGCGTCAGAATGTTTTGACAGAAAGAAGATTCTCTACATTTCATATCATCTTTGTTTCTCAAATAATTCTCGTAAGCCAAAAATATTTCCTCTTCTTTCTGCGCCCACGCTGACAGCTCCGATTCCTCCCAAAGGAATCCGTTGATGTCCCGTCAACTCCAAGAACTGCTTGATTCGCGACATCCAATTATATCTGTAATCTCCCATTCTGGTTTTGGCTAGATTTAATGAACGACTCATACATATTCTGGGAATTCGATCGGGATCCATTCCTATCACTTCCATGAGCCATTTTCACCCAAGCTTCATAGCCTTTTAAGCAAGAGGCGAAATTCTCAACTCTGAACGGATCGCATAACCAGGAGTTCATCTGAGTAGCACCAGTATTTTCTTATAATACTCCATTTGCACAATTCCTATACGGGCAAGATATCTCAGACCTCATACAGGAATCTCATGGAATAACGTGGAAGCAATCATGGATTCGAAAAGTTTCACTTTGGTAGTCCACGCATCAGATTTACCTTTCGAAAGTATGGAGAAGACTGCTCCACTTGCCGCCCTAGCCTTTTTTATTGCTTTCTCGGTCGCTCCTAATCCCAGAGTTGAGCTTTTCAATTCTATGCCAAGATAGTCTACTGTACCTACTACTTCGATACGCTCCGTGCCGTATGAATATATCTGTTTCTGAGGTATCCGAATATTACCAGACCTACAGAAAGAAATAATCTTGGTCTTTGCAGGGTTAACCTCGAGTCCACTCTCCCTGCAATACTCTCTAAGAATTCTAAGTTTTTTCTTCAAATCTACTGGAGAACGAGCAAAGATTACGAGATCATTCGCGTATAAGAACAACAACACTTCTTTTATACCCTCAATATTGAGTCCCTCGCGAACTCGTCTTTTGAAGAATTCCTCAATATCTGCCAAGAATAAAACAAAAAGGAGCGGACTCAGAGATTCCCCCTGCATCACTCCGGTAGGGGGTCTTTTTGCCGAAAAAGTTTTTCGCCGAATAAACTTAATTCGACAATCGCTAGTCATTCCTAGAGAGCACTACGAAATCTCCTAGTGGCTTCTAGAGGTGACTATCGATTGTCAAATTACAGTGTATTCGGCGAAAAACGTTTTCGGCAAAAAAACCCCCTACCCATCACTCCCTCTATAACATCGGAGACGCTGGATAGATTGCTCCCTTGCTCCACCTGAGCACTCGCGTTATTATACAATATTTTCATTATTCGAAGGAATTTGACACTTACTCCAAGTTTTGATAATTTTCTCCACAATAAGTCGTGTTTGATTGAATTGAACGCTCTCTTAAAGTCTACGATTATTGCATATACCATGTTATTCTTCAATCTCAATTGAACCTGCGTGACGGCCATGAATGAAAATAAATTATCGGTACAACTTCTTTTCTTACGGAACCCGGATTGACATTCTGGAATTAGTTTCATTTTTTCGGACCAATGAGCAAGACGATCTCTCAATATAGATGTAAAAAGCTTGGTAATATTACATGATAAGGCTATAGTTCTATAGTTTCCTGGATCATTATGATGACCATTCTTGTACAACATCTATAAAAGAGCGTTCGACCACAACTTCGGTACAGATTCCCCTCTCAAAACGTTATTAAATATCGCTAGCAGATACAATTGCCAATTGAATGGCAAATTCTGTAGGCATTCATTAGGCATATTATCCACTCCTGGAGCTTTGGAGTTTTTCAACTTCTTCAGTCCTGATTGCAGTTCATCTGAACAAAATTGACGATCCAGCTCCGGCTGCTCCTCGCCCATCAACAGAAGTTCGCATCGATTCCTAACAGGGTATATTCCCTTGAAAAATTCGTTCCAAGCTCTCAAGGAAATACTGGGTTCCTAATATGATCCGGATCTAAATGTACTTATTTCACGCCAAAAATCACTCGCATTCTCCACATTCGCCAGACTGTCTTTTAGATTTCTTTCATATGCTCCTTTCTTTTTATCTAGAATAGTCTTATAAGATCGTTTGCAGTTCTGCAATGTCTCCAATGGAGATTTCTCACAAAATTTATTTTTTCGGGCAACTTTCAATGCATTTTCAAAAGCTAACTTTGCTCTATGACAATCTTTGTGAAACCACCGACTTAGTACTGAACTTTGATGACTATTTCTACTTTTTCCCAACATTCCCGCCTCATAACAAGCTTCCATGACCGCTTCTGTGGAATTTTTTGAAATCTGATCTATTCCCGCCTCCTGAAAGTCTATCTGTATTCTCCTTGACCACTCTAAACTTTCTTAAAAAGTATTCTGATCGTCTGGTTGCCATCTAATCTTTTTATCAATTATGAAATAACTATCCAGTTCAGTCTTTTGAGTACTATGATGGAGTTCTAAAAAACTTCATTCTACAGGGAAGTGGTCAGATGAAGATAGTACATGTAAGACTTTCAGGTCATGCACAAACTCAAGATCCAAGATTCTTACCCAGAATAAATCTATAACACTTTGACCTATAGCACTTAGATATGTGACCTGTGCTGGGCAATCCGACCTAGATCTGCTGTTGACCACCTTAAACCCATTACCTTCCATGAAATCGACTAACACTGAGCCTCTAGGATTACATATTTCATCAAAAGAATTGCGCTCCGATTGCAGTACAGTTTCCTCTACTAGTTCAGGAGGCAATGTGTTTTTGTTCCCAATTCTGGAATTGGAATCTCCAGCTAAAACAAAAATATCATTCGGAAACTTCATGGATACTCCTGTAATGCAGGATTGCGATAATTCCAACTCTGGTTCCAGTTCAATTGACGGTTTGAAATATACTAATCCTATGACCATTTGTTTCGTTCTAAAACTAACTCTAATAATAATCCAGTTCCTATTGATATCTAAAATTTCAGGCTCCGGTAGCATCTTATTCACCAACAACAAAATTCCGCCACTGGGTCTACCGAGACATTTTTCCTTAGTTGCATTACTCCAGAGAGTGTAGAACTTGTTGATGATATTTTGATCCAGGTTGCCCGGTGTTATTTGCCATGTTTCAACGAAACCTGCAACATTCGCCTCAAGAATCTCCGGTACCTCTCGTAATCTCTTCAATCCCGCACAATTCCAGATTATTATGTTTGTTTGTACATTTGTTGCACCGATCTCCAGAAAATGCTGGCTGATTGTGCATTTCTGGGTTAAATCTCCATCTGCGTATTGGTTGCATTTATTTGAGTGCCTTTCCCCGACCAGCGCATCTTCTTTGGTGGATTTGAGTTTTTTGCCAGTGGAAAATTGTCTGCATCGTTACCAGTTGATACTGATGCGAATGACTGTTGTGACTCAGTATTTTCATTCCAGTTTCTCCCTTCTCCATTCTCCCCGACTTCTGAAGAGACAATAAAGGAGTTATTTTCTTCATTCCACACACGCATCTGACCATTTATTATTACTCTGTTCCTTCCAACTTTAGCTTGACTGCCAGCTTTTTTGGCCTCTCTCACGAGTTGCCTTGCTTGAAATGCAATATTTCTTTCTTTTTCAGTCATGTCATTCTCAATGTAGATATTTGATCCTTTCAGCTTCTCCATTTTCTGTTCCATTATCGTATGTTTATCATGAACTGAATAAAATTTGATACTTATGCGTTTCTTTTTATTATGTATAATAGATGCTCCTTGTATTGCATTCTCAAATCCAAAAGTGGTCGCGAAGAATTGATTTAGCTCATCAACACACTTATTGGGGGTTACATGCAGTCCTTGTATGTACGCGCGATGTTTTCTCAATTCCTTATCGTGTCTTTCCAATGTTACGTGACGATGAATTTCGCTCCTGGAGTACAGAAGAATATAATCCCTATTCCCGCCTGTATTCCCGTACGTGGACTATTTCAAATCAAAGGGAAGTCGGATCCCAAACATTATTCAAAATATATGTTTAAATATATACATATATCGACCCATAGCATGTGAGAAAAAAACGTACGCTCAAACAAAACGCTGAGCAGGAAGAAAGAAATCCAGGTCAGAGCTCGCATCGATGTCCACATCGATGCATATTTTCGAGGCACCGTGAGGGAACATACCACCGCGGAACCAAAGTCCAACGCCCGCGGATTCACTGTCTTTGTTCACGGTACTCAAGTGCCCGTGTCTCTCTCTCTCTTCCCAAATACCGAATTGACTAATCACTGCTGATCAGGCAGTTGAGTCGGCAGAAAAACCCCTCTTGCCAGGATCTGGCGTGTTCCATCACCCAGACGAAGAACACGTAAATAGGACGGACAATGGAAAAATCGGGAGATTCGTTACGCGAAAGTTTTGTTGAACAGCCGATTTTCCATACACGAAGACAAGTCCGTCCTTTTCCGCAAGAGGGTAGAAACGAAGATACGATTGAAGCCAAGTTGACGATTACATATTTCAAGTTTGCAATAAATCGTAAAAGTGTGTCCCTTTGGAAGGTTCCACGGAGTCTTTTGTGAGAAATTCATGTTCAAAAATCTTTTTCCAACGCAACGTTTTCTCAAAATTATTCCTTTTGCCTTAGTCACGATTGAAACTCAGTGAAACGTGACTTTGTAGAATAAGTCCATAATCCAACCGAGATTCGCGAATAGAACCAGTTTTTTTTGTTATAATAAGATCAGTGAGATTCAGTGTAATTAATTAATTTTGGCATTCAAATCGCGTTAAAAACTAATCGTGAACCAGCACGTCTTCAATCTTCGTCCGAGAGAAAGAGAGAGAGAGAGAGACAGGAGGATCACCAGAAGCAACCATCACCTCGTTTTCTTTTTGTTCGAAAAGAAGTACCTAACGTGTACTCTTCTTTTCCACCACGGTGAGTCAAGAGCGAACGAGGAAGAAATATTAGTTCTTTCTTCCTCCTCCTCTATACACACTGTGTACACGACTCAAAGGAATCTCCTTCCTTTTTTTTCTTTGTACATTACGAGTTTCTGTTCGAAAACTCTCGTAGAAACATCGGTAATCGAATTATATCTGTTCACTCTTTGTACATTACGAGTTTCTTTTCGAGAACTCTCGTAGAAACATCCGTAATCAAATTATATCTGCGCTGTAAAAAAATTTTGACTGAAAATTAAGAAAAAAGTGACTGTAATTTTTTACAGTCACTGAGTCTGAATATTCAGAAACATTTCTGTTCTGAATTTTGAGATACTTATTTCTGGATTTTCAAACGCATGTTTCTGAGTCATCAAACATATTCACATTAAATGCAAGATTCATGTTTCTTAATTTTCAGACATGCTGTTCTGAGTTATGAGAAACATTTTTCTGAATTGTCGAAAATATTTGTTTGAATTGTAAGAAATAGTCTTCTGAATTTGAAGATATTTTCTCTCAATCGTAAGAAACATTTTTCTGAATTGTCGAAAATATTTGTTCGAATTGTAAGAAATAGTCTTCTGAATTCAAAGATATCTTCTCTCAATTGTAAGAAACATTTTTCTGAACTGTAAGGAATATTTTTCTCAATTTTGAGAGATGCGCATTGAATTCTAAGAGGATGCGATAGTTACCATGCGCGTGCACGTTTTTTCTACCAAATGACTGGAAACTGATTTCATGAAAAAAATCCGAAATTTCAGGGATGGTTCTTCGAGATTTTATCTATGTCACTAAAGAGCCAGAATTTTTAATTCCGGAGATTCTTCGGTAAACGTATAATATGCGGTCTACGGTAGTGGGTAGTAGACCCTACTGTTAATTCCCAGTTAGTTCGCATGGGTCTTCGCATGGGAATTCGGTGGGTCGCATGGGTTTTCGCACAGGAATCAAGTGGGTCGCATGGGTCTTCGAATGGGTTGCATATGTCTTCGCATGGGAAGCAAGTTGGTCGCATGGGTCTTCGCATGGGAATCAGGTGGGTTGCATGTGTCTTCGCATGGGAAGCAAGTGGGTCGCATGGGTCATCACATGCGCATCAACTGGATCGCATGGGTCGTCCCATATGAATCACGGGGGTTTTTTCCTCGGTGAAAAAACGGCCTATTTTCAACAATTTTTCCCCATATGAAATTTCCCATATGAAAAATGAAATATCTCATTCAAACTTTTTAGTGTCTCAAAGATACATATTTGACAAAGAATTTCTGAAATTTTCGTAGGAGGTGAACAAAACTCCGCGATTGCGACGTCATTTCCGACGACCCCTCGGAAAAAGGTGCATCCGCGTTGACAGCAGAACTCATAACAGAATCATCCAAAATGAAAAAAACCAAAATCCGTGTTTTAGTTGAGACCATAAAATAGAACTTGGACGAAGGAAAAAAAAACAAGTGAAGATTGGATTTTTGGCAGACGTTTTCACAAAAAATTAAAAATTTCGGTGAAATTTACACTACATTTTGAAGAAAAAAGAATAATTGTAATTGAAAGGAGGAGACATCCTTCGTCCAAGTTCTTGTGAATTGAATCTCGAAGACCTGTGTGAAATTTCATGAGAATCGATCGTGTAGTTCTTGAGAAATCTTGACAACCGTTTTTTTTCGAGATGCGTCGGAGAAATGTTTATAACTGGCTCAATCACCAGAATTTTAACATTCAAATTTGACAAAATATAGTTCAAAGGTTACACTGGAAAAGAATGTAGTGGAGCCATGAGTTTGGATACGGCGAATCCCGCCATGCGGTTGACTGAACCGAATATCAATGGGATCAAATGCTTATTCAGTCATTGCAATCGATATTCGGTTGCGTCAACCGCATGGCGGGATTTGCCGTATCCAAACTCATATGCAATTGGCTCCACTCCATTTTTTCTCAGTGTATTTTATATGTACTCAAAAATGCAAGTAATAACTTGTCTTCCTCATATGTAAAAAAAAAATGAGAAGATGAGCGTTGTTTTTTCGCCTCCAAGACCCTTCTAAACCTCTGAATATCATATATCAGATATTTTTTCGACTATTATTGCACATTTATGAAGTTTTTTGGTTGATGCCACATTTTCCCATGGGAGAGCCATGCGACATCTTCCCATGGGTGACGTATGCGACACCTTCCCATGGGTGACGCATGCGACAGTTTCCCATGCGTGACCCATGGGACACTGCCGCATGTGTGACTCACGGGAAAATGTCGCATGTGATACCCAGGGTCAAATTCGCATGGGTATCCTCCCATGCGACATTTCCGCATGTGACGAACATGCGAAAAATCCCCATGGGACATCATCACATGCGAAACAAACCCAGTCTTAAATTCGCATGGGTCTCCCCATGCGACATTTTCCCATGTGATATCCATGCGACATTTTCGCATGGGAAACCCATGCGACACCTTCGCATGGGAAATCCATGCAACATTTTCACATGGGCCACCCATGTGAAACTTTTCCATGGAATATGATCGCATGCGTAATAAACCCAGTCCTAAATTCGCATGGGAAATTTCGCATGCGAACGAACTGGGAATTCACAGTAGGGGACCGCATACCATATCATTACCGATTTTTTTTCCATGAATAGTGACGTAGATGAAGTCTCGAAAACCCAAGTGGAATGTATCTGGAAATTATACACTTCCCAGATGAAAAAAATTGAAGACATTTATCTGGAACATTTATAACGTTTGTTTTAATAACATTATATAGGATTTTATGCATCTCTATAACTTCATCTTGTATGATGAAGGTATGGAAACCCACAAAATCTATCTATTTGATTATTACCAAAACAGTGTATTGAAGAATTATGGTAAGCAGCATTACAATTTTTTTAATACATAGAACATATATCTCCAAAAAATGAAACGTAAATTTGGGTAACAGAGGGATCAAATTAGCACGTATGAAATTATAAGAATGTATAGAGAATAATTAAAGAATGTGGTTTGAAAAACTATTTTAATTCCATTTAATTTTCCTTCAACTATTTGTGATAAGAGAGATAGAATTGTGTCTTATGGGATCAAATCTAATGCAAGTATGCGAGAATCAAGCGATGAGTATGTGAAACATGCACTGAATGCTCCAATGAAAAGTTCCACAAAGAATAACATTTAGTGATTCAACATGGAACAACTTATATAATTTCTACCAGATCCAACTGATGCCATTAATTTCTGTATTATGTTATAGTTTAGTAAAAATCAATGTTTTTGAGATTGATATTCTGATTGATTAAAAACCAAAAAATGAATGATTTTCAAGAGATTGATTTTCACGGAATTATAACAAAATACAGGACTTAATGCCATCAGTTTGATTTGGTAAAAATTATATAGGCAGGGTTGTATATTGCATCATGTAGGGTTACGCTTTGTGAAATGTTTCATCGATACCTTCAGTACCAGTCTTACATACTTATCGCTTGATTCTTTCATCAATTGAACTTTTTGTTTTAGAAGACAAAATCATCTCTTTCATCACAAATAGTTGAAAAAAGGTACATGAAAAGGATAACATATTATAGTTTCATAACACTTTGAAACAATATTCTCTGGTATTCAAGGAATCAAAAATCAATCTCAATAATATTGATTCTCACTAAAGCATAAGAAAATACAGTAATTACTGTCATTAGTTTCATTTGGTAAAAATTATATAGGCAGAGTTGTATATGGCATCATGTAGGGTTACGCTTTGTGAAATGTTCCATCGATACCCTCAGTACAAGTCTTACATACTTATCGCTGGACTCTTACACCAATTAAATGTACATCGTAGAAGACATAACCATCTCTCTCATCACAAATAGTTAAAAAAGGACATGAAAAGAATATCGTTTCTATAGTTTTATGTACTTTCATTCAACTATTTGCGATGAGAGAGATAGTTTTGTCTTCTACGATGTACATTCAATTGGTGTAAGAGTCCAGCGATAAGTATGTAAGACTTGTACTGAGGGTATCGATGAAACATCTCACGAAGCGTAACCCTACATGATCCAATATACAACTCTGCCTATATAATTTTTACAAAACAAAAATCAATGGCAGTAATTACTGTATTTTCTTATGCTTTAGTGGGAATCAATATTATTGAGATTGAGTTTTGATTCCTTGAATACCAGAAAATATTGTTTCAAAGTGTTATGAAACTACAATATGCTATCCTTTTCATGTACTTTTTTTCAACTATTTGTGATGAAAGAGATGGTTTTGTCTTCTAAAACAAAAATTTCAATTGATGAAAGAATCAAGCGATAAGTATGTAAGACTGGTACTGAGGGTATCGATGAAACATTTCACAAAGCGTAACCCTACATGATGCAATATACAACCCTGCCTATATAATTCTTACCAAATCAAACTGATGGAATCAATTTCTGTATTTTGTTATAATCCAGTGAGAATCAATCTCTTGAAATTGATTTATTTTTTGGTTTTTGATAAATCAGAATATGAATCTCACAAACACTGATTTTCACTAAACTATAACATAATACAGAAATTAATGGCATCAATTGGATCCGGTAGAAATTATATAAGTTGTTCCATGTTGAATTACTCAATGTTTTACTTTGTGAAACTTTTCATTGGAGCACTTATTACATGTTTGTATGTTTCACATACTCATCGCTTGTTCCTTGCCCTAATTAGACTTGGTCCCATAGGACACAGTTCTATCTCTTTTATTACAAATAGTTGAAGACAAAGTAAATGGAATTAATGTAGTTTTTTAAACCACATTCTCTGAGTTTCAAACTAATCGCAGTAATTACCACATGTTCATGTGGTTCAGTGAATATAAATCTACTTGAAATTGATTTTATGATCCACGAAAAATCAGAACATCTGATTCAGAAATTGGATGTTCCTTTCATCATTTTCAATTCAAAAATCTCAATGTATCATCCTTCCTTTAATCATTTATTCATAGCACCGTCATGAGATTTTCTGATTGTCATATTCAGAGACGATTTTTGTTCCAATGGCAAAGAGGTTAACTTCACATTTTTTACATTTTTTTTACCGAATCCCACAATACATTTCATGTCACATTATAAATTAATTTGGCTCAAATTACATTGCACAACATTTAATTACTGTTGGTGCAGTAAGTATTTGTTCATCAAAATAAATGATATTGAAGTTGATTTTGCAACTCACCTTTACTTACCGTTCATTGACCGTCATACAAAATAATGCAAGCCGATTCATTGCGCACCGATTCTGCGCATGTTTTCAGTGTAAGTTTCTTAAATCATTCAGATTCTTAATTTTCAAAGTATTGGTGATGAACATGAAGAAACTTTCTCTAATTTTTCAGAAACTTGGTATCTAAATATGATTTTCTAGATATCAAATCTGAATTTTCAGAAAACCTTATCCAAATTTGCCTTTTAGAAACTCGAGTCTGAAAATTCAGACACTCCAGTATCTGAATTTTCAGAAAATTTTTGACAGTGCAAAGAATTAGGCATTAGTTCCCCTCACTACCAATTATATTGGGTACCCTTGTAGGTAAATGCAAAGGAAGCAAGGGCGCAGTGGATATACTACAAAACTTTGCAATATATCTACTTCACAAATGCACTGGTGAATAATTACAAGCAGATTATTCATGATTGACTCGATGGAAATCAAACGTATACAATAATATTCTGATTATATAAATTGATTCAGATTCAGAATAACTAGAACTCAACTGGACTGGAGTGGCTGGAGATACAATTCATTCTAAAATCTCAATTCCAAAAGTGTTACAGTTGTATTCTATTCAAGCAGGAATGTATTTTTTTCTTGAATTCCCTATTTTCATTTTCATTATCAGATGAATTTCTTCTCAAATATCATCAATATGGTTCTGAAAGAAATTTCTAATTGAAAAGAATTAGAAAGAATTGAAATCTAAACAATTAGATTTAAATTTGGAGGGTACAAATTAATTTCAAAGAAATGTTATTCTTATCCATTTCCCCTTATTTCACAATGGAATCTCATTCTAAATCTATGGTTTGAATTCAATTTTGCTAAGGTCAAACAGAGAATATGATTCAAAAGTTGAAAATAAATGCCGTGAATAGTTTTGAAAAATTGCGATCCATAGTCGGCTAACCTGAATCTTAGTTGATCTGGAATGCAGCAGACCCGAAGTCAGTAATTCCGAACATATACAAAACAAGTAATTATTTGTTACTAGTAACATCGAATGAAATAATTATGTGTTACTAGTAATATCGAATGAAATAATACATAATTGGAACTCTTTCGGAATTATTCTCATTCGAGATTACTGATTTTAAGTCTATGGCACTTCGGGATACCTATGGCTTATCGGTCGTATGTTCAGATCTTCGTTGTAAAGAATAGGTTGTTCTGAATCATAGGCTGTTTGGAGGGCTGTGAGCTGCTTCCAGCGCCGACTCATCGGTCGACTGATATTTAGTTTTCGAAATTCTTCCGATGTATATTGATTTATGGGAATTCGCTTTCCTTCCCTTTGGTTCTTCATTCCTCATTCCAATAATCTATTGTGGTCCAATGATGAGATGACTGATGAAAACTCAAGTGGTTTTTCATATCATTTCATTTATGCATACCATATGGACGTCCTCCAATTGGAATACCAAATACAAATCGATGGAAAATCGTAAAATTGACAATCGTAGGTATAAAGAGCTTTATCCCATTAGATTACCTCCCATCTCAAGAGGCTTTGAATGACATGTGATTCTTTCAATGGAAAGTTCCAACAAAATCCACTGAATTCTTTCATAATATTCACATCGGATATCCCAATGGATTCCGATAAGACCTATCAATAACATGATTATAAATCGCTATTTGATTCATACATCTCATATGGATGCCCTTCGATTGGACATTCTAATCATAAGGTGATAGAAGTGGCTGAATAAATTATTTGTCATCTCCGATAACAGGGATTTTTGGAACTCCCAATAGCAGCCTACGGCACTGTGAACTGATTTCAATTGGGAAATTATATGTATTTGTCACCCCTATTGGAAAAATCCAATGGATTCCGATAGGTTCCGATAGAAAACCTATTGGAATCCATTGGAATCCATGAGGTCTATTTGGAAGACAGAAAATGTAAGCAATGGAGGTATTGGATATTGTTGGGAATCTCCATCATTGTGCTCTGATTTGGGAATCCTTATAGTCCACGAATCGGAATTCATGAGTTTTATGCATTGAATGACTTCTATTTGGAATTCCAATGCTGATAAGTATTTAATTCGATGAGAATTTTCCGGTTTGTTCACATGCATCGGTGCTTCCATATGGGCCTGAGAAAAAAGTTTAAGCCGTATTCGTACATGAAGTGTACCAATCGTTTTCTATTGGGATTGGCATTTCAAAAATGAATAGGCTGGAGGAGGTCGATCCAATATTTATATTGATGCATTCCTATCTGGATAGATCAACTTTTGGGTGTATGAATTTGATTGGATTTTATTGGGAACTGCGATTGAATAATCAATAATACTGTCATTTCATTCCATGTGGGAATGCTGTGACAAATACACATAATTTCCCAATTGAAATCAGTTCACAGTGCAGTAGGCTGCTATTCAGAGTTCCAAAAATTCCTGTTATCGGAGATGACAAATCATTTATTCAGCCACTTCTATCGCCTTATGATTGGAATCTCCAATCGAAGGACATCCATATGAGATGTATGAATTAAATAGCGGTTTATAATCATGTTATTGATAGGTCTTATCGGAATCCATTGGGATATCCGATGTGAATATTATGAGAGAATTCAATGGATTTTGTTGGAACTTTCCATTGGAAGAATTACATATCATTCAAAGTTCCTTGAGATGGGAGGGAATCTAATATTAAATTAGATATTACATTATATTAGATATATGGTATGCATAAATGAATTAGCGATTCAAATGCATTCCATTCATATTTGTCCATCGGATTCCATTAGGATATCCAATATAAATATCGTGAAAGAATTTATTGGTTTTCATTGGAACTTTACATTGAAAGGATGAAATTTCGTTCGAAGTTTTTCTAAATGAAAGAGAATTTGGTTGAGTACAAATTCACGACCATGTCGATTTTCCATCGATTTGCATTTGGTATGATTGAAGGATGTCCATTTGACATGTATGCATCAAGAAGCAATTCAAAATGATTTTACTGATATTTTTTATCGGAATCAATTGGGATATCCGGTATAAATATTGTAAGAGAGGTCATTGGATTTTATTGGAACTTTCCATTGAAAGGATGCCATTGCATTAGAAGTTTCTCCAAGTGACAGGGAATTTGATTGAGTAAGAATTGACGAGTACACTGTAAAAAATAATCTAAAATTTCATGTATCCGATGAATATGAAAATCCTGAAACTTTTAATTGAAATCAATTTCAATCACGGATTCATGAAATTTACTGCAAAATGTATTAAAATCCATATGAAGATGCATGAAAAATCATAATTCTGTATGAGATATCATGAAATTTAATACAAAAAATCAGGAAAGTTTTGAGAATTAATACAAAATTTATATGTTAATTGCTTCACATAAATTTATATGAGATTCAGGGAGCAATTTTTTACAGTGTACGGCGTGACGTCTTCCATCAAGTTGCGATTGTTCTCTGAATTGGAGGATGTCCATTAGGGTGGTCGTTAAAAATTAAATTTCTTGAGGCGCCTCCTAAAAAGCTCCCTTTTGATGAAAAAACACTGGGAAAGTTTTTTAGAATTTTTTAAGTCAAGACAACACGTGCCTCAAGACGATTCAAGTTAATTTTTGGGTATAATCATGTTTTATTGAGGATTTTGATTAATAAATACAATTTTATACAAAATATGAACAATCAGAGAACACAAATTCATAAAAATACGATAGTCGATGAAAATAACAATGAATATTCCCGAAAATAAGGTCTGTTAATTGAACAAATTGATGATATTTTAATTAATATTTTTATTTTATGACAAAATTTATACAAATTCAATGTTAGTCTTCAGTTCCCAAGTGAACTTAATAGGTAATAAACAATATTACTTATAAAAGATAAGAAAAATTAATTATAAAAATATTGAGTTGATGATTTATATGAAGCATCTGATGCAAAATTGCAATGTAAACTACACAAAAATTACAGACGTATACGCCCCTGTTAGTAACTTATCGACAGAGAAGGATTTGACGCCTTTATATGAGTTACCCAGCACGTGTGCACCCGCAATTTTTGAGAGCATTCTCATGAAAATAACTCATATATGAATGCTTACAGACGTATAGAAAACTAGAAATATAATAAAAATCAAAAGATAAGCTCAAATCACGAAGAATTTCCAACTTTTTCTGAAACTATAATTTGAAATTCATCACTGAGAATGATAATACTGGAGGTATTTCATTGTTAAAACTTTTCCAATCTTGAAATAATTTTTACAATACCCTTAACCAGAAGTTTCATGAAAAAACATGATTATACCCAAAAATTAACTGGAATCGTCTTGAGGCACGTATTGTCTTGACTTGAAAAAATTATAAAAAATTTTCCTAGTGTTTTTGCATCAAAAGGAAGCTTGTTAGGGGGCGCTTCAAGAAATTTAATTTTTAACGACCACCCTAATGTCCATATAACATGTATGGATGGAATAACGATTGACATTCATTGTATTCATATGTATTGCTTATCGGATTCCATTGTGATATTGAGAGAGAATTCATTGGATTCCATTGGAACTTTTCATTAAAAAGCATGATATCTCATTCAAAGTTTCCTAAAATGGAAGACAATACGAAATTACCACTACGACGATTTCCCGTGGATTCGCATTTGGTATTCCAATTGGAGAACGTTCATAAGACATGTATTAAACGGAATAGCGATTTCCAAGTGATATTTTTCAACAGAATTCATTGGGATATTCAATGCATGTATTGTGAAATCCATTGGATTTCATTGGAACTTCCGATTGAAAGAACGACATTTCATCAAAAGTTTTTCTGAATGGAAGAGAATTTGATTGAATACAAATTCACGACCACGGCGGTTTTCCATGGATTTGCATTTGATATTCCAATAATAAATCGATCAAACTAACTTACCTGTACGTGAAGTTCGATCGTAATTATACGAATGTCTCGTCGAGATGATTATAGTTTGTAGTACCACTACTTCGGCCTATTACCATGAGT
The DNA here is from genome assembly GCA_018340375.1 of Gonatopus flavifemur. NCBI lineage: Eukaryota > Metazoa > Arthropoda > Insecta > Hymenoptera > Dryinidae > Gonatopus > Gonatopus flavifemur. The sequence goes on along the minus strand of JAFFJZ010000046.1, from coordinate 1,216,451 downwards.
TTAGAGTTCTCATTTTTTGCGACTGGGTGCCACTGTATTGATGGTAGCGACGTCGCTCTGGTGTTTCATATCGTTAAGAGCAACAAACCAAGAACGGAAAAACTGTCTCAATTGGGTATAAGAAAGAATACATTCTTTCTCTTCAAGGGAAAACAGGGTGGGACTGTAATCATCTCGACGAGACATTCGTATAGTTACGATCGAACTTCACGTACAGGTAAGTTCGTTTGATCGATTAATTATGCTTCCTGTCTCGTCTTCGAGATTACAGTTTGTAGATGTTCAGAGTTAAACAGTTTTTCTGGGGAACAATTAATGATGTTCATTAAACAAACATTATAGAATTAAGACATCAAATGAATTCCAAACATAGATCTAACAACATGAACCAACAGAACAAAAAACACGAACGCACCAGCTGGAGAGCACTGCCCTAGCAAAATCTGAGGCTTGTTGTGAAATTGGTCTTTTATAAAATTTCGCAAAAACTTCTGAGGTTTTTGACCAGTCCGCTGTTCGTCTGATTATATCTAAATTTATTCCTTTATCAGCTGTCTTAGAAGTTGCTGCGTGACGCACACTGTGACCCGTAAATTCTTCATTCACACCCAAACTCTTGAGAATGAATTTGATCCACTTCCCTATTGTTTGAGTCGATACTGCACGGTGTGGTTTTCTCACTGATATGAATAATGTTTTTTCCGACTGTCTGAGGTCTTTGGTTACTTCAATGTATCCAATAATCGTTCTTGCCGCGCATAGTTTTGGATTTGTATCAAAGAAAGGTAGTATTAACAAAGGCTGAAAAGACCCTGGCCTTGAAGTCTTGATGATATCAGGAATTCTTATTTCGATTCCAGAGTTTGAAATTTTGATGTTATTGATTGAGATTAATGACAATGTTTGGCATCTATGCGCTGTGCTGAGGGCGAGTAAAAGTATTGTCTTGTTTGTCAACTCCCACAAACTGAGCTCTTGGAGTGGATACATCTGTGCCAATTTGTCTCATACAGGATTCGTGTCCCATGTTGACTCGTATTTCGGTCTAGTAGGTCTCAACTTGAAGACACCCTTGAAGAATCTGGATAATATAGCGTTGCCAGACAGATCTTCTGACGATATTAGAGAGATCGCTGCCCTAGCTGAGTTTAGGGTGCCGTAACTAGCTCCGTTCTCGAGTTTCTGTGTGAAAAATTTTAAAACTTCCGACGATTGGATCTCAAATGGATCTTGATTTGAGCTCACACAAAAATTCCACCACTCTCTGAGCGCCGAGTTATATTGCTTACAGGTTGATTCCGCTAAAGACAATCCTAAAATATCTACAGATGCAGCTGAGCAGTTCTTCTTCAGGTAAACCCTGCTGATAGTCTCGCGGCAACCAGGGTAAGCTTCCCCGCTAGTGGATGGTGATGGTCCTTGAAAGGTGAAACGAGTAGATTGGAGCTCGGGTGTAGTATGACGTTGTCAGAAATGCAGAGGCGATTGAAAACCGGGAACCAAGGCTGTGTAGGCCACTGAGGTACAACAACGATACCCGTCGCTTAATCGTTAATGACTTTATCAAGCACTTTAGGTATCAAGGCAAACGGTGGAAAGGCATAGAATTTTCTGTTTGACCATTTCAGTGTGAAAGCATCTATCGTCAGAGCTTCTGGATCCCTTTCCCATGCGCAATATGTTGCACATTTTGCATTTGCGCGAGTGGCAAATGAGTCTATAGACGGTGCACCCAGAATTTTAATTATTCTTTCGAATGCATACACAGCAAGTTCCCACTCAGTATCTACATTGGTGATGCGTGATTCATAGTCTGCTTCTTTGTTTTCTCTAGATGGTATGTATGAAGCGTAAACCCAAAGTTTTTTGGTTTCACACCATTTCCAGATATTAGATGCAAGCGTATGTAGATGAGGATGCTGTGTTCCTCCCATTATGTTTATATAGGCTTTTGCTGTAGAATTGTCTATTCTGATCAGGATCTCGCAATCTGACAAATCAACAGCAAAGCATTTCAAGGCCAGATGTGCTGCTATCAATTCAAGTTCGTTGATATGACGGCCCTGTTCATCTGCCTTCCAGAAACCCCGCGCAGACTTTCCATTATAGTACGCTCCCCAACCTGTCAGTGAGGCATCCGAAAAAATTTATCTGCAATAATTTGTAGACCTAATCTTTCGAGAAGAAATTGGGATATTGTGACGCCACCATCTTAAATCATCCAATACGTAGTCAGGAATTTGCATGTAACCGTCATAGCCGTTTTTACTATCAGGAAGAGCTATGATCTTGGCTCTCTCGAGAGACTTGCAGTGCAGAGCTCCATATTCTACTGCTGGGCACGCAGCGACCAGCGAGCCTATGAGCTGAGCAAAATCTCGAATACGGCCGTTCTTTTTATTCGGATGAAGACTCACCTGCTTGCTCAGTGACTCCCGTTTTTTAACGGTTCAACTAACTGTCATCGCTTTTGAGTCAATAATGAAGCCCAGGTATTCACAAGATGTACTTGGAGTAAAGTTACTTTTTTCTGGGTTAATAATAAATCCAAAGGAGATAAGCAGCTTCAGTGTTTCCTTAATGTTTTCTTGGCAGGTCTTGAAATCTTCCCCCATGCAAAGTATGTCGTCTAAGTGAATAACTGATAGGAGATTTTTGGATCTTAACCAATTCACTACCGGCTTCATTATTTCAGTGGAAATAAAAGGAGCTAGACTCAAGCCAAACGGCAAGCAAGTGAACTCATAAAATTGCCCATCAAATATTATTCTCAGGAACTTTCTGTGATCTTTGAAAATGGGTATTAAAAAATAAGCATCTTTGATATCCATTGTACCAAAGGAATAGCGTTCAGCTATTAATTCACAGACCATTCTAAGGTCTTCCATTTTGAAATGAACTCGCCTTAAAAATTTGTTCAAGTTCTTTAGATTGATAATAAATCTATTACTCCCATCTGGCTTAGTAACTGAAAAATAGTTCGGATGAACTGACCCTGCACTGGAATGCATTTTTCGATTGCTTCAATAGATCATAATCTATTCATTTCAAACTCGATTGCTGTTGCTTCATCTTTAGACCACTTGCGCATGGGAGGGAGTGCGTCTTGAAATATTGATGATTCTATGTCTAGCCTATAGCCTTCGATACATCGTAAAATGAATTTGTCATCGGTGATCGTTCGCCACTGATTATAGAAGTTTTTCAAACGACCAAAAAATATAGTTACTTCAGCAGAATTCATTTCTTGGCCGTTGGGCGAACATTCGAGTGTCGAGGAATCGGAGGCTTCTTGTAGTTGTACTGGTGATGGTATTGCCTCGACGGATATTTGTTGGGAGACGGCTTGTGAGCAAACTTCAACTTGTGGCTCGATTGTGCTGCCGACACAATCGAGCTCCTCTGGTTTAAAAAACTAGTTGTTTTTTGAGGTGGTTGTATCTTCATTTCTTGGCCAATTTTATCCATGGCCTTGGCCTCCTTGATTTTTTCATTTGATTTATCCCCAAAAGAAAGTTGTCCAACCTCAGTTTTTTCCAATACATCGGCCATCGGCTTAATAATTCTGGATGTTATACAAGCCCTTCTAGATATTGTTTGGGTTCGGTATAATTCCGTAAGAATCTGTGACGTTTCCCACAGTTCTTCTAACATTTTCTTCGGATTTATTTGATTCTTTGTATTTAACAAAGGATCAATCACTTCATCCAAAGCCGATAATGCAACACCAGCCAGTGTTTGTGCATTACAAAAGTATTTGTCTCGGATCAACGCGTTATCTTTCAACGAAGCAGCTACCTCAGGGTTCAATGTTGGTGCTTCTAGAAAACAGGAACCAGTGCAAACATGTTTTTGTAAAAGTTCTTCCACGGTCTTCTTGGGTTGGCCCTTCTTCAGCCAGACGTTCCAACGGGTAGTTGTGTGTGACGATAGTGTTAAGTCTTCCTTTTCTTCCCCGGGTTCTTTACCAATAATTTCAATCACATCGTCCTCTAGCGGAATGATTTCCAGATCTTCTTTTTCTGCAACCCCTGCTATCGACGGTGCAGATGCAGTCGGAATGTCTTTACCCATATATGAATAAAATTATGAAATAATAACCATAAAATTATGGATATTTGACTTTTTCACGCAGAAAATCAATCTCATGTGAAACAGCACCAGATTCATCTCCCGTATGAATCCAGCTGTTTCTAATTATCAGTTGACGTGTTATGTCTAGCATAACCTCCACTGTTCAGTGAAATGTGTCGGCTCAAAACAGTATGTATTTGATTTATCTCTCGTATAAATTCAATCTAATATAATTCAGCACCAGATTCATCTCGTGGATAAATTCGGCTACTTTTATTCAGCAGTTTACGTGTTACGTCTTGCATAACCTCCACTGTTCAATGACACCCATCCATAAGAGTGCCGATAATAATTATGCTTCCATGTTGCTCACCCTGTTCGGTTGTAATATCCATAGGAATAATTGATTCTTCTGGTGGCCTTTCAGAATCCTCCTCCAAATTCATATCGTCATTATTCGCCAATGGTATTGTTGTTGATTCTTTTTGAGGTTGAGATGACACAAAAATTTTTACCAAGTTTTCTCATTTTTTCATTTGTTTCGATAAATTCTCTTCTTTACTGTCTCTGTTTCTAGATCTTTTAGACCCCTTTTTTTCGATTCTCCCATAGTATATCAATAAAAGATCAATCAAAATCGTTCTTCAGAAACTCAAAACGTGTGGTTTCTATGGCATGAAATAATGTCATGAAACACCAGAGCGAAGTCACTACCATCAATACAGTGGCGCCCAGTCGCAAAAAATGGAAACTCTAAACTCATGGTAATAGGCCGAACTAGTGGTACTGCAAACTGTTATTTCGAAGACGAGACAGGAAGTATAATTGAAGGATGTCCATATGACATGTATGCATTGAATAGCAATTCAAAATCATTTTACTGATATTTTTGTATCGGAATCGATTGGGATATCTGATATAAATATCATGAGATAATTCATTGGATTTTATTGGAACTTTCCATTGAAAGCATTACATTTGATTCGAAGTCTTTCAAGATACAAGAGAATTTGATTGAATAAGAACTCACGAGTACGGCGCGGCGCTTCCCATCAAGTTGCATTTGTTCTCTGAATTGAAGGACACCCATATGACATGTATTCATGAAATAGCAATTTCCAATCCTCTCATTGATGTTTTGGCGGAATTTATTGGGATATCCAATATGAATATTGTGAATCAATTTATTCGCATCTCATGGGTTGAATTATTCAACAGAAATGTGGGATTGGTCAATCTCACACCCGTATAATTCCGTTAGGATTCAAGAACAGCTATGAACCCTGAATATCCAATCAACAAAAATTTCATGTGATAAATTCCAAGTACAACAACATGTAAATGAGCAGAACTGATCGATCGGTAAGAACAAAATATTTCCATCTCTCTCTCTCTGTCACTGATTCACCAGGAAATAATTGAACGCAACTTCATTGTTTGTGACATTTCGGTACACGATACATCAGGATTTTTACGTATTGTTTTTCCATGAAAAAAATGAGAGGATTATAGGGGAATCATTTTTTCTTGCATATTCTATAACTTGAATAAAAATGTTATCAAAATTCCATATACGTACATGGTCTGAGTTTGAAGGAAAAATCGATTATCTAGCGCCTTTCGTCATCCCCCGTATAGTTACATCTCTGAATCAAGAACGTTCAAGATACCGTAACTATTGGGAAACAAGAGAAATCAGCCTGCCAGTAAATTGCGATTCTATGGTTATGTGTTCTTCCATCATCGTGTTATATCTTCACAATAACTAAAAAATACAGAGGCAGAAAACAAGATCGATCTACTGCTCGATGTACGGATAGATTGAATTCCTCAGATCGAAAGAATATACCACGGTTGAGATATCTCAAATTAGGAATTATGAGCAACCGTTCGTCAAAAATGAAATTCATCACGTGAAATGTGAGAATGGTTACGAGGAAGGAGTGGTAATTTTCGTAGAAGGTGAGATTTAAAAAATGTATGATTACAGTTCTTTCATCAGTTTTTTTATTGGATGTTTTTTTGCAATTTTCAAAAATATACAGAATTTGAGCATCTGGAGTGGAACCGCGTGTTGTATTGGTTACGAGCAACCGTTCATCTATCGATCTGCCTTATCCATCGATTCTCCACCTAAGTTCTACGTCGAAGCAACGAACCCCATCGGTGACTGTTTTGTCTGTGACATAACATTATTCCAATGTAGATTTTACTCTAATTTCATCCACGTAAGTAGTAATGCAAGTATAACAACAACCAATGAAAAATCCACATGAGATTTTTTCCATGTCTAAGCGCAAAGAGAGTTCTTTGTATTTCTTCCCATTTTGACTCCATTGGATGATATCGTCGAACCTCGAAGATACAACCAGAACCATCATTTAGAAAAAGACACGATTCAAACTATTCTGACAAATCATTCAGAAATGAAGCAAAAAAATCAAAATACCGCTTCATACAGACTTTTCTCAATCAGTGAAGATGGTTCACATATAGCGATATTCTGACGGTATCGCTTCGTTTTTGAATAAGTTTTCAGAAAAGATTCAGCTCAGTGCGCATCATCAGGGATCACTGGTATTCCCATAAATAACCCGAAAGCTTCCTGGTACGTTCAAAGATGAAAATCAGGAGACGCATGCAGCTGAACATTTGAAAAAGCTATATGTTCGCAAAATTCCTTATTGAAATCCCTATTCAATCAGATCATACCGGAATTTCCAATGTTCTGTCAGTATAATTTCAGTATGATCAAAGTATGGTCGAATTTGCTAGGGATCCCTCATTCAATCAAGTTGTCCTTTGAGAGCATGCTATCGAAATCCAATATATACTAACTAATTAATGCATCTGGAATAGGAATTTTATATCTGAAATCAGACTGCGTTGGTATTTCTGGCGAAAGGGAAACGTGTCAAGCGTGTAGCAAGAGTATATATAAAGTTGAGGGAACGTGTATGTAGCGTAAACTGGAACATCTTAAGCGTAGAATTATTCCAGATTACGCTTCCTACACGCCGTCATTCTCACCAGGGATCAGCCACACAAAGGAAAAATACTTGTTGAATCTGGGGTAGATCGAGGCGAATCGGATCACAGGGCGAACCGGATCATACTGAATTTATTGACTGTTTTGGATCATTTTTATTCACAATTTCACTGTCTCTGTGCGTCAGTTGAACTCACGCATAGAAACAGCGAAATTGAGAATAGAAATGATCCAAAACAGCCAATAAACTTAGTATGATCCGATGTAACGAACGTGGTAGCCTTGGTACCGGTCGTTACGCCACACACATACATCGATACTACAGCCAGCATGTACATGATAGCGACTCTCCTCCTCTTGCGCTCATCGCGACAGGCATCGTCGACAACGGTGGACTTGGTATCTTCTCCTCTGCCGCTCTCCGTTAGCTTCTCTTCCCGACGTCAATCAACGAATGCGTGAAAGCGAGAATCACTACCCATGTTTCGTAGAGGTTGTCAGTACTGAACAATTCGTGTATACGAAAGATTTCCTTCCGAGAATTTGTTGCCGTTTTCTATAACTTATAATTCGACGTCATTCACGTGGAATGCGGATTAGTTTACTTGAGGTTTAGATGTTAAAATCAAAGAGAAGCATTCAATGACAATTCATGTTTATCGCGAAAAAAGTAGAATCTAACTATTGAAAGTCGTTTGTGACGAATCGGTTCGTGCATGCGGAAGTTTTCAAAACGAAACATTTCACCGTATTGTTCGATCGCTCAGGAGATTACTGATGTTTCGTCAAAGTGATTTGATCTGAATTACACAACGGATGTCTTGCATGTCATCAAGTTATATTGTTCAGTTGTAAGGTTTTTTGTACCGAAAATAATAATTATCTTCCAAGTTTATCGACACCCACGTCACTCGTCACGGTGTATGCGACGCACGTTTACAATTCACAGTAAGTCAGTGCGCTTGGACGAACTGTCAATTATCGTAGTAAGGTATTCCTTTGTTTCTTGCTTGCACGTTTGGAATCACGCATCGTAGAGTTATGGATGCTCTATTAAGAGAACAGGAGATGATCCACGGGTATATCGTGCGTACCGTGGATAATGTGAAGAAATTAGGAGAGGCGAATCTAACTAAAGCAGTTATCGCGAATAGGAAGAGGATCTTAGAGGATTACTGGGAGCGTTTGCAAAAGACACACCAAAAGATTATCAAACTCGCGACTGAAGAGCAGCAAGAAGCGTTAGATTATTTTGTAGATTCGAAGATTCTAACTTACGAGAATAGCTACCTAGATGCATCTGATTTTCTCGCGTCCTTGTCTTATGAAGAAGACGAAACTCTAGCGGATAGGGATCATAGCCACGAAAGTCAAAATGCAAGGTCGGTTGCTAGAACGACGGTGCGCTTGCCGAAGATCAGTCTACCGACGTTCAACGGAGCCTATGTGAATTGGGAATGTTTTCGTGACATGTATGTGTCGTTACGCGAAATTGAAAAGTTCCACTATCTGAAAACGAGTCTCACCGAAGACGCCGCGCTCATTATCAAGTCGATTCCACCGACCGCAGCTGATAAGATCGAGCATGGGGTCGCGTGGAAGACCGCTATGATAATCCGCGGCTTATTACGACGGCTGTTATACGTCGACTCTTAACGTTAGAATCAGCTGAAAAAGACGATGTCAGAGAATTAAAGAAATTACGCGATGGAATCAACTAAGATCTCGACGCTCTTGCAAGTCATGGTTTCTCACTCGCAGAGTTAGGCAAGCTTCTTGTAGTGATGTTGAGCATGAAGCTGGATTCAGAGACTCTCAAAGATTGGGATTTGTTCTTGGGAAATGAGCGTGAATTACCTACGTATGAAAAATTCGATGAGTTTCTGGCGGGTCGAATCACTGGCTTAGAATCGTTCGCGTCTCCAAGAGCACATTCCAAACCGCTCAGTAGCGAGAATAGCCGGCCGCACTCTAAGCCAACGATCGGACGAGCTCATGTTACTACCGCGTCCGGATGTTCGTTATGTGAGTCGAATCATGCGTTAGAACGTTGTAACGCGTTTCTTGGGAAAACTTCGGAAGCTCGGCGTGATTTTGCTCGAGAGAAGGAATTATGCTTCAACTGTTTTAAAGGTGGATATTTTCCGCGGAGATGTAATGTACGTAAAGTGTGTTCGACTTGTCATCAAAAGCATCATGAATTGCTGCACGTGGCTTTTAACAATCCGGTCAGCGAGCAAGGACCACGCGCTTCGGCTTCCGGGGTTTTCAGCGCGCCAGGCACCCCGACTGTGCGAGAGTCGGCGGCTACGGGTAGTGTACACTATGCTGGCGACCTTAGTGCAGCACCAAAAGCCATCCTCTCGGCAACGGCATGGGTTAAAGTATCAGGACCGGACGGACATGGCATGATAGTCCGCGCTCTCGTCGATCCGTGTTCGCAATCGACTTTTGTATCTGAAGCCGTTGTCCAAAGTCTGTGCCTACCTCGGTTTAACACGAACATTACCTTCGCAAGCATTGACAATCTCCGATCCAATAGGGTTGAGTTTCGAACGACTATGTATGTCGGCGCAAGGATCGGCAATGGACCGAATGTGTCAGTTGGCGGATTCATCGTGAATAACGTGAATAATTATACCCCACCTCAAATTGTTCAAGATGAATTTTCGAAATTATTCCAAGGTGAGTTCGTGGCCGATCCGACGCCTTCCGGCTGTGAGCCGATTCATGTGTTGTTAGGGGCCGATGTATACGCGTCAGTTCTACTGGAGGGTGTTCGGCGGGATACGAATACTGGGCTCATTGCTCAGAACAGCGTGTTGGGATGAATGCTTCTTGGGTCCACCGTTGTTAATCATGAGGTTGATTCCGGGCCGTCGTTCTCGGCGCATCATACCATGCCCATGGAAGATTTGAACGAATCCATTAGGAGATTCTGGGAAATCGAGGAGCTTCCTGTGAAACCGTTGCTAACGGCCGAAGGAGAACGTTGTGAGGAGTTCTTTTAGGCTTCGTATTCACGCCGTTCTGACGGCAGGTTCCAGGTTCGGTTGCCTTTCAAAAGTCCGCTGCCTATTCCCATAGGAGAAACGTCGGCTATTGCGGCGTCCATGTTCCGCAGGTTGGAGTGGCGATTAGAGTTGGATCCTGAACTAAGGTCAGCGTACCATGGTTTCATGCAGCAATATCTGGATTTGAGGCACATGGCACTTGCCGACGATGAGGTGGCGCCAGGATTGCAGCGGGTGATTCTGCCGCACCATCCTGTGATTCGATTGCACAGCAGTAAGACGAAGCTCCGAGTGGTTTCCAACGCCGCATGTGAATCCAGCAATAAGACGTCGTTGAACGATCATTTCTCTACTGGGCCTAGGTGACAGGCTGATATTATTCATGTCCTCAATTTGTGGCACCGAGATCAGTTTGTTTTGGTGGCTGACATCGAGAAGATGTATCGGCAGGTCTGGGTCGACGCTGCGGATGCAGAGTATCAGTGTGTCCTGTGGCATTTTTCCGCCGAAGAGCCGGTACGTGTGTACAAATTGCTGACCGTGACGTACGGCACTCCATGTGCTCCTCATCTAGCATCGCGTGTCATAAAGCAGGCGGCCACACAGGACCAGGTTCGGTGTCCTCTCGGAGCAGAAATATTGGGAAAAAGGACGTACGTAGATGATGTCTTTTTTGGCGCGGATTCCGTTGACGAGGCGTTCCAGCGGCGAGAAGAAGTCCGATCATTGTTGGCAGATTCTGGGTTTCATTTGTGAAAATGGCTGGCGAATGACTCGCGTTTACTTGCAGGAATCCCAGTGACCGATCGCGAGAAGTTGAGCGCCGTTGTGTTGCAGAAAGAAGAGCAGGCTAAGGTGTTGGGTTTGGTCTGGGACCCCCAGTCCGATTCCTTCATGAATCGCGTGACTGAGGTACCTTGGATTAAGTTCACTAATCGGGCGGTGTTATCCGTGATCGCGCGGTATTTTGATCCTTTGAGATGGTATTCGCCTGTCATTATTCGGGCCAAATTGATTCCCCAAGAATTATGGTTGGCCCAGGTAGGCTGGGACGACAAGATTCCTGGACCTATGCAGATTCTATGGAGCCAGTATTGCCAGGAGTTGCCTGGCCTCAATGAAATTCGAATTCCCAGGTGGTTGGGAGATTCAGGTGGCGTTGAGCGTATTGAAGTGCATGGGTTTGCCGACGCTTCGTCGCGTGCATACGCCACATGCGTGTTTGTAGTCAAAGTAAATAGGTATGGAAGGTCCAGGGGTTCGTTGGCATTGGCGGAATCCAAAGTGGCGCCAGTTTAAACCTCAAGCATTCCGAGGTTGGAGCTCTGCGCTGCCATTCTTTTGGTTGGGTATATTGAAACAGTGATTCCTAGTTTAGGTGAAAGGCCAATTTTGACCTTCTGTTGGAGTGATTCTGCGGTGGTGCTCAGCTGGCTGAATAAGCATGCGTCAACGTGGAAGGTTTTCGTAGCCATAAGGGTGGCAGAAATCCAATCCGCGTCCCCTGACGCCGAATGGGGTCATGTAGTCAGTGCCGAAAATCCGGCCGACTGCGCGACCCGAGGGTTATCTCCGGCTGAATTGCGCGACCATGACCTTTCGTGGTCCGGTTCACCATGGATACTGGAGCCGTCGGACAACCGGTCAAATCGGGAAATTGAATTCTCGTGTGCCGCTAATTTGGAAGCGAAGAGTTCCGATGTTGTGACAGCCGGCACTTGTGAGGATGACGAATGGGAAGTGATGGATAGAGTTGGCAGATGGTCCAGGTTGATTCGTGTGGTAGCGTACTGTTTGCGCATGGCGCCTAGAGCGCGGCGGTCGTCTCAGCCGCCTCATAGTCAGATCTCTGCGGCCGAGTTTCAGAAGGCCGAAGCAATTTCAATTAAGGCCGTTCAGTGACGGTTATTCCTCGACGAAGTTGAGTTGTTGGTGCACGGTGAAGAAATGAGAAAAAACAGTCGGATTCGTCGTCTTGCTCCCTTTGTCGATGGTAATGGGGTACTCCGGGTCGGAGTCGGTTGCAGAACGCCACACTCCCTTATGGCGGGCGGCATCCAGTGATTTGAGCTGATCATCCGGTGATGCGGAAGATTGTGAGCCATGTGCATGAGATCACGCTCCATGGGGGAGCTCATCTCATGTTGAGTACGATCCAGCAGCAGTATTGGATGCTTGGGGATCGGAATTTGGTCCGATCGGTTGTACGAAAGTGCGTGGTATGTGCGCGAACTCGTGTCAAGCTGGGTGTTCAGATGATGGGATCGTTGCCTGGGCCACGAGTAACTCCATTGGAGCCCTTTGCGCATACTGGCGTCGATTATGCCGGGCCGATTATGGTGCGCGCCACTAAAGGGCGAGGGCATGCTGCCCACAAAGCTTATGTCGCACTGTTTTTGTGTTTTCCTACCCGTGCCACTCACCTCGAGCTGGTTAGTGATTATTCTGCCACTACGTTCCTAGCGGCATTACAAAGATTCGTCCCACGCCGGGGATTCCCGAGCGCTATGTATAGCGACAGTGGAACCACCTTTGTTGGCGCGAATCGTGATTTGCGGAAGACGGTCGAAGATAGCCTGAAGAACCCAGATATGCTCTCATTCTCAGCATCACGTGATATTTGCTGGCAATTCTCTCCCCCGCATGCGCCCCACTTCGGAGGGCTGTGGGAAGCCGGGGTGAAGTGCGTCAAGCATCATTTGCACCGCGTCATCGGTGGAGCAACTCTCACCTTCGAAGAGCTGTATACTCCATTGGTTAGAATCGAAGCATGCCTTAAATCGGGCCGATAGGGCCACTCCACGACGATGCCACGAGTTCAGCGGTATTGACACCCGGGCACTTTCTGGTAGGGGAGCAGTTAAATCCCATTCCGGAAGCTTCGATTCTCGATTTGAAGAAGAACAGGTTAAGTCGTTGGCAGTTGGTGCAGCAGAAGGTGCAGCGATTTTGGCGAATTTGGTCCCAGGACTATCTCCACACGCTGCAGCAAAGGTCGAAGTGGGTCAATAGCACTCTTAATTTGCAGGGACAGGATATTGTGCCGATTGAGACGCCGAACGCTCCTCCCTGTCAATCGTCGTCGGCTGTGATCCGGGGGCAGACGGCCGCGTACGGGTGGTGAAATTGAAGACGAGCACTGTGACGTGTACTCGTCCCATCACCGAGTTATGCCTGTTACCCATCCGTTCCAATGCTGATCCCTAATTTGGCTGAAAGCCGTAAAATATTGTTAATTCACCCTCACGGCGGGTAGCGTAACCTGGAAGCCGTGAGATCACTTGTGAAGATCTAGAATAAGATAGTTTTAAGCGGAGTCGGAAATTGTCATTCCTGTTGCTCAAGCGCGGAACTGATTATATCGTTCCCCGAACGAGGCGAGCAGGATGTTCGCGCATGTAAGAAAATTTGTAAATTCGATCTTGTGAATCCGTATAGATCTGGAATCGTAACAGAGGAGAGTCGAACGATATTCGACTACAATCGAGCTCTGCCGTAACCATTCGGGCACGTGCGAAGATCTCGCTCTTCTCCGTTAGTTGACCGAAGTTGAGGCAGGCGTCTAGCGGGGACTACGATAGACACGCGCCAAGTGCGAAAGTGATACGTTATCACGGAGAGTTCTCGTGTTCACCTGTATGTGATACACACGCATCGATACAATGTACGAGTTCCGAGCGAGCATCTGTCTGTGCTCTACGGTCGCCTGTATCTCGCATTTGTATGTACGTTTCTTTATTGATTATCGTCACGAGTTAGATAGCGCGTGTTTAAGTCACCTGTATGTGAACTTTCCTTGTATCAAACTGAACCGTTCGAATCATTGTAACGTTCAAAAGACCAGCTCATATTATGATGAACATTGTGATCACGGTCGGCTCAAATATAACTTTTCGCATTCAAACTAAACAGTTTCCGTGTGGTTCTGCATTTACTCCAAACCTAGGCCAAACGAAGTCCATCGGTTGCACCTTCGGCACCGGCGAAGTCTGAGTGGAACTGTTCTTACTAACATAACTCTGACTGTATTTCAAGTCGTCCATATATTCCTTCCCCACTCACCACGACAATCCAGGGTGGATTCTCAATGCATTTATTTTGAAGCCTCATGGCTCCAAATTGATTCATTATGGATTCCTTCTGAACTGTTGTGCTGTGTGGGTTGAGAAGAAGAAAATTTTGAAACCCTTTTCTTCTGGGCGTATTATTCGATTCAATACCATGAGGAAAAACTATTTGTTCCCAATATTGGTTGCATGTGGAACAATCCGATAAGTACCGATACAAAAATGGATGAGTTAGTATCGTATGTCCAAACGGATTCCATCGGAAACAATTTGTTCCGCGTTTCCACATAGGATTCAATTCAAAACTGTTACATCGAATGGCGGTTGGGAATTTCCAATAGGTTCTAATGTGTTTCTTGAATTTGAAGAAATTCAATTCCCAAGGGTCCAAATTCGGTATTTTCAAATGAATTCCGTTGGAAACACACGTTTCCTGTATTTCCGATAGAATCCAATGAATGCCAATACAAACGTTCATGAAATAACCCACTTCTGTCATTCCAGATGAATTCCATTGATGAAACTTGTTCATTTGGTCTTCCGTATAAGATCCAATGAATTCCCATACGGAAATATATCAAAGTATGCAGATTGGTATCTCCAAATGAATCCCATTCAGGAACATTTATCATTCATGCAGAGATTTAATTTATTTCATAAGATTTCTGATTTTTTGTCAATCTAAGTTCTTAATTGTTCGCGCCGTCGAGCGCCTCTATGTTACAATGTGACTCATGTACCAGGTGTGTAACTATGAAACCGGAATTTTTGTACAGAAAAAACACGTAATGATATGATACAAAGTAACTTATTCCAAGTATTGTCCGTCGCTATCTATACATTTTTTCCATCTTTCTGGCAATTTGTGGATTCCGCGCCAAAAGAACTGTTGCTCTTTTGAGGCAAACCAGTCATCGAGCCATTTTCGTACATCTTCGTAAGAAGTGAAGCGCTGCTCAGCAAGTGCGTTTCCCATCGATGCAAACGAGTAGTAATCGGATGGAGCAAGGTCCGGTGAGTGAGGCGCGTGCTGAAGAATCTCCCAACGAAACAACTCTATCGTTTCCTGGACCTGTTTTGCTTTGTGTGCTGGTGCATTGTCATGCAGCAAAATCACCTTGTGTTGTCTTTGTTGGTATTCTGGTCGTTTTTCACGCATAACTCGATCCAAATCAATCATTTGTTGTCGGTAGTGTTGAGTATTGACAGTTTCCCCAGGTTTCAGCAGCTCGTAGTAGATTACGCTCTTCTGATCCCACCAAACACACAGCATTGTCCTTCGTCCGTGGCGGTTTGGTCTTGCCGTCGATGTTGATGGTTCACCCGGGGTAACCCATGACTTCTCGCGCTGAGGATTCTTGAAATATATCCACTTTTCATCGCGAGTCACAATTCGATTGAGAAATGACTTTCTTCGAAACCTGGCGAGCAGCATTTCGCATGATGTTTTGCGGTTTTCCTGCTGTCTTTCGTTGAGTTCATGTGGAACCCATTCCCCCACCTTTTGTATCTCTCACATGGCTTTCAACCGAAGGGAGATGGCTTCTCGGGTCACCTTTGACTGACCCACCAGTTGTTGTTGTGTTTGAGCGTCGTCTTCGTCCAACAAAGCTTGCAGGTCAGCGTCTTCGAACTTTTTCGGTGGTCTTCTACGTTCTTCGTCCCTGGCGTAAAAATCGCCACTTTTGAACCGTTTGAACCACTCGAAACACTGTGTTTTACCGAAAGCATGCTCACCAAACGCCTCCATGAGCATTAAATGCGATTCGGCTGCGGTTTTCTTCAGATGAAAACAGAAAAGTAGTGCTGTCCGCGAATCGTAATTTGTTAGCACGAAACTCGACATGTTTATCTACGAGGTGTGTTCAAAAAGTAAGGTGAATTTGTATTTTTGAGAAAAAATATTTATTTATTCATCAATATTTATGTTGTCCCCTTCAAAGTAATCCCCCTCAGATACGATACACTCATGCCAACGGTTTTTCCAATCCTCGAAGCACTTCTCATAAGCACTTTTCGGTATAGCCTTGAGCTCTTCCAGCGATGCAGTCTTCATCTCTTCAATCGTTGCAAATCTCCGTTCTTTCATAGGTCTCTTTAGTTTTGGGAACAAGAAAAAGTCACATGGGGCCAAATCCGGTGAATATGGTGGCTGAGGCATGATTGTGGTGTTGTTTTTGGCCAAAAAATCTCTCACAAGCAACGATGAGTGAGCAGGGGCATTATCGTGATGCAAAAGCCATGAATTATTTTTTCACAATTCTGGACGTCTTCTTCGTATTGCTTCTCGCAAACGGCGCATGACTT